>CM066032.1:277759149-278359149 GCA_033557465.1 Ichthyophis bannanicus | reverse complement strand
TTGACCTTGCTGCTTTTCCATGGCAGATTTCCTGAGAGTTATGACTTCAATGGCTTTTATTTTTTATATAACTTAAAGCTTTTATATTCTCTCCATTCTAATGGGCTCAGCCATAATATACACCATAAAATACCGAATATTCATATATAAAACTTAAAGCTGAAATAGCACATAAGACATTAGAATTGCTGATGTGGGGGGTGTGGTTTTTTTTTTTTTTTTTTTTAAGTAATGGAATGGCGTTTCAGATGTCAACAGCATAACTTCCTTACTAATCTTGCTGCCCCTAAATGGCTTCTTGGTCTTTGCAAGTAGTACACAATGTTGAAGGCTGCAGTTGTTGCTCTTTGCCTTATTAGCATGAGGGGTCAACTTTGGCTTTCATTCTTATGCTTTTACTTTGTGTGCAGTGACTATTCATTCACAGGCTGCTTGTGGTGTGATATAATATTTTAGATATAAGAATATTAGTGTGGAAGAAATGTAACAAAGCAACCAAGCACACTCCCCATTTGAATTGCATGTGTATGTTCTTCATTGTGTTTGTGTTCAACTCAAACTAAAATATGAAACCCCAGAATACGCTTGTGATTTAACCTGGTCAAGACAGGAAAATGTGACCTTTCAACTTGAATCCAGTTAAGTGAATTAGGTTATAATCATCAAATTGTCTATCAAACAGAATGGAATTGGCTGGCATGGACCAGCTCTGTTGGAGCTCAGAAAAACTGAGGTGGGGGGGGGGGGGTTGTTTTGGGGCATGTGGTGGTTCCCATGCAGCTGCCATCTTGCTGGAGCCCCTTTAGTCTTTGTCCATACAATCTCAGTCATGTTTTCAGCTATGGTTTGTTTTTCTGGCTGGGGAGGAGAAAAAGATGGTTTGTTGAAAATACCCATAAAGGCACTAAGTGATACAAAACAAACCCCTACCCCTCCTACTGCAAAATTTAAATTAAACTTTGCCCATCTGCTTTTATCTTTAGCAGACCCCTTTCCCCTCTTTCCCCACCTCCAGATTGAAATGATGGAAATTTGGATGGAAAATGTCAATCACTGACTACAGATGTCTGGGGCTAGACCAGTGTCTGCAAAGGCCTGGATATCTTAGGGGCATGTTTAGTAAACTGGGCTAACAGCATAGGCTATTTGCAACTAGGTCATGTTGAATAACATGGGACTTGGTTGCAAACAGCCCGGGCTAACAGCCCATCTTACTAAAAATGCCCCCAAGAGTTCTCGAGTATCACAATCCAGGCTCTGATCCCCACTGCTGTCTCCAGTCTTCCAGAGCTCCAAAAAAACAAAGGATGGAGGTAAAAGGGATTAGAGAAGCCATTCTAGCTCCTGACATAGGATTTTCATTGAAGACCTGGGAATTGTGCTGGAAAAAAAAGCACCATAAGGATAAATCCTCCCCCCCAAAAGAGGATAAAGGTATGGCTCCCTGACATCTTTCTTCAGTGCACAAATCAACATCTGTTTGCGCCGGTGGCACCATGTTAGGAGCCGCTTTGGAAGCCAAAGCTCTTGATAAGAACTGTCCTTTCCTTATCGTCACTCCAGTCCAGTCCCTTACTTCAGGGTTACGCAACCCTTCCAGCAGCTTGGAGGCTGAGCCCAACCTTTTTGAGGTGGAGCGGTTCCACTATTTTCATTTCTTCTCCATCAACAACGAACTTATTTTGCCAGTTGACAGGATCTTTGTCTTTGTTAAGGTGCAGACCCATTTTAAGACTATTCTTTGATCTTAAGAAGCAAATGTTTCAGATTATCTTCACTTTCAATCAGTATTGTGGTGTCTTCCACCAATCTTCACACTTCTGTTTTCATTCAATACTGCTTCTTCTGATTTCTTCTTCATATAAATTAAACAGGGGGAAAGTATGCAACCTTGTCATACACCTTTGCTGATTTTAAACCATTGTATCTCCAGGAACAAGCAGGAATAAGTCCTCACATATGGGTACGTCGGTACCGACGGAGCCTGAGCGGGAAAGCTCCCCAGCTTCCCAGAAGGAAAGCTTTTGGGGCCTCCCACTGCGCATGCGCGCTGTCTTCCCGCTTTCCTGACCAACTCTCCTCAGTTCTTCTTTTTCCGTGGAGCCAGCAGGTCGTGTTCCTGTCACCGCTGAAGAAGTTGTTTTAATTTATTTCTTTGGCCGCGTGTCTGCCTTCCCCGATTCCAGACTGGTATCGCCGGTCTTTTTTCCTTTATTTCTTAAAAAAAAAAAATCTTCTTTTTTCCCTCACTTGGTGTCTTCGTTGTGTGAGGCCTTTAGGCCTTCACTAATTCTCCCTCATGGAGAAACAAGCCTCTGGGTTTAAAAAATGCACCAAGTGCAGCGGTACTATTTCAGTCACAGACACCCATGAATGGTGTCTTAAATGTTTGGGGCCTGATCATTCCATTCCGGATTGCCCATCCTGTTCTTTGATGTCTAAACGTGGCTTACAGAACCGGGCAGCCAAGTTTCACATGCTGTTTTCTACAGATACTCCAGCATCGACATCTTCCAGGTCTTCCTCTCCTGATGGATCTCAGGTAACCAAACATTCCTCTGGCAGGTCCTCAAAGGGCAAATCTCCCTCTAAGTATCGAGATACCCCTGGGCTTGACCCTGAGGACCCTGCCCCAGCCAAACAACCCCGGCGGGAAGCTCCGGCTTCCAAAGCTCCTCCTATAGGGTTACAGGTTGACATCAATGGCACGGCCTCGACCGATCACCTGTTAGACTGTTCTGGGGTACCGGCTCAATCATCCGGTACCGACATCCAGACAGTCGTGGCGTCCATGGATCATACAGTTCAATCCATGCAGCAGGCCATTTTCGCTTTTATTAAGGCTGCAATGCCGTCGGTACCGCACCCTGCGGTACCGACTCCGGTTCCGGTACCACAACCGATACCGGTACCCAGGCCATCCACATCGACCAGGATACCGATCCCGGTTCCGGGGTTTTTCCCGATACCCATCCGGTTCTGGGTACCCCCGATGTCGATACCAGTCGATACGCTTATCGATCCCTGGAAGCAAACAGACGATACTTTGAGTCTTCTGATGATTCTGATTCATCAGATGACTCTGCTGAAGTATCCCTTACTCTACCTGAGGAGCCCTCTTCTCCAAAAAGGAGAATGTCTCCTCCAGAGGATTTATCCTTTCAAGACTTCATCATTGAAGTAGCTAAAGGTCTTTCTATTTCTGTATCCTCTGAAAAAGAACCTAGAGCAAAAAAGTTAGACATTTTAGGATACTCTAAGGTTCCCAAAGAGGCAGTCACCTTGCCCATCCATGAAATTCTTCAAGAACACATGATGGACTTAGGGTAAGAGGGAGTCTCCCACATCTCCACATTCTCGTCGTCTGGACACCATGTATCGTGTCCCCCCTTCTCCTGGGTTTCAAAAAACTTAGCTCCCTCACCACTCCATCGTGGTGCAGTCAGCTATGAAAAGGATCAAGAGTACTAAAAGACACTTCTACTCCCCCAGGAAGACACTCTTCTACTCCCCCAGGAAGAGAATGTAGGACTCTGGATGCTTTTGGAAGAAAAATCTTCCAAGCAAGTATGCTTATTGGCAGAATCAACTCATACAGCCTCTATATGGGCATGTTCCTGAAGGAAATTGCATTAAAAATACGCCATTTTCTCCCCTTTATCCCAGAGGATAGAAAGGAGGAGTTCCTTCTTTTGCTGAAGCATACCCAAGATATTTCAAAGTTCTCCAACAGAGCAGCCTTTGACTCCTTTGAGGGTGCTAGCAGAGCCTCAGGTATTGCCATAGCGGCTCGCAGAATTGCTTGGCTCCAGGCCTCTGACCTAGAACCCTGGGTCCAGGATGGGTTGGGAAATTTGCCCTGTACAGGTGAGAATCTGTTTGGTAAGGAGTGGCAGATCAAAGCCACTCAAATGGATGCAGAAAATGCTGCTTTAGATAGACTTTCTAAGTCTACCTCTACCCCTGTCAAGAAATCTTTCAAAAAGCCTTCCTACAAGAAGACCAGATTTGCCACAAATACTGGCCAACAATCTTCTGCAGCTCACTTTGCTCCTAAGCGTCAGCAGCCTAAACAGCCCAGGGCAAAACCTGCAGGGGCTGCTACAGCGCAACACTCCCAACCCCCTCAGGGTTTTTGACTTAAAACTAGAGAACTTAACCTTTCTGGCTCTAAAACATCCAGAACCTCTCACCATTCCAGGAAGGTTAACTCATTTTGCTCCCAGATGGGAGCAAATCACATCAGAACAATGGACCCTCTCTATCATCAGAGAGGGCTACAAACTACATTTCTCCAACCTTCCTCCCCATACCATGGTGAGAAGTTTCAATTCTCTCCTAGACCTGTTGGGTCAGGAGGTGACCACTCTTCTCGCCCAAAAGGCAATAGAAGAGGTTCCTCTTCCTCAACAGGGGTCAGGGTTTTACTCCCCTTATTTTCTCATTCCCAAGAAAACAGGGGGGGGTACAGACCCATTCTGGATCTCCGAGAATTGAACAAATTTCTATACAAGGAGAACTTCAAGATGCTTTCTCTAGGTACTCTCCTTCCATACCTACAGAGTCAGGATTGGCTTTGTTCTCTAGATCTCAAGGATGCGTACACACATACTCATCCACCCATCCCACAGAAAATTCCTACGGTTTCTGTTCCAGGGAAAACATTTCCAATACAGAGTACTTGCCTTCGGTCTAGCCTCTGCTCCAAGGGTATTTACCAAATGCATGGCAATAGTAGCTGCATTTCTACGCGCCCTGGGAATTTTTGTCTTCCCATACCTGGACGACTGGCTCATCCGAGCTCCATCTCAGTCCGAGGCTCAGACTTCCCTGGATCGCACCAGGCGAATTCTACAGTATCTGAGACTTGTGATCAATCTGCCAAAGTCCCAACTCGCCCCTACTCAATCCCTAGAATTCATAGGGGCCTGGTTGGATACCACCACTGCAAGGGCCTATCTACCTCAGGCCCGTTGCCAACGTCTAGTGCACTTAGCCTCTCAGACTCAGTTCAGAAGCCACTTGACTGCCAGAGAGATGCTACAACTATTAGGCCACATGGCCTCCACAGTGCATGTGGTGCCTTATGCTCACCTACATATGAGAGTAGCTCAATGGACTTTATTCACCCAGTGGACTCAAGCATCAGGAGCTCTCTCAGACCAAATAGCAAACTCCAATCGTCTCTTTTGGTCTCTCCAATGGTGGATATCCACTCAAAATCTGTTGTTGGGGGCCCCCTTTCAACCATTGTTGCCCCAAGCAACCCTCACAACAGATGCCTCCCAAACAGGTTGGGGGGCTCATCTCCAAGATCTCTCCACTCAGGGCACTTGGTCTTCACAGGAGACCACCCTTCATATCAACCACTTGGAACTTCGAGCAATCTTTCTCGCTCTCAAAGTTTTTCATACCCTCCTCAGCAACATGACAGTCCTTATTCACACGGACAATCAAGTAGCCATGTTTTACATAAACAAACAAGGAGGGACTGGCTCTCTGTCGCTTTGCAACGAAGCTCTAAGATTATGGGCCTTTGCCAGAGAGCATCAAATCCATCTCCTGGCAGTATATCTTCCAGGAATCCAAAACTCTTGGGCAGACAGACTCAGTCGAGTTCTGCTTCCACATGAATGGTCCCTGCACATGGATCAGGTACTCAGAATCTTCCAGAAATGGGGAACCCCGGACATAGACCTCTTTGCAAGTCCGTGGAATGCCAAACTTCCCCGGTTCTGTTCCAGAATTCCGTGTCAGGGAGTTCAGGCCAAGGATGCCTTCCTCCAGCATTGGGGTCAGGGCTTCCTGTATGCCTTTCCACCCAATCCTTTGATTCCCAAGACTCTGTTCAAACTTCAAAGGGATCGAGGGTCCATGATCCTCATAGCTCCATGCTGGCCACGCCAAGTGTGGTACCCTCTACTTCTGCATCTCTCCCAAGCCCCCTCCCTGGACTTGGGAACGGCCGCAGACCTTCTGTCTCAGGAGTAGGGGACTTTGTGGCACCCAAACCCCAAGTCCCTTCACCTCAGAGCTTGGTTACTGAAGGCCTAGACCTTCAACACTTCAATCTTTCGCAGCAAGTGAAGGATATCCTACATGCCTCTAGGAAACCTTCCACTAGGCGTTCTTACGCTTTTAAATGGAAAAGATTTTCCATTTGGTGTGCTCAAAAGGGTCTTAACCCTCTGGCACTCCCATTGAATTCTCTTTTGGAATATCTCCTGCATCTCTCCAATGCAGGACTCAAAACAAATTCAGTAAGAGTCCATTTGAGTGCTATTGCGGCATCACTTAAGCCCATCAATGGACAACCTGTTTCCTCTCATCCTCTTATTGCAAGATTCATGAGAGGCCTAACTTTAACTAAACCTCCCATTCGACCTCCTCCGGTGGCATGGGACTTAAACTTGGTTCTTGGTCAGCTTATGAAGCCACCTTTTGAACCCTTAGCCACTACCTCCTTGAAATTTCTTTCCTGGAAGGTTATTTTCCTCATTGCAGTCACTTCAGCTTGCCGCATCAGTGAACTGCAGGCCTTAGTGGCTAATCCACCTTATACAAGGTTCCATCATGATAAGGTAGTCCTTAGGACAAATCCTCACTTTATGCCTAAAGTGGTCTCACCTTTTCATCTTAATCAAGAGGTATATTTACCTGTCTTTTTTCCAGCTCCTCATGCATCCACTGCAGAGAGGAACCTTCATACTCTAGACTGTAAAAGAGCTTTTGCCTTTTACCTCCACAGGACACAGCGACATCGAAAGTCTTCTCAGCTTTTTGTTGCTTTTGATCCTTCTCATTTAGGACTTCTAGTCTCCAAAAGAACACACTCCAATTGGATTGCTCAGTGTATCTCTTTTGCTTACCAGAGTAAGAACCTTTCTCTGGAGGGCCATGTCACCGCTCACAACGTGAGGGCCATGGCCACCTCTATGGCTCATTTAAACTCTGTGTCCATTGACCAGATCTGTCGAGCAGCCACCTGGGCCTCGGCTCATACCTTTACAGCCCATTACTGTTTGGACAAGGACTCCCACCGGGATGCCTTGTTTGGTCAGGCTGTCCTCAGACACCTGTTCCATTCTTGAACAACTCCAGCCCACCTTCCCTGAATGGATGCCTGAGATCCATAAGAAGATGAGGAACCTTTCAGGGTCTCATACCCTTCAGGGGATCTCCCGGGCATCTTAGCTAGGGAGTCCCCATATGTGAGGACTTATTCCTGCTTGTTCCTGGAGATAGCACAGTTACTTACCTGTAACAGGTGATCTCTGGGAACAGCAGGAATTAGTCCTCACAACCCGCCCACCTCCCCTAGGAGTTGTATCTCTCTCTCTCTTCCTTTCCTCTCTCTATTGTCTCAGCTATAAACTCGAACTGAGGAGAGTTGGTCAGGAAGGCGGGAAGGCAGCACGCATGCGCAGTGGGAGGCCCCAAAAGCTTTCCTTCTGGGAAGCTGGGGAGCTTTCCCGCTCAGGCTCTGTCGGTACCGACGTACCCATATGTGAGGACTAATTCCTGCTGTTCCCAGAGATCACCTGTTACAGGTAAGTAACTGTGCTTTTTCCTTGTTTCGGTAGTTCTCTTGCACAACCTTTAAATTGATCAAGCAACAGTTCGATCAGGTGTTCTGGTATACCCATGCTGTTTAATGTGGCCA
Organism: Ichthyophis bannanicus; assembly: GCA_033557465.1. NCBI lineage: Eukaryota > Metazoa > Chordata > Amphibia > Gymnophiona > Ichthyophiidae > Ichthyophis > Ichthyophis bannanicus. The sequence continues at coordinate 278,351,486 of CM066032.1, read as the reverse complement.
GTGTTTCTCATGGTTTACACAGTCAAATATTTTTGCTGTAGTCAATAAAACACATATAGATATCCTTTTGGTATTCTTTTTGTCTCTTCAAAGATCCATCTCACATCTGCGATGATATCTTTTGTTCCTTGCCCTTTCCTGAACCCTGCTTGTACTTCAAGCAGTCCTTGTTCCAGGTATGGTGGTTGTCTCTGCTGGATGGTTTTGAGTAGAATCTTGCTGGCATATGGGATCAGAGTGACTGTGTGATTACCACAGTCATTTGGATCACCTTTCTTCAGTATTGGTATAAACACAGATCTTTTCCAGGCAGTTGGCAATGATGGTATCTTCCAAATTTCCTGGTAGAGCCTTGTAAGTATAGCAACAGCCGCATCTGATTGCTGTAATACTTCAGTGGGAATGCCATGAATACTTGGTCCTTTGTTCTTTGATAATGCTTTCAGTGCTGCTTCGACTTCTTCTTTCATCACCAGTAGTTCCTGATCATAAGGTACAAGTTGAAACGGCTGTTTTTCCTCTTGATCTTTGTGGTATAATGACTCGGTATATTCTTTCCACCTTTTCTTGTTCTCATCATTCAACATGGATCCTTGAGCATCTTGTAGCATTCCAGTTCAAGACTGGAATTTTTTCTAACTCTCGTAGCTTTAGGAAAGCTGATCTCATTCTTCCTCTAATAGTTTAATTCTATTTCCTTGCATGCGTCATTGTAATACTTCTCCTTGTCTCACCTGGTTGCACTTTGGAAATCTGAGTTATATGATTGCTTCTCTTTCTCCTCTGTGTTTCTGGGCAATTTTCAGAGTTTCTTTGGTCATCCATTTTGGCCAATTTTGCTATTTCACTTTTTGTTGAGACTTCTTACTTTGAGCACAACTTTCTTGATGTCATTCCAAAAGTGTGCTAATGGAACTCAATTTGCATTAATGAATGTACATTCCTAGTAACTAAAGATACTGGGTACATTCCTTATCGTTCCTCCAGTTCAGTCCTCTACTACTGGGTTGTCAACCTCCTCCTGCAGCATTGGAGACTGGTACGTCAGAATCATGACATCACTGGATATAGGCTGCTGATCTCTCTCTCTCTCCCTCCAGTGTGACCAGTCTCCATGCAGCAGGAGGACGTAGTGAGCCTAATAGGGGCTCCCTGGAGAAACGAATAAGGAGCTTTAGGTTGCCTAGTTGATTAGGTTTGGAGGAAATCATAATTACCACAATCAGCACCTGCTAATTTGGGTCTCATTCTATTTCTTTAAAAAGCATAGTGCAGGGCAGGCTGACTTTCTCATTCCCGGGCTGTCAGTCAGGTAGGAGAAAGCAGTAACCGGCTGTTTCTTTTCCTTTCAATTGGGTCTCCTTTTTCATAAAATTAAAACAAAACAAAACAAAAAAAAAAACTGAAATAAGCGGGCAAAGTTCTCTCTCAGGACTTTCGGGGGAGAGCCCTTTGGCTGCTGGCTCGGACCGCGTCGCGATCCCGCGGTCCGGTGGAGGCAAGGCTTCGCGGCGTCTCTAGCAGCCTTGTTTACTCTGCAGTCCATTTTCTGCCTCGGGCACCTCAGCGCAGACCTGGTCGGTCAGCTTTAACCGGCGGCAGGCTGCGATTCAGCGGGGGCAGTGGTTCTGAGCGCAGCAAGCTGTTTTCGTGCCTCTTTTTTTTTTTTGAGCCCTGCAGTTCCCGGCGGCCATTTTAACTGGCGCGGTGGGACCGCATGGCCGCCAATCGACAGCCCTAGTTTTTGGCGGGCCATTCACTCTTCCCCGCAGGACTCTGCTGTGTCTCAGGGGCTTCATGGCAAGTGAGTGGTGAAGGGGGGAGGCCTCCCGCAGTGCGGAGAGAGGCCTTGCTTCCGCGGCACAGAGCAAGCTGCTGCCCTTAGGCTTTCTTTTCTTTTCATTTCATTTCCTTTAATTTTATTTAATTTCTTTATTTCTTTCTTCCTTGGCAGCGAGGCAGCTCTGGATTTGCATTAGAATGGCCTCCAGACCACAGTGCATTGTCTGTGGGACGCGTAGGGGTGCAGTGGCGGACTCAGGGGTCTGTCGCGACTGTGCGGCCTTGTCATCCACTTTTGAACAGCAAATGGAGAGTCAGGAGGCTCCGGAGTTGCAGGAGGAGCCTTCGGGAGTGGTTCCTGAGATCTCTCAGAGCCCGGGGCGAGATGTGTCCACAGAGGAACTCGCTGGCTTGTCAGGGACCCAGCTGGGGTCTCCAGCAGCGGAGCGCGAGGAGTTTAGCCCAGAATTTGTTTTGTTGCACCAAGCGTTTTGTTTGCGGCGTCAGGGTCGTTTGCCTGGTGCTTTGTCGTTTCCCGGTGTTCCCCAGCCTCTAGAGTCTCGGGCAGGGGTTGGGGCGGAACCGGTGGCTCCCAAGAAGGCGAGGATTCAGGCGTCCACGTCTGAGGAAGTTGCTTGGACTGTTGAAGGGGATATGGAATGGGAGCAGGATGAGCTGGCTCCAGATCTCGAGGATGGCGAGCTTCCGGAGCCCGAGGATCAAGCCAAGATCATTCGGTTGTTCCGTAGGGAGGAACTCTCGGCGTTAATCGCAGAGGCATTTCAAGTGTTGAATCTATCCTCGCCAGTGGTTGTGGAGGAGGAGATTGAAGACCCCGTTATCCAGGCGGTCCGGCAGTCACAGGTAGTGTTCCCACTGCATAGGGTGGTGGACCAAATGATTCAGGCAGAATGGGATAGGCCGGAAACAGGTCTGCGTGGCATACGGACCATGAATAGGCTCTATCCCTTGGCTGAGAAGGATAGGGAATGGTTTAAGGTACCGCGGTTAGACGCGGTGGTTTCTGCCGTGACCAAGAAGACTACCATCCCGGTAGAGGGTAGTGCTGCCTTAAAGGATTCCCAGGATAGGAAGGTGGATGGTTTATTAAAACAGACCTTTGAAGCGGATTCACTGTCGCTTCAAGCTTCCATATGCAGAGCTTGGGTGGCCAGAGCATGTTTGCGTTGGGTGCAACGGCTGTGGCAGTCCTCAAACCTGGATCTCAAGAGCCTCAAGCAGCTGGACCGTCTAGAGTCCAGAACGGCCTATCTTGCTGACGTGCACTATGACTTGATCAGGGCTCTGGCTAATAGTACGGCGTCTGTGGTGGCTGCTCACCACTCGGTGTGGTTGCGGAATTGGGCAGCGAATGGTTCCTCGAAGGCTCGCCTCGGCAAGCTGCCTTTTAAGGGCGGCCTACTTTTTGGCGACGATCTTGACAAGTTAGTGAAGGATCTTGGGGAATCCAAAGGGGGTAGGCTACCTGAGGATAAGCCGAAGCAAGGCAAGTCGAGTCAAGCTTATAGAGGTCAGTTTCGGGACTTCCGCAGATTTCGTTCCTCGCGATTCTCCTCGTCGCAGAGGGGTCGGTTCCCGGCTCGTGCACAAGGGTTTCGCGGTTTCCGAGGTGCCAGTAGAGGTTTCGCGTCCGGCGGTTCTCCTGCGGCCCACAAGTCGCAATGAGATAGGGGGGGTCCCGCCAGGGGGGCCTCCCATAGGGGGGACGTCTCCGGGAGTTTCTTCCGGCTTGGACCCTTATCACCTCTGACCGCTGGGTGTTGGAGATAATTCAACAGGGCTATGCGCTCGGGCTGGATCGTCCAGTGCGGGATTCCTTCGTCCTGTCCCCTTGCAGGAGCGCTTCAAAGATCGCGGCCATTCGCAGTACCTTAGATCGCCGCCTTCAGTTGGGGGCGGTGATCGAGGTGCCCAGAGCGGAGTACGGCACGGGTCGGTACTCCATTTATTTCGTGGTGCCAAAGAAGGGCGGCACGTTAAGGCCCATTTTAGACCTGAAAGCAGTCAATCGTTGTCTCAGGGTGCCGCACTTTCGGATGGAAACCTTGCGATCCGTCATAGTGGCGGTGCGTCAAGGGGAATACTTGACATCTCTCGATCTTACAGAGGCATACCTGCACATTCCTATCCACGCAGCTCATCAGAAATTTCTGCGGTTCGCTTTCCCTTGGGGTCATTATCAGTTCCAAGCGTTGCCCTTTGGTTTGGCAACGGCACCGCAAATCTTCACAAAAATTATGGTAGTGGCGGCGGCATTGCGCAAGGATGCCAAGTCTGAGTCTCTATAAGAAAGGATTATGTTCATAGTAACTGCTCCTTGTAACTGGTATCTATGCAGTAATGTTTTCCTTGTAAATAGTTTGTAGATAGTTACCCTTGTTATCCAAGTTCCTTCCCTTGTTATCTGTAAACTCATGCATGTTGACTGTACTGAGATGTTTTGTTCTATGTGAACCGCGCTGATGCTGAATAGTGCGGTATATAAGAGAATTTAAATAAATAAGGAGGGCATTCTGGTACATCCGTATCTCGACGATTGGTTGATTCGTTCCAAGTCTGAATCAGAGAGCGTTCGCGTGACGGCCAGAGTGGTGCAGTTCTTACAGAGTCTGGGTTGGGTGGTCAATCCAGCCAAGAGTCGTCTGCAGCCTTCACAGGACATAGAGTACCTAGGGGTGCGCTTCGACACTCGGCAGGGTTTCGTGTTTCTGCCGCAGAGCCGCGCCCAGGGGCTCAGGTCTCTGGTTCGGACGTTCCGGTCGGTCATGGCTCCGTCGGCGTGGTCTTACTTGCAAGTGTTGGGAACGATGGCGGCGACCTTGGAGGTGGTGCCGTGGGCCCGGTTTCATATGCATCCCTTAGAGGGCACTCCTTCGGTGCTGGTCGCATCAGCGGGATTCCTTGAGCAAGCGTCTGCTGTGTCCCTGGCAGGTCCGACAATCCCTCCGGTGGTGGCTGCGGGAGTCTTCCTTGATGACCGGCATGCCCCTAGAACAACCACAGTGGCTCCCGTTGTTGATGGATGCCAGTCTGTCGGGCTGGGGTGCCCACTGCCAGAACAGGTTTGCGCAGGGGCTTTGGACGCCCCAAGAGAGGTCTTGGTCGATAAATCGGCTGGAGCTTCGGGCGGTGATGCGAGCGCTTCAAGCGTTCGAGCAATTGGTCCTGGGCCGTCCAGTTCGGGTGCTGTCGGACAATTCGGCGACGGTAGCATACATCAACCGCCAAGGAGGCACGGGAAGTGCCGCGATGGAGGAGGAAGCGGATCTGTTACTCGCATGGGTAGAAAGGCGGTTGACGGCATTTTTGGCTGCGCACATAGCGGGAAAGGAGAATGTCCAGGTGGATTTTCTCAGGGGAGTGCAGGTGGATGCGGGGGAGTGGGAGCTCCACCCCGACGTGTTTGCACTAATAGTAAGTCGCTGGGGCTTGCCGGTAATGGATTTGATGGCGACCTTTCAGTCGGCGAAAGTCGGCCGGTTTTTCAGCAGAAGGAGAGAGAGCGCATGTCTGAAGGCATCGACGCGCTGTTACAGCAGTGGCCAGCCGCGGATCTCCTGTACATCTTCCCTCCGTGGGCGTTAACAGGCCGAGTGGTTCAGAGAATCGGAGCTCACCCGGGCAGGGTGCTCCTAGTGGTGCCGGATTGGCCGCGGCGTCTGTGGTTTGCGGATCTCGTGCGTCTCTTAGACGGCACACCTTGGCGGTTGCTGATACGGGCGGATCTGTTACTTCAGGGTCCGCTGTTCATGCCCCAGGTGGATCGGTTTTCGCTTACGGTATGGCCATTGAAAGGGCCCAGTTGAAGAAAAAAGGTTATTCGGCGGACCCGGTAGTTTCTACGCTGCTTCGGGCACAGAAGCGTCGTCCTCCCTAGCGTATGTCCGGATATGGCGTATCTTTGAGGATTGGTGCTCTCGACATCAACTTCGAGCGGCAACGGTGGCCCTGCCTCCTATCTTAGCTTTTCTGCAGGATGGCTTTGAGAAGGGCCTAGCGGCTACTTCTTTGCGCGTTCAGTTGGCAGCCCTCGCCTGTTTCCGCGGAAAAGTGCAGGGGCGGTCATTAGGTACGCACCCAGATGTCGTCTGTTCCCTGAAGGCGGTTTCCCAGTTGCAGCCGTCGCGCAGGGTGGTGGGTCCCGCCTTGGGATCTCAACCTTGTGTTGACGGCGTTATCAGGGTCTCCCTTTGAGCCTTGGCCTCGAGCTTCTGTGAAAGATTTAACTTTGAAGACAGTTTTTCTAGTGGCGATCTGTTCAGCTTGGTGCGTTTCGGAGTTGCAAGCTTTTTCGTGTAGGGAACCGTACTTGACATTTTCAAGAGAACAAGTGGTGCTCCGTCCGGTTCCTTCCTTTCTGCCTAAGGTAGTCTCTCCCTTTCATTTGAACCAAGTGGTGTGTCTACCTGTACTCTGTTCCTTAGAGGGAGCCGATCGTGATCCGGGCTTACGTCGGTTGGATGTTAAACGGACGTTGCGCAGGTATTTGCAGGCTACGGAGGTGTTTCGCAAATCGGATCATTTGTTTGTGCTGTTTGGAGGTGTCCGCAAAGGAGAGGCAGCATCTAAGGCTTCGATTGCCCGGTGGCTCCGAGAGGCTATAGCGTCCGCTTATCTGCTTCAGGGTCGGACAGTGCCTGAGGTCTTGCGAGCACATTGCACCAGAGCGCAGGCCTGTTCCTGGGCGGAGCGCAGTTTGGTGCCGCCAGGGGAGATCTGTCGAGCGGCGACATGGTCATCCCTTCATACTTTCACGAAGCATTACCATCTAGATCTAGCGGCGTCTGCGGAGGCTCGGTTCGGTTCGGCGGTATTGCGAGCCGGATGGCGGGGTCCCTCACATGTTGACTGCTCTGGTACATCCCAGTAGTAGAGGACTGAACTGGAGGAACGATAAGGAAATGATAATTACACTTACCTGGTAATTGTAGTTCCTTGAGTGACGACAGTTCAGTCCTCCATCCCTCCCAGTTTTTTTTCCACAGGCGGTTGGTTAAAGGGGGGCGTCAGTCCGTTCTTACAGGTAGGTGTACTTTGCTGTACTTCATTTTCACTTTTGCATGCTTCGCAGTTTATCTGACGGTAACGGAGTAAGAAAGTCGAGCCGACTACTGTATTTATATATTTTTTTTAACCCTTATGGGCTAGTGAAGTTTGAGGTTTGCTTGATGTTAGCTACTTATTTGTTGCTCCTTTGAGTCTGCTTTGTTAATAGTTCACACTGGAGGGAGAGAGAGAGATCAGCAGCCTATATCCAGTGATGTCATGATTCTGACGTACCAGTCTCCAATGCTGCAGGAGGAGGTTGACAACCCAGTAGTAGAGGACTGAACTGTCGTCACTCGAACTACAATTACCAGGTAAGTGTAATTATCATTTTTTCTGACACTGATGGACAGTCCCATCTGTAACTATTGCCACGATACATCTTAGCAGGGGCAGTGACAAGAACTGAATTCTTCCTTGGTGAGAAGACAGGCAAATATTTCTTCTACTCTGTATTTAATTCCAGACCAATCATGGATCTGAGAGACTTGAACAAATTCCCTACATACCATTGTACTCTACCTAGCTGTGAAGCGCTGGTTAAGCTCCCTGGGTCTCAAGGAAGCATGCATTGATAGCCAAAACCAATAACGTCAGTAAAGCCACACTATCCTGCCCCACCATGAACCCACCCAAGCAGCTCTCCACCTTAACACCGTCACAAAAAAGCATTGAAAGCATCATTTGAAGCATCAACGCCACCACGGCCCCTAATGACCCTTGTCCAGCTCTCTGGGTAAAGGCAGTACGCCATGAAATCAGTCCGATAATAGCCAAAATCGACCTCTTTCTCCTCTGGACAGTTCCCATCAAGCCTTAAGCAGACATCCATCATGCCCCTCTTAAAGAACACCAAACTTGATGCCCTGAAGGTCGAATCATACTGACCCATATCCAGCATCCCATTACTAGCAAAGATAATTGAGACGGTGGTACAACAGCTACAGGATCATATCGACACTAACGCCCCCCTCGACACAAGCCAACATGGTTTCAGAGAATCTCACGGTGTCGAGACACTCCTCACCACCCTCATCAATACACTCATTAATGGGATTGACTCCATCAAACAAGGATACGCACTAATTTTCCTTGACATCGCCGCAGCATTTGACTCTGTAAACCACGAACAACTTCTGATTCGGCTGCATGATAAAGGGATAAGCGACTTAGCATGGTACTGGTGCAAATCTTATTTAACCGACAGATGGCAGCAGATAAGAACAGGATCTACGACCTCCATGCCATTCAAACACTATGGAGTACCCCAGGGCTCATCCCTCTCCGCACTCCTATTCAATATCTACATGCAACCGATATGCGAAATAATTCGATCACTTAACATCTCTTGTCTGCTATATGCAGACAACGTATTACTCTTTACTCCATTCACAATTGAAACCCCAGATTTCACCCAATTGATAAACTGCTTCAATGCCATAACAGATTGGCTCCTCTCCCAAAGTCTCAAAATCAAATTTAAGAAGACAGAAGTTCTATTTGTGACAAGGAACCAGTCCTTCATACCTCCGACAACCATAAAGACAAGAGATGCAGAACTTACAAGCAGACCCTACATCTGCTATCGAGGTGTGACTATGGACCAACAGCTCAATTTCAAAACGCACATCAACAACATAATCAAACAAATACATCACAAGATATGAACCCTACGACATCTTCGACCTTTGCTACATCCAGAGGATTTCAGAACAGTCTTCCAAGCATTGGTGATCCCCCACTTTGATTACGCTAATGTAATCCTACATGGCCTTCCCAAAAACACCCTTAACCCCCTACAATTAGCGATGAATACGGCCGCAAGATTCCTGAGCGGAGCCTCCAGAGCTGACCACATCACCCCGGTCCTCAAAAACCTACATTGGCTACCAATTTACTGTCGACTATCATATAAATTAACCATCATCACTTTCAAAATTATTAACAAGATGGCCCCCTCAGCTTTACTGGACCTCATCCACCCCATGCCAGCAAACAGAGAAAGAACACGCACTGCCAACACACTATCGATTCCCAGCGAAATAACAAAATGTACCAAAACAACCAGGAACAGAACATTTAAATTTTATGCCCCTAGCTGCTGGAATGCACTCCCTGCACCCATTAGAGCCATCAAAGATCTAGCTCAATTCAGAAGAGCACTTAAACATCACCTCTTTCTTTTACACTATTCACAGTCCTCCAACATGGCACCCCCAACACACTACCATCCATGAACACGTAAACCTTTACCAATGTTGTACATACTATAAATACAGACTGTAGACAGATGTAAACCGTAAACCATAAACCATAAATTGATGTATATAGTTACCACCAGTTTAATCCAAGTTAATCCTCCCTGTTCATTGTAAGTGCTCTTATTGCACAACACTGTTTTATGTAAACCGTGCTGATTTTTGAGTGCGGTATATAAGAACAATAAATAAATAAAATACATGCTTTTTGATCTATCTGTTTCCTCTAGTTCTGTTCTCAGGATGAATGGCACTCACTACTTGTACAGAGTGCTTTTTTTTTAGCACAAGAGTTTTTTACTTGATGCCTAGCAGTAGTGATTGTCTGTTTTGGAAAGATGGAGATGTCCCCCCCGCCCCCCTCGTAGGATATGATGTTGGTGAATGGCCCACCTCTGCTAGAGAACATATCAGTCCCTCTCTAAATGTCAATTTACCAACTAGAAACATTGGCATTTGTAATCAACTACCTAAAGGTAAATCTTTGTTACAATGCCTCCAGCATATTGGAGCAGTGGTAGATACGCAATGGGAATGCCATCAATACCTGGTGCTTTAGACCTTTTTCCCAGAGCAAAGAGCACCTTGAGCCTCATGAATAAACTGAAATCTTCTGAGTCTGTTATATTTGATCTTATGGCAACCAAAGTGCATGTCAACCCCTGTGTGTACCATTGCATGTATCAACGTCAGTGGATGCTACTGTTCCAGGGGATCAGATGGTGCATTGCTCATGCATCAAGTCATTTTGAAAGGTAGTGTTCTATGCTCTTCAGTGGCTAGTGGGACAATCTATCTAAATCTTTTATGTTAACACCATACCGCATAATGGTGACTATGGATGCATCCATCATGGAATGGAGGCTACACGTTCTATCCCTTCATACTCCTGGGACTTAGGCAAAGAAGAAAAAAGGCATAAATCAAATTTTTGAGAGTGATCTTCATTCCTCTTGGAGTCTTTGACAGGATATCATCAAATGAGACCTGATCCAAACAGACAGTGGTGTGCTGGCTCCTATATCCCCTGCAAAGAAGTACTGAAAATCTGAAGCTAGTCTTGATCTGCCATTGCTTATTACTGTTATCCCAAGACTGCAAATATAAAATACAGGATGGAGCCTCTGGGATATTAATAGCTCTATCCTGGCATTAAGTATGGTTTCCTTGCCTGTATCAGCTTTGTTAAAAGTAAAGCTTAAGGTGATTTGGCTCAGCCTCCTTTGCTGTTTACACAGGATTGGGGAATGAGACAGGTTCAGTACACACTGACCTTTTGATCCACTGGGCAAGGGCACTTCATTCACCCTTTGTAGGAATCCATAACTAGACAAAGCATGAAGCAAAATCCATATGACATACACTAGACAAGGAATTCAGCTACTCATATTCAGTGTACCCCTGAAGTCTGAGGCATGAAAATATGGGATTCAAGGCAGCTGGAATCTAGAACAGAAACATGCACAGGTACAGATAGCACAGATAATGACCCAACAGTGAACCAGCCCAGAAGCAGAACACATAAACCCGCTGCTTCTTGAGTTAGCACCAGCAGGATCAAACAGAATACTCCCATTGGAGGTAGATAAGGCAGAGAACACGAGTATACACCCATCAAACAAGAACAGAGAATGAGACACTGCTCCTTCAAGAGGAAAGGATGCTCATGCCCAGGACTGGTCATCTCTCTGAATAATGGTTCCAGCAGAAATGGCATATTTGGAGAAGCATGTCTATAAAACAGATTCCAAATTGTCTACCTGAGTTGCACTTTTTTTTTTTTTTTTTTTTTTTAACTATAAGTTCATGCTTAAGACAATCCTTAGCTATGAGTTCCCAATGGTATGGTTGATTGCACCCTGCTTGTTGACAGAGGAAGCACAGAAGGGTAAATCAAGTGCATAAACCCTCTAGTCGTCCTAGGGAGTTTGCTTCTGAGCTATCTAAATAGGGAGCCGGTAGTTGCTTGGGAGCTCCTACACATGCTTGAAAAAGTACCATTTTTTTTCCAAGTTCTATGAGAGCTGAGTCATGCAGATGACACCACATTTCATCTAGCTGATGAACTCCTGTTACAGTAGGATGGTGAGCAAATCAGCTTGCAAGGGATTATTAGGTTTATGAATTGAAATGTTTTTTCCAGAAACTCATTTTACAACTTTTTTGTTAAGACCAGAACATTTAATATATATTATATTCATCAGGGACTTGAAATATTGAAAATTCTGTGTCGGGTAGCAGATTGTCCTGATGTCAAATTGGAGATCCTTTTGGTTAGAAAACACAACACAGAAGAATGGATGGTAGAGGTGAGAGATCCTAAAAGTGTCATCCTTTGGTGGTTAAGGCATAAGGAGAGTATGAATGGGACAGGTTATTCTGGAGAGCCATGTAATTGAGAGCTGTGTAAGAGATGGGGTGAAGGTTGCAGAAGATAGTTATGGGAATAAGACATTTTTAAAAGAGAAAATTGAAAATTAAATTCAGAAATGAAAATGAACTATGATGAGCAGGACTGGTGTTGGGGCTTATGACATAGGCCATGTGGTATTTTTTCTGCCCTGTTTCCATCTAGTCTGCTCCTCCATTTCAACCACAATAGATCCTTTTTTTCCTTTAGAGATCCTCTGTCCCATGCTTTCTTGAATTCAGATACTGTCCTCGTCTCTACTACCTCCACTGGGAGACTATTCCATACATCTACTGCTCTTTCCGTAAAGAAATAATCTGCATATTACTCCTGAGTCTATCTCCTTTCACCCTCATCCTATGTCAGGCTCTCTAAAAAGACCGCTGCTTCTCACCGACGGAAGGGCCTGAGTAAAAAGCCCCTTTACCTGAGGAAAGGGACTGCTTACAAAAACTACCCACATTTTCAGGCCTCCCCATCTCCCCAAAAGAGTCAGCAGGCTGAGGGACATAGGCAAGGCCTTCAAAAGCAGAAGGCTCCCAAGCCCCAGGTGTCTGCTCTGGCCCAGCCAGGAGGGGCTTTTGACTCCTTGGGCATAACCTCTCCACCCCAAGAAGGTCAGCAGCCCACAGGGGGATGTCTGATCCACTATGCCCACAGGGCCAGCTGTCACCACCTATTCCTGGGTACTCCAGGTGATCAGGGCGAGGGCTATCTCCTCCATCTGGCTCAGACACCAACTCCTTTCTTTCTGGGAGAGCCCCCCCCCCCCAGGTCTCCCCTTCACTGGGACCTCCTACTGAAGGACCTCGCAGGCCTTATAGAGAACAAAGTAATAGAACCAGTACCCCAACACCTTGGGGGAAGGGGTTCTACTCCAGATATTTTCTCGTGCCAAAAAGAACAAGGGGCCTAAGGCCCATTCTGGATTTGTGCAATCTGAACAGGTTCCTGGTGAGGGAAAAGTTCAAGATGCTCTCCCTTGGAATATTGCTGCCTTACCTTCAGCAGGGAGACTGGCTATGCTCCTTGGATCTGAATGATGCCTATACCCACATCCTCTTTCACTCCAGCCACAGGCAGGCAGTACCTTTACTTCATGGTGAGGGTGGCTACTACTAGTACAGGGTACTACCCTTCGGCCTGGCCTCCGCCCCCTAGGGTCTTCACCAAATGCCTGGCAGTAGTGGCTGCCTTCTTCCAGGGGGGTATTTGTCTTCCCCTTCCTGGGCGACTTGCTCATAAAAGGAGCCATGGCCACAGAGGTGCAGCAGGTCACAGCACGCACCATCCAGATCCTGAAACATCTGGGATTTGTGATAAACCACCCCAAGTCTCACCTACTCCCGACACAATGTCTGGAGTTCATAAGAGCAAGGCCGGACACTCTTCAGGCAAAGGCCTTCCTCACCCTGGGCTGAACCGACTATCTCGGGGCACTGGCTGTAGATGTGCAACACCGTCCCTCGGTGTCAGCTTGGCTTCAATTGCATTAACTCAGGCATATGGCCTCAATTGTCGATGTCATCCCAGATAGCCATCTGCACATGAGGGCTGCTCAGTGGTGCCTTAGGATCAGTGGACACAGGCAACAGGCCATCTCCATGAAAGTCTCAGTGACTCACCACTTGGTGGAATCTGTCTTGGTGGCAAAATCGCCAACACCTTCAGGCAGGGATGCTCTTCCAAACCCCAAGCCCTCTAAGGGTCCTCACTGTGGATGCCTCCCTTCTGGGATGGGGAGCCCACTGCAAAGAACTCCGCCCTCAGGGCAGCTGGTCACAAGCTGAGAGCAACCAGCAGATCAACCTCCTTGAGCTTCGGGCAATATCGCTTGCCCTCCGTGCGTTCTGTCACTGCCTAGGGCACCAGCCTGTGTTGATCCAGACAATCAGGTGGCAATGTTCTATGTGAATAAACGGCATGGGCACGGGGGGGTGCGGGCGAGGGGGCACGGGGGTGCGTGGCGGGGTGGCGTGGCGAGGGGGCACGGGGGTGCGTGGCGGGGTGGCGCGGTGAGGGGGCACGGGGGTGCGTGGCGGGGTGGCGCGGCGAGGGGGCACGGGGGTGCGTGGCGGGGTGGCGTGGCGAGGGGGCACGGGGGTGCGTGGCGGGGTGGCGCGGCGAGGGGGCACGGGGGTGCGTGGCGGGGTGGCGCGGCGGGGAGGCCACGGGGGTGCGTGGCGGGGTGGTGCGGCGGGGAGGCCACGGGTGGGGGGCACTGGGGGGGTGGAGTCCCACACCTTCTGCCACAAAGCGATGACACTCTGCTCTTACACAGTCCAACAGGGAATACTCCGAGCAGTATATCTACAAGGTCAGGACAATGCTTTGGCGGACCAACTGAGCAGGGTCCTCCAGCCGCATGAGTGGCAGTTGGACTCCAGTGTAGCCACCCGGCTCTTCCATCTCTGGGGATCCCATGGGTGAACCTCTGTTAGCCCAGTTGCCATGCTCCTTTTTCCAGGTGGCAGCAGATGCGTTTCTCATTCTGTGGTCGGAAGACTCATGTATGCCTTCCCAACTATGCCACTGATTGCCAAAATGCTCTTCAAGGCTCTTCGCAACAAGGCCTCACTGATTCTAGTGGTTCCTCAGTGGCCCAGGCAGCCATGGTTCCTGCTACTCCTCCGATTGTCAATGGAGACACTGATCCCATTGGGGAGCTCTCTAGGGCTCTTGTTTCAGGAGGAGGGCTCTCTCCTGCACCCTAACCGTGGGTCCCTATTGCTGACAGCCTGGCTACTGAGAGTGACTCTAGCCCCTTTCACCCTTTCGGGAGAAGTGGAAGAGCTACTGCTGGCCTCCTGTAAGGCCTCCATCAGGAGAGTGTACACCATCAAATGGCACAGGTTCTCAGTCTGGTGTACAGAGCAACGGGTAAACCTGTTCTCCTGTCTAGTGCAGCTGGTGCTACAGTATCTTCATCTCTCAAAATCCAGGCTCAAATCAAACTCTGTTAGAGTGCACTTCAGTGCCCTGGTGGCACACCACCATCCGGTTGAAGGCAAGCCCCTCTCTGTCCAGTTTCTGGTGACCCACTTCTTGAGAGGACTTCTGCTGTCCAAACCCCCCGTCCGTCGTCCGGCAATGGAATGGGACCTCAACATAGTATTGGCGCAGCTCATGCACCCACCATTTGAGCCTCTAGTTTCTTGCCACCTGAGATACCTCTCAATGAAGGTAATCTTCCTGGTGTTGCTCACCTCTGCTTGTAGGGTCAGTGAGCTCCAAGCACTAGTGGCAGAGGCGCCGTATATCAAATTCTATAAGAACAGTCATGCTACCCACACACCCCAAATTCCTCCGAAGGTGGTATCTACTTTCCACCTCAACCAGGAGGTGGTGCTACCCACCTTCTTCCCAAGGCCTCACTCTAGCAGGGCGGAGATGGTCCTTCATACCTTGGACTGTAAGAGGGTCCTGTCTTTCTACATTCAGCATACCCAGGATCACTGGACAGCTTCTCAGCTTTGTTTCATATGACTCCAGTTGACTGGGGGAAGTGGTGACCAAACAGACACTGTCCATCTGGGTGGCAAACTGTATTGCCCTCACCTTTGAGAAGGCTGGGCTCACGTTGGATGGCTAGGTCATGGCACACTGTGATAGGGCCATGACAGCCTCTGTGGCAAACCTGTGCTCTGTTTTGCTAGGCCGTCACCTGGTCTTCAGTCCATACCTTTGCAGCTCATTACTGCCTGGAAAAGGAGTCCCAAACGGGACAGTGCCTTCGGCCAGGCTGTGCTCTGTATTCTTTCTGGGGTCTAGGCAACTCCTACCCTCCAACCCTTCTGTGTGTTGGTTTCCATCAGACACACGGGTCCTCCTGCAGTCTGTATCTGCAAACTCGATTGCTGCTCAAGCTCCCCTTTGGTGCAACCATGGCTTTGCCTTGCGGGCTTTCGGTAGCCTATATTTAGGGAGTCCCATATGTGAGGACTGATTTCCTGCTTGTTTCCTGGAGAAAGCATAGTTACTCACCTGTAACAGGTGTTCTCTGGGGAAAAGCAGGAATCAGTCCTCACAGCCCTCCCTCCTCTCCTTGTAGTTGCTTCTTTACCATCTTTTATTTTTTGCTGACTTTTAACTTTGTCATCTGACTGAACAAGATGGCACCCTTGGGCAGGAAGGGCACCACACATGCATGGTGGCATCTCCCAAAGACTTTCTTTGAAAGATGGGGAAATGCTTCCACAAGGGCTCAGACGGTGCTGATGTCACCCATATGTGAGGACTGATTCCTGCTGTCCCCAGAAAACACCTGTTACAGGTGAGTAACTATGCTTTACTCCTGTCATACTCCCAGACAACCCAACAGGCCTCCTTGTACCCTCTGATTCTTTGGGATTGAAAATAGTCCAGGAGGGGCTACATGACAGCTTTTTGAGCTGCTGCCAAATTAAGCACTGACAGTTCACCTAATTAGCTCTTATTACCAGGAAATACTCCTGCAGGAACTCTGCCCTTCAGGCTGCTAATGCAGTTGAGCCCATCCCATAAGGCCAGGAAGGACTGGGATTCTATTTGAGGTATTTCCTGGTTCCAAAGAAAACAGGGGGAATACCATACCATCCTAGACCAAGGGACCTGAACAAGTTTCTCCAAGGAAAGTTCAGAATGTTTTTCCTGGGCAACTTGCTTCGCTTCCTTTAAAAAGGGGTTGGCTGTTATTGGGGTCTAAATAATGCCTATACCCCAGTCAAGGAAGTAGCCATGATTCATGGTGGGAACACACCGTGTCCAGTGCCATGTACTTTCCTTTTGACTTCACCTCTGTTCTTTGTGTATTCATGAAATGTCTTATGGTGGTCAGTGTTTCTGTGCAGATTTGGTGTGCACATGTTTCCCTTCTTGGAAGACTGATCAAAAGTACCACCGAGTGTTCAAGATTCCATATGCCTTGCCATCTGGGTGCTAGAGCTAGTAGAGTTTGTCATCAGTTATCCCAAGTCTAACCTCAGCCTGTCCCTCTAATTGGAATCCATTGGAGCTCTGCTAGCCTCAACTTGGGTGAAAGTCTTTCTTCCTCCGGACACCCAACTGGTGGCGATATTGGAAGAAGTACAATGGAGTGGTCGGATGTCGGCAGGAGACGTATTGAGGATGTTGGGCCACATGGCTTAGACTGTTCATGTATCTTTAGCATGTCTCAACACAGGCTCCATGGGCACTGATCACATAGTGAAGAGTAACATAGTAAATGACGGCAGATGAAGACCAGTGTGGTCCATCTAATCTGTCCAATAAGATGGCAAGAGTAGGTGCACCTGACGCTCCGTGCATGTCACCACTCCCCATGTCTTTGTTTAGGGGTGAACCCACCGCTTTGTGTAGGACGCCCCTGTTTGTTGAGAAATTAGATACGTTTATTTTGATTTTATCCTGTTGCTGTAAAGGGATCCACTGTGTCTGCCCCATGCCTTTTTGAATTCTGTCACTGTATTTGCCCCCACCACTTCCATCAGGAGGGCATTCCAAACATCCACCACCCTTTCAATAAAAAAGTATTTCCTGACATTGCCTTTCAATTTACCCCCTTACACCGTCATGTTATGCCTTCTAGTTTTACAGCTTCCCCGTCTTTGGAAGAGGTTTGTTTGTTCATGAATTCTCTAAGTATTTAAAGGTCTGAATCGTATCTCCCCCTATCCCTTCTCTCCTCCAGAGTGTACATGTTTAGGTCTTCAAGTGTCTTCTCATAAGTCTTCTGATGCAGGCTCCAAATCATTTTGGATTGCCTTCCTCTGAACAGTTTCCAGTCTTTTTACATCCTTTGAGATATGGTCTCCAAAACTGAACACAGTATTCCAAGTGAGGCCTCACCAGTGGCATTAGTACCTCTTCCTTTCTGCTGGTAATTCATCTTTGTATGCAACCCCACATCTTCCTGGCTTTTGCCATTGCCTTGTCGCACTGTTTTGCCACCTTGAGATCCTCAGAAACAATCACACCAAGGTCCTTCTCTTGGTCCATGCACGCCAACCTCTCGCCTCCTATCATGTACATTTCCCTTGGATTTCTGCTTCCCTAGTGCATGACACTGCACTTCTTCGCATTAAATCTTAACTGCCAAGCATTAGACCATTCTTCCAGCTTTTGTAGATCTTTCCTCATGTTATCCACTCCCTCAGGGGAGTCCACTGTGTTGCAAATTTTCGTGTCATCTGCATAAAGACAGACTTTTCCATTCAGTCCTTCAGCAATATCACTCACAAATACATTGAACAGTGCCGGGCCCAGGACTGAACCCTGGGGCACCCTGCTAATCACCCTCCTTTCATCCGAGTGAGCTCCATTTACCATCACCTTCTGCCATCTTGTCAGTCAACCAATTTCTGATCCAGTTTACCACCTTCAGACCCATCTCCAAACTACTGAGTTTATTGATAAGCCTCCTATGAGGAACAGTATCAAAGGCTTTGCTGAAATCCAGGTAGATGATATTCATTGCATGCCCCTGATCTAGTTCTCTGGTCACCCAATCAAAGAACTCAGTCGGATTTGTGTGGCAATATCGTCCTTTGGTAAAACCATGTTGCCTCGGATCATACAACTTGTTGGTTTTGAGAGAGTCCACTATTTGCTCTTTCAGGAGTGCCTCCATTACTTTTTCCGCCACCGAGGTAAGGCTCACCAGCCTGTAGTTTGTCACTTCTTCCCTGTCACCACTTTTGTGAAGAGGTACCACATCAGCCCTTCTCCAGTCCTGAGGAACTTCTCCTGTTTCCAAGGATCTGTTGAAAACATCCTTTAACAGCCCTGCAAGAACCTCTCTGAGCTTTTTCAGTATCCTGGGATGTATCCCATCTGGTCCCATTGCCTTGTCCACTTTCAGTTTTGCAAGTTGTTCACATTCTTCTGTGAATGGTGTGGTATCTACTTCATTCACATTTTTATATTTGGGAGTCACAGGTGGTCCTTCTCCAGGATTTTCTTTAGTAAAAACAGAGCAGAAGTATTTGTTTAGTAATTTTGCTTTTTCATTGTCACTTTCCATGAGTCTGTTCCAGCACTTTTGAGTCTTGCAATTCCACCTCTGATTTTCCTCCTTTCACAAATTATACCTGAAGAAAGTTTTGTCGCCACACTTCACATCTTTAGCCATCTTTTCCTCTTCATTTGATTTTTCTTTCCTTCTTTCTCTTTTTATCTCGTTTAGTTTGATCTTGTATTCTTCTGTATTCCTCTGTTTGCAAGCTTTTGAATTTTGTGAAAGCTGTGGTTTTTTTGCCTTTATTTGTGCAGCCACTTTGGAGAACTTAAATAGGTTTCCTTCTCTTGTTTTTATTTACTTTCCTTACATATTTATCTGTTGCCCCTTTTATTGCCACCTTTAGTTTAGCCCATTGCAATTCCACTTCCCTTATCCCCTCCCACCTTGCCAACTCCTCCTTCAGTTACTTGGCCATTTTACTGAAGTCAGTGTTTTTGAAGTCTAGGACTTTGAGCTTGCTATGATTGGACTGCACCTTGCTTTTTATCTCAAACCACACCTTGTGGTGATCGCTACTGCTCACAGGGGCACCCAGCCAGACATTTGACACACTATCATTGTTGGTGAGCACTAGATCCAGCATTGAGCTTTCCCTGGTTGGTTCCATCACCATTTGTCTAAGTAACGCATCTTGGAAAGCATCCACAATTTTTTTGCTTTCCAGATTTGCAGAAGGAGTAATTGATCCACATCTGGTACATTAAAGTCACCCAATATGATCACTTCCCCCTTTGTGGCTATCTTGGCAATATCTATAATCAATTTATTTATTTTATTTCATTTATTTAACAGGTTTTATGTACTGTTTTAGCATTTCAGTCAAAGCGGTTTACATTGAAACTTAAACTTGGTAATGTACATTAAACAGGGACATTGATAGCTTGGATTTTTCTGAGGCAATGGAGGGTTAAGTGACTTGCCCAAGGCCACAAGGAGTGCTAGTGGGAATAGAACCCTGGTCTCTGGGTTCCCAAGCTAGTGTTCTTGGCCATTAGGCGGCTACTCCACTCCGTTATCTATTTCTTCGATTTGAGTCTGAGATTTGTAGACTACACCAGTATGGATGACGGTGCCATCTCCTCTTTCCAACACAATCCAGAGTGCTGCTTCTTTTCCCCATGCCCCCTGCATTTCAGTAGCTTTAATATTGCTTTTGACATTCAAGGCTACTCCTCCTTTTCCACTTTCTTTGTCTCTTCTGAAGAGATTATAGCCAGCTATTTATTTTATTTATTTAACATTTTTTATATACCGCACTATTCGTTATCAGCGCAGTTTACATGGAACAAGAAACTTCAGACAAGTTACATTTATCTGATTATTACAGTTAACAGGAAAATCAACTTGGATAACAGGAGCAACTATTTACACAAAAACTATTTACATAACGGTGTCATAGAGTCTGAATAGTGTATTGTTAATCTGTTGAAGTAGTGTAATGTGCTGTTAAGACAGGAAGGTTTACGTGGTTGGAATGTAGTTATTGATATTTGGGTGTGACTGTGTTTCTTTGTTCTCTGGGAGGTTATGGTTATATCCCATTCATGCGATTCATTAAACCATGTTTCTGTAATGGCCACAATGTCCAAGTCCATTTCCACCATTAGGACTTCCAGGTCAGGAACTTTGTTGGCTAAGCTTTGAACATTTGTCTACCCGTAAAACCTCTTGCCCCGCTGATCCCATTCCTTCTGCTTGGCTACTTGAACCCTCTCTTGCTCTGTCTCCCTTTATCCTTTCACTGTTTAACTCTAGTCTTTCTTCTGGTACTTTTCCTTCCCCTTGGAAGCACGCCTCTGTCCGTCCTATTCTGAAGAACAGCTCCCTTGATCCTTCCTCTCCCTCCAGCTGGCGCCCCATCTCCAACCTCCCTTTTCTCTCTAAACTTTTGGAAAAACTAGTCTTCTCTCAACTCTCTTCTCACCTTGAGGTTTCTTTCACTCTTCACCCCCGTCAATCCGGTTTTCGCCCAGGTCACAGCACAGAATCTGTTCTTCTTTCCCTCCTCAACGATCTGCACATTGCTCATGACCGTGGTTTACTCTCTCTTGCTGTTTCACTAGACCTCTCCGCCGCTTTCGACTTGGTTGATCATCGCACTCTCCTATCTCGTCTTCAAGATGCCGGCCTCTCTGGCCGGGTCCTCCGTTGGTTTCACTCCTTCCTGTCTAATCGTTCCTTCTCGGTTCACACTGGTTCTGGGTCTTCACCTTCAACCCCCCTTTCATGTGGTGTTCCCCAAGGTTCTGTTCTTGCTCCCCTTCTCTTTAATGTGTTTCTGGCTCCCCTTGCTCTTCTTATTCAACAGCACGGTGTCTCTGCCCACTTCTACGCTGACGACATCTTTCTCCTCTTTCACACTGACTCTGCTGCACCTGACATCACTGCCTTTAACTCCTGTCTCTCTTCCGTTGCCTCCTGGCTTTCGACCAACTTCCTGCACATTAACCTCGCAAAAACTTCAGCTATCTGGTTCACCTTTGGTTCTTCCCCACCCAACCTCTCCCCAACATTTTCCTCTGCGCCTATACCCACTGTTTCTTCTATGCGGTACTTGGGTGTAACTCTGGATTCCTCCCTGTCCTTTAAAGAACATATTTCTTCTGTGGTTAAGCGCTCTTTCTTTACTTTAAGACAACTTCGTACTGTACGCCCCTTCCTTACCCCTTCCTCTTTGGCCACCCTGCTTATCTCCCTTGTTATGTCGCGTCTTGACTATTGTAATGTCTGTCTTGCTGGGCTTCCCCAATCACAAATTTGTCGTCTTCAACGGGTCCAAAACGCTGCTGTTCGTATTCTTTCTCACGCTTCTCGTTTTGATCACGTCACTCCCTTGTTAATACACTATCACTGGCTTCCTGTTCCTTTTCGTGTCCAATTTAAAGTTCTTATCTTTGTTCACAGGGTGATCCACTCAGGTGTCCCCTTGTATCTTGCTGATCAAGTTCGTCTTCATACTCCTCACCGCTCCCTACGTTCCATCCACGCTAATCGTATGTTTCTTCCCCCTCCCTCTCAAGCACACTTAGAACTAACTCGATCTTCTGCTTTCTTCTTTCTTTCTCGGTCCAAGGCTTTGGAATTCACTCCCCCACTCCCTACGTTTAGAGACCTCCTATCAATCCTTTAAAGCCAAGTTGAAAACTCACAGTTTCTGTTCTGCTTTTAACCTCCCTCCTCCAGTCCCGTCCTCTTCTTCGTCATAGGACTAATCATGTCAAATCCTTAAACCCTCCTTCCTGCACCTTGTGTGTTGTCAATGTCTCCCCCCTCCCTTCATGTCTGCCTCAACCTCCACCTTCCAGCCCCACCCTCTTCTCCTACTTAGTAAACTTATGTTAGTTCCTAATTCCTCTTTCCTGAGCTTCTTTGTTTTGTCTATGTGCTCCCTTCCTTCCCTCCATGTCTGCCTTCTGTATCCCCTGACTGCTATCTGTTTCTATCCCTGTTCTTTGATTTTATGGCGTTCTTTTCTGTTTCTTTTTCCGCAGCCTTCCTTTTAAATGCTTTTATGTATTGTAAACCGCCCAGATGCTATTTTGTATTGGGCGGTATATAAAGTTTTAATAAACATAAACATAAACATTGCTTTTCAGCATTTAACTGGCTTGCATGTATTTTGCATTGATTTTGTTCTGCCCACCTCTTCCCACTTGTTGTGTGGTTTAAAAGTGTGACTGTTTCTGATCTTCTTTTGCCGGGAGTGACATCCAGAACTTGTCCTTCCCCCATCCGTCATCCCTTTTTCTAGTTTAAATGCTTATCCACATACTGCATGAATTTTTCACTTAGGATTCTTTTCCCTGTGACAGAGATGTAGTCCATCAGCACAGTATAGTCTCTTGTTGGTCCATCTGTTTCCCCAGTTGCCTATAAATCTGAATCCTCCTTGTTTGCACCAGGTCTGGAGCCATGTATTAAAGCTGTTTATTCGATGCAGCCTTTCTGCCCCCTTACCATGAACAGGTAGAACTTCTGAGAATATTACTGTGTTAACAATGGGCTTGAGTTTCTCTCCCAGAGTCTGGAAGTCCCTTTGAACTGCAGAGACACTGTTTCTAGCCAGGTCATTTGTACCCAAGTGGATGACATCAATTTTGGAGTGCTCACTTTCTGCGCTAAGTACATCAGCAATTTGGTTTGTATTCCTGCTGGCTGAAGAGCCTGGGAGGCATTTGTCTATCTTCTCTTCTTTGAGCTGTGTTTCCAAGTTGGTGCCTCTGATGATGGAATCTCCAAGTAATAGTAGTTCCTTTTCGTCCCTCTAGTCCAGTCCCGGAACCATAGAGTTGAGAACCTCCTCCAGCAGCTTTGGAGACTGAAAGACATCATCGCTTTGCTGGCACCAGTATAAATAGGCAGGATCCGCCCCCTTTCGTCAGTACTTTCAGTCTCCAAGCAGCTGAGGAGGTTCTGAGCCTGGGACTGGGCTCAGTGTGCAGCAGCACAGTTGTAGAGTAGCAAATAAGCAGAGCTTGCTATCCCTTAATTTGGGTTCTTTTAGGTTAGGTTATGGGGGAGATGCTTTTCTGGTAATTTTGATTGCGGTCTTACTTTTTTATTTTGCAGGTGGCCTGCTGTGCTGTAGAGGGTTCAGCTACTGGCTGTGCTCTATCCTTTTTTCTTTTCATTCTCTCCCCCCTCCCCCCTCTCTGACTGCATCTTCCCCGTTGTGCTAATGAGCAGTTGGGGGACGAAGGAAGTGGTTTGGATAAGCCTCCCTGCTCCCAAACCCGCAATTAAGGGTGAGGAGCAGGTGGTAGTCTGGGACAAGGCACTGCGAGGTCTGGAGTGCCTCGGGCAGTTTCCTCCGTCGGAGCTGAAGCCGCGAGAAAGGCTGAGCTCCGACGTGGCTGGCTTTTCCCTCACCGGCAGCACGGCATAAGGTGAGTGGGGGCTGATTATTTTTGGGAGCTCGGACACTGGGCCTAGCAAGGGGAGACGGCCCAGGGGTTCGTAGCATCGGCAGCAGGAATTGATTTCACCGGCCACGTGTAGCCGCGCGGGAAAAGCGGCGGTGGCCATTTTCACGCCCCGTCTAGTTTCCTGGGGGCTCCCTTGTGCCTGGAAGCTCATACAAGCTTCATATTTTCGGGAAACTGGGTTAGCCCAGCCTGCTGCACCTGCTGCTGTCATAGTAGGTGTGTAAAAAAAAAAAAAAAAAAAAACCAAAAAAAAACCCCCGCCTCAGATTAGTTAGCTGTCTGGCATCTCTTGGGTGCACTGGGTGACAGATTTGTTGCAGGTCTCCTAGTATGCCTGCAAAACCGCGGTGTTTGGTGTGTGGAACGCGCCGAGGCACGGTGCAGGACTCTGGGGTCTGTAAGCAGTGCACTCTGGAGGCTGTGGCAATGGATAAGGAGTCAGCGCAATCCTCGGTAGGGCTGGGGGCAGTTCCCTTGGTAGGAGAGGATCTCCTGCCTCCCTCCCTGGGTCCGGCGGAGCCATTAGCGGACCTTTCCTCGGGGGAGGGAACCTCTACGGCTTGGGAGGGTTCCACGGGGGGGGGGGCCCACTACACAGATTCCGCCTACTTTCTTTTCCCTAATGCAGCAGGCGTTCACATTGCTACAGCCGGCCGCCTCAGTTCCGCCTCCGGGGTCGCAAGGGCTCAAGCGGCAGGGGGCTTTGGATGTTTCGGCGGGGAATGTGCCCGCGGCTAAGAGACCTCGGGACACCCGGGAGGTGAGTCCCGCGCCTCCTGTAGCGGAGGAACTGGGCGAGGTGGACGCCCTTTTAGAGCAATTGTCAGAAGGCGAATTAGAGGAAGGAGAGTTGCCTGATGCGGACGCACAGAGCAGGGTCGTCAGTTTTTTGCCGCGAGGAGCTGCCGGCCTTGATTACGGAGACGCTCAAGACGCTTAACATGCCCTCAGGGGGGGCAGCTACAGAGGAGATTTTGGAGGATCCTCTTGCAAGTGGTCCGCACGTCCCAAAGCGTTTTTCCAGTACATAGGGTTTTTCGGAGTATGATTCAGGAAGAATGGGACTCGCCGGAGTCGGCCCTCAGGGGTTCCCGAGCCTTGTCCCGCCTTTATCCGCTGGTTGACCAGGACAGGAAACTGTTTCGCTCCCCCAAGGTAGATGCGGCAGTCTTGGCAGTCACTAAGAAGACAACTATTCCTGTGGAGGGGGCGGCTGCATTGAAAGATGTGCAGGATAGAAAGTTGGATACCCTGTTGAAACAGGTGTTTGATGTTAGCGCCCTCTCGATGCAGGCTTCCATAGTGGGGGCGTGGGTGGCGAGAGCCTGTTTGCGGTGGTCCCAGCGGTTGCAAGGAGATTTATCTGATGGGCAGTTGGAAGAGGTGACGCGGATGGAATCCGGAACAGCGTATTTGGCGGACATTCATTATGATCTCATCCGTGGCTTGGTGAAAAGTATGGCCTCGGTAGTGGCGGCCCGCCGGTACCTCTGGTTGCGTAATTGGTTGGCGGACGGGTCGTCAAAGGCTCGCCTTAGCAAGCTTCCTTTTCGGGGTAAGTTGTTATTTGGCTAGGACTTAGAGAAATTGGTTAAGGATCTCGGGGAGTCGAAGGGCGGTAGACTGCCCGAGGATAAGCCTAGGCCAGGCCGGGCTGTGGCCGGGTCCCGTGGGAACCCCCGGGAGTTTCATAGGTTTCGTTCCTCTCGGTTTGGCCAATCGCAGCGGGCGCGGTTTCCAACGAGGGGGCTTGGTTTCCGGGGCTTCCGAGGAGCAGGTTGGGGGTTTGCTCCGTTTCCTTCCTCGACCCTTAGAAAGTCACAATGAAACAACGCGGACTCAGGTAGGGTTTGTTCCCATGGGGGGTCGTTTGCGGGATTTTTATCCCGCCTGGGTCCAAATTACGTCAGACCAGTGGGTTCTGGAGGTCATTCGCAAGGGTTATGCTCTCGAGTTTCATCGTCCCGTGTTAGATTCCTTTGTTCAGTCTCCGTGCAAAGCACCG
This sequence comes from Ichthyophis bannanicus, assembly GCA_033557465.1. NCBI lineage: Eukaryota > Metazoa > Chordata > Amphibia > Gymnophiona > Ichthyophiidae > Ichthyophis > Ichthyophis bannanicus. The sequence goes on along the minus strand of CM066032.1, from coordinate 278,326,042 downwards.
TTGAAGTTGCGGGCGGTCGCAGATACGCTCCAGCGGTTGCTGCAGCTCAGGGTGGTGGTACCCGTCCCTCCGGATCAGTGCGGCTACGGTCGATACTCCATTTATTTCGTGGTGCCAAAGAAGGAAGGCACATTTCGGCCGATTCTGGACTTAAAGAGTGAATCGCTGTCTCCGGGTCACCCATTTCCGTATGGAGACGCTTCGGTCAGTGATTGCGGCGGTCAGAGCGGGAGAATTTCTGACGTTATTGGATCTTACGGAGGCATATCTGCATGTCCCCGTGCGGCCGGAGCATCAAAGGTTTCTGCGCTTTGCGGTGCCGATGGGGCATTTTCAGTATCAGGCTTTGCCTTTCGGTCTTGCTACAGCTCCTCGGACGTTCACCAAGATTATGGTGGTGGTCGCGGCGGTGCTCTGCAAGGAGGGAGTGCTAGTGCATCCGTATTTGGACGATTGGCTAATCCGCGTGAAGTCCAGGGAGGAGAGTACCACAGCCACCGCCAGGGTGGTGCGGATGTTGGAGAGCCTGGGCTGGGTGGTCAACTTTGCGAAGAGCAGCTTGATTCCCTCGCAGTCCCTAGAATATTTGGGGGCGCGCTTCGAAACACAGAAGGCTGCGGTGTTTCTCCTGGTCCAGCGAGCGCAGGCACTGCGGAGTCTGGTGACTCGGTTTTTGTCCAGGCCAGCTCCAACGGCGTGGCAGTATCTGCAATTGCTAGGAACGATGGCGGCAGCGATCGAGGTGGTGCCGTGGGCCAGGGCGCACATGCGTCCTTTGCAAAGCACGCTGCTCCGACGTTGGTCTCATCAGCGGGATGCGTTGTCTCAGCGCCTGGTTTGTCCTCCGGAGGTACGTCTCGAACTTCGCTGGTAGTTGCGGCTGGGGAATTTAGAGGCGGGCATGCCGCTCGAGCCCCCCTCATGGATACTCCTCACGACGGATGCGAGCCTCTTCGGCTGGGGTGCGCATTACGCGGGAGAGTTTGACCAGGGGTCTTGGTCTCCGGAAGAACAAGGTTGGTCCATCAACAGGTTAGAGATGAGAGCGGCGTTTTTGGCGCTTCAAAGGTTTCGGGGGAGCCTCGCGCAACAGGCGGTACGGATTTTATCAGACAATGCCACGACCGTAGCTTACGTCAATTGGCAAGGCGGCACCGGCAGTCCGACGCTGGAAACAGAGGCGGCTCAATTGTTATGGTGGGCCAAGCGGAATCTACAGGCTCTCTCGGCGCAGCATGTAGCCGGGGTGGACAATGTCGAGGCGGATTTCCTAAGTCGTCGCAGGGTGGATCTGGGAGAATGGGTGCTTCACCCGGACATGTTTGCATTGGTAGCGCAGCATTGGGGGCTTCCGCACAAGGATCTGATGGCGAGCTTCGAGTCCGCTCAAGTGGCGAGGTTCTTCAGCAGGCGGCGAGAACGGATGTCGGAGGGCCTCGATGCGTTAGCCCAGGCGTGGCCAGAAGGGGGGGCTTCTCTATGTGTTTCCGCCGTGGGCCCTCATAGGACGGGTGTTACAGCGGTTAGAGCGCCATCGCGGCCTGGTGGTTCTGATAGCGCCCGACTGGCCCAGGAGACCTTGGTATGCAGACTTGGTGCGGTTGCTGGCCGACAGACCGTGGAGGCTGCCTCAGCGGGAGGATCTCTTGAGTCAGGGTCCTCTTCGCATGCCCCAGGTGAGTCGATTCTCGCTTACGGCTTGGCTCTTGAGAGGGCGCGGATGACGGCTAAGGGTTATTCGGCGCCGGTTATTGCAACCTTGCTTAGAGCGCATAGGCAGTCCACTTCGCTGGCTTACATCCGGGTTTGGCGTATTTTTGAGGCTTGGTGTGCAGAGCGCAGTCTGCGGCCGTTGGGGGCCTCGGTTTCTCAGGTGCTTTCTTTTCTGCAGGATGGTGTGGAAAAGGGGCTGGCGGCTAGTTCCTTGCACGTGCAGTTGGCGGCTATCTCCTGTTACCGCGGTAAGTTTGGAGGTCAGGCATTGGGGGTTCACGGCGACATTCGTCGGTTCTTACAGGCGGTGTTGCTCATGCGTCCCCCAAGGCGCTGTATGGTGCCGCCGTGGGATCTGAATCTCGTTTTGGAGGCTTTGATCAGAGCACCCTTTGAGCCTTTGGACGAGGCTTCCTTGAAAGATCTGACCTTGAAGACCGTTTTTCTAGTGGCGATTTGTTCAGCGAGGAGGATTTCAGAGTTGCAAGCGTTGTCCTGTAAGGAGCCGTATTTGTCCTTTTTCGATCATAAGGTCGTGTTGCGTACGGTTCCGGCGTTCCTGCCTAAAGTGGTTTCGAATTTTCATGTGAACCAGGTGGTGTTGCTTCCGGTGTTCTCGGAGCGGCAGAAGGACGAGTCAGGGGCAGGTTGCACAGGTTAGATGTTCGCCGTGTGCTTCGGGCGTACCTGCGTAGGACGGCGTCCTTCCGCAGGTCCGATAGGTTATTTGTGGCCTTTGGAGGGCCGCAGAAGGGGGAGGCGGCGGCGGCGGCGTCTATCTCCCGTTGGTTGAAAGAAGCGATTGCGTCGGCGTACCTCTTGAAGGGTAAGGTGGTGCCGGCGGGCATTAGGGCGCACTCGACTAGGGCGCAGGCGGCGTCTTGGGCGGAGTTCAGTTTGGTGCCGGTTGAGGACATTTGTAAAGCGGTGACTTGGTCATTGTTGCATTCTTTTGCGAAGCATTATCGGCTTGATGTGCAGGCAGCGCGGGATGGTCGTTTTGGCTCAGCGGTTCTTCAGGCTGGGCTTGCGGGTCCCTCCCGTTGATATGTACTGCTCTGTTACATCCTCTATGCTTCCGGGACTGGACTAAAGGGACGAAAAGGAAGAGTAAATTAGACTTACCTGCTAATTGTTGTTCCTTAAGGAACTCTAGTCCAGTCCCGGATCCCACCCTGGCTTTCGGGGGTCGTTCAGCCTGAAGTCCGGAAGGAACAGTCATTGTGGTGTGGTGCTTGGTGGGGTTCTTGGAGGTGGCACAGTAGAGTCCTGGTGGGGGCCCTTCCACAGCACAGAGTGTATAGAATTTTTTTTTTCTGGTTTAAAAAAAAAAAAAAAAAAAAAAAAGACAATTTTTGTCTCTGAAGGAGACTGTGATTATCCGTTACGATCTAAACTATAATTTTACCTTATCTGCTTATTTGTTGCTCTGCTGAGTTTGCTTTGTCAATAGGTACTGGCGAAAGGGGGCGGATCCTGCCTATTTATACTGGTGCCAGCAAAGCGATGATGTCTTTCAGTCTCCAAAGCTGCTGGAGGAGGTTCTCAACTTTATGGTTCCGGGACTGGACTAGAGTTCCTTAAGGAACAACAATTAGCAGGTAAGTCTAATTTACTCTTTTCTGTTTGAGTTTTTCTTCATATTTGATGCTTTTTTAGTAGATTGGGCATTGACTGGCTCATTTAAGGGCCCTTCAGTTTCCATGGATTGGGCATCCTCATTAACCAAAGCAGATTCAAAGATGCCATCTCACTTCCCTCTGAGTTTCCCTTTCCTGCAACCCCCCCCCCCCCCTTTTCTAATTCCCCTTACAAAATGTTGCTGGTAGATACATCCAAACTGCTCTAGAGAGCGCATGGGGATGTTCCACACCCAGGGCCTATGGTCCACCCAGGAAAGCTTTCACCAAATCATTTTCCTGGAACAGAGCAATATTGAATGCTCTAAAGACTTTCAGAGATTCATTGACCAGATCAAACTTTCTGTATCATGGACCATGATGATCTAGTTTCAATGCACTACTAAGCATGGAGGAACCACCTCATAACTTCTGTGTAGGGAAACAGTCAGGATGTGGCACTTCACCACATCCAAACATCCTCAATATGTCTCCTGCCAACATAGCTGCCAGGTAAAGAACGTCTTGGCTGACGAGTTGAGCTGCATCCTTCAATCTGAACCATGAAGTGGCTTTGTCCCTCTTGAGAGTGGGGCACCACTTGATTTTTTTTGCTTGTTACTCCTTGGAACAGGCAAGTGCCTCTGTTTTACATCCAGCATAGGGGACAACATGGTAAACTAGCCTCTGATGCATTCCTCCTATGTATGTATATTTTCCTATTCCTTTGATGGTGAAAACTCTCCTGAAACTGACGACTCGGATAATTCTCATAGTGCCTTATTGGCACAGACAGCTTTGGTTCCCTCTTGCGCAAGCTTTCCATCAAAGATCCAGTTCATCTGGGTAACTCACCAATTCCGATTATGTAGGATCAGAAAATTTTGTTGCACCCCATCATTAAGTCTCTAACCCTCACAGCTTGAATATTGAGGGATAGCTTTCTTTAATCTGAACCAGCCAGTTAGTATTGCCTCTGTCCTAGCCTCCAAAAGAGATCCCACACAGAGATCATATGGCTTCGAATGGAGGAGGTTTGCCTTCTGGGTGAGAGGTGAGCTCTAGACCTTTTCTTGTGTCCCACACAGAAACTGCTTAAATACTTTCTACATTTGTCAGAGTCAGGTTTAAAGACCATCTCTGTCAGGATTCATCTCTGTGTAATTTGTGCTTATCAACGTCATATAGCATGTAAGCCCATCTTTTAACAGCCTTTGGTTCATTTAATGTGGGGTTTGCTTCTTATGAAGCCTCCCCTTAAGCCGCCTGCAATTATCTTAGGACTTCAGTGTGGTCCTGACTTAGCTGATGAAGGCTGCTTTTGAGCAACAGGATGCCTTTGGACCTGGAAGATCTTGTTTTTAGTGGCCCTCACTTTAGTGATCTCCAGGCTCTAGTAGTGGATGCATCTTTTACAAAGTTTTTCAACAATAGGGTGGTGGTGTCTGACTTCATTTAATCTATAGTCCTTTCAACATTTTTCCCAGGACGCCATGCTCACAAAGGGGAGAGCACATTGCACACATTTGACTGCAAGATTCTTGGTCTTCTCTCTGGAGCAGATAAAAAGTCTGCCCAGCTCTGTTTGACGTCCGTAAGTAGTAGGGGCTGCTATCAACAAATGTACTCTTTTCTTTTTTTTCTTTTTAAATTTGGCTAGAAGATTGCATCTCTTTCGCTTATGCCCAAGTAGGCCTCGATGCATGAAGGCAGTGTCAAAGCCCAAAGCTGTATCTGTGGCCCTCTTGTGCTCAGTCTCCATGAAAGTGATCAGCAAGGCTATAACATGGACCTCTGTCCATACATTCACATTTCACTACTGTCTGGAATGGTACTCCTATGCAATCTAGAGCGAAGTGATGAACAAAACACACTTTCAGGTGAATCACTAATGTCAGAAGACCCGACACGGCTGTGTTTCAGCACTGCCTTTGTTAGGGGTTCTGGTCTTTAAAAAACAAAACAAAAAAAAACCCAATTATATCCACAATAAACAAATGATACAGAAATCAATTTAAAAACTAAAATGACAAAATATAAAAACACATACAAAAAGAAAGGAAAGGCATCCTACCACATATAAATGAATCATAAATACATTGTGGATGTCCATTAAAATGCATAAAATCCATATTACACCTATTAAAAGTTATCATAAATACAAGATCTCCAGGAACAAGCAGGAATGAGTCTTCACATATGGGTACGTCGGTACCGGCGGAGCCTGCGCAGGAACGCTCCCCAGCTTCCCAAAAAGGAAAGCTTTTGGGAGCATCCCACAGCGCCTGCGCGCTGCCTTCCCGCCTTTCCTAACCAACTCTCCTCAGTTCTTTGCCGCGGAGCCAGCAGGTTCGAGCCCTGTCACCGTTGAAGTTCTTTATTTTATTTCTTTGGTCGCGTGTCTGCCTTCCCCGACTCCGGACCGGTACTGCCGGTCTTTTCTTTCTTTCTTTTAAAAAAAAAAAAAAAAATCGATATTTTTCCCTCACTTGGTGTACTTTTTTTCTTAAGGCCTCAGGGCCCACAAGAAAATTTCCCTCATGGAAAAACCAACCTCCGGGTTCAAAAAATGCACTAAGTGTAGCGGTACTATTTCTGTTACAGATACCCATGAATGGTGTCTTAAATGTTTGGGTCCTGAACACTCCATTCCGGATTGTCCGTCCTGCTCCCTAATGTCTAAACGGGGGTTACAGAACCGAGCAGCTAAGCTCCATGTCCTGTTTCCCGCTGAGGCACCGGCAGTAGCATCGACATCTTCCAGGTCTTCTCCTGAAGGATCTCAGGTAACCAAACATAAACCTAGCAGGTCCTCGAAGGGTAGATCTCCCTCTAAGCATCGAGATGCCTCCGGGCTTGCCTTCGAGGATCCTGCACCAGCCAAACAACCCCAGCGGGAAGCTCCGGCTTCCAAAGCTCCTCCTATGGGGTTACAGGTTGACATTGATGGCACGGCCTCGACCGATCACCTGTTAGAATGCTCTGGGGTACCGGCACAATCTACCGGTACCGACCTCCAGGCATTCATGGCGTCGATGGATCAGAATGTTCTGTCCATGCAGCAGGCTATTTCAGCCTTCATTCAAGCTGCGACGCCAGCGGTACCGCAACGAGCTCCGTTGTCAGTATCGGCACCGGCACCAGCGCCGATGCCGGTACCGACGACGACAACCAGGATACCGACTGCTGCGGTTCCTTGTCCAGGGCTACTTCTCGGTACTGATCTGGTACCGAGGACGCCCGATGTCGATACCGCTCGATGCGCGTATCGAGCGTTAGAAGAGCACCCTGACAGGCGATACTTCGATTCCTCTGATTCTGATACATCAGATGAGTCTCCTGAAGTATCCATAGCCCTTCCTGAGGAGACTTCTTCTCCAAAAAGAAGAATGTCTCCTCCAGAGGACTTGTCCTTTCAAGACTTCATAAGAGAAGTAGCTAAAGGACTCTCTATTTCAGTAACCTCTGAATCAGAGCCTAGAGCAAAAAAATTAGATATTTTAGGATACTCTAGGGCTCCTAAAGAGGCAGTCACCTTACCAATTCATGAGATTCTTCATGAACACATGATTGATTTATGGGAGACTCCTCTCACACTCTCTCTCCTCATTCTCGCAGATTGGACACTATGTATCGTGTCCCACCTTGTCCTGGGTTCCAGAAAACTCAGCTTCCTCACCATTTTATTGTGGTGCAGTCAGCTTTGAAGAGGATAAAGAGTACAGAGAGACACTCTTCTGCTCCTCCAGGAAGAGAATGCAGGACCTTGGATGCTTTTGGTAGGAAAATCTTCCAGGCCAGTATGCTTATTGCCAGAATCAACTCATATAGCCTTCATATGGGTATGTTTCTGAAAGAAGTGGCAGAAAAGCTGCACACTTACCTCCCTTTTATTCCAGAAGATAAAAGGGAAGAATTCCGCATGTGGCTTAAGCATACTCAGGACATCTCCAAGTTTTCAAACAGGGCAGCCTTTGACTCCTTTGAAGGTGCCAGTAGAGCCTCAGGCATTGCCATAGCTGCTCGCAGAATTGCTTGGCTCCAGGCTTCTGATTTAGAACCCTGGGTTCAAGATGGCTTAGAAAATCTGCCCTGTACAGGTGAAAATCTGTTTGGCAAAGAGTGGCAAATTAAAGCCACTCAAATGGATGCAGAGAATTCTGCTCTGGATAGACTTTCAAGGTCTACCTCCATTCCTGCCAAGAAAAAGACTTTTAAAAAGTCTTTTTTCAAAAAGGGCAGGTTTCATTCCACTTCTGGCCAACAATCTTCTACAGGTCGCTTTACCGCTAAGCGTCAGCAACCTAAGCAGGCCAGGCCTAAGTCTGCAGGGGCTGCTGTAACCCAGCAGTCCCAACCCCCTCAGGGTTTTTGACTTGATGCTAGAGAACTTAGCCTTTCTGGCTTTAACACAGCCATAACCTCTCACCATTCCAGGAAGGTTAGCTCATTTTGCTCCCAGATGGGAGCAAACCACATCAGAGCAGTGGACCCTCTCCATCATAAGAGAGGGCTACAAACTTCATTTCTCAGACCTTCCTCCCCACACCATGGTGAGACACTTCAATTCTCCCACATCTCTTCTCGACCTTTTAGGTCAGGAGATAACTACCCTTCTTGCCCAAGGGGCAATAGAAGAAGTTCCTCTTCTTCAACAAGGGTCAGGGTTCTACTCCCCCTATTTTCTCATTCCAAAGAAGACAGGGGGATACAGACCCATTCTAGATCTCAGAGAATTAAACAAATTTCTATGCAAGGAGAACTTCAAGATGCTTTCTCTGGGCACTCTCCTTCCATACCTTCAGAGTCAGGATTGGCTTTGTTCTCTAGATCTCAAGGATGCGTACACACATGTACTCATCCATCCAACTCACAGAAAATTCCTACGTTTTCTTTTCCAGGGAAAACATTACCAATACAGAGTCCTTCCTTTTGGTCTGGCCTCTGCTCTGAGAGTGTTCACCAAATGCATGGCAATAGTTGCTGCATTTCTACGCACTCTGGGAATATTTGTCTTCCCATATCTGGACGACTGGCTCATCCGAGCTCCATCTCAATCAGAGGCCCAGATTTCCCTGGACCGCACAAGGCGCATTCTGCAGTATCTGGGACTGGTAGTAAACCTCCCAAAGTCCCAGCTCATCCCTACTCAGTCCCTGGAATTCATAGGGGCCTGGTTGGATACCACCACTGCAAGGGCCTACCTTCCTCAGGCCCGTTGCTAACGTCTAGTGCAGCTAGCCTCCCAGATTCAGTCAAAGAGCCACTTAACTGCCAGGGAGATGCTACAACTGCTAGGCCAGATGGCTTCCACAGTACATGTGGACCCTATGCTCGCCTACACTTGAGAGCAGCTCAATGGACTTTGTCCACCCAGTGGACTCAAGCTTCAGGAGCTCTCTCAGACCAAATAGCAACCTCCAAACGTCTCTTTTGGTCTCTCCAATGGTGGATGTCCACTCAAAATCTGTTGCTGGGGTCCCCCTTCCAACAGTTGTTGCCCCAAGCAACCCTTACAACAGATGCCTCTCAAACAGGTTGGGGAGCTCATCTACAAGACCTCTCCACCCAAGGCACTTGGTCCGCACAGGAGACCTCTCTTCATATCAACCACTTGGAGCTTCGAGCAGTGTTTCTAGCTCTCAAGGTCTTTCATACCCTCCTCAGCTACAAGACAGTCCTTATTCATATGGACAATCAGGTAGCCATGTTTTACATAAACAAGTAAGGAGGAACTGGCTCTCTGTGGCTTTGCAACGAAGCTCTAAGATTATGGGCCTTCGCCAGAGAGCATCAAATCCATCTCCTGGCAGTATATCTCCCAGGAATCCAAAACTCTTGGGCAGACACTCAGTCGAGTTCTGCTTCCACACGAATGGTCCCTGCACATGGATCAGGTACTCAGAATCTTTCAAGAATGGGGAACCCCAGACATAGACCTCTTTGCAAGTCCGTGGAATGCCAAACTTCCCCGGTTCTGTTCCAGAATTCCGTGTCAGGGGGTTCAGGCTAAGGATGCCTTCCTCTTTCATTGGGGTCGGGGCTTCCTGTATGCCTTTCCACCCATTCCCTTGATTCCCAAGGCTCTGTTCAAACTCCAGAGGGATCAAGGATCTATGATCCTCATAGCTCCACGCTGGCCACACCAAGTGTGGTACCCTTTACTTCTGCATCTCTCCCAAGCCCCCTCCATGGACTTGGGAGCTGCTCCAGACCTTCTGTCTCAAGAGGAAGGGACTTTGTGGCACCCAAACCCCAAGTCCCTTCACCTCAGATCTTGGTTACTGAAGGCCTAGACCTTCAAAACTTGAATCTTTCTCAGCAGGTGAAGGATATCCTCCATGCTTCCAGGAAACCTTCCACCAGGCGTTCCTATGCTTTTAAGTGGAAAAGATTTTCCATTTGGTGTGCTGAAAAGGGTCTTGACCCTCTAGCACTACCTTTAACTTCTTTGTTAGACAATCTCCTGTATCTCTCCAATGCAGGACTTAAAACAAATTCAGTAAGAGTCCATTTGAGTGCTATTGCAGCATCCCTTAAGCCCATCAATGGACAACCTATCTCCTCTCATCCTCTTATTTCAAAATTCATGAAAGGCCTAACTTTAACTAAACCTCCCATTAGGCCTCCTCCGGTGGCATGGGACTTAAATTTGGTTCTTGGTCAGCTTATGAAGCCACCTTTTGAACCCTTAGCCACTACCTCCTTGAAATTTCTTTCCTGGAAGGTTATTTTCCTCATTGCAGTCACTTCTGCTCGCCGCATCAGTGAACTGCAGGCCTTAGTGGCTAATCCACCTTATACAAGGTTCCATCATGACAAGGTAGTCCTTAGGACAAATCCACACATTATGCCTAAAGTGGTCTCACCCTTTCATCTTAATCAGGAGGTATATCTACCTGTCTTTTTTTCAGCTCCTCATGCATTCAGTGCAGAGAGGAATCTTCATACTCTGGATTGTAAAAGAGCTCTTGCTTTCTACTTACATAGGACACAGCAACATAGAAAGTCTTCCCAGCTTTTTGTTGCTTTTGATCCTTCTCATTTGGGACTTCCAGTCTCTAAGAGAACACTGTCCAATTGGATTGCTCAGTGTATTTCTTTCACCTACCAGAGTAAGAACCTTTCTCTGGAGAGCCATGTCACAGCTCATAATGTGAGGGCCATGGCCACCTCTATGGCTCATCTAAATTTTGTTCCCATCGACCAGTTCTGTCGAGCAGCCACCTGGGCCTCTGTTCATACCTTCACAGCCCATTACTGCTTGGACAAGGATTCCCGCTGGGATGCCTTGTTTGGTCAGGCTGTCCTCAGACACCTGTTCCATTCTTAAACAACTCCTGCCCTCCTTCCCTGGATGGATGCCTGAGATCCATAGGAGGACGCAGACCCCTTTCAGAGTCTCATATCCTTGGGGATCTCCCAGGCATCTCAGCTAGGGAGTCCCCATATGTGAAGACTCATTCCTGCTTGTTCCTGGAGATAGCACAGTTACTTACCTGTAACAGGTGATCTCTGGGAACAGCAGGAATAAGTCTTCACAACCCGCCCACCTCCCCTGGGAGTTGTATCTCTTTTCTATCTTTCCTTTCCTCTCTCTCTCTATTGTCTCAGCTTTAAACTCGAACTGAATAGAGTTGGTTAGGAAAGGCGGGAAGGCAGCGTGCAGGCGCTGTAGGATGCTCCCAAAAGCTTTCCTTTTTGGGAAGCTGGGGAGCGTTCCCGCACAGGCTCCGTCGGTACCGACGTACCCATATGTGAAGACTTATTCCTGCTGTTCCCAGAGATCACCTGTTACAGGTAAGTAACTGTGCTATCACCGTGACATCAAGCATTGGTCATACTTAAGACAAATGCAGAGAGCAGAAAAGACAGCTTGAAGACTCAATAAAAAAAAATGCAATGGAATGAAAGGAACACATCAAAATCATATGTATACTTTATTTCATTGCTTATATATCTTTTTACAATCACCATAGAAAATAAACTGATAAAAGATAAGACACCATCTTAAAATAAATGACATTAATGGAATAAGAACAAACTATAAATTAACACATTTAAAAGGCTAAAAAAAGTCCATATAATATAAATGATATAAAAATATTATAAGATGCTAATTGAAAGAATAATAGTGAATATATTAAAAGATCCAGAAGCATGTGTGGCATAATATAAAATAAAACCACTGAGCATAATTGCACTATCCGTGTTCTCCATTACCATTCCTTGAAAGTCTATTTACCTATCAGCCAGTTTCTGCGAGAGCAGTGGGTTTGCTCAACATCCCAGGACTTCGAGAAACAAGCTTATGTTATGAAACAAAGATTCCAATCCAGAGGCTACACTGGTCAACAAAATTTTACAAAAGTCATGTTACTGAAATAAAAATAGTCATTTCTTATCAATTTTTATATGCTGAACACTAATATGACAGTGAAATTGCAAAGTTGGCTCTAGTTTTTTTGTAATCTACAAGAATTAATGTTTACATCACGAAATGCATGTCAGTAGTAAATATAATAGGCCTTCGGTTAATACCTTTAAAAAACCAAGTCATAGATGACTACTTAGATTTTTTCACCTGTCTCTTATACAGCTGTTCGGGAGCTTCTCTGGGGAGTGTCCAGCAGTAGTCATAGAAACATAGAAACAGAGAAATATGATGACAGAAAAAGACCACATGGCCTATCTAGTCTGTCCTTCCATAACAACCAGCAGCCAGCATTGTAGTGGACCATTTTCCCTTGTATCTTTGCTCCATCGTTGCGATATCCTGATGAAAACGTTTGCCCTGTTCATCACTAACCATACCACAGTTGTTGGGAAAGAAATCGAGATGGGAATCAAGGAAATGGATCCTTAGAGACATATTGCAGCCAAGTTTGATACTGCATCAGCATGTCTTCTACTATTTCCTTGTAGTTTTCTGCCCTAACATTCCTGAGAAAGTTTGTTGACACTAGGGGAAAAGCATTCCATGCTTGTTTCGCATCACCCTGCAGCAAGTTGTGGAACTGGTCATCTTTGAAGAGCTCTCAAATCTGAGGACCCACAAAAACTCCCTCTTTAATCTTTGCTTCGCTGAGCCGAGGGAATTTTTCATGCAGGTATCGGAAAGCTGGTGAAGTGCAGTCCATGGCTTTCATGAAGTTTTTCATCAAACCTAGTTTGATGTGAAGGGGTGGTAGCAGGATTTTGTGAGCCTCAACCAGAGCTGGTTGCTGGATATTCTTCTCTCCAACTGTTACATTTTGTCTGATTCCATTCCTTCCGCAAGTAGTACCAATCCCTTGCTCGGCTATCCCACTCACATAAGAAATACATGTATTTTATATATCCCTGCTGCAGTCCCATTAAAAGGGCAACTACCTTCAAGTCACCACAGAGGTGCCAGCTGTACTTGTTATAGTTAACTTAAAGCATCTACTGACTTCCATTATCGTATGTCTCTTTCATGTGGACGGCATGCGCTACTGGAATGGATGGAAGACTGTTTCGATTGTTCAAAAGCACAGCCTTCAGACTCTGTTTCGAAGAGTCTATAACTAGTCTCCAGTCTTGTGGGTCATGAGTGATTTTTAAGGCATTCATGAGGCTTTCAATATCTGAACAGAATACAAGATTACTTTCCTTTCTGATTGTGTATAGTACACTGCTGACATCAGATGGCTTCAGCAGCTGTCTGGCAGTAGTATTGCATTGCATCAGAAAATGATGCAATCAACTCTGGATGATGTGTGCATGCTGGTATTATGTAATGTAATGCAATATTACATCATTCAAGGCTTATTTGGGATGTTGATGTCCTACTGGATAAATTCACACTGTGAAACGTCAAAAATGAATTACATGCAATATCTTCAAAACGAGAGCCAATAAATATTTTTTAATGTTATATTTGTGTTCAGCTCACCAAGATACTACAGATTAGGGCCTTTTAAAGTCAGTAACGATTCCAGAACGCTATGTTCAGAACACCTATTGAAGAGCCAAGTTGTCTGAATGAACAGCTTTTAGATAAGACATCAAGACAAGTAAATAAAAGAATAGTGTGCCCTCTTACTTTTTCTCATCTTTCGTGGGACATATCAAGAAGTATAAGGGATGAATGGCACATGATTCAGACATTGCCCTGTTTCTCCGACTGATATCATTGCCCATAAAATAAATGTGAATCTGAGGAACCTATTGGTTCCATCAACCCTTACTGATTCCTGTATCATTTGTTTTTTTTTGTGGATTTAATTCTGTTTGGGGGTTTTTTTTATAGGCCAGAAGCTCTGACGAAAGCAGTGCCGGAACATAGCCGTGTCGGGTCTTGTGACTTTAGCGATTCACCTCAATGTTTTGTTTATCACCTCGCTCTAGACTAGGTGGTGGTTTTCTCTGAGAGTGTGCTTCCTGGTTGGAATGGCACTCCTGACATGACAGAAAATTCAGCAAAATCTGTTTAGGGGTTAGAATCCAATTCCACTACCTCCCAGTCCTTTTTCATTTGTTCCGTGCTGCCTCATTGTTGGTTACTTGTGGGGCTTTAAAAAATAAAGTTCTAAGTGTATGCTAGTTGAGATACCTCATTCCTTTTGTTTGAGGCAGCTGGTATCTAGGGAGTCTCATATGTGAGCATTTATCAAGCTCATCCATGGAAAAAAATTATTCACCTATAGCAGGTGTTCTGTGTACTCCAGAATAAGTTGTAGTCTAAGTTGGCAACCAGACTAAAGGGATGAGGCGTGGCAGTGGCAGGCTGGAAGAGATATAATATATGCAGAGGAACCAATCAAAGCTTCTAGAAGGAGCTGAGACATTCCCACATGGGGTTCCATTGATGACTCCACCCATATGTGAGAACTTACCTGCTGTCCACAGACCAGCTGCTACAGATGACTAACTTTCATTTCTATTTTGAACATGGTTGCAGCTGAATGGGGGGAGGGGTTGTTTATAAAAGATGATTTATTTCTCAGAGGACAAACAAGATAAAATGCCTTAGCAAATGGACGATATCCTCAAGCAGAATGCCCATAATTCAGTGTTGATCTGGGGCTGGCTTATTTCTATCTAATCTATTACATTCTCAGAGCACTAATCTCCCAATTATTTTCCCAGTATCCCATATATACTTGGAGGATTCCCGGCACACTGCCTTCCGTTTCTTGGCCCCTAGCCTCTGGAATGCTCTCCCACCACTAATCTGGATGGAGTTGTCGTGTTTTTTTTTTTTTTTAAAGACATTTAAACCACTGCGGTAGACTAGTCTTTTCAACCTGGCCTTTGAGGGATATGCAGGATAGGTGATGGTGTGGTCTCGGGTGCTATCTAGCTATGTAGTCTGTCATTTCCTCTTTCCTGTCTGAATAGAACTGTCAAAGTTTTATTTAAACATAAGGAAATGTATTTCAGCCCATTTTAACTATGGCATGTTACTGCAATGGTGTACTTTGCATGGTTTTTTTGGGGGGGCGGGGGGGGGGGGGATTGGTGTGATTTTTTTTGCTATCGGTACACATCTAATCCCTTAGTAATTTGCATGCCAGTTTACTGCCAGAGTAGTATGGACCTTTTTAGTGGGCATCTGTGCTGATTTTCAGTGCACCACCTTATTGTGCATCTTCAGGCTGGCCACATTTCCCTTTATCTGCATAATTTTTATCTTGGAAGTGGAGCTTAAGACCATCACCACAGGCTGACAAGGAGAAAGAATCCAATATTCAGATTGCTGCAGGAATGGTGCTGTTTTCCCAGTTCCTTAAAAAGGGCAGATTGGGACACAACCGTTTTTAAAATTCCTGTACTTCTAATGCTAATTTGCTGGAGGCAATGATGACCATTTTGGGCACTTCAAACTTGTCAAACAAAAGGAGAGAAGTTTCTGTGTCTCTCTACAGCTGATTCCCTTTTAAGAGAGGTCCAGAATAAGCTCAGCGGCATTAAATATAAACATTGGTCTCTGCCAATTTTGAGTGGAGCAAGTGAACAGCTTCAATGCATGATTGCTTCAGTAGTAATAGAATTTGGACTTCAACAACTCATGTTGATTGAGCTGTACTTTGACTTGAGTACAGAGGATGTCTCTTGCCTGGCCTCACAAGCTGGGGTTTAGTTTGCACTGATTTTCTGGAAAGTTTGTCATGTGGGATGGGGAATGAATAAAGGATTGAAAAAAACACCCATTGAATTCTTGTGTTCCAGGAGACTTCAGTTTCTGTGGAGTTGTGTTGCTGTGGGTTATAAAGTAAAATTCCAGTTTTTGGGGCGAAGAGGGTAAAAATCTTCCTTATTAGTTGAGAGAGCATGGACCAGGAGCCGTTTCTTCCCTGGTAATGTGGAGCCGCCTAGTGGCTATAAAAGCAACCAGTATGAAGAGGGCATCCCCACTGGTGTGCACAGGGGAAGGAAGACTTTCATATTGTGGAGGAAGTGCTTACCCCATGGTGTAGGCTATCTGAAAAATACAGAAAGCGAACTACTTTGTAGTAAAAGGTACTTTTTCAGCCACATGCATCTTAACTAGGTAAGATAGCCATGCATGCCTGTAGAGTGCCACTTAAGCAGAGCTTGACTTAGTTATGTTATAACCACGGAAGGTAAATTGCCCAGTTACTGTTGCTTTCCTGAATCAGTAACCTCCCATTAGAATTGGTTCCTGTAGCTGATCTATATAATTTACACAGCTCCTCAAGCTGCACATTTCTAAGCTGCTGCTTAGATTTGGTACAAATGATACGGTTAACAGAATTCTATGAACCTTTAACTAGCCACTGCTAACATGCTTTCTCTGCTACACATTGAACAGCTCGTCATTTTAAAATAACAAATGGAAATCTGCCTCTGCTAGGGGAGGGACGTTACCTGCAAAGAACACTAAAGTTGTGTTAGGTTTTAGTGTTGACAAAAGATCTAGACTTCAGTTGGGGCTTGTATTTAATTTAAGGACTGCATGGTGTACGGGCTTCCTTTTTTCCTGTGAAAGGAGTTGAAGTTTAACCAAATGGCTCCAATTAAAGGTTTTCAACAACAGCTGCTACAGCAATGTATGCACAGCTACTGTTTTGGTAAATACAGCCTAGTAACCAGATGGTAGTAATATTTAAAAATCAGAGTGATACTGGTTGGGCGCTGTGCCTGGGTATCTTAGATGTTGCACATACTGGCTGAGAGCAAGTTGTGTTTCATTATTGCAGTGGCTATGAAGTACAAATAGCTGACTATTATGTGGAATGCAAATAATGCTTATTAGGTTTTCCATTTTAGTTCTGCTTCTGGACAATCCAAATGGGTGTCTGCCTTACTTGCTTACACATCAGATGTGCTCTTGCTATAATTTAAGATAACACTTCCAACACCAGAAACGTGCATTTCAGACCAAATGTTTTTAAAAATGCAGCCACAGTTTGAATCCTTGATTCTGCAGCTATTTGAGATTCTGTCGTACCCCAGCCTTTTTCTGTATTTTGTATACTATACAAGACAAAGATAGAAGAAAAGCTAGTGAAGGTGTTTCATAGCTGCATGATTGGACTTAGTTTGTGAGAAGGCCAGGCCTGTTGGGTAGGGCATTGGCCTGCTGGTCAGGAGTTTGACTCCCTTCTGCCACTGACTTTGACCTTAAGGACATGCTGCCATATCAGCCTGTATATTTTAGACTTGCTTGAAAACAAACCATTTGTCCGATTCTTGCAGTCTGAGACCATTGTACAAAAGTGCAGTAAAGTTTTATAGTTATCTGGTAAATGCCCTAATTACTGTATAATAACTGCAACGTTCACTGGTAACCACTAGGGGCATTCACAGCATCTGTTCATGCAGTTGCCACAGAAGTAAAACCTTTACCATGCGTTAAACAAATGGATAGCGTGGGTAAATCTGCTGCCCCCTGTTTGTTGCAGTAACAGTTAAGGCTCATTAAGTTACTGTGCACTTTACTGCAAGGTGAGGTCCTCATCCATTTCCCACCCATTCCCTGCATGAATTAGTGTGTGCTATTTGCCATGCCAGTGTAGTAAGTTATCGAAGCTTTGCTTGTTTATATACCAACCGCTTAAACTTCAGTCTCCCTAAATCCTTTTTATAACAGCCCCTCCCCTTTCCTGGTTTTATTTCAAATTTTCAATGACCTCATCTAACCATTGTGAAAACCATTCAGTTTATTTTTTTTTCATGTCTATTTCCCTGCTTAGCTTTGCATGACTGACTTGCAGTTCTAATGGCATGGCACAGTTGTAACAGGAAAGGAGCTTGATGTATTTTGGCACTTGTAAAGGTTATAGACTTAGAAAACGAAGCTAGATAAAGACCGTATGTTCTATCCAGTTTGCCCATTCATGAGAACTATTAAGTTCTATAATCCCTTCCTCTCCCTTAGAGAGATCCTCTGTATTTGTCCCATGCTTTCTTGAGTAGCTGGTTGTTCTGTGCATCTGCTACGCTTACGCTTTCTTTAGATAAATATTTCCTTAGGTTAATCCTGAGTCTATCCCCTTTCACTTTCATCCAATGATCTCTCATTGCAGAGCTTCCTTTTAAACTGGAAGAGGGCCACCACCTGTGCTTTTATAACATGGGAGTATTTAAATGTTTATCACCCCTCTTCTGTCTTTCCTCTGGGATACATATTGAGATCTTTTAAGTCTATCCCCATATGACAAAGACCACTGCCCATTTTAGTAGCCACCTTCTGAACAGATTCCATCATGTTTATCTTTTTGAAGGTGCGGTCTCCAGAACTGTACACAGTACTCCAAATAACATCTCACTTGAGACTTATACAAAGGCACTTTCACTCCCTTTTTCTTGCTGGCCATTCCTCTCCCTGTGCACAAAAGCATCCTTTTGGCTTTTTCCTTTGACACTTTTCTACCTGTTAGGCCACTTTAAGATCATCCAATATGATCACCCCCAGGTCGTGCTCTTCTTTTGGGAAATTGAAGTACTTTACACCCTATACTGTACCGTTCTCCAGGGTTTTTGCTGCCCAAATGCATGACCTTGTATTTTTTTTAGTATTAAATCATTGCTACCAAATTCTCAATCATTCTTCAAGCTTCACTAGATCCCCCCCCCCCCTCATGTTATCCAGACCTTCCAGAGTGTCTACCCTGTTGCAGATTTTGGTATCATCCGCAACAGGCAAATCTTTCCTGATAGAACGTCTGCAATATCACTTACAAAAAATATTAAAACAGAAAACCAAGGACTGATCCTTTCGGCATGCCACTGTTAATGCTCCCATCTTCAGAGTGAACTTAATTTACTACTACCCTTTGGTACCTCCCACTCAACTGGTTTCTTATCCAGTCAGTCATTTTATGGTCCCAAGGACACTCAAATCCTTTGACACCATTCCACATCAGTGAATTAATCTGGCAAGGTTCTACAACTAGTAAAGTTGTGCTGTCTAGGTCCTGTAATCCTTTGGATTCCAGAAACTGCACCATTTTTTGCTTTAAGAGCAATAACTTATACTCACTGAGGTTAGACTAACTGGTATGTAAGTACCAACCTCTTCCTTATTTCCATTTTTTGTGGACAGGAACCACATTCACCCATCTTCAGTCCTCCGCGAACACTCTTGACTCTAAAGAAGCATTGAAAGAGTCGGTCAACAAATCTGCCAGAGGTCATGTGAAAGGAAAGCCATCACCATGGTGTGGCAGGAAGTGATCCTGTAATTTAGGGTCTGTCTTCCAAGTGATGTGAAACCCTGAGTTGGTTTGTCTAGAGCCATGTGCCCATGATGAAGGGGTTAGGACAGTCATAGTTGGCGATTTGATCATTAAGCATGTAGATAGCTGGGTGGCTGGATGTGAGGTTCGCCTGGTAACATGCCTGCCTGGTGTGAAGGTAGCAGATCTCACGTGACACCCAGACAAGGTTTAGATAGTACTGGGGAGGAGCCTGCTGTATTGGTACCCGTTGGTACTAATGACATAAGAAAATGTGGAAAGGAGGTTCTGGAGGCTAAATTTAGCCTTTTAGGTAGGAAGCTGAATTCTTCCTTGGAAATGCTTTCCATTCCATGCACAAGACCCAAAAGGCGGGCAGAGCTCCAGTGTCTCAATGCGTGGATGAGACTGGGGCAAGGACGAAGGTTTTGGATTTGTTAGGAGCTGGGCAACATTCTGGGGAAGGGAGGGGCTTTTACGAAAGGATGGGCTCCACCTTAACTGGGGTGGAACCAAGCTGCTGGCATTAAACCATAAAAAGGAGATGGAGTAACTTTTAAACTAAATAGGGGAAAGCTGGCAATCAACCAAGCGCACATCGTTCTGAAGGATGTATCCTTGAAGGTTACTAGCAAAAGAGAGAAGTTCAGCATCCTGATAGGGAAGGTCCTAATAAAGATAAAAGTAACCCAGATTCCTTGAAGCACAGAGCAGACTGAGCTGAAAGATTTCAAATTAACCTTAACTGATAACCAGATTGTTAATATGAATAAAATGCAACCTCTAAAATGCCTGTATGCAAATGCTAGAAGTTTAAAAAAAAGATGGGAAAGCTAGAATAATTAGCATTAAATGAAAAGTTAGATGTAATTGGCATCTCAGCGACCTGGAGGAAGGAGGACAACCAATGGTATACAATAATACTTGGGTTCAAACTGTCGCAATGATAGGGTTCATCAAATTGGTGGAAGGATTGTGCTCTATTAGAGGGTATTGAGCCTCACAGGATACAAGTTGGGGTTTTTTTTTTTTTTTTTTTAAGGAAACAAGACTCACTGTAGAATATCTATGGGGTTGTACTATCATCCGCCTGGCCAGAGTGAACAGATGGATGATGAAATGCTAAAAGAAATCAGGGATGCTAATAAGTTATAACTCGGTAATGATGTGTGATTTATTATCCTGGTATTGACTGGGTCAATGTGACAGCAGAATGTGCTACGGGGAGAGTTTCTAGATGAAATAAATGACTGCTTCTTGGAGCAGCTGGTTCATAAACCGACAAGAGGGGAAGCTATTTTGGACCTAGTCTTTAATGGGACACAGAATCTGGTGCAAGAGAAGTATTGGGGCCACTTAGCAATAGTCGTCATATCATGATCGTATTTGATTTAATAAATGGAGGGAGAATGGCAAGGAAATCCATAGTACTACCTTACTTTCAAAAGGGAACTATAATAAAATGAGGAAAAGAGTTAAGAAAAATCTAAAAGGAGCAGCTGCAAAGGATGGGTTTACATAAAGCATGAGCGTTGTTTAAAAATGCTATCTTGGAAGCCCAGACACATGTATTTCATGCTTTAAGAAAGGTGGAAGGAAGGCCAAAAAATTGCAAACATGATTTAAAGGTGAGGTCAGAGTCTGTTGTAGTAAAAAAAAAAAAAAAATCCTTCAGGAAATGGAAGAAAGAACTAAATGACAAAAATGGGAAACACAAGCACTGGAAAGTTAGATGCGAGGCATTGATAAGGTAGGTAAAGATTACTTGAAAAGTTTCTTGTGGAAGCAAAAAGAAACAAACTTTTTCAAGTACGTTCATAGCAAAAAAGCTGTGAGAATCAGTTGGACCATTGGATGATAGAGGAGTAAAAGGGGTGCTAAAGGTCATAGCAGAGAGACTGAATGAACTCTTTGCTTTGGTATTTCCTGAAGAAGATATAGGGAAGTTACCCTTGCCTGAAATGGTATTTAAAGATAATGTATCAGAAGAATTGAAACACATTTTGATAAACCAGGAAGATGTATTACAACTATTTGATAAACTAAAGAGTAACAAATCACCTGGATGGGATGGTATACATCAGAGGGTGCTGAAATAACTGAAATATGAGATTGCAGACCAGCTATTAGTAATCTGTGACCTATCATTAAAATCATCTGTGGTACCTGAACATTGGAGAATGGTCAATGTAACACCAATTTTTAAAAAGAGTTCCAGGGGTGATCGGAGAAATTAGTTCAGTGAACCTGATGCCAGTGCTGTGCAAAATAGTAGAAACCATTCTAAAGAATAAAATTATCAAACATGTAGACAGAAATGGCTTTTTCGCATTAAACCAACATGAATTTAGCCAAGAAAAGTCTTGTCCTACTAATCTCTTATATTTTTTGAAGGTGTGAATAAACAGGTAGATAGTGTATCAACAGGCTTATCTTCATCTGTTTTTTCAGAAAGCCTTTGACAAGGTTCCTCATGAGACTTGACAAAATTAAAGTTATGGAAGAGGAGGCAGTGTACTATTTTGGACCAGGAACCGGTTAAAAGACTGAAAGCAAAGAGTAGGGCTAAATGGCCAGTTTTATTTATTTATTTAACAGTCGCTTATATACCGCTACCTTCCAATGATCAGGTGCGGTTTACATATAACAGGTAAAGAAACAGTATAACATATCTGTTTTTACATTAAAAATGCTTGAATTATGTACAACTTAACTTTAACAAACTTTGGAGAACTATGTATAATCAACTATGTGCAGTCAACAGAAGTTGAAGCTACAATGTAACCCATTTAAGACTAATAAGAGTATTTTTTTCTGTCATCGTGTAATCAAACTCTGGAATTCATTACTGGAGGATGTGGTAAAAGCTGTTAGTGTACAGTAGAGGCCAAAAGGCAGAGTCCAAAATATCAGAATTTTATTAGAAAAGTACGTGGTGTTGTCACTTTCATGGTCAAAAGCTTTAAGAACCAAAGATATGTCATTTTCAAAGTTTTATTCAGGAAACAATATATGTGTCAATATTTGATAGGGTGTCCATGATTTTTCAGCACAGCCTGGATTCTTGTAGGCATGCTGTTAACTGGCGTTTAACAGTATGCCGGAGTGATTTTGTTGACCCATACATGCTTGAGTATGTCCTTTTAAATCTGCTTCTGAAGTTGGACGGTGTGCTGCCACCTTTTTCTTCATAAGATTCCAACAGTTTTCAATTACATTGAGATCTGGAGAGTTTGATGGCCACCTTGGTAGCAGTTCGATCTTGTTGTCCATGAATCATTTTTTGACTGTTTTTGCAGTGTGGCACGGTGCCGTGTCCTGCTGAAATATAGTTGTGCCAGAAACATTCATGTGTATTTTAACTTTACTATTCAGCACGGATATGTATTTTGCAGCATTTACTTTCACCTTTCTCAAATGTGCAGGCCACATCGTCCATTTGCTGAGATACCACCCATACCATGACCGATGGTGGGTGTTTAACAGTCTTTATCGTGTACTTCGGATTTAGTCTCTTGCCTGCTGGTCGACGGACGTAGTTGTAACCACTCCTACATTCTTGTTGAAATGTACTTTCATCTGTGAATATTACCCTCTCCCACCATTCAGCAGATTTGTTTTTATCTTGCTACAAAACTGTATGCGGGCAGCAATTTGTTTCCTGGTCATCATAGGCTTCTTGGCAGGTCTTCTGGCCCCGAGTTTGAATTCATCCACAAGCCGTCGTCGGACAGATCTGGCACTTATCTTTATTCCTCGATCATTAGCTAACTCGGCAACATGTTGAGATGAAGCATGTGGACTAGATGTAATAATGCTTTTGAGGAATCGGTCATCTCGTCCAGTAGTTATCTGTCTGTGCCCACATTTCGAACGACGTGTACAGCCACCTGATTTCAGAACATTCTGAACTGCACACCTTGATATATGCAAATGTTTTGCAATAGCACATTGCGAATAACCTTCAGCATGGAGTGTGACAACTTGTCCCTTTACAAAGTCATTAATATCGCACTTTCTACCCATCTTGATTCTATATTTTACATGTAACTTTCAATCTCTTCCTAGTTGTAAAAATGCAAAACTTCATCCAAGAAACCTACTACAGAGTGTAAGTAAACTAAAATGGACGCCAGACGCATGGTGTAACTAATCACCATGCTGATTAAATAAGTAAGCACGTGTGACATCTCCACAGTACATTATTTAACAATAAATTGTAGAAAAAGATACCTGCCTTAATTTTTTGGCCACTACTGTAGCTGGGTTTAAAAAGGGTTTGGAGGAAAGGGCCATAAACTATTATTAAAGAGGTCCCAGTAAATCCTTTGTTTTCCCTGGGACAAGCATTGTGGAACCTATGTAGCTTTTAGGAACCTGCCAGGAACTTGTGACCTGGATTAGCCATTGTTAGAAATCTGATACTGGCCTGATGGACCTTGGTCTGACCCATTGTGGCATTTGTTCTTCTGTCACGAAGTTCTTTCAGTGCCCATGGATGAATCCCATTCAGCTCCATTGCTTTGTCAACTTTTTTTTTAGTTTTGCGAACTCCTCCAAATATGGTATTCTGAAAGTATTTGAGTTCTACTTAACTAACTTTGCTATTTGTTTTCTGAGGACCCATTCCTGTGTTTTCATCTGTGAACACAGAACAGAAATATTTGTTAAGCAATTACACTTTCTCCAGGACCAAGCAGGAAGTCAGCCCTCACACATATGGGTGTCGTCGGCGCCAATGAAGCCCCAGCAGAGCATTTCCCCAGCTTTCCATGAAAGCCTTTGGGAATGCTGACACGCTTGCGCGGTTCTCTTCCCGCCTAAAGGTGCCATCTTACCTCGGTCTCTTTTTTTCCGAGAAGCCCATCGGACGTGTGTCCTGTTCTCCCGGATAAAAGTGATTTTTTTCTTGGGCGGTTTTTCGCTATTTTTCTCTGGTTCGACGCCGGTTCCCCTCCCGCTGGGTTTGTTACACCGGTATTGAGCCCGTTTATTTCTTCTTTCGGTTTTTGCCCTTCGTGGCTGGCGTTCGTGCCCTTTTTTTCATTTTTTCCCTGGAAGGGCCGGTCTTTTGACCTCGCTGGGGCTCTTTTTTCCCCGATGGCTTCCAGTGGTTTCAAAAAGTGTGATCGGTGTAAGAAACTTATGTCTCTCACCGACACACACGACTGCTGCCTTCGGTGCCTTGGCCCTGACCACGACCCCAAGTCGTGTGGGCCATGTGGGAAGATGTCTTCCAAGGCACTCAAAAGTTGACAGCATCAGAAGGAAAGGTTTTTCTCGGACTCTGCCTCCGGCCAGGCCCAGACTTTGTCTGAGGCCTCGACGTCTCGGGATTCCGATCCCGAGCGCTGTCGAAGCTCCTCGGACAGGGGGTCCCCTGACCGGGAACGCAAGAGGAAGAAGCAGCTTGCGAAGGTGGCGTCAGAGGAGGTCCCTGGTCCCTCGAGGGCCAGGTCTAAGACCCCCGACCGCCTTCCCGGGCCTGTGGACCAAGAGAAGCCTGCCAAAGTTCCTCGCGTGGAGCCGGAGTCTGCTGGACACGTAAGCCCCGTAGTCCTCGTGGACTCCTCCCAGAGAGCCGACGTCGGGCCCGGCGCCGCCGGGGCCCGAGTCAGTGGCTGCTGCATCTCCCGAGCTGAGTCTCAGGATGACAGCCTTGGAGTGCAGATTGTCTGCCTTCATGGAGCAGCAGCGGGCACTGATGGCCAGCCTGTCTGGTGCATCTGCCCCGACCACCAGGACGTCGACTTCGAAGTCCACCCCGGAGACCGAGCCGATACTCGAGACCCTCGTGGCTCAGTCGTCCTCGGTCGAGGTCTCCCTCGACCTCCCGTTTGGGACCGAGGGTGTCCACGCCAGTGCCCCCGGCATCGGGGCGGGTGCCTCAGGGCCCCGCGGGGTCGGACCCTGACTCCTCCTCGGATGAGTCCGCCTGGGAGACGGAGGACAAGGAGTCTTAAGACTCGGTGCGTCCCGTCGGACTCACCGCAGTCTGAGCCCCGGAGTAGATCCCCTCCGGAGGACACTAGGTTCTCAGAGTTCATCCGGGATATGGCCGCAACCTTGGCTATCCCTGCCGATCACGAAGAGCCTCGAGCCGAGAAGCTCGATGCTCTGCAGTACGACTCTCCTCCGAAGGAGGCCTTTACTGTCCCGGTTCCTCCGATGCTGGAACGACTCCTTTTTCGGATGTGGGAGGCACCGGCCTCGGCGCCGGTTTTGAGCAAGCGAGTCGATTCCATCTATTGACTCCGCAAAAGCCCTGGTTTCCAAAAGGCACAGCTACCACACCATTCCATGGTTGTGGAATCGACCATGCATTGTCTGAAGAGCCAGAAGATGCACTCCGCGGTGCCCCCCGACAGGGAGGCCCGCAACCTCGATGGCGTCGGTAGGAAGTGCTTCCAGGGGTCTATGCTTGCTTGCCGTGTCCAGTCTTACCAGCTGTACATGGACATGTACTTGCGAGACCTGGCCAAGGAATTGGCCGGCTTCTCTGCTGGTCTCTCCGGGGAACCCTTGCAGAGATTTAAGACCTTGTCCTCGGGGATTCGGGAATGCTCAAAGTTCATTTCCCGCGCCGCCTACGATGGCTTCGAGGCTTCAGCCCGAGTTGTGGCTGCCGGCATCGCGGCTCGATGTCAGGCGTGGCTGCAATCATCGGACCTCGAGCCATGGGTTCAGGACAAGTTGGTCGATGTCCCCTGCCGAGGTGAGAACCTTTTTGGCACACCCGTGACCGAGAATGCCGCTCAGCTCGAGACCGAGCACCTTACCCGGACAAGGCTGTCGAGGAAGACCTCTGCCCCTTCACATAAAAAGAAGGGCTTGGGTAAAAAGTCCTTTTACCCGAGGAAGGGCACTGCCTACAAACAGTACCCTCAGTATCAGGCTGCCCAAGCTGCCCCCCAGGGTCAACAAGCCAAGGGCCAGGGTAATGGGCCCCGTAGGCAGAGAACCCCCAAGCCTTCTGCCCCTGTTTCCACTCAGCAGGGTGGGGGTTTTTGACTCCTTGAGCATAGCCACTCCGTCCGTGCTTTCCCAGCCCTGCACAGGCGGTCGTCTTGTACTCTTTGCCCACCAGTGGCCTCTCATTACCACCGACAGTTGGGTGATGGACATAGTCCAAAAGGGCTATGCCCTGCATTTTCATCAACTGCCGCCTCCTTACTTCCCAGGGGAGCCTTTGAGGCCTCCCCTGCACACAGACCTTCTCCTTTGAGAGCTCCAAGGTCTGTTGGTGGACAGGGCGGTGGAGCCTGTGCGTCCCAACTTGCAAGGTCACGGATTCTACTCCAGGTATTTCCTGGTACCCAAAAGAACCGGTGGCCTTCAACCCATTCTGGACCTCAGGAACCTCAAGTTCCTAGAGAGAAAAGTTCAAGATGCTTACTCTTGGAACTCTTCTGCCCTACCTCCAGCAGGGAGATTGGCTATGCTCCTTAGATCTAATGGATGCGTACACTCACATCCTCATTCATCCAGACCACAGAAAGTACCTCAGGTTCATTGTGGGAGGAAACCATTATCGGTACAGAGTACTACCTTTTGGCCTGACCTCCGCTCCCAGGGTCTTTACCAAGTGCCTGGCAGTGGTTGCGGCCTACCTGAGGAATCAGGCATCTTTGTCTTTCCCTATCTGGACAACTGGCTCATCAGGGGTCAGACGTCCCTGGAGGCCAGACAAGCCACCCTCAGAACCGTTGCTCTACTTCAAAACCTGGGCTTTGTCATAAACTTCGCAAAGTCCACTTTGCTCCCCTCCTGGAACTTGGAGTTCATAGGGGCAAGGTTGGATTCTATACTGGCAAGGGCATTCTTGCCAGAAGACAGAGCTCAAAGACTGATGGACGTGGCAAAACAGTTTCTAAACAGGTCCCTGGTCTCCGCCAGACTCTGCCTCAGACTTCTGGGCCACATGGCTTAGACAGTGCATGTGACTCCCAATGCCAGGCTCCATATAAGGCCTGCACAGTGGTGCCTTCGGACTCGGTGGTCTCAGGCCACAGGCCGCCTAAGAGACAGGATAAGGGTGTCCAGACCCCTTTTGGCCTCCCTCAGCTGGTGGCTACATCCACCCAATCTGCTGAAAGGGATGCCCTTCCAAATGCCAGAATACTCGGTGGTCCTCACCACCGACGCCTCTCTGCAGGGCTGGGGTGCTCATTGTCTGGACAAGTGCACTCAAGGCCTCTGGTCTCCCTGGGAAGCAGCCCAACAGATCAATCTCCTAGAGCTTCGAGCTATCCGCTTAGCTCTCAAGGCTTTTTCTCCGGCCCTAGCTCACCGCTCAGTCTTGATTCAAACAGACAACCAGGTAGCCATGTTTTATGTGAACAAACAGGGCGGGACTGGGTCAAAGCTCCTTTGTCAGGAGACTCAAGACCTTTGTTCCTTTGCCCTAAAGCACAACATGCTTCTCAAGGCAGTATACCTTCCAGGCCAGGAGAACTGCCTGGCTGACCGGTTGAGTAGAATTCTGCAGCCCCACGAGTGGCAGCTGCATCCCTTGGTCGTTCAGAAGATCTTCCTAAAGTGGGGTCTCCCTTGGATAGATCTCTTTGCCAGTCCGCTGAACAAGCAACTGCCCAAGTTCTGCCAGGCAACCACATCCTTTGAGGATAGCACCAGATGCTTTTCTGATGTCCTGGTCTCAAGGCCTCCTGTATGCGTTTCCTCCCACGCCCTTGGTGGCCCGAACTCTTTTCAAGACTCTTCAGGACAAGGCCTCGGTCCTGCTGGTAGCTCCCAGGTGGCCGAGGCAGCCTTGGTTTCCCCTTCTGCTTCAGCTGGCAGTGGATTCCCCACTACCTCTGGGGTTGCAGCCCGACCTTCTCTCACAGGAGCAAGGTTCCCTTCTGCACCCCAATCTCAAAGCTCTCAATTTGATGACCTGGAGGCTGCAAGGGTAGTTTTGGCTCCCTGGGGCCTACCTCAGGAAGTTGGAGGTTGTCCTAGCTTCTAGGAAACAGTCCACTAGGAAAACCTATGCCCTCAAATGGAAGAGGTTTTCTGTGTGGTGTCAGCTACGTACAGAAGATCCTTTCTCCTGTACTGTGCCAGTAGTGCTTCAGTACTTACTGCACTTATCTAATCAGGGACTTAAGTCCAATTCTGTTCGGGTCCACCTCTCAGCTCTAGCAGCTCACCACTCACTGGTGGAGGGACACTCTCTGTCCGGTCACCCTTTGGTGTCCCGCTTTCTCAGGGGCTTGCTTTGCTCAAGCCCCCCATCCGTCGTCCTGCTCCTGAGTGGGAGCTGAATGTGGTCTTGCAGCAACTGACTCGCCCACCCTTTTTAGCCGATGGCTACTTGCCCTCTACGCTTCCTTTCCTGGAAGACTCTTCCTGATAGCCCTCACCTCGGCTAGGCGAGTGAGTGAGCTTCAGGCCCTGGTCTGTGACAGGCCTTACACCAGGATTTATAGGAACAGGGTAGTCCTTAGGACTCATCCAAAGTTCCTCCCCAAGGTTGTCTCCTCTTTCCACCTCAATCAGGAGGTGAGTCTTCCAACATTCTTCCCTAGGCCTCATGCTAGCCAGGCTGAAGCAGTCCTGCATACCCTGGACTGTAGGAGGGCCTTATCCTTCTACCTTGACCGTATGCAGGGGCATAGAAGGGCTACTCAGCTCTTCGTATCCTTTGACCCCAATAAGTTGGGGTTGCCTGTGTCCAAGCGTACCTTGTCCATCTGGGTGGCTGACTGTATCACCTGGGCTTATAAGGCGGCTGACCTTCCTTTGCAGGGTAGGGTCACGGCCCATCGTGTCAGGGCAATGGCTGCCTCAGTGGCTCATCTCCGCTCTGTGCCCTTGGTAGACATCTGCAGGGCTGCAATTTGGTCTTCAAGCCAGACTTTTGCAGCCCATTACTGTCTAGAGAGGGAGTCCTGTAGGGACAGTGCTTTTGGCCAAGCAGTACTCCGGAATCTTTTTGAGGTTTAGGCAACTCCTGCCCTCTGTTGGGCTACTGGTGGAGGTTGTGTGAGTGAAAAGCCTTTCTTTGATGCTGGGACTAGAGGGAGATCTCTTGTTCAGCCTGGGTTCTTGGTAGCCCAGAGCTAGGGAGTCACCCATATGTGAGGACTGACTTTCTGCTTGGTCCTGGAGAAAGAGTAGTTACTCACCTGTAACAGGTGTTCTCCAGGAGCAGCAGGAATCAGTCCTCACAACCCTCCCTCCTCCCCTTGGAGTTGCAGTTGTACATAGTTTGTTTTACATTTTTGTGTGCTGTTCTTAGCTATGTCATTTGACTGAGGTAAGATGGCACCTTTAGGCGGGAAGGGAACCACGCATGCATGCCAGCATTCCCAAAGGCTTTCATGGAAAGCTGGGGAAATGCTCCGCTGGGGCTTCATCGGCGCCGATGACACCCATATGTGAGGACTGATTCCTGCTGCTCCTGGAGAACACCTGTTACAGGTGAGTAACTACTCTTTATCCTCATTAGCCTCTACATATTCCTCTCCTTCACCATTGAGTCTCACAATATCAGCTTTGCTCTTTTGCTAGTATAATAATTCAGTTTAATAAAACAGTTGGCTTCTCAAGTAAACAAAATATGTAATGCAGACATACTCCCTTTCAGACATCCAGGGCTATGCATCAGTCTGACTTTCAGAATATCCACCATGATTCTGCTTATCTTGGATGACCTGATAGACCTTGTTGCAGCGAGTGCTCCCGATAGCGTACCTTTTGAAATAAACTCATACTACTGAGGCATCAAGGGTAGGTCATCTTGGCATTGGAAAAGGATGTATCTGTGTAAGAAAAGCCTGTTGAACGTTTGGGATGTGGGCAAAGAATGGTGTACTATACAAACCTGCTGACATCCATGAGAGAATCAGATGTAGTGATAGTAAAAGGCTTACGGAACATGTTGTTGGGACCTTGCAGCTAGTTTCAGGATATTCACCATGAATTTTGCATATCTCCAGGAACAAGCAGGAATGTAGTCTGCACATATGGGTATCGTCTGTACCGACGGAGCCTGTGTGGGAACGCTCCCCAGCGTCCAATAAGAACACTTTTGGGAGCATCCCTCAGCACATGTGCACTGCCTTCCCAGCTGTCCCTCTTCAGTTCTTCGTGGAGCCGACAGGATCCATACCCTGACACTGCAGAAAATTCTGTCTTTAAAATTGTTTTCTTGTGGTCGCGCTTGCCTGCCGCACGACGCTTACCGGTACCGCCGGTTCTTTTCTTTTCCAAAGAAACCCAAACAAACATACTTTGAGCTGTTTCTGTTCAGAAACTTTTCTTTTTGGTGCTAGGTGCCATTTTGGGCACTAGGCCCCATATTCCTAAAACATGGAAAAACCAACTAGTGGTTTTAAAAAATGTACTAAGTGTAGCGGTACTATTTCTGTCACTGACACCCATGATTGGTGTCTTAAATGTTTAGGGCCTGAACATTCTCCATCTGAATGTCTCTCCTGTATGTGGATGACTAAAAGAGGAAGACAGAACCGGGCTGCAAAGCTCGGTACCCTCTTTTCTTCGGCTGCCAGATCCATTGCATCAACATCTTCAAGGGCCTCCTCTTCCTCCCATGGATCTCAGGTAACTAAACATAAAAGCCGGTCCTCAAAGGGTAGCCCTCCTGCTAAGCATCGAGAGGCCATTGGCATTGCTCCTGAGGGGAACCACACCGGCAAAACAGCCCCGGCGGGAGGCTTCGGCTTCCAAAGCATCAATGGGGCTCCAGGATGTTCTTGAGGCCCCGACCTCGCAAGAAGTACCCGTGCCATGCTCAGGGTTTACAGCCATCTTCTCCAGTACCTATACCCAGGCATCGGCAGCGTCGATAGACTAGAGGTTCCTCGCTATCGAACGCAGCATCGCAGCTCTTCTCTCAGCTGCGGTACCATTGGTCCAACGGGCACCGACATCGACACTGATGCCGGTACCTGCACTGGTATTGACGGTACTGGTCCCGGTGGGAATTCTTCCAATGCCATCTTTGGCTGGAATCAACAGGTTGGTACCGTATCAACTCGGTCCCGACTTTGATCGATACCGGGACCATGCTTTATTTATTTTATTTTATTTATTTAAACGGA
Source organism: Ichthyophis bannanicus (assembly GCA_033557465.1). Classification (NCBI taxonomy): domain Eukaryota; kingdom Metazoa; phylum Chordata; class Amphibia; order Gymnophiona; family Ichthyophiidae; genus Ichthyophis; species Ichthyophis bannanicus. The sequence goes on along the minus strand of CM066032.1, from coordinate 278,294,974 downwards.
CTTGGTATACCGCTTTATCATGAAATCAAAGTAGTTGGCACACCAAACATGAGCATGAGCATCGTGGTCAGGAATACTTTGAATCCTCCGATTCCGAAGACTGTCAATTCTGCTGGTACTAGAGGGTTTCTCCCTGAGGATCCCTCTTCTCCCCAACGCAGAATGTCACCTCCAGAGGACATGTCTTTTCAGGATTTTATTCGTGATATGGCCAAGGGCCTTTCAATCATGGTAGCACCTGAAGAGGAACCCAGAGCAAAGGAATTGGAAATTCTCCAATATCCTAAAGCTCCAAAGGAGGCAGCCACTCTACCTATCCATGAAATTCTGCATAACTTGATGCTCAGAATGTGGGAGACATCTCTGACTACCTCTCCTCACTCTAGGAGACTTGATACTATGTATCGAGTTCCCCCATGTCCTGGATTTCAAAAGACTCAGCTGCCACACCATTCAATGGTGGTGGAGTCAGCCATGCGTAGGATGAAAAGTGCAGCGAGTCATGCATCCAATCCTCCAGGTCGTGAATTTTGTGCGCCGAACTTTTCAGGCTTCCATGCTTTCAGCTAGGATCAGTTCATATATACGGGAATGTTCCTCAAGGAAGTTACAGGAGATTTGGAGCTTATGAGTCCGTTTCTCCCAGATGACAAGACAAGACTTTCTTGCTCTAGTTAAGCATGCTCAAGATGTCTCCAAGTTTGTAAATCGTGCAGCCTTTGACTGCTTTGAATGTATCAGCAGAACCTCTGCTATTGCCATTGGCGCACGACAGATTGCCTGGCTTCAGGCATCAGACTTGGAGACTTGGGTACAGGACAAGTTAGGCAACATTCCTTGCACGGGAGAGAATCTCTTCGGCAAGAACTGGCAGGAAAAGGCTAACGAGTTGGATGCTGACAATACTACTCTAGATAGATTGTCGAAATCTACAGCCACTCCAGCCAAAAAAGTCTTATAAAAAAAACCCCTCTTTCAGCAAAAAGAGGAAATTTTATCCTTCCTATACCCAGCAGAGTCAATCTCGGGGTCAGGTTGCCCAAAAGGGACAAACTAGACAGCAAAGAAACCAAAAGGCCCCAGAGCCCAGCCAGCTCTGCAGGTTCAGCCCCCTCAAGAGCTTTGACTCCTTCCTAGAGAGCTTAGCCTTCCTGCCTCTGAGGGGCCCCCAAACCCCAATATCCCAGGCAGGTTATGCCACTTTGCCAACAGATGGCATCAGATAACAGCAGAAGATTGGACTTTGTCCATTGTAGGAGAAGGGTACAAACTTCATTTTCACAGCATGCCCCCTCCTACAATTCTAAAGCAATTCAATTCTCAAACCTCCGCAAACAATCTGTTAGATCACGAGGTCTCAACACTTCTTGCCCAAGGGGCAAAAGAGGTACTCGTTCTTCAACGGGGTGCAGGGTTCTACTCCCGTTTTCTTATTCCAAAGAAAACAGGAGGGGACAAACCCATTTTAGACCTCAGAGAATTGAACAAATACCTGTTTTGAGAGAAGTTCAAAATGATTTCTCTAGGAACTCTTCTGCCATACCTTCAAAGCCAGGATTGGCTTTGCTCTCTAGACTTAAAGAATGCATACACTCACATTCTGATCCATCCAGATCACAGGAAATTCTTAAGATTCCTTTTCAGGGGAAAACATTTCCAGTACAGGGTTCTTCCCTTTGGTCTAGCTTCAGCACCAAGGGTATTCACGAAATGCATGGCAGTAGTAGCTGCATTTCTACGAACCCTGGGGATATTTGTCTTCCCTTACTTAGACGACTGGCTCATTCGAGCCCCTACAGTTGCAGAGGCCAGCACTGCACTGTCTCTCACAATGCGAATCCTCCAATACTTGGGGTTGGTAATAAACGTCCCAAAATCCCAACTTGTTCCTTCCCAATGCCTGGAATTCATAGGGGCCTGTCTAGATACCAGACAGGCAGAGGCTTTCCTTCCATAGGCCCGGAGTCTTCGCATAATGCAACTAGCTTCTCAAGCAGCAGGGAAATCCTCCCTAACTGCTCGAGAGCTACTACAGTTACTGGGACATATGGCATCCACAATTCATGTAGTCCCATATGCTCGCCTCCACATGTGAGCAGCTCAGTGGACTCTATCCACACAGTGGACACAGGCCACAGGTCATTAATCGGACAAAATAATAAACTCTCACTGACTAATTTTGTTCCTCCAATGGTGGCAGTCCCTAGAAAATCTGACACTGGGGTCTCCTTTTCATCAACCCCTTTTTCGTGCCACCCTAACAGATAAATCGCAGGTGGGTTGGGGAGCACACCTGAATCATCTCTCTACCCAGGGAACCTGGACTCCACAGGAGGCTGGTCTACACATAAACCACCTGGAATTAAGAGCAATCTATTTAGTTCTTCGAGTATTCCACGCCCAGCTCAGCTACAAGACAGTCCTAGTCCAGATGGACAATCAAGTAGCAATGTTCTATGTGAACAAGCAGGGCGGGACAGGCTCTCTGTCGTTATGCAACGAAGCTTTACGACTGTGGGCCCTCGCCAGAGAGTATCAAATTCACCTTCTAGTGGTATATCTTCCAGGCATTCAAAACCTTTGGGCAGACAAACTCAGTCGAGTACTGCTGCCTCAAGAGAGGTCCCTCCACCTGGACCAGGTGGCAAAGATATTTTATCTCTGGGGCACTCCAGACATAGACCTCTTCGTAAGTCCACTGAATGCCAAACTTCCCAGGTTCTGTTCCAGGATTCTGGCTCACAATTGTCAGACAAGGGATGCCTTCCTCCTTCACTGGGGTCAGGGCTTCCTTTATGCCTTCCCACCCATTCCCCTCATCCCCAAAACACTTTTCAAGCTTCAGAGAGACGGGTCGCAGGATTCTCATAGCGCCACGATGGCCATTCCAACCGTGGTATCCTCTGCTTCTACATCTCTCTCAAGCTGCACCTTTGGAGTTAGGGCATGCTCCAGATCTCCTTTCCCAAGGGAACAGGACGCTATGGCACCCGAATCCCCAGTCCCTGCATCTCACGGCCTGGTTGCTGAAGGCTTAGACTTCCAGGATTTCAACCTGTCCCAACAGGTAAAGGATATCCTTCAGGCTTCTAGGAAACTTTCCACAAGAAGATCTTATGCCTTCAAGTGGAAACGTTTTACCATATGGTGCTCCAAGAAGGGATTAAACCCCCTTGGCACATACCCTTAGAATCGATACTAGAGTATCTCCTTCACTTATCGAATTCTGGTCTAAAGACCAATTCGGTTAGAGTCCATCTTAGTGCAATTGCAGCTTCTTATAAGCCTCTGAATGGACAACCGATTTCCTCTCATCCACTCATATCCAGATTTATGAGAGGTCTTCTATTAACCAAACCTCCCATTAAGCCACCACCGGTAGCATGGGATCTAAATCTAGTTCTCAGGCAGCTCATGAAGCTGCCTTTGGAGCCTTTAGCCACTACACCCTTAAGTTTTTGACCTGGAAGGTCATATTCCTAATTGCAATCACCTCTGCATGTCACATTAGTGAACTGCAAGCTTTAGTGGCTAATCCTCCTTATACTAGGTTTCACCATAAGGTTGTTCTTAGAACTCATCCACACTTTATGCCAAAGGTTGTTTCGCCTTTTCATTTAAATCAATTTATCTTCCTGTATTTTTTCAGAGGCCTCACGTCTCTAATGCAGAAAGAAACCTTCGTACTTTGGATTGTAAAAGGGCCTTAGCCTTTTACCTACAGAGAACACAGCAGCATAGAAAGTCCTCGCAACTATTTATAGCTTTTAACCCTAGTCATCTGGGACAACCAGTCTCCAAAAGAACTTTATCTAAATGGATTGCCCAATGCATATCCTTTGCTTATGAGAGTAAGGGTCTTCCTCTTCAAGACCATCACAGCTCATAACTTGAGAGCCATGGCAACTTCCATGGTTAATCTCCACTCTGTCTATCGATGACATTTGTCGAGCAGCCACCTGGGCTTCGGTACACACCTTTACAGCCCACTACTGCCTGGATAAAGCCTCCCGTCGGGATACCGCCTTTGGCCAAGCTGTTCTTCAAAATCTCTTTCAGACCTAATTCAACTCCTACCCACTAACCCTGGTGGAATGCCAGAGATCCATGGGAGGAAGAATTCCTACCTTTCCAGGGTGGCACCTTCCTGGGGCTATCTCCCTGGCATCTTCAGCTAGGGAGTCCCCATATGTGAAGACTACATTGCTGCTTGTTCCTGGAGATAGCGTAGTTACTCACCTGTAACAGGTGATCTCCGGGAGCAGCAGGAATTTAGTATTCACAACCCACCCACCTCCCCTAGGAGTTGTCTCTCTATCTCTGTCTCTTTCCTCTTTCCTCTCTCCCTCTATCCTTTCACTCAGCTACAAACTTAACTGAAGAGGGACAGTTGGAAAGGCGGGAAGGCAGCGCGCATGTGCTGAGGAATGCCCCCCAAAAGCGTTCTTATTGGACGCTGGGGAGCGTTCCCGCGCAGGCTCCGTCGGTACTGACGATACCCATATGTGAAGACTAAATTCCTGCTGTTCCTGGAGATCACCTGTTATAGGTGAGTAACTATGCTATACCAGCTCTGACAGATTTCTATATCTCGTGCACATTTCCTGAACTGACTGGAGTTCCCTGGATAAGTTGAGGAAGCATGGTGGTAGAAGAAAATTTATATTGTAAAATAACTGCAGTCATAGCGCATTTTTTTTTTTTTAAGTTCTTTACTATTACTTTAAGAAAATCTCTTCACGCAGTTTACCAGTATAGTTTCAAGTTTTTCGTAGACCGGCTATCAATATGAGTTGTTTAAGTGGTTTACATAAACAAATTTATAATCGGAACTAATGTAAAACAAAATTAAAGTAACCATAAAATAGTTTTTTGCTTCTTTCTTTGTTTGTTACTAGTAAGTTACAAAATAAAATTTAATGGTTTATTTTTATTTTCTATGGTTTACTGACATTAAAATACAATATAAATTAGAATTCTAAAAATCTGCAATGATCTGCATTCTTAAATATCAAAATTATTCCCTTGTAACTCGATCCTCTTCCACCTTGATTGGACAGGCCTCAAGCTCAAGGTATGAGCAAAACGAGAATCTTTCCTTTTCTCTCTTCCTTATTGAAAAAAGCCTTTATACGGAGAGAATATTTTAGATATGAAGATGGCTGAAGATCCTGAAGTCCCACCTCCAGTCTAGCAGCATCCCTGTTGCCGTGGAAGAGAGAGGTCATGTGACAGGAGAGCATCACCCTGGTGTGGCAGGAAGTGATCCTGTAACTAGGACCTGTCCTCCAGGTGATGTAAAACCCTTGCACTGAGGAAGTTTCTCCAGGGCCATGTGCCCATGAGGGAAGGGTTAGGACAGCTGTTATAGTTGGTGATTCGATCATTAGGCATGTAGATAGCTGGGTGGCTGGTGGACGTGAGGATCACCTGGTAACATGCCTGCCTGGTGCGAAGGTAGCGGACCTCACGTACCAGCTAGATAAGGTCTTAGATAGTGCTGGGGAGGAGTCTGTTGTCTTGGTACATGTCGGTACCAATGACATAGTAAAATGTGGTAGGGAGGTTCTGGAGGCTAAATTTAGGCTTTTAGGTAGGAAGTTGAAATCCAGAACTTCCAGGGTAGCATTCTCCGAAATGCTTCCTGTTCCACGCGCAGGACCCAAAAGGCAGGCAGAGCTCCGGAGTCTCAATGCGTGGATGAGACAATGGTGCAGAGATGAAGGTTTTGGATTTGTTAGGAACTGGGGAATATTCTGGGGAAAGGAGGGGCTCTTCCGAAGGCATGGGCTTCACCTTAACTGGGATGGAACCAGGCTGCTGGCATTAACCATTAAAAAGGAATAGAGAAGCTTTTAAACTAGATAATAGGGGAAAGCTGACAGTCGCCCAAGAGCGCATGGTTCGGAAGAATGTATTCTTGAAGGATACTACCAAAAGCAGAGAGGTTCCAAAAAAAAGAGTAAAGTAGCCCAAATGCCCTTGAGTATGGATCAGACAGAGCTTAGATCCCAAATTACCCATACCTACCAATAGCCAGATTAATATGAATAAAATAGTCTCCAAAATGCTTGTATGCAAATGCTAGAAGTCTAAAAAAAATAAGATGGGAGAGTTAGAATTTATAGCACTAAATGAGAGGTTAGATATGATTGGAATCTGAGACATGGTGGAAGGAGGACAACCAGTGGGACACTGATACCTGGGTGCAAACTATATCGTAATGATAGAGCTGATCAAATTTGTGGAGGGGTTGCGCTCTATGTAAGAGAGGGCATTGAGTCAGAAAGGATTAAAGTTTTGCAGGAAACAAAATTTGCTGTAGAATCTCAATGGATTGAAATTCCATGTAAAAAGGGGAAGGTGATGGCAGTGGGGGTGTACTATCGACCACCTAGCCAGAATGAAGAAATGGATGAGTTGGTTGATATAGTGTATCTGGACTTTCAGAAAGCCTTTGACAAGGTCCCTCATCAGAGACTTTTGGCAAAACTTAGTCATGGGATAGGAGGCAGTGTACTACTGTGGATCAGGAACTGGTTAAAAGATAGAAAGCAGAGGGTAGGGCTAAATGGCCAATTTTCCCAATGGAGAAAGGTGAATAGTGGTGTACCCCAGGGATCTGTGTTGGGTCCGCTGCTTTTTGACATATTCATAAATGACCTGGAAAGTGGAATAACGAGTGAGCTTATCAAGTTTGCAGATGAGACAAAACTAAAGTTGTTAGAACCCAAGAGGATTGTGGAAAATTGCAAGAGGATCTTGATAAATTGGAAGGCTGGGCATCAAAATGGCAGATGAAATTTAATGTGGACAAGTGCAAAGTTATGCACCTAGGGAAGAACAACCCAAACTATGGTTACACGATGCAAGGTTCATTAGTAACCACCACCCAGGAAAAAGATTTAGACGTCATTGTGGATAACATGTTAAAACCCTCGGCCCAGTGTGCAGCGGTGGCCAAGAGAGCAAATAGAATGCTAGGTATCATAAGGAAAGGAATGGAAAATAAAACAAAAGATGATATAATGCTTCTATATCGTTCCATGGTGAGACCACACCTTGAATATTGTATATAATTCTGTTCACCGTATCTTAAAAAGGATATAGGGATATTAGAAAAGATTCAGAGAAGAGCCACCAAAATGGTAAAGGGGATGGAAGGATACTCCTAATAAGATAGGCTAAAAAGGTTAGGGCTCTTTAACCTGGAAAAGAGACGACTGAGGGGAGATATGATAGAAGTCTATAAATTAATGAACAAAGTGGAATGGGTAAACGTAGATCAATTGTTTACGTTATCAGAATATAGAAAGACTAGGGGACATGCAATGAAGCTACAGGGTAAACTATTTAAGACTAATAAGAGAAAATATTTTTTCACTCAACGTGTAATCAAATTCTGGAATTTGTTACCAGAGGATGTAGTAAAGGCTGTTAGTGTAGCTGGGTTTAAAAAAGGTTTGGACAAGATCCTGAAGGAAAGGTCCATAAACTATTATTAAGAAGGGACCCAGGATATCATTGTTTGACCCAGTACAAGCATTGTGGAGCCTGTGTCTTTTGGGGAAACTGCTAGGTATGTATGACCTAGATTGGCCACTTTTGGAAACAGCATACTGGGCTTTGATGGACCTTGGTCTGACCCAGTATGGAATATCTTATGTTCTTATGAGATATGAATATTTTACATATGAAGATGGCTGGAGCTAACAGGTATATTACTAGCAATTCTGGAATTTTAATTCCAGTTTCACTTCCTTTCACATCACAAGTAGGTATATCCAACTATACCAAACGGAATAAAATATTTTGAACACAATATGTTTCTTTGACTTTTGCGGATTAGTCAGAATGCCACAGTTGGCCAAATCATCCTGAGCTTTGTTACTGGTTTGTATCTCTTCACTCTGTCCTGTTTCAGCAGAGGTCTGTTTTTATCCTTGAAAGTCTACCCCTTCTTCCCTGCATCCAAAGCGGAATAATAGTACTTGCTGTCAAGGAGCATTTCTCTGTGGTTCTCTGCGACCCCCAGGCCAGTAGGACAACTATGCAGAGAGTCGCCATGAGTCGAGACAGACTCGATGGTATTTAACACCACCACTACAATGAATATGCATGAGAGATCTGCATGCACTGCTTCCATTGTATGCAGATCACTCTTTTGCATAGTCAGGTTTTCAGGATATCCACAATGAATATCTTAACAAATGGGCAGCGATAAACATCATATAATTCAGAATATTATGTGGCAGCATTAAATATACATATTGGTAAGGTAGCAGATGCTTTTGCTCTGAAACTAGTATGTAAAGCAGCAGCCTTTCTCAGCAGGGTGCCGCTCTATCTGAAGCGCCTTTACATGTAATGAATAGCTGATTTCAGCTCTATGGTCCATGAGAGACTGAAGGGGAGGCGGCCAGCTTTTCAGCGACCAGGAACAGCATGATGTGCTAAGATGTGCTTTTAATGAAGAAACACGTCAAAACTCATGGGTGTAAAATCATAAAAGAGCTGATCAGACATCTGCTCTTTTGTATTCAAAAGAGAAATTAACCGAAAGGATGAAAAGCAGGGCCTTGGCAGAGAGTAGTACTCAAGATTTGGTGAATCTTCTGAATGTCAAAAAACTACAGACCGTTTTCTCTGGCCTTTAAATGGTTATGATTGGATCCATAAGGACTACATATTATTGGTCATGCAAGCCTAGTATGTGTTTGTATGTTACCATTGATATACATTGTGTTATACAGGCTTATTCACTTTGGTACAGTTTGTTACTTGAAAAGCTCACACTAGATATGGGCACAGGGAAGGTAAACCTGTTGCCCAAGTCCTACAGTGTGTTCAGATGGAAGATCTGAACAGGTCCCTGGGCTTTCTGCTCTAATATCTGCTTTTGCTTGAGGGTTTGTTTGTTATATTACATTGCTAGCTCTCTGACTGGGAGCTCTTAAAAGGGTTTTTTGTATATTTTTTAAAGCAAGGTTACTTTCTTTTTGCTGCTTTAGGGGAACTTTCCTTGAGCACAGTAGGTTGCTGAACTCCAGTAACCTCCTCAGGTTTAGAAACTGCTAACGCCTAATCAGGAGTTAGTGGGCCTGTTTCCTGAGTGCAGTTGAAGCCTGCATAAAAGGCTCCAGTGCCCTGCCCTGTTGAGGCTTTCCTATCCAGGGCTCCACAGATCAAACAAACAGTAAGTAAGGATTTGAGGGTTTGTTTGTATGAATGATAGTGCCATTTCCTCTTTCCAACACAATCCACAGCACCACTACTTTTTCCCACATTCCCTGCATTTCTGCAGCTTTAATATTGCTTTTGATATACAGTGCTGCTACTCCTCCTTTTCTACCCTCTATCGCTTCTAAATAGATTATAGCCAGCTATGGCTATATCCCATTCATGTGACTCGTTAAACCATGTTTCTGTAATGGCCACAATGTCAAAGTCCATTTCCACCATTAGGGCTTCCAGATCAGGAACTTTGTTGGTTAGGCTTCAAGCATTTGTGCTCATTGCTTTCCAGCATTTGTTGAATGGGTTTTGCTCTACATGCCCTTTCCTGCTTGCCATTAATATGGTGTTCAAGTGTGTGGCTGTTTCCAATGTTTTTATTTTGCTGAGAGTGACGTACAGAATTTGTCTTCCTCCATCCTTCAGGCCCTTTCCTTAGTTTAAATGCCTATGCACATAATGCCTGAATTTTTCACTTAGGACCCTTTTCCCTGTGGCAGAGAGTTGTAGTCCTTCAGTACAGTATAATCTCTTGTTCCTTATCGGTCCTCCAGTTTAGTCCTCCACCTCTGGATTGTGTACCTCCTCCTGCAGCTTGGAGACTGGGTATGTCAAAAACGTGACATCACTGGATGTAGTCTGCTGGTCTCTCCCGTCAGCCCCAGTGTGTCCAGTCTCCATGTAGCAGGAGGATGTAGTGAGCCTAGGTGCTGGGCTCACTTGAGGTGCAGAAAAGGAGCATTAGAGTAGCAATAGGATAGTTTTATGGTTCATTTGGTTTCCCTTAACTTTTTATTAATTTGGGTGCTGCGGCTTTAAAAAAATAAAAAAAATAATAGTTTTACTTGTGCCGGTTCCTGCCTGCCCTCTCAGTTTTCCTACCTATCTCTCACTACCAGCTCAGATCTTTCCCCCTTGCAAGTACAGGGGAGAGCCCTGCAGCAGACAGCAGTAGTGCGTCTAAAACGACCGGCGATCGGTGCGTCCGCGAACAGGTGGAAGCAGAATGCTGTCAGGCAGAAAGCTCGTCCGGCGGCTCCTCGCTAGCTTTTTAGCTGAGCAGAGCCACGTGAGCTGGAGCTCCGCAACAATGGGGAAACAGCGTGTGGAGTGTACAGGTACTGTGTGGGGCAGAGCAACGGGTCGGCAAATGGAGAGGGCCGGAGACTTGCGGGGAACGTCTCAGCTCTTTTGGCACCATTTTCACAATCGGTCAGCGGTGGCCATTTTGACATTGTGGTCGCCACGTGCGGTTCAGTAGTGCTGGGGATCGCACGGCTACAGGGATTTGGGCCAACTTTCTCTCCAACGTTTTCTTTCTTTAGTTTCATTTTTATTTCATTTGGTTTATTTGTTTGGGGGAGGGGAGATCTACTCCTTGAAGGTTCTGGAGGGGTAGGATAGGTTGGATCCCTGAGTTAGGTCTTAGAGGAAGCTTCATTTTGACAACTATTCAGCCCTGGTTGCTGGGGGCATTGTTTGTTTTTAAACTAAGGCTTTATTTTTCTCCTTTGGCAGGGGGAAGCCTATGGTGGCGTGGCCTCAGTGTGCCGTCTGCGGTACCCGTAGAGGTGCTATCGCTGATTCTGGGATCTGCCGAGGCTATACGGCAGTTTCCACCAGCGTGGAGCAGCAGATGGAAGTTAAGGCAACGGATCTTCTGAGTCCGGTGGCCGGGGTGGAGGGGAGAGGTCCTGACGACCACCCTGCCAGGAGCTGGCCAGGATTCTCCAGTCGGGCCTTCGTGGGCGCTGCCGACTTGGGGAGCGTGGCCACAGCCCGGGGATTTCTGCCCGGACTGTCTGTCTTATGCATCAGGCGTTCTGTCTAAGACGGCAGGGGAAGGTGCCGGATCCTTTACCATTGCCCACGGTGTGACCGTAGCTGGCTACAGCTGAAGCGGGTGGCAGTTCCCCGAGATGGCCAAAGAGAGCCAGATCTCGGGAGCTTTCGCCTTCGGAGGTGGAGTGGCAAGACTCGGAAGAGAACGAGGTGGATCTTGAAGCCGGAATGGAGGAAGAAGAGCTTTCTGAGCTGGAGGATCAGGCGAAAAGTTTTAGGGTATTCCGGAGGGAGGAGTTGGTAGCGCTTATCACGGAATCCCTTCAGATGCTGAAACTTGCCACAGAACAACCTGCGGAAGAAGAGTGGGGAAGACCTGATTATACAGGCGGTGAGGCAAACTCAGGTAGTGTTTCCTGTACACCGAGTGGTTTGACCGGATGATCCAGGATGAGTGGGACCATCCGGAGGCAGGACTTTGGGGGGGGGGGGGGATTAGGACTATGAACAGGCTATATCCCTTAGCAGATAAAGACAAAGAGATTTCAGTCTCTGCGGATTGTCTCAGCGGTGACTAAGAAAACCACTATTCTGGTGGAAGGTAGCACAGCCTTGAAAGATGCGCAGGATAGAAAGGTGGATGGTTTATTGAAACAATCCTTTGAAGCAGACGCTTTGTCGTTGCAAGCTTTCATTTGTGGAGCTTGGTTGGCCAGAGCATCTCAGATGGTCACAGAGTTTGCGGCAAGCTACTCAGCTGGAGCTAGAAAGTCTAAGGAAGCTGGATCGCCTGGAGTCGGGGTCAGCTTATCTGGCAGATGTGCTATACGACTTGATCAGGGCTCTGGCTAATAGTATGGTGTCTCTGTGGTTAAGAAATTGGGCGGCGGACGGTTCTTCTAAGGCACGCCTCAGTAAGCTCCCGTTCAAAGGAACTTTGTTATTTGGAGAGGATCTTGACAGGTTGGTTTAAGGATTTGGGGGAGTCTAAAGGTGGAAGGCTCCCGGAGGATAAGCCTAAGCAGGGGAAGTCCTCGCCGGCCTTTCGGGGGCAGTTTAGAGATTTTAGAAGGTTTCGGATTTCTCGCTTGGGTGGATTCCAAAGAGGAAGATTTTCTTCTAGGGCCCAGCGGTTTTGTGGAGCAAGTAGAGGTTTTGCAGCAGCAGCTGTGGCACCAACTCGAAAACCACAATGAAGTGAGGCGGACCCCGGTAGGAAGGCAACCGATAGGCGGGAGGCTTCGGGGGTTTCTTCCTTCCTGGGTCCAAACAACATCAGACCAGTGTGTGTTGGAGATAATTTGCAATGGTTATGCGCTGGAATTCGCAAGACCAGTTCAAGATTCATTTGTGCTGTTGCCCTGCAAAGGGCAGCAGAAAACCCTGGCGGTCTGCCACATGTTGGATCGGTTGTTGCAGCTAGGAGCAGTAGTGCCAGTGCCGATAGAAGATTACGGCATGGGTCGATACTCCATTTATTTTGTGGTGCCAGAGAAAGACTGATCTCTGCACCCTATATTAGATCTAAAAAGAGTGAACCGTTGTCTCCGAGTACCACATTTCAGGATGGAGACTTTAAGATCCGTCATTGTGGCGGTGCGTCAAGGGGAGTACTTGACATCTCTTACGGAGACGTATCTGCACATTCCGATCAGAGCGAGTCATCAAAAGTTTTTGTTTCACCTTTCCGTGGGATTATCAATTCCAGGCATTGCCCTTCGGTCTGGCGACGGCTCTGCAAACTTTCATCAAGATAATGGTGGTGGTGGCGGCAGTGTTAAGGAAGGAAGGGATTCTGGTGCATCTCTATCTCGACGATTGGTTAATTCGAGCGAAATCCAAGGCCGAGAGTGTACAGGTTACGAACAAGGTGGTGAAATTCTTAGAAAGTCTTGGCTGGGTGGTCAATATGGTGAAGTCGCTTGTTGCCATCCCAGGATCTCGAGTATCTGGGGATACGATTCGACACTCGGAAAGGAGTGGTGGTTCTGCCAAGTCGTCAAGTTCAAGTCTTGAGAGCATTGGTCCGTCAGTTCAGGGCTGCTCCTGCGCCTTCAGCCTGGAGTTACCTTCGAGAGCTGGGAACGATGGCAGCAACCTTGGAAGCGGTACCGTGAGCTAGGTTTCATATGTGTCCGTTGCAGCGTGTGCTGCTCAGCCGCTGGTCTCATCAGGTCAACTCGCTGAACACACGGCTTCCCTGCTCTCTCAAGATTAGGCGGGCTCTGCAGTGGTGGCTGATTCCAGGGTCTTTGTCGGCAGGGATGTCCCTGGAGCAGCCGAACTGGCTCCCATTGTTGACAGACGCAAGCCTCGTGGGATGGGGGGTGCATTGCGGACAGCTCTTCGTGCAGGGGCTTTGGACAGCTCAAGAGTCCACATGGTCGATCAACAGGTTGGAACTCAAAGCGGTGATGCTGGCACTGCAAGCATTCAAGGCAACAGTGACGGGGAGAGCAGTGCGAGTGCTATTGGACAACTCTGCAACAGTAGCCTACATCAGTCAGCAGGGTGGCACAGGAAGTGTAGCCATGGAAGAAGCAGAGGCGCCGTTCAAGTGGGTGGAAAGTCGACTGCCAGCGATTTCAGCAGCACACATTGTAGGGAAGGACAATGTGATGGCGGATTTTCTCAGCAGGGTGCAAGTGGATGCTGGAGAACGGGAATTGCATTCGGACGTGTTTGCACAAGTAGTTCAAAGATGGGGACCACCGATCATGGCTCTCATGGCCACCTTCCATTCAGCAAAAGCGAGTCGTTTCTTCAGCAGATGGCAAGAAAGGATGTCGGAGGGCATCGACGCGCTAATGCAACCTTGGCCGTCAGGACTCCTCTGTGTTTCCTCCGTGGGTGCTAATAGGCCGGGTGGTGCAACGTATCGAGGCTCATCAGGGGAGAGTGTTGCTGGTGGCTCCGGACTGGCCAAGGCATCCGTGGTATGCAGACCTCATCGGACTGCTCGGGGAGCCGTGGAGGTTGCTGGCGTCAGAGCCTGTTGCTACAAGGTCCACTTCGAATGCCCCAAGTGGATCAGTTCTCGCTTACGGTCTGGCCATTGAAAAGGCGAGGTTGAAGAGAAAAGGTTACTCGGGGTCAGTAATCACGACTTTACTCAAAGCAAGGAAGAGGTTTACGTCTCTGGCCTATGTTTGCATATGGCGTGTGTTTGAGGACTGGTTGGTGTTCCAGGAGACAAGTGCGCGCAGCGACGGTATCAGTTCCTGTGGTCCTAAGCTTTCTGCAAGAGGGCTTTGAGAAGGGCCTTGTGACCAGTTCCTTAAGAGTCCAGTTTATTTATTTTATTTACATTCTCTTATATACCGCACTATTCTGCATCCGTGAGGTTTACATTGAACAAACTGAAATTACATTGAACAGGGCATTATAACTTGGAGATAACTATTTTTACAGGGAACATGGGCTGTGGAGGGTTAAGTGGCTTGCCCAAGACTACAAGGAGCACCTGTGGGACTAGAAACCCCAGTCCTTCCGGCCCAAGGTTGCTGTCCTCTAGTGGGATTTGAATCCCCAACCTTCCGGCCTGAAGTACCTTTCCCCAACCACTAGGCCACTCTTCCACTCCAGTTAGCAGCACTGGCATGCTATAGGGGCAGGGTGCACAGAGTGGCGCTCGGTGCGCATGCAGACGTCTTGCGTTTTCTGAAAGCTGTTTCCAGGCTATGTCCCTCTCGTAGAATCATGATTCCTTCATGGGATCTCAATTTGGTGTTAGGAGCGTTGACTAAGGAGCCCTCTGAGCCTTTGCACAAGGCGTCCGTGAAAGATTTAATGCTGAAGACTGTGTTTTTGGTAGCCATTTGTTCAGTGAGGCGAATTTCGGAGTTACAGGCGTTATCGTGTAGAGAGATGTTTTTGTCCTTTTCTAGGGAAAAGGTGGTGTTGCGGCCTGTACCATCCTTTTTGCCTAAGGTAGTTTCTCCGTTTCATCTGAATCGGGCGGTATCTCTTCCAGTTCTTGGTTCTCTGGAGGGCAATGCTGCGGACCGCGGTTTGCGCAGCTTGGATTTAAAGCTGGTACTGAGGCAGTATTTGAAGGTTTCCATGTCTTATCGCAAATCAGATCGATTGTTCGTGGTGTTCGGAGGCTCCCGTAAAGGGGAGGCGGCTGCGAAGGCGTCTATTTCTCGATGGATTAGAGGCGATTGCTTCGGCATATCTGTTGGGTGGCCGAGAGGTGCCATCAGGTTTACGAGCTCATTCTACCAGAGCGCAGGCTACTTCATGGGTGGAGTACAGCTTGGTGCTACCTGTGGAAATCTGTAGAGCGGCCACTTGGTCGTCTCTTCATACTTTCAGTAAGCGCTACCGCCTGGATGTTTTGTCAGCAAAGGATGCTGTCTTCGTGTCGGCGGTGTTACAAGCCAGTTGGAAAGGTCCCTTCCAATAATTACTGCTCTGTTACATTCCAGAGGTGGAGGACTGAACTGGAGGACCGAAATGGAAATTACACTTACCCTGGTAATTGTTGTTCCTTGAGGAACTCCAGTTTAGTCCTCATTCCCGCCCTGGATGGTATGGTTAGCAGGGGAGGTTCAGTTGGGGGATGAGTGAGTTACCGGTAGGTATACTTGTTTCTTTTTAAGCTTCCTGTCTGATTCTGTATAAGGCGGAGGGAAAGGCACAAGGGAAAAAGGCCTGTCTTCCAGAAATAAAAATTCCGTGATGTATATAGTTAGTGGTTATATGGTCAGTTTCTGCATAACGTTAATATGTTATATTAGTTACTTATATGTTGCTCTTTTTGAGTGTGCTTTGTCAATAGTTCACTGGGGCTGATGGGAGAGACCAGCAGACTACATCCAGTGATGTCACGTTGTGACTTGCCCAGTCTCCAAGCTGCAGGAGGAGGTACACAACCCAAAGGTGGAGGACTAAACAGGAGTTCCTCAGGGAACAATTATTACCAGGCAAATGTAATTTCCATTTGATCCACGTGTTTCTTCAGATGTCTATATATCTAAATCCTCCTCGTTTGCACCAGGTTTGGAGCCATATATTAAAGTTGTTTATGCGATGCAGCCTTTCTGCCCCCTTACCATAAACAGGTAGAACTTCTGAAAATTCTATAGTGTTAGTAAGGGGCCTGAGTTTCTCTCCCAGAGTCTGGAAACCCCTTTGAACTGCAGAGGCACTGTTTCTAGCCAGGTCATTTGTACCCAAATGGTAACTTAAGGAATCGTGCTACTCCCTGGGGATCAGAATAATTATGGTAAGATTCTTAAAATTAGAAAATGACTTGCACTGAGTGAAATTCTGCAACGGAGTATTACTACTTTTGCATGTAGTGTTGAAGTATTGTCAGGCCCAGTGCAGGGATATCAGGCCCTAAGCAAGCCTCATTCCTGCTGCAGATGCAGCCTCTTTGGCACCTGCAGCAACAGTGGCAGCAGTGACTTTAAAATAGCACTGCGGTGCTTACCAAAAGCCTCCGGTGCTGCATGCTGTTTGTGCTTCTGTCCCTTCTGATGTTAACTTCCTTTTACATGGGGGTGGAAGTGACTGGATCAGAAAACTGCATCTCTGCATTTTGTGCAATATTCAGGGCCACCCCATAAATGGCGCTCTAGGTGACCATCTAGTTCGCCTATTGGCTAGCACTAGCCCTGAGTATCACACACAGTGCAGAGAGTGCACTTCTCTTTCAAGATGATGATAATTGAAAGACCACAACATCCAAAGGGGAAACGTTTTTATGAAAAAAAAGACTTGGCATGTGAAACTTGCAGTGTGTAGTGCTGCAATACCATTTCTGAACAGTTCATGCTTCAGGAAAGTTTCTGCAACATTGCACACTGATCTGTTTGTGACTTCATCTTTGGAAAACTCTATACTTCCAGTGGTCATAACAGAAGAACAAGCGGTGCCTGTTTAACTGAGCTTCCATAAAGAAATGCAAGCTAACCTAACAGGTATGTTGGCTTGACATGGCAGGAAATCTTTGTGGAACTTGTGCTCCAAAACCAGCTTTGATTTTGCACATAGCAATAATTTATTCAAAATGTGAACATCTGCATTTCAAGGCCTTGAAGGTATTGACAGCAAAGTAAAATACATGCTAGCAGTTTTTGTTGTAGTCATGCAAGTTCAATTTGTATGTCTTGGCATGTAGGGTGTAAATGTTTGGGAAGGATGAAATGTTCAGTTGAATGCGCCAAATGCTGAAAAGTCTGGTTTTAGTGGTGAGAAATGAGAGCCAGCTGTTGTGCTGATGGATGCCTTCAGCTGCATCGTCAAAGCATGGGATCATGAGCTTAGGACAGAGTACAACTGGTCCCTACCAATTTGAAAAAAAAAACTGAAGAAAGGAAGAGCTACTGGCTGCTTTTGGACTATATCTGTGGGTATGTCTAGCAAGATCTTCAATATGTTTCTTCAAGGAGTGGCACACATGGCCAAGATTTTTTTTTAAAATTTTAAATGAATGCTGTGCTTAGGAGTGCAAATTTTGCTAATGTCTTTCAAGTTCTGCCAAATTCTTAACTGATGGAAGTGCAAGTTATAGAATTTGAATGATTTCTCTGGTTTTTGTGCACTGGCTTACGTGTTGTGCTACAGCAGTTTCTCCGTGGACAAGCAGGAATGAACTGTCACGTATGGGTGACATCCTCGGACAGAACCCACTTGGGAATGCTCCCCAGCTCCTATTGGAAGCTTTTGGGAGGCTCTACCTGCTGCTGTGGCAACATCTTAAACCAGTCTTCGTTTTTCTGTGGAGTCCTATGGATGCGTTTTGGTTTTCTCTGCTTGGTAATTGATTTCCCCTGTAGGGAATCCCGCACGTCCGGTTTCACTCTGCAATTGCCTACCATCATAGTTTTTCTCTTTTCCCTTTGGGTTTTTGGCTTATCGGTCATTTAGTTTTCTTTCTTATTCCGCAGCATCTTAGCCCCCTTAGGCACTGGTGCACCAGCCAGGCCCTTCATTGAAAACTAAGTAGTTTGATTTTGCTGCGGCTATCTTTCCAGATGACATTCCAGAAACTGGCTAGTGGGTTCAAAAAGTATTCCCAGTGCACTAGAACGGTATCTGCCATGATTACCCATAATTGGTGCCTTCAATGCCTGGAACCGGATCGTCAGCCCTCTTCTAGTAATTTGTGTTTGATAAAAGAGGACTTGAAGGTCAAGAGAAGCAGCACAGATCACTTTTTGGTGCTCATAAGTTCAGTCCATCATCGGCATCGACTGCACTGGTATCAATAACTTCAAAGGCAGCATTGGACACTGGTGGTGCATAGACATCAGAGTTCTCTAGCCCACTGAGCCAAACATCTGCAGTGCCCTAGAGCATCTGCTATTGATCTCCACCCAAAAATGTGGAAGGATTCATCTGTGTTTATAGACATCGAAGGGTGATCGAACTGAGCACAGAGTGAAGGCTCTGGGCTCTGATGCTGATACACCATCGAGGCATGGCATCAAAAGCAATCGGGATCCGTGAGAGTGCCCCACAAAGCTGCCCTGAAATGAGGAGAGCTCATCCTCCAGAACATTGGAAGGACACAGACAACCTACCGAGAGCTGAGATCAAGCTGTTGATACCCCTGTACAGATAACTGATAATATTGATCAAAGTTGCTATGGCGACCTCTGTTGCCAGCCTACACTCCGTTCCTATGGCAGACATCTGCTGGGCCACCACCTGGTCCTCGGTTCACACCTTTGCAGCTCACTAATGTCTGTAGAGGGAGTCCCGATGGGACAGTGCCTTCGGCCAGGTTGTACTCCGTAATCTGTTCGGAGTTTAGGCAACTCCTGCCCTCTGATCCTTCTTGTTCAGGCTACTGGAGTGCTGGTTCTCCCTGGACACTGGGGTCCTTAGAGCCTTTCCTCAGACTTGTGACTGTTCATGGCTGGGCCATGTTTTTCTACAGGTTCTCGGTAGCCTGTAGCTAGGAAATTACCATATGTGAGGACTGACTTCTTGCTGCTTCCTGCAGAAAGTGTAGTTACTCACTTGTAACAGGTGTTTTCCAGGGACAGCAGGAATCGGTCCTCACAGCTCTCCCTCCTTCTCTAGGAGTAGCTGTACAATTTTTGCCATCTTGTCAGCTTTAGCTAGGTTATCTGACTGAATAAGATGGCACCCTTGGGCGGGAAGGAGACTGTGCATGCATGGAGGTATCTCCAGGGGCTTTCTTTGAAGGCTCGTGAGATGCTTCCATGGGGCTCCATCAGCGCCGATGTCACCCATTTGGGAAGACTGATTCCTGCTGTCCCCTGGAGAACACCTGTTACAGGTGAGTAACTACGCTTTCCTTAGTGTCCAAACCTTCCCATTGATTACCTCCGAATTTTTCAGATCAGTTAATCACTATTTTTCAGCGGTTGGTTCTGGAAGAACTAGTCATTATGGGGGGTGTACAGTATGTGCCCAGGTGTTACAATATCTCACTTGTTAAGTGTTGACAAATTGATTGGTATACTGTTTCTTTAAAAGATGTCATTGGGAGGAGAAAGCAGAAAAATTCCATGGCCATGTTTGGATAGCCACTTGAGTCTGTGACATCCTGTGAGACTTGTGAGATGGATTGGACTGGAAATTTTCAGATAAGTGGTTAAAAATTGAACCCTGAAGCATAACTGTAAATGATTGTCCAGTTTGAAACACGACGTTGCCATTTTATGGTTTGAAATATTTCCTATGAAGAATGAAGCATGGCATGTAAAATTTAAGATTGAAAAGGACCGATTGGCAATAGATCTAGACTGGTTGGTGATATTGATTTGGTCCAACAATTTTTTTTTCCTTTCTTTGTAGGTCTTTGCTGGGAGTTTGGTGGTTAACATTGAATGTGCAGGTGGCATGCTTTTGACTTTCAGCAAAGTGGTTTCCAATATGGATATGGTTTATTGGATATACTGGTCAATATGCTAAAAGACACAGTAATATGGCAGACTGCTCATTTGTTTCAAAATATTTCCTCTCAGTCAAAAGAATATCTTTCTGTAGTCTGTCATAGCTAGAGGAGTTGGTGGTAGTTGTGCTTTTAATTAAGGCACTGATAAGTTTTTTAAACGCCTGCAGGGTCATACTCAGACATTTCTGGTTAAAAAACAGAGCTTTGTGTATGGAAATAGGCTTTTCAAAGATTGTCCATCATGTTGGTAGGCAGAGTTGTTTGTGTCGTACCACTATACGTACTATAAGTTTCTACTCACATTTAGTGCCTCTCCTCAAACACTTACTGTATTCCTAGAAGTATATACACAGTTTTACTTGAAAAAAAGTACTTGCACAAATACTAGGTGCAGATATTTTGCCTGAGTAGTTCTCAAAAGGAAAGCTTTCCCTTTTCTAGAAACTGGTGTAAAAGCTGCATGTAAAAACTACCTGCAAACGTTTTGTACTTCTGCACAGTTGGCAGGTGCCTCTCCCTCCCACACAAACCAATTACTAATATATTCTGTTTGTTCCTCCTTATATTTGTTCTTAAAATGTTTACAAGCCTTGCCTTGCCAAATTATGGCACAGAATGTGGGAAAACCTTCAACATCAACTGCTCTTTTCCCTGTTGAATTTATGAAATTAAACACATTTCAGTAGAAGGGCATAGTGCACTGCAATTATTTTTCTTTGAGCTAATTCTGGAATTGGGGTTTGCTATTAACCTTACAATTTTGTGTCATTCTTTAGAATAGTGAAGTAGGGAAGGGACTAATCAGTTGCTGCAAAAAAAAAGTGATTTTTATTTTCAGACCATTTTTCATGCCCAGTTTTGTTTTTGAGAGCATATTTAAAAATGGTTTCATTTTTAGTGGAGAGAGGTTATATATGAAGAAACTAATTGTCCTGTGCTATATGTAAATCTTGATTGATGGCCGTAAGTGCCCAGAAGTTATCTTTGAATCCATGGCTCGGTACTAGTCCGTGGCCATTCAATGTCATTTCAGAAGAAGCCGCCATCTTCCTTTCCTTGTTCCTCAGGCTTGAGCATATCTGCATTTGTGGCAGGCCACTATGTTGGACAGATGCAAAAATTAATTTGCTGTACTCTACTGTGTTGCAGTGTTGAGCAAGAGCGTTATCCTTTGCATTTTTTAAAGCATCTCCATGATGGCAGCATTTTTCCACATGGGGTGTTTCGGGCAGAGATGTCACGAAATGTGGACTCAGACTGGTATGTCTGAACATAGAATATCCATATTTTCCGTAATTAATTAATTAATTAATATATTTAACATTTCTTATATACCGCCTTTCATGATATCAAGGCGGTTTACGTTGAACAAACTGAAATTACATTGAACAGGGCATTATAACTTGGAGATAACTATTTTTTACAGGGAACATGGGCTCTGGAGGGTTAAGTGTCTTGCCCAAGACCACAAGGAGCACCTGTGGGAGTAGAAACCCCGGTCCTTCCGGCCCAAGGTTGCTGTCCTCTAGTGGGATTTGAACCCCCAACCTTCCTGCCTGAAGTACCTTGCCCCAACCACTAGGCCACTCCTCCACTCCAAATGTTTTTGACATTTCCATCTCCCCCCCCACCCACTGTCATCTTCAGATTCATCATCTGTGCTGCATCTACATCCCTGTAGGAAGGACGAGGAGGAGACTGGGCAAATGAAAATGTTTTGAGTTTTAGTTTAGAAATTTTTATGGAAAGTCAGGACCTTGTATGGCTGAGCAATAAGAGAACCTAAATTATTCTTTGACTTAGTAAAGAGATGGAATTTTATTGCACACAAGTAATTTAGGTTTGGTTAAGAATATACACAAAGCATAACAATGTTTACTGTATAGCAAATGCATTCTCAACACTTGAAAAAGTGATCAGTTAGAATGACGATGGTGGCACTGATAGTGGATTTTGAGGTTTTTGCAGTTAATTTTCCACACACTTTCCTACCTGATCCACTCATGGCTGTACTGCACAATTCATAATCCTGAACAGCTAGGACAACTCTTACATTTGACATGCTTCATCTGGAACTTCTGGTCAATGAATTGTCAGCGACAGTTCCTTGACTTGGGCCAAGGAGGATTGACCATTGCTTTGGCTGCTGGTAGAGCCAAATGTAGATGTGCAATAACCTCTTCTATTTCTGAGCGCAAAATATGCTGTACTATTTCATTCTCTCTTCCAGAATACTATCTGGCTGTTTGACTGTTGTGCTAAAATTTTAGATATGGCAGAGTGACAGCTGCTTATTGGCAGGGTACCTACTTGGAATATTCTGTTGACCGAGAAGTTGACAGTGTGGTAGTATTTGAACAAGGCTGAAGTGAAAATTATTTTGCCCATTTAGCAGGATGATGGTCAGCAACTAAAGTGTTCATAAGTCGAGCTGGGGGGGGGAGGTATTTAACAAGTTAAAGGACCCAAAGGACAAACAATGAAAACAAATTAAACTAGCATGATTACAATAAAATAAACTAAAAGCACACTAGATACATCATTTCTGCATTTACTATTGCTACAATCTCCAAGCACAAAAATAAGTTTCAAATTTGTTTGGATTTTGATCTTCAATTACTTGCTTTTCAAAACCGACGCTCAAGGTGAGTTACATTTCGAGTACAGTAGAAATTTCCAGTCTGCCCTTATACAGTATACCATCCACTAAGTTCTTCAGTCCCCCTTTTCCCCTTTACAGATCTTCTGTGTTTGTCCCATAATTTAAGTTGGTACTTAAACAAGTCATTTTATCTTCCACTGCCTCAAGGTAACATGGGTTAGTGGAAAATGGAACTTCTTGGCCCACTGCCCTAATCACTAGGTTACACCTCCATTGAGGACTGGTCTATAATAGAGCTGGGGAAAAAAAAAAAGCACAAGGTCACCCAGTCACCTAAAATTTGGCACCCAGCATAATCCAAGAAGCCAGCTAGTGATGTAAGGCATGAGCCAGGCTAAGAATCCACTGCAAGTGTCAGGGGTAGGCCAAGACTGAAGCAGAGGAATTGCTGCAGCTGATGGGGGTGTCAGCTGAGATTCCCTGCTCTAAAGATGCTTCATGTCAATAGGCCCTGCACCTACAAAGAGGGAGGGTTAAGAACATATATTTGGGTCAGCTGAGACCTTGAGGGAGTTGCATTTTGAGACTGCCAGTCTTCTTGTGGTAGGGCTGGGGTTCCCTGCAACCCCCTATTAACTATGCAATTGTACATGCACCAAAGAGAAGTATATAGATGGACAGCCAAAGTGCTCCAGATTTTTACAAAATGTAAACAAAGCAAACACAAATACAAGCAAACTAAACAAAAAAAAAGCAGAAAGTACCTGGTTCCTTAAACATTTTGGAAAGCTCCTACATTTTCTAAATATTTTCCACTTCTGTCCAACATGGTTGAAGATCAATAACAATTCTAAAAACATTCTACTATTTCTCTCTTTATGAAGACAGTTCCAAGCAGTTTTCAACCAAGTTCCAAATATTTTCTAAGCAGCTCACATATAAGGGGGCTTTGGTAAAATGAAAGCCTGCAAGATAAACAGAATGTCAACTCTAAGGGGCATCTTTACTAAAAGTTAACGCATTAAGTGCTGCCACTGCCCATTCATTTCTATGGGCCATTGCAGCACTTAACACATGTTAATCCTTAGTAAACATGCCCCTAAGTCTTTTGCAGTTTCTTTGGGGGGGGGGAGGGGGGAATTCTGACAGGAACAATTTGCTACATCCATTGTGGATTCCAGAACATTCCCACTAGACAGCATTAGGTCTCAACTTTTGCCATCACAGCCCGACCCTGTTGCAACCAACTAGTTGCTGTAACTTGTGTGAAAGAACGTCAAACATATTTACATCAATTGTTAGAGAAATGAAATGCAACACTTCAGTTTCTAAAACTCACTCATTTACCTGCAACATTCTTCAACATAAAACACCATGAAACGTCACGTTTCTTTCCTCTGCCGATGGATTTATTCGTATTTGCTGCTTTGCTCAACACCATCCCTTTAAGCACCAACTTTATTCAGCAAGTAACCTTTATCTGTTATTGAGAACCATGTTACTCACTTCATTCTAACCTGCATGAATCTCTGAGAGATTCGGTTGTTGAAATCAAATATTTATTGAAAAAGTGTTAGTTTTGATACTTCCATTTCAATTGTTCAAAGCTTGCATCCGTCCT
Organism: Ichthyophis bannanicus; assembly: GCA_033557465.1. Taxonomy (NCBI): domain Eukaryota; kingdom Metazoa; phylum Chordata; class Amphibia; order Gymnophiona; family Ichthyophiidae; genus Ichthyophis; species Ichthyophis bannanicus. The sequence goes on along the minus strand of CM066032.1, from coordinate 278,270,854 downwards.
TTCCATTCTAAAAATAACATTCTGCACATTTGCCCTTTTCCTTTAACTTGTTAAATACCTCCCCCCGCCCGACTTATGAACACTTTACTTCAGTTGCTCACCATCATCCTGCTAAATGGGCAAAATAATTTTCACCTCTTCAGCCTTGTTCAAATACTACCACAAAAAAGCAGCGGACTCAGCACAGTTCCCTGGGGTATACCACTATTTACATTTCTCCATCTGGAAAATTGGCCATTTAGCCCTACCCTCTGCTTTCTATCTTTTAACCAGTTCCTGATCCACAATAGTACACTGCCTCCTATCCCACGACTCTTTAGTTTTGCCAAAAGTCTCTGATGAGGGACCTTGTCAAAGACTTTCTGAAAGTCCAAATACACTATATCAACCGACTCACCTTTGTCTACCTGTTTGTTCATACCTTCAAAAAAACATAACAGATTAGTAAGACAAGATCTTCCTTGTCTAAAGCCATGTTGGCTGTCTCCCATTAAGCCATGACTATCTACATGTTCAGCAATTTTGTTCTTTATGATGGTTTCTACCATTTTTCCCGGTACTGACATCACACTCATTGGTCTGTAGTTTCCCGGATCACCCCTGGAACCCTTTTTAAAAATTGGTGTTACGTTCGCCATCTTCCAATCTTCAGGTATTACAAATGATTTTAATGATAGTTCACAGATTACTAATAGCAGGTCTGCAATCTCACATTTCAGTTCTTTCAACACCCTTGGATGTATATCATCCGGCCCAGGTGATTTGCTACCAAGTGCCTAGCAGTGGTTGCCACTGCCTTGCTTCTTCAAGAGGTTTTCATCTTCCCCTACCTGGACGACTGGCTCAAAGGCAGCATCGCTGCTGAAGTACATCAGGTGATGGGCCACACTATCCTCATTGAGCACTTGGGGTTCATCATAACTACCCAAAGTCCTATCTCCATCTGGCACAATGCCTGGCATTCATAGGGGGACACTGTTCAGGCCAGGGCCTTCCTCCCTCTGGACAAGAGCCAGTGCCTCTAGGCACTTGTGCAGCACATTCAGGATCGCCCCTCAGCCTCTGCTTGGTTTCTGCTTCGCCTGCTGGGTCACATGGCATCCATGGTACATGTCACCCCGGATGCCCATCTGCATATGCTGCGGCTCAATGGACCCGACACTCCCAGTGGTCTCAAGCAAAAAGAGCACCTGCGGGACAGGGTGGTTGTGATCTGTCCTCTGGCAAACTCCCTTGACTGGTGGCAACAGCTCCAGCCCCTACAGGTTGGGATGCCCTTCCAGGCCCCCACCCTTCAGAGGATCCTCACCACATACACACTGGGCTGGGAGCCCATTACGACCACCTCAGCATTCAGGGCAGCCGGTCACAGGCAGAGAGCCTCCAGAAGATCAACCTCCTGGAGCTTTGAGCCATAGCACTAGCCCTTTGGACTTTTCGCCACCACCTATGGCATCAAGCGGTGCTGATCCAGACTGACAACCAGGTGGCAATGTTCTATAGGGAGGTACGGGATCTTCCCTTCTGTGCCATGAGGTGGTCAGCCTCTGCTCGTTTGCCATAGACTGACCGCAGGAGCATACCGTTGTCAATCTCCCGGGCCAGGACAATGTCCTGGCAGACCAGCTCAGCTGGGTCCTCCAACCACATGAGTGGCTAAGCCCCTGGGTAGTCTGCTGGCTATTCCATCTCTGGAGGCTCCCACAGATGGATCTCTTTACCAGCCCAGCTGCCCTGCTTCTGCTCCAGGAAACCACATCCCTTGTGAGTGACGGTGGATGTGTTCCTTATCCCGTGGATTGGGGGGGGGGGGCCTCCTCTACATCTTCCTGCCAATGCCGCTAATCACAAAGACCCTCTTCAAGGTCCAGCTCATGATATACTGGTGGCCTCTAGATGGGTCAGGCAACCATTGTTCCCCCTACCCTCTAGCCTTTCCCAGGCACCCCCGATTCCACTGGGGTGCACCCTGGGCCTGCTCTCACAGGAGTATGGCTCACTCCTGCACCCCCCAATCTGGGGTCTCTGAATCTGACGGCCTGGCTGATGAAAGGGTAGCCTTGACCCACTTCAATTTCTTAAGCGAGGTGGAGGAAGTCATCCCATCCGGACCTATGCCTTCAAGCGGCGGAGATTCTCAGTTTTCAAAGAAAGCCTTTCGGAGATGCACCATACATCTGTGGTCCCTTCCCGCCTAAGGGCGCCATCTTGCCTCAGTATGACATAGCTCAAGACAGCAAAAAAGAAAAGTAACTCCACAGGGAGGCGGGAGGGTTGTGAGGACTGATTCCTGCTGTCCCCAGAGAACACTGTTACATGTGAATAACTATGCTTCCTATCAATGAAGGACAATCAGAACTGGGATCATGCTTTTTGTGATAGGATATATATTAACAAGAGTGGTGTTGGCATAAAATAGGTTTCTGAATTTCTGTAGGTGCTGGTTGTAAAATCTCCTCACATAAAACCAAATACTTGTACTCTATAGAGGCCATGTTGCTGCTGTTGTGTGCCGTCGAGTCGATGCAGACTTCTGGTGACCCAGCCCCACAGAAGTTTAAGGTTTATTTTATAAGAGATCTTTTCAGCGTGCCAGGCAAGAGAGAGATGTATTTGTATAGATATAAATATAAAAAATAGGTTTGCCAGGAAATTTTTTGCTGGTTCGGTTTTGTTAATCAAGGGTATGCAATAACAATTGCTTTCCATATTGTAGACTAAACTTGTGTAGTATAGTCTTCACCAAGATTTTAAACTTTTTAGATAAGTTAATCGGGCCAGTTACATATTCATATAAATTCTTAATTTTATGCATGTTGTAGTTCACAGCTGGTAGAAACACAAGTTGTACATGTAACATCTTGTGGAATAATTTGAGGCAGTTGAAGACCTAATAAAAGTAAATGTAATGTTCAGTTTTTCCTGTGATACTCCGAACTGGATAAAGAAAAATTACTGTATACCCAAGTTCTGATGCTGAAAGCCAGATTACTGTAAACACTTCATGAACAGCAAGCCAACTCCTTAAAAGCTTGCTGCTGTTTTCAGCTATTTTCTTTATGTACATAGAAGGCATTTTATAGAAAGTCTATAGGGGATTATATTGCTATAGGTCCACTTGGCTTTTCTAAGAACTGATCCTATAATTTTGTCTTTTATTGTTCTATCTTGATTAGATAGTCTCTGCTTGTAGAGCTTACAGTCTTTGTACATCGCTGTGCACGCCTCGTAGCACTATATAAATGATTAATAGTAGTAGTAATAGTTTTGCTTTTGGGGTATTTGCGTTGACTGACTGCATTTTTCTTTTTGTTTTATTTTTGTACAGGCTTCCATTTGAGTGGCACGGTGACGGAGCCTGCAATGCAGTCAGAGCCAGAAACTGTTTGCAATGTGGCCATCAGCTTTGATCGCTGCAAGATTACCTCAGTGACCTGTAGCTGTGGGAACAAGGACATTTTTTACTGTGCCCATGTCGTGGCACTCTCTCTTTACAGGATCCGCAAGCCTGACCAGGTCAAACTGCATCTTCCTATTTCAGAGACACTCTTTCAAATGAATCGAGACCAGCTACAGAAGTTTGTACAGTATTTGATCACAGTACACCACACAGAGGTTTTACCAACGGCTCAGAAATTAGCTGACGAGATTCTCTCCCAGAACTCGGAAATAAACCAAGTCCATGGTGAGTTCTCTTTTCTCTTGCTCTTTCCTCAGTTCCTCACCAAGCTAGTTGGGAGGTGTTTTTTATCTCAGGACTGCAGTTATGAATGATGTCTTTGTATGCTCACATTATTAGAAAAATAGATTTTCTATATACTACGATCTTGAAGTGTTTTCTGAGCTTGAAACATTTGTTGGCTGTAGCAGTAGTTTTCTTATGCTGTATGCTGTCATCTGTAAAGTTTTGGTGACCTAACATGCCACAGGGCATGCTTTCCTGTCCATGGTTTAAACTTTATATATGTAACATTGCTAGTATATGTGGCTTTTTCATAGTCTCAATATATGAGTGTCTTGGAGCATGGTTTAGTTCCAAACATGGAGTTAAAATGCACTTTGTGGTATCCACATAGCCACTTCTGAAATGGAAGGGTTGTGTTCTACGTGTTCTTTATGTACACAGTGTAGGAGCCTCCCAGATGAGAAGAGAAGGAGCAGTACTATTTTAATCCAAACAGTTAAGTAGACTGGGTGAGTAGAAATAAATGCCCAACTGTCGATTGAAACCAATAACTTAGCCTTCAAGCTTGACCCAGATTCCCACCCAGGTCTTTTGTGTGACGTCAGTTAGGTATAGTTTAACAAGCAACTTTCAGTTAGTGTTTATCCCCTACCTCCCCAGCCACAGTCTTGATGTATAGGTTCTTAAGCCAGTTAAGAGGAAGCGAGGGTAATTTTTTACTTTGAGGTTTAGCAGGTTATCTTCATCAGCAAGTTAGGCCTTAGGACCTAGAATTAATCTAGTCCTTTCAGTTCATCTTTAGGTGAACATTAAACAAAGTCCCTTATACTTATTAGGCATATTTGAATTGGTTCAATTATCCCTATTCCCCTAGCAACTTTAAGTAACTGAGCAACTTTAAATAACTAAACAAATAGCTAAATAAAATAAAATGCAGAAAGTAGTATAGTAGCAAGTTTGGGGCTATCCAGTCTTTTGCACAGTGTGTCACATGTACTGTAATATCTCCCAGTTGGTGCCATTACAAAGAGCTCCTTGTTCTCAGGGAATGAGTCTGATCTCTAGAGGCTAGAGTAGCAGACTTGGAGGAACTTAGGCAGGCTGAGATATAGAGGAGACCACCAGGGATGAGACAGAGAGAAGTCCCACCTCCAGTCTGGCAACCTCTCTGCTGCCATGGAGGAAAGAGATCACCTGAATGGAGAGCATCACTTTGGTGTGGTTCTTAGGAGGATACTTGCAAAACTGAGAAGTGCATCTTTGAAGGATTCTAGCAAAACTGAGAAGTTAGGGTATCCCAATAGAGATGTTCCAATAAAGGTAAAAGTAACCAATGTGCCTTTAAGTAAAAAGCAGACAAAATTGAAAGATTCCAAATTACACTTGTCAACTGATAACCTGATTGTTAATATGAACAAAAAAACAAACTTTGAAATGTCTGTATGCAAATGTTAGAAGCGTAAAAAATATGGGGGCGTTTATATAGCACTGCATGAAAATTACATATGATTGGCATCTCGGAGACCTATTGGAAGGAGAACAACCAATGGAACACTGATACCTGGGTACAAATTATATCTCAATGATAGGTTTGATCAAATTGGTGGAGGAGTGGTGCTATATGTAAGAAGGCATTCAGTCAAACAGGATAAACATTTTTCAGGAAATAATACACTATAGGATCTCTATAAGTAGAAATTCCATGTGGAAAGGGAATGGCAGTGGGATGTACTACTGTCTGCCTGGCCAGAATGAACAGATGAATAATAAAATGCTAATAAATTTAGGTAAGCTAACAAAAAAATTTACAACACAGTAATGGTGATTTTGATTGTCCCAATTGATTCCAGGGTAATATCACATCAGCTGTCCTAGGGAGACAATTTCTAGATGAAATAAATAACAGCTTCATGGAGCAGTTGGTTCATGAACAGACACAAGGGGAAGCTATTTTAGATCTAGTCCTTAGTGGAATGCAGGATATGGTGTGAGAGGTAACTGGGGCCATTTGGCAATAGTGATCATAATGTGATCACATTTGATTTAATAAATGGAAGGAGAGCAACAAGGAAATCCACTGCTAGCATTTAACTTTCAAAAGAGAGACTTTGATAAAATAAGAAAAATGGTTAAGAAAAAGCTAAAAAGAACTGTAAAGCTAAGCATTTACATCAGGCCAGGGAGTTCAAATGTATGTTCTTGGAAGCCCAGACTAGATGTAATCTCCAGGAACAAACAGGAATGTAGTCTTCACATATGGGTATCGTCTGTACCGACGGAGCCTGCGCAGGAATGCTCCCCAGCATCCAATAGGAAAGCTTTTGGGAGCATCCCACAGCGCCTGCGTGCTGCCTTCACACCTTTCCCAACTGTCCCTCTCCAGTTCTTCGTTTTCCGCGGAGCCAACAGATCGCACATCCTGTGACCGCAGAAAATAATTCCCTTCTATTCTTTTTTTGTGGTCGCGTCTGCCTTCCTTTGACGCTACACTGGTACCGCTGGTGGTTCTTTCTTTTTTTTCCAAAAAACCCTCCCTTTCTTCTGGAGTCTCTTCCAGTTATTTTCTCCTTAGGTGCCACGTGCCATTTTGGGCACTAGGCCCAACTTTTTCCTTTAAAATGAAAAAACCCGCTTCGTGTTTTAAAGTGTTCCAAGTGTGACGGTACCATCTCCGTCACCGACACCCATGAGTGGTGCCTCAAATGTTTAGCTCCTGACCACTCTATTTTGGAGTGTGTTGCCTGTGGGATGATGTCAAAAAGGGTCCGGCAGAACCGAGCTGCTAAACTTAGCACCCTTTTTCCTGCCAATGCAGCCTCTGTGGCATCAACTTCTTCCAGGGCTTTGTCTTCCTCCCATGGATCTCAGGTAACTAAACATAAATCTAGCCGGTTCTCAAAGGGTATATCTCCCTCTAAGCATCGAGATGCCTCTGGCATTGCCATTGAAGGACTTTCACCGGCAAAATTGCCCCGGCGGGAGCTTTGGCTTCCAAAGCACTAACGGGGCTCCAGGATGTTCTTGAGGCCTCAACCTTGGCAGAACTACTGGTGCCATGCTCTGGGGTACCGGCTGCTTAATCCTTTCCAGGCCAAGCCCAAAACTCTTGGGATCCAAAATTCTGACTAAATATTCCTTTCAAATGGTATATAATACATGACCATAGTAGAAGGAAAATCACTATTAGAACATATTGAATAAGACGGGTACAATTTTCCTGAAATATGCAAAAATTAACCTGGCTGCAGAATGTGGATTAAAAATTTAAAGTAGGCCTTTAAAGAGTTAATCCGGTACCAATACCCAAGCATCGGCACCGTTGATAGACCAGAGATTCTTGGCTATTGAACGCAGTCTGGCGGCTCTTCTCACGGCCTCGATGCCCCTGAAACCGCTTCAGACAATTCAACCGGTACTGGCACCGACTCTGGTACCGGTACCAACTGCATCGACATTGGCAGGTATTCTACAGGGTCCGAGTCATGCTTATCCATCCGGTATCGACAAGCCGGTACCGGACCCCTCCGATGCCGACTTCAATCGGTACCGTGCCTTGCACGATCACACGGATTGGAGATACTGTGAATCCTCGGATGAGTCTGACTCTGAAAGCTCTGCCGATACCAGAGTACTTCTTCCTGAGGATGATTCTTCTCCTCAGCGTAGGATGTCTCCACCAGAGGATATGTCCTTTCAGGATTTTATCTGAGATGTGTCTCAAGGTCTTTCCATCACAGTGGCTCCTGAAAAAGAGCCTAGGGCAAAGGAATTAGAAATCCTACAATACCCTAAAGCTTCCAAGGAGGCAACTACCTTACCTATTCATGAGATCTTGCATGGTATCATATTAAGGATGTGGGAAACACCTTTAAACACATCTCCTCACTCTCGAAGACTCGACACCATGTATCGAGTTCCTCCTGGGTTTCAGAAGACTCAGCTACCACACCATTCCATGGTGGTGGAATCAGCTATGAGAAGGATCAAGAGTGCAAAAAAGCATGCATCTAATCCTCCAGGACGTGAGTGTAGGACTCTTGACGCCTTTGGACGTCGAACCTTCCAGGCTTCCTTGCTTTCTGCTAGGATCAGTTCCTATATATTATATATGGGAATGTTCCTTAAGAAGGTCATGGGAGATTTAGAGCTTATGAGCCCTCTCCTTCCTGATAAGAGGCAGGATTACCTCGCCCTTGTCAAACATGCTCAGGATGTTTCCAAGTTTGTGAATCGTGCAGCCTTTGACTGCTTTGAGTGCATAAGCAGAACCTCTGCTATTGCCATAAGTGCATGTAGGATTGCCTGGCTCCAGGCATCTGACTTGGAACTTTGGGTACAAGATAAACTAGGGAATATTCCTTGCACAGGAGAGAATCTTTGGCAAGAATTGGCAGGAAAAAGCTAATGAGAGAGATGTTGAGAATATCACTTTGGATAGATTGTCTAAATCTACAGCTGATCCTGCAAGGAACCATTCTTCAGTAAGAAGTTTTATCCCTCCTATACCCAGCAGGGACATCGTTTAGGTCAGTCTGCCCAAAAGGGACAGCAGCAACAACCTAGGCAAAGAAAAACAAAAGCTAAGCCTCAACCGGCTCAGCCTCCACAGGGGCCTCCACAGGGGCTTTAACTCCTCTCTAGAGAACTTTGCCTTCCTGGCCCTGAACCGCCCAGAGCCTTCCATTCCAGGAAGGTTGTCATTTTGCCCCCAGATGGGGGCAGATAACAGCAGAATATTGGACTCTGTCTATTGTAAGAGAGGGGTACAAACTTCATTTCCTCAGCATGCCCCCTCTTACAGTGGTAAGACAGTTCAATTCTCAGACCTCTCTCAACGACCAGTTAGGTCAAGAGGTCAGTCTTCTGCTTGTCGCATCAGTGAATTGCAAGCATTGGTGGCTGATCCTCCTTATACAAGGTTCCATCATGATAAGGTAGTCCTTAGGACTCATCCACACTTTATGCCAAAGATGGTGTCACCTTTTCATTTAAACAAAGCGGTTTACCTTCCTGTATTCTTCCCAAGGCCTCACGCCTCAAATGCAGAAAGGAATCTTCATACTTTGGATTGTAAAAGGGCTCTGACCTTTTACTTACAAAGGACACAGCAACATAGGAAGTCCTCTCAACTTTTTGTGGCTTTTGATCCTAGTCATTTGGGACTTCCAGTCTCCAAAAGAACACTGTCCAACTGGATTTCACAGTGTGTATCTTTTGCCTATGAGAGTAAAATCCTTCCTCTGGAAGGCCATGTCACAGCCAACAATGTGAGAGCCACGACAGCCTCTATGGCTCATCTTCACTCTGTGTCTTTTGACGTCATCTACCGAGCAGCTACTTGGGCTTCGGTTCATACCTGCACAGACCATTACTGCTTAGACAAGGACTCCCGCCGGGATGCCTTGTTTGGTCAAGCTGTTCAACACCTGTTCCATACTTAATCAACTCCTACCCACCATCCCTGATAGGATGCCAGAGATCCATGGGAGGAAGTGGAGCCCTTCCACAAGGGCACACAACTTCTGGGGTTTCTCCCTGGCATCTGAAGCTAGGGAGTCCCCATATGTGAAGACTACATTCCTGCTTGTTCCTGGAGATAGCATAATTACTCACCTGTAACAGGTGATCTCCGGGAACAGCAAGAATTTAGTCTTCACAACCCATCCACCTCCCCTAGGAGTTGTATCTCTCTCTCTCTTTCTCTTTTGTCTCAGCTTTAAACTCAGCTGGAGAGGGACAGTTGGGAAAGGCAGGAAGGCAGCACACAGGCGCTGTGGGATACTCCCAAAAGCTTTCCTATTGGACGCTGGGGAGTGTTCCCACGCAGGCTCCGTCGGTACCGACGATACCCATATGTGAAGACTAAATTCCTGCTGTTCCTGGAGATCACCTGTTACAGGTGAGTAACTATGCTTTCCATGCTTTAAGAAAGATGGAAGGAAGGCTAGACTGCCATGATGGTTTATAGGTGAGGTCAGAGAGACTGTTAGCCAAATAAGCATCTTTCAGAAAATGGAAAAAAGAAGCCAAATGATGAAAACAGGGAACATGAGCATTGGTAAGCAGGCAATAAGGAAACGCTCACAATAAAATCTTTTTAAAGTACATTCTTAGCAAAAAAACGTTTGAGAGATTTGGACCATTAGATGATAGAGGTGTAAAAGGGGGCAGTAAGGGAGGGCAAAGCCATCAGAGACTGAAGTTTTTGCTTTGGTGTTTACCGAAGACCACCTAGTGAAGTTACCCATGCCAAAAATATTTAAAGATGATGTATCAGAGGAATTGAAACTCATCTCAATAAACCTGGAAGATATAAAAAGAGCAATTTGATAAACTAAAGGGTAGTAAATCACCTGAACCAGATGGTTATATATCACAGAATGCTGAAAGAACTCAAAAATTAGATTGCAGTTCTACTATTAATAATTTGTAATCTATCATTAAAATAGTCTTTAGTACTTGAAGATTGAAGAGTGGCCAACATAATGTCAATTTTTGAAAAGAGTTCCAAGGATGATCCCAGAAACTATAGACCAGTAAGCTTGATGTCAGCTCCAGGCAAAATGGTAGAAACCATTATAAGAAACAAAGGCGGGGGATATTCAGCAGCGCTAAAGCACATAGCCATCGCCGCTGAATACTAATCCTGGATATTCAATGCAGGGGCCATATCCGGCCACTGGCATTGAATATCTGGGGCGCTGCCCAGCGCGGAAGCTAACTGGGCAGTGGTGATATTGAAACACTGCCTGGATAGCTCCTATGGGTAAATAAAGGCCAGGTTTTGCCATGCCTATCTTTGCCCACAGGTTGCTAACTGTGCAGCGGCTCAATAGCACTGCTGCCTGGTTAGCAATGGGTGCCGCTTCTGCTCCGCCCTGGAATGCCCTGATACTAACCGCATAGCAATGGCACCTGCTGATATCCAGCAGCACTAAGCGTGTTAGTGCCGATGAATATCCCGCTAACCAGCAGGTATACAGTTTGTAGGTCTGCAAACTGTGTAAATCCCCCCCCACCCCCAATTACTGAAAATATAAATAGTCATAGTTCAATGGATTTAGTCCAAAAAGTCACACCTCATTAATCTGTTCTATATTTTTGAAGGTGTGAATAAATAGGTAGATAAAATTGAGTCAGTTAATATAGTGTTAGGATTTTCAGAAAGCCTTTGACAAGGTCTTTTGAGACTCTTGAGGAAATTATAAAGTTATGAGTTGAGGCAACCATACTATTGAGAACTGATTAAAAGAAAACAAAGTAGAGCTAAATGACCATTATCACACCATGGACCAACAGAGGCATTATATCAATGGTTATATTCTGTTCCTTTCCTTATGATTCCTCATTCTGTTTGCTTTCTTGGCCACCACTGCACACTTAGCAGAGAGTTTCATCATATCCAAGAGGACGCCTACATCCTTTTCCTGGGTGATTTCTAATGTGGAACCGTGCATTCCTGTAACTAAAGGTTTGGTTGCTCTTTAAGTGCATAACTTTGCAATTATCCACGTTAAATTTTATCTGTCATTTGGACACCCAGACTCCCAGTTTCTCAAGCTCCGCTTGCAATTTTTAATTTTTACACAATCATCTTGTGATTTAACAACTTTGAATAACTGTCATCTGAAAAATTTGATCACCTCACTCATGCCCATTTCCAAGCCATTTAGGAATATGTTGAAAAGCTGTAGGCCCAGTACAGATCCCTGCAGTATTCCCCTTTCTCCATTGAAAAAATTTTTTGACATAATCTAATGGACTTACTTCAGGATTGGTTTAGGCATATATAAATTTTCTTCATGTGTCATACATGTGATGCTAACACATTAATGGACAACATGTGAGCTGCAATGCAAGTTACTACAGTGCAAATAGTAGAGAGATCTGTGTCCAGAATCCTGGTTGGGGGGGGGGGGCCGCCAGTTGTTAAAATATATTTTACAAAACTGTTTGTAATTGCTAGCAAGGCCGTAAATTGAGAACAAAACCCGCAGGGACTATGGGATTCATAAAATATCTGTGAGGGGATAAGGAACTGGTATGAATGGGGTATTATTAGTCAGTCATAATTAAAGGCACATACTTCACTTTCAATAAAGTGAAAAGCAAGTTCTCCCAGATGGTTAGTGCTTGAGCTAGTTTTAATAGAGGAGGTATGGAACCTGTCTGTATTGCTCTTTCCAGCTTCCTCCTTGGTGACTCCTAAGTCCACCATGTGCCCACTGGGACTGCAGCTTCTTACATCCCTCATTCCTTCCAGCTGTTTGCCAGGTTGCAGCCCACCTGCACGTCCCACCTTTCTCTGTGGTGACGCAAGTTCATACAACCTGCATAACTGACCAGTGACATCCTCTGCTCTTTCCACTTTCTTTGGGTGTGCCACATCACCACCTTAGATTGGTATCTAGCTCTTCTTTATTTCCTATAGCGCCACTACACTTTCTGATGATCTTCTTCCCAATTTTGTTCCATGCTTCAAACCACTAAGAACCTCAAGACCACTTTATGCTCTTACATTAGTCACCTCATCCGTTTTTCTTCTACCTTGTACTCTATTCTTGAGCTTTCAAGTTTTCTTATTTAACTAAGCTTATATACCACTTTTCTACAAGTCAAAGCAGTGTACGTTCAGGTTCTGTATATATATATTTCCCTTGTCCCCGAAGGGCTCACAATCTGATTTTGTACCTGAAGCAGTGGAGGGTTAAGTAGCTTTCCCAAGGCCACAAGGAGCACCATGGGACTAAAAACCCCAGTCCTTCTGGCCCAAGGTTGCTGTCCTCTAGCAGGATTCAAATCCCTGGCCCTCCGGCCTGAGAGAACTTGCCCCAATCACTAGGCCACGCCTCCCTCCATTCTTCATTCTTCTTGAGCCTCTCAGCCTCATTAGTCTTCATGCCTCCCTGTCTCTTTGTATTCTCCTGCTGCTGCCCCTCTCAGCTAGCTATCAATCCATCCAAATCCTAGCCCTCCACGGCAAATTGCCCCATCTGTACACATCTAACAAGAACTCCAATCTCATTCCTCTCCTTCCTCGCTCTTCATTCCATTTCTCATGCTCTCTGTGAAAAGTGTACTCTATTTCCAACAGGCTTTGCTGTATTCATACCACCCCTCTCTCATATACTTAGCATCTTCCTTAACTGAGACGTTGCTTCCCCCGAGGGCTCTGCTTCAGTTGCTGCTCTGTTCTGAAGGTAACTTTTTTTTTTTTTTTTTCCTTTATCCTCCTGCATACATTTTGTCTGGTGGCAGTGTCTAGCTTCTACTCACGGCCAATGCAGGATATCACACCCTCCTAGGTGAAATTTTCATTCTGCCTCTTTCCCCCCCCCCGGCCTCCCCCCACCAGTCACATACAGCTTGCTTCCTTCTGGCACACAGAGACCCCCTGCTGCACACCAGCCTATTGACCACATCTCAGCATCTCTGAGAGCATGTCAGATTCCTCTGCAGCATGGGGTTAGTCTTGCAAGATGATCTGTGACATTGACACTTGTCGCAGAGGAAACTGACTGGCTTTTAAACATATTTGAAGACCCAAATATGAGAGTGGAGGAGTAGCCTAATGGTTAGAGCTTGATATTCAAGAGACCAGGGTTCGATTCCCACTAGTATTCCTTATGGCCTTGGGCAAGTCACTTAACCCTCCATTGCCTCAGAAGAAAGACCTGGCAATCTACTAGTCAAACTGCCAAGAAAACCCAGGAGTTGCTGGGTCACCAGGAGTCAGCATTAACTTGAAGGCACATCTTGCATTTTACAAATATGTATATCCTAGAGGAGAGGAGGGATGGAAAATATGATACAGGCATTTAAATACTTGAAGGGTATCAATGAACAAACCTTTTTCAAAGAAGGGAAAGCTGTAAAACTAGAGGGCATACAATGAAGCTGCAAGGCAGTAAACTTCAAAGCTACATCAGAAAATATTTTTTCACTGAAAGGGTGGTAGATACTTGGAATGCCCTCCTGATGCAGGTGGTGAGAGCATTCAACATGGCATGAGACACACAGTGGATCCCTTATAGCAAGAGGATGAAATAACCCTTTCCAGGCCGAGCCCAAAACTCTCGGGATCCAAAATTCTGACTAAATATTCCTATCAAATGGTATATAATACATGACCATAGCAGAAGGAAAATCACTATTAGAACATATTGAATAAGACTGGTACAATTTTCCTGAAATATGCAAAAAATAACCCGGCTGCAGAATGTGGATTAAAATTTTAAAGTAGGCCTTCAAAGGGTTAAATATCTTTTATATTTCAATAAATAGATGGGGCTGACCTGCACAGAGCAGCAGGTAGAACTCTAAACACAGGCATAGAGTTACAACCACTCTAGCCACCTTCCTGGGCAGACTAGATGGATCATACTGGTCTTTATCTGCTGTCACCTAATGGATGTGCCAGCCCTACTTTTACTCACCCCTTCCTACTTTCTTTTGAGGTACACTTTGTGCCTTGTCCAGACACACAGTGTACCTCCAAAAGCATATGTTCTCCAGGAACAAGCAGGAAATCATTCCTCACATATGGGTGACGTCGGTACCAAAGGAGCCTGCGTGGAGCATTTCCTCAGCTTTCAAAGAAAGCCTTTGGGACATGCTACCACGCATGCATGGTCCCCCACCCAGTATGAGTCTGCTACTTAGAATGTGGGAGATGCAGGCCTCTGCCAGTGGTGAGCCGGTGCCTTGACTCCATGTACCATGTCTGGAAGGGCCCTGGGTTCCACAAGCCCCAACTTCCACATAATTCCATGGACGTTGAGTTGACCATGCAGAAACTGAAGAGCCAGAAGACCCACTCCTCGGTCCCTCCTGGAAGGGATTCTAGTGCCCTCAATGCCCTTGGGTGCAAATGTTACCAGGACTCCATGCAGGTTTGCCAGATTCAAGCCTATGAACTGTACATAGGCATGTACCTGAAGGCACTAACCCAGGAGTTGTCTGGGTTTTCAGTGAGGCTTACCGGGGAACCCCTCCAACGGTTCCTTTCCCGGACAGCCTATGAGTCAGCAGCTCGGGTAGCAGCAGCTGGCATCAGTGCCCAATGCCAAGCTTGGCTGCAGTCTTCGGACCATAAGCAATGGGTCCAAGTCAAGCTGCTTGATGTCCCCCTGCACCAGGAAGAACATGTTAGGCAAGCCTATGGCTTACAAGGCAGCAGAGATAGAGGCAGACGTGGTGACTTGACATTGGGGAAAAGACCCCCTGTTCCCGAAGAAAAAGGGGCCCTTTCATCAGTCACCACTACCAGCCCTTCTCGGGCCAGCAATGGGATTCTCACCCAAAAAGACAGAGCCATGGAGTTCAGAAGCCAAAGGCGCAGAAGCCCCAGCTCCTGCCTAGCCTGGGGGGAGTTTCTGACTACTGGGGCAGGGCCTCCACTCCCCCAGGAGACCTTCACCAACCCACAGGGGGCTGCATGGCACTCTTCGCCCACAGGTGGGCCAGTGTTACTTCAAACCGTGGATACTGCAGGTAGTAAGAGAGGGATACCACCTACAGCAGATCCCACCCAGGTTCTTTCCAGGAGAGCCAATGCGACCTTTCCTTCACCAGACCCTTCTGCTCTCAGAGCTTGCAGGTCTGCTCTCAGAGCTTGCAGGTCTGCTCTCAGAGCTTGCAGGTCTGCTCTCAGAGCTTGCAGGTCTGCTCTCAGAGCTTGCAGGTCTGCTCTCAGAGCTTGCAGGTCTGCTCTCAGAGCTTGCAGGTCTGCTCTCAGAGCTTGCAGGTCTGCTCTCAGAGCTTGCAGGTCTGCTCAGACAACGCAGTGGAGTCTGTACCAAACACCTATTGGGAAAAAGCTTCTACTTCAGATACTTCCTTGTTCCGACGAGAACTGAGGGGCCTTAGACCCATACTGGAACGGAGAACTTTCAGCAAGTTTCTGGTGAGGGCGAAGTTCAAGATGCTATCCCTTGGAACACTGCTGCCTTACCTCCACCGGGGAGATTGGTGGGCTCCTTGGACCTAAAGGATGCATACATTCACATCCTGGTCCCCACCTTTCCCACAGACAGTACCTAAGGTTCGTGATGGTGGGAGGAGGGCACTACCGGTACAGGGTTCTACCCTTCGACCTGGCCTCCTTGCCAAGGGTCTTTACCAAATGCCTGGTGATGGTAGCTGCATACCTGCGCCTACAAGAGGCTTTCATCTTCCCCTACCTGGATGACTGGCTCGTCAGGGACGGCATGGCCTCAGGGGTCAGTCAGGCCACAGAGCATGCAACCCTCCTTCTGCAGCACCTGGGGTTCATCATAAACTATCCAAATCCCATCTCTCTCCAGCCCAAAACCTGGAGTTCATAGGTGCTCAGTTGGACATGTTGCAGGTCAAGGCTGTCCTCCCAAGAGAGAGGGCAGAATGCCTCAGGCAACTGGCAGGAGAGGTGCAACACCACAGGTCAGTGCTGGCTTATTTCTTCCTCCGCCTATTGGACCATATGGCTGAGGGCGTTGTGGACAGTTGAGACCTGCTTACACATGCAGACGGCCCAGTGATGCGTATGCTTGCAGTGGAGTCCCTTGACTGATGGCAAAACTTGCGCCACCTCCAGGCGGAAATGCCCTTCCAGGCACCCGTGCCACAGAGGACCCTGACCACAGATGCCTCCCTCCTGTGTTGGGAGGCACATTGTGGAGACCATTGCACACAGGGCAGCTGGTCTCAGGAGTCGTCACTCCTGGAGCTCAGGGCAATCTTCTTGGCCCTATGAGCATTCCGCTACTGCCTGCCACACCGACTTGTGCTGATCCAGACGGACAACTATGTCACCATATTTTATATCAACAAGCAGGGGGACACTGGTTTGTACTCCCTCTGCCAGGAGGCGGTGGCCCTCTTCTTCGCAGCATGCAACAGCATGCTTTTAGCTGTATACCTCCCGGGCCAGGACAACTGCCTAGCAGACAGCCTGAGAAGAGTCCTTCACCCACATGAATGGCGCCTAAACCCCAGAGTAATGAAGCAGCTCTTCCACCTCTGGGGCAGGCCCGTGATGGATCTATTCGCCTCTCCGGACAACATGCAGCTATCCCACTTTGCTCCCGTCAGCCACACCTGTGAGAGTGGTGGCAGATGCCTTCCTGATCTCATGGTCAGAGGGCCTACTCTGTGCCTTCCCAGCAATCCCTGGTCACCAGGACCACCTTCAAAGTCCAGAGAGAAAGGGCATCAGTTATACTGATTGCCCCTAGGTGGCCCAGGCAACCTTTGTTCCCCCTGCTGCTCTCCCTGTTGGTGGCACTCCCAGTCCCTCTGGGCTAAGCCCCGGACCTCCTGTCCCAGGAAAAAGGCTCCCTCCTGCACCACGATTTGGGGTCACTAGTGCTAACAGTATGGCTGCTGAAAGGAGTACTGTTGACCTCTTTTGATCTTCCAGGAGAAGTCGAAGATCCTACTGGTCTCCTGAAAACCTCCACCAGATGGGCTTATACCTTTAAGTGGAGAAAGTTCGCCGCCTGGTGTACAGAAAGGGAGGAGAATCTCTTCTCCTGTCATGTACAGCTAGTACTTCAGTAACTACTGCACCTGTCGCACACCGGGCTGAAATCTAACTCTGTGAGGGTACATCTGTGTGCCATAGCCGCTCACCACTACCCTATCAAGGGAAAAATCCTCTCAGGTCAGCCCCTGGTCTCCAGGTTCCTCCAGGGTCTCCTGTTATCCAAGACCCCTCTCCGCCCTCCAGCAGCAGAGTGGGACCTTAACATGGTGCTTTTCCAGCTTACCAATCTGCCATTTTAGCCACTTGCCACCTGAGGTACCTGCCTTGGAAAGTGGCCTTTCTGGTGGCCCTCACATCTGCTTGAAGAGTGAGCAAAAGCCATGCCCTGGTGGCAGATCTATCATATACAAAGTTCTACAAGAACAGGGTAGTGCTCTGCACACACCCCAAATTCCTCCTGAAGGTGGTATCTCCTTTCCTTCTCAACCAAGAGCTGCTCCTCCCCACCTCCTTCCTGTGGCTTCATGCTGGCAGGGAGGAACTAGTTCTTCATATACTGGATTGTAAATGGGCCCTGTCCTACTTACAACGGACTCGGGCACATCACAAAGCTCCTCGGCTTTTTCATGTTTTTTGACCTCAGTAGACTGGGGCTCCCCGTGACTAAGCGAACTCTGTACACTTGGGTGGCAGACTGTATGGCCCTCGCCTGTGAGCGAACTGGCCTCTTCCTAAAGCACCAAATCACAGCGCATCACATGAGGGCAATGGTCGCGTCAGTGGCCAACCTACGCTCAGTGCTGGTGATGGAAATCTGCAAGGCCGCCACATGGTTTTCAATTCATACATTCGCAGCTCACTACTGCCTGGAGAGCGAGTCCTGCAGGGATTTTGCCTTGGCCAGGCAGTATTTCATATTATTCTTAGGGTGTAGGCAACTCCTGTCCTCCAATTCTTCTGGTTTCAGGCTACTGGAGTAGCTAAACTAAAGGAGATAATAAAAGGGGCAACAGATACGTATGCAAGGAAAGTAAATAAAAACAAGAGGAAAAGGGTACCTGTTTGGTTCTCCAAAGATGTGGCTGTACAAATAAAGGCAAAAAACACAGCTTTCACAAAATTCAAAAGTTTGCAAACAGGAACGCAGAAAACAATACAAGATCAGACAAAGAGAAATAAAGATAGCAAAATCAAAGGCAGAAGAAAAGATGGCTAAAGATGTGAAGTGTGGCGACAACTTTTTTCAGTTATATTCGGGAGAGGTGGAAAATCAGAGGTGGAATTGCAGGACTCAAAAGTGCTGGGAACAGATTTGTGGATAGTGACATTGAAAAAGCGAAAATGCTAAATACTTCTGCTCTGTTTTTACTAGAAAAAATCCTGGAGATTGACAAATACACAATGGGAATGGAGTAGATACCACACCATTCACAGAAGATGTGTTAGAGCAGATTGCAAAACTGAAAGTGGCCAAGGCCATGGGACCGGATGGGATACATCCCAGGATACTGAAGAGCTCAGAGGTTCTTGCAGGGCCATTTTCAATAGATCCTTGGAGACAGAAGTTCCACAGGATTGGAGAAGGGCTGATGTGGTACCTCTTCACAAAAGTGGCAGTAGGGAAGAAGTGACAAACTACAGGCCGGTTAGCCTTACCTCGGTGGTAGGAAAAGTAATGGAGGCACTCCTGAAAGAGCGAATAGTGGACTTCCTCGAGACCAGCAGGTTGCATGATCTGAGGCAACATGGTGAGGCAACATGGTTTTACCAAAGGACAATCTTGCCAAACAAATCTGATTGAGTTCTTTGACTGGGTAACCAGAGACCTAGATCAAGGGCATGCGATGGATGTGACATGCGATGGATGTGATCTACTTAGATTTCAGCAAAGCCTTTGATACTGTTCCTCATAGGAGGCTTATCAATAAACTCAATAGCTTGGGGATGGTTCCCAAGGTAGTGAACTGGATCAGAAATTGGTTGACTGACAGACAGAAGGTGATGGTAAACGGAACTCTCTCGGATGAAAGGAAGGTCATTAGCGGTATGCCCCAGGATTCGGTCCTAGGACTGATACTGTTCAGTGTATTTGTGAGTGATATTGCTGAAGGACTGAATGGAAAAGTCTGTCTTTTTGCATATGACACGAAAATTTGCAACAGAGCGGACTCCCCTGAGGAGTGGATAACATGAGGAAATAACTACAAAAGTTGGAAGAATGGTCTAATGCTTGGCAGTTAAGATTTAATGCAAAGAAGTGCAGTGTCATGCACTTGGGAAGCAGAAATCCAAGGTAATTGTACGCGATAGGGGGCAAGAGGTTGGTGTGCACGGACCTGGAGAAGGACCTCAGAGTAACTGTTTCTGAGGATCTCAAGGTGGCGAAACAGTATGACAAGATGGTGGAAAAAGCCAGAAGGATGCTGGGTTGCATAAAGAGGAATTACCAGCAGAAAGGAAGAGGTACTAATGACACTGTACAAGTCACTGGTGAGGTTTCACTTGGAATATTGTGTTCTGTTTTGGATACCATATCTCACAAAGGATGTAAAAAGGCTGAAAACAGTTCAGAGGAAGGTGACCAAAATGATTTGGAACCTGCGTCAAAAGACTTATGAGAAGAGACTTGAAGACCTAAATATATACACTCTAGAGGAGAGAAGGGACAGAGGAGATATGATTCATACCTTTAAATACATAGAGTATTAATGAACAAATCAACCTCTTTCAAAGACAGGGAAACTGTAAAACTAGAGGGCATAACATGAAGCTGCAAGGAGGTAAACTGAAAGGCAATGTCAGGAAATACTTTTTCACTGAAAGGATGGTGGATGCTTGGAATGCCCTCCCTATGGAAGTGGTGGGGCAAGTACAGTGACAGAATTCAAAATGGCATGGGACTGACACAGTGGATCCCTTTTATAGCAATAGGATGAAATAAAAATAAACATAACTATCTCTTATATCTCAGCAAATAGGGGTGACCTACACAGAGCGGTGGGTACACCACTAAACAAAGGCATGGTGAGGGATGACCTGCACGGAGCGGCAGGTGCACCTACTCTTGCCGCCTTGCTAGCAGACTAGATGGACCACACTGGTCTTTATCTGCCATAATATACTATGTTACCATAGTGTCGCTGGACACTAGGGTCTTGCAGTTTCTCTCAGTGGGGACTCGCTACCTGCAACTCAGGGTACCCGATTGGTCGCCGTTGGTGCTGTTGTGGTTCAGTCCTCTGAAGCCTGGAGCTAGGGAGGCCCATATGTGAGGACTGACTTCCTACTTGTTCCTGGAGAAAGCATAGTTACTCACCTGTAACAGGTGTTCTCCAAGGACAGCAAGAATCAGTCCTCACAACCCTCCCTCCTCCCCTGGGAGTTGCCTCCCCACCTTGTTAGTTTTTACTGCTGTTCTAGCTATGTCATCTGACTGAGCAAGATGGCACCCTTAGGTGGGAAGGGTACCACACATGCATGGTAGCATGTTCCAAAGGCTTTCTTTGAAAGCTGGGGAAAAGCTTTGTGCGGGCTCCATCGGCGCTGACATTACCCATATGTGAGGACTGATTCCTTCTGTCCCTGGAGAGCATCTGTTACAGGTCAGTAACTATGCTTTCCTGCTTGCTTTTGACCTCCCTCCACTCACTGCATAGTCTTTCCTCCCTCTCTTCCCCCTTCCACACCTCTTGTTCTGTGATTGAACCACTCCAGTCCTATCAAACATTGGCGTTCCTTTCCTTCTCTTCGGTTTCAGCAGCTGCTTTTTTAATATATATTGTAAACTGCTCTATTATCTGTGTAATGGTACAGTATATCAAATGTAACGACAAAGATAAAGATGTCATTTATTGATCTGATAAGTCTTCCTTTTCCTTTCTCACTGATTGACTTTTGGCTTTTCTTCATTTTTGAACCATCTCATTCTTGGGGACTTTCTCCGTGCTGATGACCCCTCTGACCTATACCTCAAAAATCCTACCTTTAACCTCCTCGTTTTCATGGCTAACTATGGTCTAACAGCTTTTCTTGCTGGGTTCTTCCCTTTTCACCATCAATAGGTCTCAATGTATTTGATTCACCAAAACTATTGCCAAAACATCCCCATTGATGTGTGTTGTGCCAGTCTGATTCTGGATACTTGTCCCATATTGTGAATTGTCAGTGACTGCGCTCTCCATCTGATTAAGTAATTATAGTTCATTCTTTCCTGTAATGGCGAGTTGGTTTATGTTCATACAAAGTATTTGTATTGTCCTTCTCTTACTCCCAGATTTTACTCTATCTGCTCTTTCTGCTACAATATTCCTTTGGATACCCTATAATTAGGGCTTCTATTTCTAGGTGTTTGTTTTCCAGGTAACTAAGAATTCTTTGCAAGTACAGAAACCCCCCAGTATTCATTGGTGTTCTCTGGCACTGCTACGCACCATGTCTGGTACTTCTATTTTCCAACGCAATGGCAATTATAAAGAATGTGAAGGAGAGCAAAATGGTGAAAAGACCAATCTGTTTCAAAAATGTGTCGGGAGCTAGCATTCCAGAGAAATAACCTCCCCTCAAAAGGGCATTTCTATAGGAGAAACAGTTCCAGCTTCTGCAGCATTAAAGAGAGGAGTTGTTCCTTTCAAACTGCTTCTCGCATTCATGCACAGATGCAGAGGAGTTGGAGAGAATTCCATGAGCCGTGCTCCACATATTCTCCCCATAGGAAAACAATACTCTTACCCCCCCCACCACCAGCCCTAACATTCTCATTACGCATCAGCTTGTCCTCAGCTTTCCGCTTCTTTCCATACCATTCTCATATTCCTCACTCATCTATTCTGTCCTTTTCCCACAATGTCCAGTGTTCACCCTTGAGAACAGCTGTGCAGCAAAGCTGGTGGGAGCAGGAGGTGAATGGAGAGACACATGTAAAACTTGTGCGGCTGAGGAGCTGTGGATGCAGAATGTGCAGAGAGTTCAAAGCCTCCGGGGAGAGGGGGGATGGGTGAACGGTCTAGGGACAGTGGTGACTTTCTGGTGTTCACCCAACAAACACCTTTTAGACTGATTCAGTGTGATTGTCGGCGATGCTGACCACTGCTTTTTTTTATTTGCATCAGTTGTCCATGTAACGGGCTATTTTTAATCACAAAAGGGACAAAGTGTATGTGCTTACAAAGCGGAGTAATTTGGGGTGGGCTAAGATTTGTCTTAAAATTTTTAGTAAAACCGAACAGAATCAAAAGATAACCATCACAAATATGAGATTCTGATTAAATAGGAACCTGTTCATAAAATTTCTTTTTGTCGGAGATATTCGTCAAAGTAAGCGGGAAAATTTAACAACCGCTGACCACCGCGACTGCTCCTTTTTTTTATTTTTATTCAAATAGAAGTTTGATTGTACTTAGCTCATAGAGAATTTCGAAGAAGCAGATAGAATGCAGATATCTGGCATTCTGTCTGCTTCTTCGAAATTCTCTATGAGCTAAGTACAATCAAACTTCTATTTGAATAAAAATAAAAAAAAGGAGCAGTCGCAGTGGTCAGCGGTTGTTAAATTTTCCCGCTTACTTTGACGACTATCTCCGACAAAAGAAATTTTATGAACGGGTTCCTATTTAATCAGAATCTCATATTTGTGATGGTTAAAATTTTTAGTGGCAAAATTTGGTTACTAAGCATATCACTTATCCATCCAAGTTGTAACAGGTAAATCTGCATTTAAATGTATAAATATCCGTTGCCTGTGAATTTTCAGCAGTGACATTTCAAATAGGCAGTGCTTCTTAAAATTTCCATGATTTTATATGGATAACTTATCAGTTTTGACAGTGGCCCTGCTGCTGAATATTGGACTTCTGATTTTTACATTAGGAATTTTTTTCGGTGTATAGCAGTTAAAACAAACAGAAGTCCTAAATATAATTTAGTTCTTATTGTAGAGGTAGATGCCTTTCCCTTATGTGCAAGTTTATTCACTTGTGGTTTTTTTCTTATGTTCCCTTCCTGAGATTTCCCATCAGTCTCTGTGCTATTCCATTTTTAACAGTCCATTGTTAACTTTTTGTTCTAACTCTACAGTTTTCTCTCATTTTCTTTTATTCATGGACAGGCAGCTTCTAATTTTCTGCTTTGATATTTTTTTCCACTTTCCCTGAGTCTTCATTCAACATTCCTCAGTTGTCTTTAGTTGATTTGGGGGTGCAGGAGGAGAGTTGGGAGGGTGCTCGGGCTACTTTCTGTTTTCTTGTGTATCTGTTGGAGTCCAGCCTTTCTCCTGCCCCATTTACAGAGAGGTCTTCATACAGCCTGTTTTATCAGCCAGCCTCTGTGCTGCCATCCTTGCCCATCACAAACAAAACCTTCACTACCAGGCTGTGACTGGCAGCACTAACCAATCATGTGGTCCTGGCACACGGATAAATGGCATCTGGAGACTAGATTGGCTGTGATTTAACTCATAGATTGAAACTTTCAGTAACAAAAGCAGTTGCAAACTGAAATATGGCTGTCTTGATTTTTGTATTTTAATTTGCACTTGGAAACATTTTTCAGAGCAGTCTCCCTCCTCTCCCCCCCCCCCCACCTCACTCCCACAAAAGCAAATTATGACATTTCATACATAACTTTCAAAACAATTGTCAGACCATCAGCAGGCTCGGAAAATTTATGTGCCTACTGAATGTACAGCTAAAATAGTTGTGGCCTATTTTTGTTGCTGTGATTGTAATCGGATATGGGCTATTTCAGATGGTGGTTGTACAAATACACAAAAATCTGCTTTCATTCTTTAGCTACTTTAAGGAATTAATGTGTGTTTGTAGTTTCATTCAATACTGGAATGAGTATGGGGTCAACAGAAAACTTGCCTTGAATTTAAAAGAAATTGCTACATAATAGGCATTATCACTGTCACCTGTCTTGACAGCCATCACGCCTGTTTTGCAGGATTTGGAGGAAGTGCTGTGTATGTGGCAATCTGCTTTGAATGACTGTGCAGTTCTCAAGATGAGTCATGCAGTTCCCATGCTTCCTGCGCTTTTCATGTAGTGGCTTTTCATGTAGTGGCGGCTGAAAAGCCATGACCTATAGGCACCACACAGTTTAGAGTGATAGAGAGCAACATGTGAGTCATGAGTCTACAGAGATAAGTAAACAGGCATATGCAAGCTTACTGCTTAAAAAAAACAACCACCTTATGTCAGGGCTCCCTTCAGTGGATTGGGGGGGGGGAGTGGTGGTGGATGTTGATAGGTAGGGGAGAGAGGGGGGAAGTGATTGGTTGGGGCTAGAGGAGGTTCTAACCATTAGATTTATTAAAATGTATTCGCCATAGTATCTTACAAAAGTGTGTACTATCTGGCTTAGAATTCGCATACACAAAAGTACAAATAAACACTCAATGTAAAACTCAAGCAATTAGTCTCAAAGTTAATATCTCTCAAGCTAAAAGTTAAGTGCTGCTGCTGCTCCTATCCCTACACCAACCTCCCCCCAAAGGCCTGTTAAATGACCATGAGGGCAGTAGTTTTCAGCAGATATAGGCTTGCAAGCAGGTTTTTAGAGAAAAGGTCAGTGATTGGGGTCATATAATGACTGCCTGCTTATGGCTGCAGCCCTCTTCCTCCTTTCACCTACAAAATAACCTGTTTATAAACTATGGGGAAAACTTCACATGCTTTGAGGTCCAGATGCTGTTATATCAAATTGAAATGTGACATGTGGTGGAATGTTGAAATTGTATATGGTAGGCAAGATGTGAGCAGTGAAGGCAGTGGAAACTAAGATGGCAACTGATCCACCGACCGTGATTGCTGCTTCTTGTAAAGTCACAATTTGTGAGATCACTAAAAGCCTTACTGCTGTCTTGAATGAGAAACTCTTTAATTTAAGTTGCTATGGATGATATTAAATGAGGATTGGAACAAGTGGCCCAATTGCAGGGAGCGGAGAAGCAAATATCCTGCTAAGTGGATGAACTAGACAATGTAAAGATCCAAATACAAGCAGTAAAGGCAAAAGGTGAGCGCCTATTCAAAGGAGTGGGTGATCAAGAAAACACCGCAATAATATGCCTTTTTGAAAAGATTTTGGATAGAGACCTGGCTTATTTTGTTGGAAAATGGCTGCCAGAGGCCTTAGCTGTGGTGACTGCTGACTGTCCTCTACGTATCTAATGTGCACATCACAGAGGAGCACCCAAAGCAAGCTCTGTTAGACTCAGGATAGTAACTGCCTGTATTTTGGATGCGGCCCATAAGGCTAGGCTGATGGCTCAGTATCACTCGAAGGAGGACCTTCAATATGAAGGCTAAACATAGCTTTTCCAAGATTACTCAGCATAAGTGTCAGAACAAAGATGGGCGATGTCCTCATATTGTACGGAACTTCATAATCGGGGTATCTGCTTTACACTACCCTGCAAGACTGATATTCGTTTTGGAACCAGCCTGAGTTATGATGACCCTCAAGCACTTAAGGCATTCATAGATCGATTACTGCCAGCGTGATAGGCTTGAACACCAGCTTGCCTATGTTTTTTCTTTGTGTGAAGAGATGAGCCTTTTATTGAAATGACAAGGACTCTATGCTTTTATAATGAAGATTTGGCAGTTTGATATATATTGCTAAGAGATAGTAATGCAGTTTATACATCATTGATAAGCCCTGAAAAAGAAGCATTGAAACATATAGACAGCTCATTTTTAAGACTGCTGTAAACTTTGACTCTGAAAGCTGTGCACCATCAGACTCTGACCCTTGCCATCTCTTTACTACTCTCAGCTCCCTCCTCAAGGTGCCTCCAACCCTCCCTCCCTTTCTGCCCAAATCCTGGCTGAGTATTTCCATGACAAAATCCACACGATCACCCTCCAATTCCCCACAAAGTCAGCTACTTCCCCTCTTTCCCCTCTACCTCTTCGCTCCCAACTTTCCCCCTCTACCTCTGCTACCCTCTCTCCTTTTTCTGTGATCTCTGAAGAGGAAACTGCAGACCACCTTTCTTCCTCCAAACTCACTACCTTCTCCTCCGATTCTATCCCCACCATCTCCTAAGCTCCATCTCCTCCACTGTTGTCCCTTCCATCTCTCATATTCTCAACCCATCACTCTCCACTGAAACTGTCCCTACAGCTTTGCGCATGCTGAGGTTGCACCTCTCCTCAAGAAACCCTCACTAGACCCTACCTGTCTTAAGTATCAACCCATCTCTCTCCTACCCTGCGTTTCTAACTACTTAAACATGCAGTTCACAGCTGTTGCCTCGACTTTCTCTCCTTTCAAGCCCTCCTGGATCTTTTACTATCTGGCTTTCATCCATTACACTCTACTGAAACGGCTCTTGCCAAAGTCTCCAGTGACTTGTTCTGGCAAAATTCAAGAGCCTTTACTCTGTCCTTATCCTTCTTGACCTCTCTGCTGCTTTTGACACTGTTGACCACAACCTTCTCCTTGCCACCCTGTCCTCACTTGGTTTTAAGGGCTCTATACTAGCCTGGTTCTCCTCTTATTTCTTCCATCGCTCTTTCAGTGTTTGTTCTGGTGGATCCTCCTCTGCCACTATCCCACTCTGAGTTGGTGTACCCCAAGAATATGTCTTGGGTCCACTCCTTTTCTCTCTCTATACCCAGTCCCTTGGTGCGCTCATCTCTTCCCATGGCTTTCAGTACCATCTTTATGCTGAAGACTCCCAGATCTACCTCTCTACACCTGAAATCTCTCCAGCAATCCAGACCCGGATCTCTGCCTGCCTTTTCGACATTGCTACTTGGATGTCTCATCACTGCTTGAAATTGAACATTTGTCAAAACTGAGCTGCTTATTTTCCCCCCTAAAACCTCCTCTCCTCTTTCTCCTTTCTTAGTCTCTGTGGCTAACTCTCTACTCTTCCCTGGTTCCTCAGCTCGCAATCTTGGGGTTGTCTTTTGACTTCTCTCTCTCCTTCTCCACACACATCTATCTGATAGAAGCTAAGACCTGCCATTTCTTTCTCTACCACATCAACAAAATCCACCCATTCCTTTCTGAACACACTACTACGACACTTATCCACGTCTTAATCACCTCCCATCTTGACTACTGTAACCTACTTCTTGCTGGTCTCCCTTTGAATCATCTCTCTCCCCTTCAATCTGTTCAACACTGCTGCGCGGCTAATCTTCTGCCAGCCTCATCATGCTCATATTACTTCTCTTAAGTCACTTCATTGGCTCCCTATCCTTTTCTGTATCCAGTTCAAACTTCTCCTGCTGACCTATAAGTGTATTCACTCTGTAGCTCCTCACTACCTCACTCTCTTATCTCTCCCTACATCCCACCTTGGGAACTCTGCTCTTCAGATTGCTTCTATCTGTACCCTTCTCTTCTACTGCTAACTCCAGTCTTTGCTCCTTTCACCTTGCTGCACCTTAAGCCTGGAACAAACTACCTGAGTCTGGACATCAGGCACCTTCTCTAACCCTTTTCAAATCCAGGCTGAAAACTCACCTCTTTGCTGCTGCTTTCGGATCTTGACTCACCTGATCTCCTTCTGTTTCCCTTGTGTTGTCTGTCTTGACTAGGTGTAAGCTCTGATGAGCAGGGACTATCTCTTACATGTCTGTGCAGCTCTGCATATGTCTTGTAGCGCTTTACAAATGCTCAGTAGTGGTAGTAAAGAACTCGCCATTTCTGTGGATCAAATAAGTTGGCATGACTAGTGAGATCATATGGCATTAGGATTTGGAATTTTAAAGATTTGAAGGGATTAATCTTATAACCATGGCTGCCTGCCTGGCCCCACAGTTTGGCTCTTATCCGTAAGGAGCATCATGTATATATCAACTATTCAGGAAGTAGCTGTATTTAAGGTGTTACCAAGCCTCAGCCAGTGGAGAACTTGATACACTGTTACAGATTCTGCAACTTTATTGTAAATCAGCTGAGGTGGTTGGTTCCAGACGAACCCAGCTGTCCATCTGGCAGCCTTTCTACTGCTATGGAGGAGAGCATTACCTTGCTGTAGCAGGTAGCGATTCTATAGTTAAGACCTGTCCTCCAAGATGTAATATTCTCTCAGATGGAGGATGTGTCTCCAGGGCCATGTTCCCATGAGGAAAGGGTTAGGATGGCTATTATAGTTGGCAATTCGGTCATTAGGTATGTAGATAGCTGGGTGGCTGGTGGATGTGAGGATCACCTGCTAACATGCCTGCCTGGTGTGTAGGTAGCGGACCTCACATGCCACATAAGGTTTTAGGTAGTGCTGAGTAGGAGCCTCCTGTCTTGGTACATGTTGGTACCAATGGCATAAGAAAATGTGGGAGGAAGGTTCTGGAAGCTAAATTTAGTCTTTTAGGTAGGAAGCTGAAATATAGAACTTCCAGAGTAATGTTCTCAGAAATTCTTCCCATTCCTTGCGCAGGACCCAAGAAGCAGGTAGAGCTCCAGAGTTTCAATGCATGGATGAGACAGTGGTACAAGAAAGAGGGTTCTGGATTTGTTAGGAACTGGGAAACATTCTGGGGAAGTGGGGGGCTTTTCCAAAAGGGTGTGCTCCACCCTAACCAGGGTGGAATCAGGCTACTGGCTTTAACTTTTAAAAAGGAGATAAAGTAGCTTTTGAACTAGAAAATGGGGGAAAGCTGATAGTCTCCCAAGAGCGCATGGTTCGGAATGATATATCTTTGAAGAATACTAGAAAAAACAGGGAAGTTAGAGCATCCCGATAGAGAGGTTCCAATAAAGGTAAAAGTAACCTAGGTGCCTTTTAAGGAAAAAGAAGATCAAGTTGAAAGAGTCCAAATGATTCCTGTCATCTGATAGCCAGACTGTTAATAGGAACAAAAAACAAACTTTGAAATGCCTGTATGGAAATGCTTGAAGTCTAAAAATTAAGATGGGAGAGTTAAAATATATAGTTCTGAATGAAAGGTTAGATATAATTGGCATCTCAGAAACCTGATAGGAGGTCCGTCATGGGAGACTGTTGTGGAAATTAAAAAGTCATGGGATAAAAGGCAGCGTACTATTGTGGATTAGGAACTGGTTAAAAGATAGAAAACAAAGAGCAGGGCCAAATGGACAATTTTCTCATTGGAGAAAGGTGAATAGTGGCATACCCCAGGGATCTGTGCTGGGCCTGCTGCTTTTTAATACATTTTATAAATGACCTAGAAATGGGCATAATGAATGAGGTGATCAAGTTTGCAGATGAGACAACATTTTTCAGTGTTAAGACACGAGGATTGTGAAAAATTGCAAGAGGACCTTGAAAGATTGGTAGGCCAGGCATCCAAATGGCAGATGAAATTTAATGTGGACAAGTGCAAAGTTATGAACTTAACAGAAGAACAACCCAAACTACCATTACACGATATAAGGTTCCATATTAGGAATCACCACTCAGGAAAAGGATCTGGGCATCATCATGGATAGTATGTTGAAACCCTCTACCTAGTGTGCAGTCATGGCCAAGAAAGCAAATAGAATGCTAGGAATCATAAGGAAAGGAATAGAAAATACCAAGGATGATGATGATATGCCTCTGTATTGCTCTATGGTGCGACTGCACTTGAATATTGTGTGCAATTCTGTTCACTGTATCTTAAAAAGGATTAGAATTAGAAAAGGTTCAGAGAAGAGTAACTAAAATGGTAAAGGGGATGGCCCTATGAGGAAAGGTTAAAAGATTAGGGCTCTCCAACTTGGAAAAGAGATGGCTGATGGTAAATATGATAGAGATCTATAAAATAATGAATGAAGTTGAACGGGTAAACGTTGATTGGTTGTTTAATGCTTCAAACAGTAGAAAGGCCAGGGGACACGCAATGAAGCTACAATTTGGCACATTTAAGACTAATCGGAGAAAGTATTTTTTTCACTCAGCATAATCAAACTCTGGAATTCATTACTGGAGAATGTAGTAAAAGCTGTTAGTGTAGCTGGGTTCAAAACAGGTTTGGACGCGTTCTCGGAAGAAAAAGCTTGGATTTAGTGGCGGTTATGGAGATATCGTTCATAGACAACTGTGACTGGGATGTAATTATACCAGGCTATACTTTTTATTCAGGAAGGGCAGGGTAGGAAGAACGAGAAGAGTGGCAGCACTATGTTAAAAATAATATTAAAGCAACAGAATTACAGGGCTTGCAAGGGAACGAGGAGGTACTGTAGGTTAAATTAGAAAGAGGGAACGGGAAGTCCATGTGCATTGGTGTTGATATGCAGATCCCTTTCACAGGCAGAAGTAGTAGACAGAAATTTAATAGAAGACACGTGCAGTATTGCCATGAAAGAAGTGCTACTGATAGGTGATTTCAGCATGCCGGATGTTGATTGGCACATCCCTGTGGCAATATCTTGAAGTAAGGAGATCCTAGATTCTTTTCGGGGAGAACTATTCCGGCAGCTGGTAGCAGAACCCACACATGAAGGGACCATACTGGACCTTCTGTTTACCAATGGGAAAAGTGTTGATGTGTTAGTGGGAGATTCTCGCATCCAGTGATAACCAGATAGTGTGGTTCAGTATTAGAACCAGGGTTGATAAAGTCCATTCAAAATTGAGGGTCTTAGGCTTTAGGAAAACTAACTTTGCCAAGATAGGACAATACCTCAAGGAGTTGTTAGTGGGATGGGAACAGCTGGTAGGTGTAAAAATGCAATCAGCAAAACTGAAAGGGGATATTTTAAGGGCAACCTTTTTTATTAGAAAAGTGACTAAATTTTAAAAAAAAAAAAAAAAAAAAAGCCACTTTGGTTCTCAAACGAAGTAGTGGAAAAGGTAAAAAGAGTGGCCTTCATTAAATACAAGAGATCACAGAAAGAGGAAGACTAGCATCAATATTTTGAAAACTTAGAGAAGGTAGGAAAGTAGTCAGGAAAACAAAGATATAAAAAGAAAAAATAGTACAATAAAATGGGAGGGGGAGACTTTTTTCAGATATGTTAGTGAAAGGAGGAAGTACTCCCTTCGATCTATTCATGTCAACCGCCTCCATTTACCGTCCCCCTCTCAGGTTCGTTTACAGTCTACACGTTCCTCTGCCGCCTTCTTTCTAGGTCCCGCACTGTGGAACTCACTGACCTCTACCCTTAGGCTTGAGCAGAATTACTCCATTTTCAAAGCACACCTGAAAACACACCTATTCTCAACAGCTTTTGACCTTCCAAATAGCAATACCTGACTTACCCTTATGTTACCACCTCTCTCCCCTGTCTGAAATGTCTGTCTACTCTTTCTGTCCTATCAATATTATAATTTCTATTTCCTTTTCTGGCAATATGCCATTGCTATAACTCTTTTTATATTATTGTAAACCGCTTTGTTATATTTGAAAGGCGGTATATCAAATCTAATAAAACTTAAAACATATTGTCAGACTCGAGGGTGAAGGGAAAGCATATGTAGAAACTGATGAGGATAAAGTGGAATTGCTTAGATACTTTTTTCTGTGTTCAGATGAAGGAGCCAGAAGCCCAGGATATCAGAAAATGCCTGCAAAAAGGAACAGAAGTGAAGGGGATCTTGAATGGTTTTTAGAAGACTGAGGAACTAGCTGAATTAAAAGTAGACAAAGCGATGGGGCTGGATGGGATACGACCAAGAGCATTGAAGAAACCTGAGGAAGTTCTAGGGGCTCCACTGTCTGACCTTTTCAATGCTGCTTTAGAATCGGGAGTGGTCCCAGAGGACTTGAGAAGGTCACATGCGGTTCCTTTACACAAAAGCAGAAGTAAGGATGAGGTTGAAAACTACAGGCCAGTTTGACCTCTGTGGCGTGACCAGAGTTGGACAGAGAGAGAGCCCTAGATGTGGTATACTTAGATTTCAGTAAAACCTTTGATACCGTTCCACACAGGTGACTTATAAATAAATTGAGCACCCTAGGGATGGATCTTAAAGCGACTGACTAGGTTTGAAATTGGTTGAGTGGGAAGAGGACAAGGGGTTCTGGTAAATGGAGCTCACTCTGAGGAGAAGGATGTCACCAATAGTGTGCCACAGGGATCTGTCCTTGATCCGAATCTTCTTAACATTTTTGTCCGTGATATTGCAGAAGGGCTGTCAGGTAAGGTTTGCCTCTTTGCGGATGATATCAAAATCTGCAATAGAGTAGATACCCAGGAAGGAGTAGATAACATGAGGTGGAATCTCACGAAGCTTGATGAATGGCCGAGAATTTGACAGCTGAGATTTAACACTAAAAAAAAAAAAAAAAGCAAGATCATACATTTTGGCTGCAAAAATCAAAGGGAGCAGTATGGTATAAGGGGTGAAGTACTTCTGTCCATGAAAGAAGAGCAGGACTTGTGCATGATTGTTTCTGGTGATCTTAAAGTGGCTAAACAGGTAGAAAAGGCAATGCCAAAAGCCAGAAGGATGCTTGGGTGCAAAGGGAAAGGAGATGATAGTGCCTCTCTGTAAGTCTTTGGTGAGATCTCATTTGGAGTATTGTGTACAATTCTGGAGACTACACCTTCAAAATGATGTAGAGAGGATGGAGTCTGTGCAGAGGTTGGCCACCAAAATAGTCAGTGGTCTCCGTTATAAGACACATGGGGACAGACTTAAAGATCTCAATATGTATACTTTAGAGGAAAGGTGGGATAGTGGAGATATGATAGACTTTTAAATACCTCCATGGTATAAATGCACAGGAGAAGAGTCTTTCAGTCGAAAGAGTTCTGCAGTGAGGGGGCGGGCATAGGATGAAGGTGAAAGTGAACAGACTCAGGAGTAATATGCGGAAATATTTCTTTACAGAAAGAGTGGTAGATGTATGGAATAGCCTCCCAGTGGAGGTAGTAGAGACAAGGAGAGTATCTGAATTCCAGAAAGCATGGTACAAATACAGAAAATCTGTAAAGGAAAAAAGGGACTATACTAGTTGATATGGAAGGATAGATTGGATAGGCCATATGTTCTTTTTCTGCTATCATGTTTCTGTGTATCTTTTTCTAAAAATCCATAAACAGTTATTAGAGAGGACTGGGAAAATCCACTGATTTGCCCCCTGTGACAATCGGCATGGAATGTGTATACCTGACAGGTACTTGAGACCTGGAATGACCATGTTTGGAAACAGAATGCTGGGCTTGATGGACCCTTAGTCTGACCTAGTATGGTATACTTTATGTTCCTATTTGGAATGAACTGCTCTAATGAGCTCCCATCGGGCCAGTATCTAAATGACTAGACTTCCCTTTCTCCCTTTCTGCCATGCCCTTTGTGGGGTTATTGCAGGGGAGGTATGTACGAAGATGGGATGGCAAGTGGAAGTGTATTTGGAATGTATGGACGAATTCAGATAAGAGCAGGGTGAAATGTTATGGATGCTAGTGATTGTTGTGTGTAAGTGTGTGTGCAGTTTTTGGGGGTCAGTGTTTAGAATGGGCTTTTGGTTTGGGGGGGGAGGGAGGATGGGATAGCCAGAACTATAGGAGGATACAAGCTGAATGCATACAGCACTGAAACTATTTGGGAGGGTAAGTGGTGGGAGGAGGATGAGAATCTTCGATGTTGGTATACATTACAGGAGGATGTATTAAAAAGTATCAGGGAAATCCACTGCTTACCTTACATGGAATCTGTATATCTTTTTGGAAATCTGACAGGTACTTGTGACCTGAATTGGCCACTGTTGGAAATAGGATACTGGGCTTGATGGACCATTGGTCTGACCCAGTATGGCATATCTTATGATCTTATGGTATGGCATGGTGCATGATCAATATGGAGGGGTAAGGCAGAATTCCATATATTGTTTCTTTGGACTGTACCATGAGGGTTTTGTGGTAGAGATGTAGAATGAATGGGCACTCAGGAAAGAGAGCCTTGGCTCGGTTGGGAGCTCCTGGGAAAGTTTAAGCTTAAATTCTGTACCACGAGTGAGGACAAGATGGTGTCTAAGATCGAGGCTCCTACCATGTCTCTGCTCCAGGCTCCTGTCGTAATTTGCCATGAGCAAGAAGCAAAAGTCCAAACGCCAACCCTCTAGAACAGGAGTTTCCAGATCCATGGACCCAGTGGACATTCATTGACTGCGGATTGAGCGTAGGATCTCAGAGTGGCACTACAGCGGAGCCGGCAGTGTTTTTGGCGTCTCCCTTGAGTGGGATTTTTCTAAGCCCTTAAGACAGGATTGCTTCGCCAAGACCAGGAAGCTGTTCCAGTGGAGTTACTGTGCTCTCGCCGGCCTCCCTGATTTGACTGGGCTCTGCGAAGAGTGTGGAGGGGGCTCCTGTGGTGGCATCTTCTCTGCTGGAGTTGCGGTGAGTGCCATCTAGTATCATCACTGTGAAGGGGTCTGGCCCTGCTGAGGGTGGAAAACATTCGCTCCAGAGTCTGGTGGATTTGAAGAAACCTGCGGTTCTAACATTGGATGCGTTGTGGGAGGCGACTGCCATAGTGAATTTCCTCCCTTCTCTCCCTCTCAGGTACCTTTTGTCAAAAGCTTTCCACGTGAAGGACTCATTGCAGGTACTGTCTCAGGAGCAAGTACAGTATGCTGCTATGATTTTGCTGGAAACTCATCATGGTGAGCTGCAAGATGTCTCAGGGCACAGGTTAAAGACTTTGCCATTTTAGACCAAAAATGGAACATTTGGATAACTTCTCTAGTTGGAATAATTTCCGTTTACTAATTTCCCCAAGTCTCCTATTTTTTCTCCAGCTGAGATGGTCAAAAAGTATCTTCGGAGGCCCTGAGGATGTCAATTTACCACCTGTTGCCAGAGTGCAGTATTTGTCCTTGAGGTATGTGCTTATACTTTCTGAGGGGGATCAGGCCCAAACCCAGCAGCGTTTTTTATCTTACTGGGTTTTTGGAGAACTCACTTGACATTATTACGGACAGAACCACTCTGGTGATTAGTTTTACTCTTGAGATGGACCGCAACACTGTATTTCGTTTATATTTTATTTATTTAGGAGGATTTAGTATACCGCCTTATCGTTAAATCAAGGCGGTGTGGCACATCAATCAAAATCAATAATAAAGTGTGGTTTGTAGCATGCAGTATGAGAACTGAGAAGTGTAGTGTGTGGGGCAGTGCGTTAGATTATATCGGTGAACTATTTACATAATGAGCTATATACTTATATACAAAATGGGGCTGTTTGAGAGGCGTGCTAGGATTGAGATTCTCTAATGTCTTGGAGGTAGGATAGGATAGTAATCCTGTAATGTCTTGAGGTAGAAAATTTATGTGAGGTCCTTGAAATGTACTGTAAATAGATCAGTCTTAAGAAGTTTTCTGAAGTCCTTGAGGTTCTTGGTTGATCTTATGTGGTCTGGGAGAGATTTCCATATAGCGGGTGCTGCCAGGGAGAGTGCCCTCCTTGATGTGGCCAGCCTTGTTTTAGCAAATTCTTTTGGTGTTCTGATGTCTGAGGTTCCTTTTCTTCTTGGTCTCCTGTTGTCATTGGTTTTTATGAGAGGGCGTAGGCTGTCTGCTGATAGGTTGTGTATTTTAAATATGTGTAGAAGTACTTTGAATTGGATTCTGGAGCTGATTGGGAGCCAGTGTAGGTGGTACAGTATGGGGGTGATGTGATCGTGAATTGTGTGATCTGTCGTGCGGCTGTTTTGTGCTAGCTGTAGTGGTTTTATTGTCTTTTTAGGTAGTCCTTGGTAGATGTGATTACAGTAGTCTAGGGTTGGAGTGATGATGGCATGAATTGTTTGTGCAAGGATACTAGTATTTCCTGATTTTTCGAGGACAACCCAAAAGAGGTGCAAGGACTTTTTGGATTTAAAGCCTAGGGCCCTTGCCTTTTGCCCTGGGAAGTACCTTTATGTTAAAATTCACATGTAGGAGTTTTATTTTCCTGGATGGTAAATAATTTCCTTTTTTTGACCAAAGCAATTAATATTTAACCTTTTTTTTTTGTAGGTCATGAGGGATCAGCTGTTGGCTAAGGGTCTCCCAGGAAGCTGGCTGTGTTGCTTAAGGGAGCTGTAGTTTTTCCTTTCCCTTGGAATAACTTTTATCTCCAGGAACAAGCAGGAATAAGTCCTCACATATGGGTACGTCGGTACCGACGGAGCCTGCGCGGGAACGCTCCCCAGCTAACCCAAAAAGGAAAGCTTTTGGGAGCATCCCACAGCGCATGCGCGCTGCCTTCCCGCCTTTCCTAACCAACTCTCCTCAGTTCTTCTTTTCCGCGGAGCCAGCAGGTCGTGTTCCTGTCACCGCTGAAGAACTTCTTATTTTAATTTGTTTCTTTGGCCGCGTGTCTGCCTTCCCCGCTACCGGACCAGTACCGCCAGTCTTTTTTCTTTTTACTTTGCAAAAAAAAAAAATATTTTCTTTTCACTACTTGGTGAAATTTTCTCTCTTTAGGCCCCAGGCCTAGAGAAAAATTTTCCCTCATGGAAAAACCAGCTTCTGGTTTTAAAAAAATGCACCAAGTGTAGCGGTACCATCTCAGTTACCGACACACATGAATGGTGTCTTAAATGTTTGGGGCCTGACCACTCCATTCCGGATTGCCAGTCCTGTTCCCTGATGTCTAAACGTGGCTTACAGAACCGAGCAGCCAAGTTTCATATGCTGTTTTCCACAGATACTCCAGCATCGACATCTTCCAGGTCTTCCTCTCCTGATGGATCTCAGGTAACCAAACATTCCTCTGGCAGGTCCTCAAAGGGCAAATCTCCCTCTAAGTATCGAGATGCCTCCGGGCTTGACCCTGAGGACCCTGCCCCAGCCAAACAACCCCGGCGGGAAGCTCCGGCTTCCAAAGCTCCTCCTATGGGGTTACAGGTTGACATCGATGGCACGGCCTCGACCGATCACCTGTTAGACTGCTCTGGGATACCAGCACACTCTTCCGGTACCGACATCCAGGCAGTCATGGCATCCATGGATCATACAGTTCAATCCATGCAGCAGGCCATAATGGCTTTCATTAAGGCTGCGACGCCCACGGTACCGCAGCAAGCGGTACCGACCTCGGTTCCGGTACCACAATCGATACCGGTACCTAGGGCATCCACGTCGACCAGGATACCGGTTCCCGGTTCCGGGGTTTTTCCCGATACCGATCCGGTTCCGGGTACACCCGATGTCGATACCGGTCGATACGCGTATCGATCTCTGGAAGCCAACAGACGATACTTCCAGTCTTCTGATGATTCCGATTCATCGGATGACTCTCCCGAAGTATCTCTTGCTCTTCCTGAGGAACCCTCTTCTCCAAAGAGGAGAATGTCTCCTCCAGAGGATTTGTCCTTTCAAGACTTCATCATGGAAGTAGCTAAAGGACTCTCTATTTCAGTAACCTCTGAAAAAGAACCTAGAGCAAAAAAATTAGACATTTTGGGATACTCTAAGGTTCCCAGAGAGGCAGTCACCTTGCCAATTCATGAAATTCTCCAAGAACATTTGCTTGAATTGTGGGAGACTCCTCTCACCCTTTCTCCTCATTCTCGTAGATTGGACACTATGTACCGTGTCCCCCCTCCTCCTGGTTTTCAAAAAGCTCAGCTTCCTCACCATTCTATTGTGGTGCAGTCAGCTATGAAGAGAATAAAGAGTACCAAAAGACACTCTTCTACTCCTCCAGGAAGAGAATGCAGGACCTTGGATGCTTTTGGTAGAAAGATCTTCCAAGCTAGCATGCTTACTACCAGAATCAATTCATACAGCCTTTATATGGGTATGTTTCTGAAGGAGGTTGCAGAAAAGCTGCACAACTTTCTTCCTTTTATTCCAGAGGATAAAAGAGAGGAATTCCTTCTTTGGCTTAAGCATACGCAAGACATCTCAGTTTTCCAACAGAGCAGCCTTTGATTCCACTGAGGTTGCCAGCAGAGCCTCAGGCATTGCTATAGCTGCTCGTAGAATTGCTTGGCTCCAGGCTTCTGATCTAGAACCCTGGGTTCAAGATGGTTTAGGAAATCTACCCTGTACAGGTGAAAACCTATTTGGCAAAGAGTGGCAGATTAAAGCCACTCAAATGGATGCAGAAAATGCTGCTCTTGATAGACTTTCTAAGTCTACCTCCACTCCAGCCAAGAAAAAGTCTTTTTACAAGAAGGGCAGATTTCCTTCCACTTCTGGTCAACAGTCTTCTGCAGGTCGTTTTGCTACTAAGCGTCAGCAACCCAAACAGGCTAGGCCTAACCCTGCAGAGGCTGCTGCAACCCAGCAGTCCCAAGCCCCTCAGGGGTTTTGACTTACTGCTAGAGAACTTAACCTTTCTGGCTCTACAACAGCCAGAACCTCTCACCATTCCAGGAAGGTTGGCTCATTTTGCTCCCAGATGGGAGCAAATCACATCAGAGCAGTGGACCCTCTCCATCATCAGAGGGCTACAAACTTCATTTCTCAGACCTTCCTCCCTACACCATGGTGAGACATTTCAATTCTCCCACATCTCTCCTCGACCTTCTGGATCAGGAGGTAACCTCCCTTCTGGCCCAGAGGGCCATAGAAGAAGTTCCTCTTCTTCAACAGGGGTCAGGTTTTTACTCCCCCTACTTTCTCATCCCAAAGAAAACAGGGGGATACAGACCTATTCTAGATCTCCGAGAATTGAACAAATTTCTGTACAAGGAGAAGTTCAAGATGCTCTCTTTAGGCACTCTCCTTCCATACCTACAGAGTCAGGATTGGCTTTGTTCTCTAGATCTCAAGGATGCGTACACCCATATACTCATCCACCCATCCCACAGAAAATTCCTACATTTTCTGTTCCAGGGAAAACATTACCAATACAGAGTCCTTCCTTTCGCTCTGGCCTCTGCTCCAAGGGTGTTCACCAAATGCATGGCAATAGTTGCTGCATTTCTGCGCACTCTGGGAGTCTTTGTCTTCCCATATCTGGACGACTGGCTCATCAGAGCTCCATCTCAGTCAGAAGCCCAGATTTCCCTGGACCGCACAAGGCGCATTCTGCAATATCTGGGACTGGTGGTAAACCTCCCAAAGTCCCAGCTCATTCCTACTCAGTACCTGGAATTCATAGGGGCCTGGTTGGATACCACCACTGCAAGGGCCTACCTTCCTCAGGCCCGTTGCCAACGTCTAGTGCAGCTAGCCTCCCAGATTCAGTCAAAGAGCCACTTAACTGCCAGGGAGATGCTACAACTGCTAGGCCACATGGCTTTCACAGTACATGTGGTCCCCTATGCTCGCCTACACATGAGAGCAGCTCAATGGACTTTGTCCACCCAGTGGACTCAAGCCTCAGGAGCTCTCTCAGACCAAATATCAAACTCCAAACGTCTCCTTTGGTCTCTCCAATGGTGGATGTCCACTCAAAATCTGTTGCTGGGGTCCCCCTTCCAACCTTTGTTGCCCCAAGCAATCCTCACAACAGATGCCTCCCAAACAGGTTGGGGAGCTCATCTGCAGGACTTCTCCACCCAAGGTACTTGGTCTCCACAGGAGACCTCTCTTCATATCAATCACTTGGAGCTTCGAGCAGTGTTCTTAGCTCTCAAGGTCTTTCATACCCTCCTCAGCTACCAGACAGTCCTCATTCAAACGGACAATCAGGTAGCCATGTTTTACATAAACAAACAAGGAGGAACCGGCTCTCTGTCGCTTTGCAACGAAGCTCTCAGATTATGGGCCTTCGCCAGAGAGCATCAAATCCATCTCTTGGCAGTATACCTCCCAGGAATTCAAAACTCTTGGCCGGACAGACTCAGTCGAGTTCTGCTTCCACACGAATGGTCCCTGCACATGGATCAGGTACTCAGAATCTTTCAGGAATGGGGTACCCCAGACATAGACCTATTTGCAAGTCCGTGGAATGCCAAACCTCCCCGGTTCTGTTCCAGAATCCCGTGTCAGGGAGTTCAGGCCAGGGATGCCTTCCTCCTTCACTGGGGTCAGGACTTCCTGTATGCCTTTCCACCCATTCCTTTGATCCCCAAGACTCTGTTCAAATCTCAGAGGGATCAAGGATCTATGATCCTCATAGCTCCACGCTGGCCACGCCAAGTGTGGTACCCTCTACTTCTGCATCTCTTCCAAGCCCCCTCTCTGGACTTGGGAGCTGCTCCAGACCTTCTGTCTCAGGAGGAGGGGACTTTGTGGCATCCAAACCCCAAGTCCCTTCACCTCAGAGCTTGGTTACTGAAGGCCTAGACCTTCAAAACTTCAATCTTTCGCAACAAGTGCAGGATGTCCTTCATGCTTCCAGGAAACCTTCCACTAGGCGTTCCTATGCTTTTAAATGGAAGAGATTTTCCGTTTGGTGTGCTCAAAAGGGTCTTGACCCTCTAGCACTTCCTCTGAATTCTGTCTTAGAATATCTCCTGCATCTCTCCAATGCAGGCCTTAAGACGAATTTCGTAAGGTTCCATTTAAGTGCTATTGCAGCATCCCTTAAGCCTATCAATGGACAACCTGTTTCCTCTCATCCTCTTATTGCAAGATTCATGAGAGGCCTAACCCTAACTAAACCTCCCATTCAACCTCCTCCGGTGGCATGGGACTTGAACTTGGTTCTTGGTCAGCTTATGAAGCCACCTTTTGAACCCTTAGCCACTACCTCCTTGAAATTTCTTTCCTGGAAGGTTATTTTCCTTATTGCAATCACTTCTGCTCGTCGCATTAGTGAGCTGCAGGCCTTAGTGGCTAATCCACCTTATACAAAGTTCCATCATGATAAGGTAGTCCTTAGGACAAATCCTCACTTTATGCCTAAAGTGGTCTCACCTTTTCATCTTAATCAAGAGGTATATGTACCTGTCTTTTTTCCAGCTCCTCATGCATCTAGTGCAGAGAGGAACCTTCATACTCTAGATTGTAAAAGAGCTCTTGCTTTTTACTTACACAGGACACAGCAACATAGAAAGTCTTCCCAACTTTTTGTTGCTTTTGATCCTTCTCATCTAGGACTTCCAGTCTCTAAAAGAACACTGTCCAATTGGATTGCTCAGTATATCTCTTTCGTTGACCAGAGTAAGAACCTTTCTCTGGAAGGCCATGTCACAGCTCACAATGTGAGGGCCATGGCCACCTCTATGGCTCATCTTCATTCTGTGTCTATCGATCAGATCTGTCGAGCAGCCACCTGGGCCTCGGTTCATACCTTCACAGCCCATTACTGTTTGGACAAGGACTCCCGCCGGGATGCCTTGTTTGGTCAGGCTGTCCTCAGACACCTGTTCCATTCTTGAACAACTCCTGCCCTCCTTCCCTGATTGGATGCCTGAGATCCATAGGAAGATGAGGAACCTTTCAGGGTCTCATACCCTTGGGGATCTCCCAGGCATCTTAGCTAGGGAGTCCCCATATGTGAGGACTTATTCCTGCTTGTTCCTGGAGATAGCACAGTTACTTACCTGTAACAGGTGATCTCTGTTAACAGCAGGAATTAGTCCTCACAACCCACCCACCTCCCCTAGGAGTTGTATCTTTCTCTCTCTCTTTGTCTTTCCTTTACTCTCTCTCTATTGTCTCAGCTTTAAACTCGAACTGAGGAGAGTTGGTTAGGAAAGGTGGGAAGGCAGCGCGCATGCGCTGTGAGATGCTCCCAAAAGCTTTCCTTTTTGGGAAGCTGGGGAGCGTTCCCGCGCAGGTCTATCGGTACCGACGTACC
The DNA here is from genome assembly GCA_033557465.1 of Ichthyophis bannanicus. Taxonomy (NCBI): domain Eukaryota; kingdom Metazoa; phylum Chordata; class Amphibia; order Gymnophiona; family Ichthyophiidae; genus Ichthyophis; species Ichthyophis bannanicus. The sequence goes on along the minus strand of CM066032.1, from coordinate 278,229,166 downwards.
CATATGTGAGGACTAATTCCTGCTGTTCCCAGAGATCACCTGTTACAGGTAAGTAACTGTGCTTTCCCCCCTATTTCTTGTTCTCCTGGTCTAATATTGATATTGGGATAATGCATTTTTTATTGGTTGTTTATTGTAACATCATTGTGGATTTTCTTTATTCTCTTTGAGAAGTTGTTTGTAAAATGCTTAAAAGATTAAATAAAACAAATGGCAAAAATAAATTCTATACCACATCTCTGTACAGCAATGCGTGGGATATGTGATGACATTACTTAGAACTGCAACGCTTAATGTTGGAGTGATACATTTTTCGTATAAAGAAGGGGAAAGTACTGACAAGTTTAGAGAAAGTGGATATAGGTTTTCTTCAAGAAACCTATTTGGCACACTTAGAACATCAGAAATTAAGGCAATGCTGGGTGGGGAAAGTGGTTGGGGATGTCACGCAACACAAAGCAAAGAATAGCAATTTTAAGCAGTAAATTAGTAAGATCGTAATGGACAGTGTGTCGTCATAGCAGTGGACCTTCATGGTATGAAACTTTTTTAATAATGTAACCTTTATGGTCCTGGTTATTGCAGAAACACTTCTTATCATATTTATCTGTGGAAGATAGCAGCACATGGAGAACCATGTTAGATTCTGGGTGGAGACTTTAATGTAGTGCAAAATCCTATGATGGGCTGTAATCCCCCCCCCCCCCCCAAAAGAAGCTAAGAAAGGCTCATGAAAGCAGGGGTATTAAATGTTTTGATGAAAGAACTGGAATTAATAGTTGCACACTGGGAGGCAGATTTTCCCGCATTACTCTGGTGCCCATCCGTTATATGCCAGATTGGATTACTTTTTAATATCTGAGGCTTTATTTTTCTAATTTAGTTTGGGCCACTATCGAGGATCCATCTGTTTCAGATCATGCTCTGGTCTGGATAGACCTGAGAATTGCTCCTGGGTCGGGCAATAGGCTTTGGTCTCTGTATCTGGCACTCTACCATGATGATGATTTTCATATATTAAGAAAACCTGGCAAGACTACATAGCTTAAAAAAAAGAGGTGGTAGACAAGTAAACATTATGGGAAGCAGCCAAAACAGTTTTATATGGGAAGATCATAGCCTATGTATCAGGGAAGTGACATTGTGATAAAACTAATTCAGTTCTCAAGAAATCTCTCAGGCTAGGTGTCTGCACATTTCGCAGATGGATGAAGACAATAAGTAATTATTGATTGCCCTTTAAAAAAAAAAAAAAAAGTGGTCTGATTTTGCTTCAGCATAGGGAGGAGAGAATCTTGTACTATTGCCTCCATTTACACAAATGAGGCAGCAAAACAGGAAGTTACAAGTCCCAACTTGTTAGAGTGAGAGGGGGAGGCCAATCATAACTAAAATGCGGAATCGCACTAGTCAGCAGCATACCTATGTTCAGGCTGTCCAAAACTATTTTTGGACTATTATAAGCGCCTTTGTGATGATGCAGTTGACGATGACAGGAAAGTTTCCAGGGTTTCAAAATGCCACAATTGAAATGTAACCACTCCAATCTCAAAGCTTGAATTTAGGAAAGCCATTAAAAGATTACAACTGACACAGGCCTGATGGTCTCTGGGCCTGATGGTCTCTGGGCTGAATTCATGCCCATTTCATCCTCCTAGCTAAACCAGGACAATTCGGATCTTATCGCCCCATATCTCTTTAAACCAGGATGCAAAAATGACATTTGTTGTTAGTGCAGAATCTGGGTCATCTTTTGCTGTACTTAATACACAATGACCAGGTAGGATTTGTACAAGGCAGATATGTATTTTCTAATATGCCAAAGGCTATAGCCCCAGTTCAGATTGGCCGAAGATTGAAGATAGCCATGCTGCTAAATTGTTTTTTCTTAAATATGCCGAAAAAGCGTTTGAGATGTTTTGGGATTATTTAATCTGAATTCTTGCTAAATATATCTCTGGAGTCTTTCTTTCATGGATCGATGTGTGCTATGCTTTAAGTGCTGTCAGGTCAGTGCTGACTCCCAGCGACCCAGCAGCCCCTGGGTTTTCTTGACAAGATATGACCAGAAGTAGATTGCCAGGCCTTTTCTTCCAAGGCAAGGGAGGATAGAGTGATTTGCCTAAGGTTCCAAGGAGCACCAGTAGGAATCTCCTGGGTGTTGAGCACAAACTAAAAGATTCCAGTTTAAACGTGGTAAAAGACAGGGATGTCCCCTTTCCCCATTGATGTTTGCCGTGGCTCTAGCGCCTTGGCACAAAAAGTGAGGAATACCCAACAGTTTAAGGGTATTTGGGTGGGTGACAAAGGCCAGGTTCATGCTGGTTGAGGATGACTACCTTAGGGGACCCTAGAAGGAATATCGATTTGATCAAATTATTCAGCAATTTGATAGTTTTACCGGATTAAAAATAAACTGACAAATCTGAGGCTTTACCCCTACACAACAGCAGTCAGGTGCAACATTGGTCAGACTTCCCTCTTAGCTGGGCTGAAAACATTAAGTATCTGGGTATATATAAGCATTAATCCACAAGATATATAGAGAAAAATAGATCAAGTTAAGCAAATTTGCCAGAGGTAGAAAGACCTCCATTTTTGCTTTGTTTGGGTAGCATTGGTAATTATAGTTTTGATGCCAAAATTGTTAGACCGCTACCAATCTGGATAAAACTGAAGGAAGAATCAGTATTTCAGAATACCTTTAATACATTTATCTGGGTGGATCATGGGGCAAGAATCAGACACTCCAAGTTGATCATGGTTAGATAAAAGGAATTACATATGTCAGATGTATGTATTTATAGTGCCAGTCCTTATGCTCAGGGGTTCATGATGTATATGCTGGAACATACAGATAGTTGCCAGAGGGGATGCTGTCTAGTTGGTGTTCTCTCCATGTGTTCATGTATATACTTCCTGGGACTGGAAGGCAACATCTAGGATTGGGGAATAGGTGGAAGTTATTGCTATTGTATATGAAAGTCTGGAAATGGAGGAGGGCAAAATATGGAGGTATGCATAGGGGATGCAGAGACCTGGTGTAACTGCTAGACTTTGTCGAAGAAGGCTTCCTGACGTTTGCGCGTGCTAAGGATAAATGGGATCTCCAAGAACAAGCAGGAATGAGTCTTCACATATGGGTACGTCGGTACCGACGGAGTCTGCGCGGGAACGCTCCCCAGCATCCAATCAGAACGCTTTTGGGAGCATCCCAACAAGCCTGCGTGCTGCCTTCTCGCCTTTCCCAACTGCCTCTCCTCAGTTTTCGTTTTTCCGCAGAAAATTCTTCTTTTATTTTTTGGTTTTCTTGTGGTCGCGTCTGCCTTCCCCGACGCCACCGGTACCGCCGGTGTTTCTTTTCTTTTTTCTTGTAAATTTTCCTTTTTAAGGAATACGTTTTTCCTTGTTAGTGCCTGACTGTTTTTTCGGCCTGCTAGGCCTACTCACTTTCCTTCATGGAAACGCCAGCCACTATCCCTAAGAAATGTTCAAACTGGCGGTACAAAATTGATTTTAGACACTCATAATTGGTGTCTACCCTGCTTGGGTCCTGACCACTATCCGCTGGAGTGTCCCTCCTGCAGCAGTATAGTCGGAAGAAGTCTTCAGCATCGAGTTCACCTCGATACGCGGTCCCCATTCAACTTCAGGGCACCGACCACCGTTTCTTCTTCGCAGGATCAGGTAACCCAAAAACAGTCTGTTAAAACTAGCCAGTCCTCGAGTGGTAGATCTCATGCACAGCATAGAGATGCCTCTGGCCTTACCCTTGAGGACACACTGGCTTTAAAACCCCGGTGGGAGTCTTCGGCCTCCAAATCCTTAATTGGGGTTTCAGGTTGTTCCTGAGGTTCACCCCTCTCCGAACATACCTGAGCCATGCTTGGTGGTGGCATCCGCTTCGAGCGGTACCCATACCCTGGCATCGGCAATGGTGTTGGATGAAACATTCCTCACCAAAGATCTGTCTGGTGCCCTCGGTTCCTTCAGGCCCGTTAGAGACGCTGCAGACCGATCTTCCAGTATCTGTATCGGTACCGGTAATGGTACTGACGTCAGTACCCTCCAGATGTGCATCGATAGACTCGCTTCCTTCGATGCCGAGTCTGGAATCGATCTCCAGTCTGGATGACTGGGTACCGACTCGCCTTGGTACCGACACCACCAGACGGTACCGAAGGCACGGTTCCGATAATCCATGTCGGGCACTCTCGGTTTCTTCGGTACCGTTAGAGCTGTCACCGACTGGTCTTCATGTATCTGTATCGGATACGGTACCGGAGTCTGTACCGGTATCCGCATTAGCATCGCTGTCGGTACCTTCCATGCTTGTTTCAACAGGCTCGCTTCCCTCGGTACCGAGTTTGTAATCGATCCCTAGCATGGACGATGCGCTACCGACTGCTTGTGGTCCCAACCTCCTGCAGTACCGGCGACCATCCTGTAAGGACAGTCCGATGCTCCACCCCTTAGGGTCTTCTATTCCAATGAATTTGGATAGATCCCTGGGTGCCAATGCTAGTTCAGCAGATCTAGCCTGTACTCCTCTTTCTAGAGGACTTCCCTCTGGGGATTTTTCTTTTCAAGCATTCCTGCTTGATATGGCAAAGTCACTTGCCATTTCTATACCTGGTCAAGATCCTGCATCAGGGAATACAGAATCTCTGTATATTCCCTAGAGTCCAAAGGAGGACATCATGCTTCCTTTGCATCAAACCTTGCAGGATCTGCTCTTTCGAATGTGGGAAACTCCTTTAATGGTATCCCCACCTTCTAGGGCAACTGATCTTCTATACAAGGTGCCCCCTTCTCCAGGTTTTCAAAAGACTCAACTTCCTCATCATTCCATTGTTGTAGAATCAGCAATGAGGCATGTTAAGAGTACTAAAAAGCACTCTTCTTATCTGCCAGGTCGTGAGTCTAAGACTTTGGATGCCTTTGGATGCCAAACCTTCCAGGCATCCATGCTTTCAGCAAGAATTCTCTCATATATTTTCTATATGGGATTATCTCTTGAAGAAGTCACAAAGAAATTACTACTTTGACCCCTTTTCTTCAAGAGCCCAAAAGAGCAGACTATTCCTTATTGGTTAGTCATGCTCAAAATATCTCTAGATTCCTTACTTGTGCTTCCTTAGACTCCTTTGAGTCTGTTAGCAGAACTTCTGCTATAGCTATAGGGGCACGACGTAAAGCCTGGCTCCAAGTTTCCGACTTATTTTATTTTATTTTGTATACATTTGTATACCGCTACTTCCAGCGATCAGCAGCGGTTTGATTACAGATTGGAAATTGTCAAATCATGACAGGAAATTTTTGAGGTATAAACACATTGATTAGACAGGAAAGCACAGCACACAGAGAACTATTTTACAGGGAACATGGGCTATGGAGGGTTAAGTGGCTTGCCCAAGACCACAAGGAGCACCTGTGGGACTAGAAACCCCAGTCCTTCCGGCCCAAGGTAGCTGTCCTCCAGTGGGATTTGAACCACCGACCTTCCGGCCCGAAGTACCTTGCCCCAACCACTAGGCCACTCCTCCACTGGACAAATGGGTACAAGAAAGACTTGGAAATATTCCTTGCACTGGAGAAAATCTCTTTAACAAGGAGTCTTTACGCCAAGCTGCTCAGTTAACCACTGACATTGCTGTTTTCAGAGGCTTGTCTACGCCTTCCTCTTTCCCAGTTTGTAGGAAATTACCTAACAAACTTTGTTCCCCTAAGGGGAAAAAGTTTTATCCATCTCCTACCCATCATACAGATGTTCCCAGACAGGGGAAACATCAAACCGGGCTAAAGAAACCACAACCTCAACAGGTTCAGCAAACCCAGCAGTCGCAGGGTTTCTGATAGATTATCATTACATCTCCTGTTTGGGGGTTAGAGTTTGTAGTCTGCTTCTTTTCACTTGAAGCATCTACACTAATTTCATCCTAAATTCTCATGGATCTCTTTTCACGAGACATCCTTTCTTTTTGCTCCAAGAGTTTTTATGATCATGCCTATAGTTAACAGGTTTCTCTTCCTCCTACTGGGAAAAAGAGGTGTAACAACTATCAATAAGACAGTTTTCCCTGTACTAGTATGTATCATCTTACCTTTGAGACTTACTACATCGTCAGTCTCCTTCAACTCTGTTTTACCTGCCCTCTTACTACAACATTCGGTTTGTAAGAGTGGTTCTTTTACACTGGTAAGCCCCTATGGTTCTCTACCTATTCCAGGAAGGTGTTTCCTTTCCAGAGTTGTCTCCCCCTTTCACATTCTTACTTTAGGGCAGCTTATCAGACAATAAGGAAGTCTTACCACTCCTGCTTATGTCTGTTTCTTTTTCCAATTTAAAAAAAAAAAAAAAAAAGAGAGTTTTTTCCGCTGCCCTGGTAATTGTAATGGCTGCAAATGCAGCAGTTCCTAGTGGTTAAACCACTGGTTCTGTTCACCACACAACCAGGGTTTGTCCTCCACTAGCAATCCTTCCGGCCTGGGTAGTAAACCCAAAACAGGTTATCAACCTTTTTTGGAAACCCTATTATCACAGGCTTGTTGGTTTGACTTCTATTCTTTGCCATCTCCAATTCCCTTGTTTTTGGCAGAATAGTTTAAGTTACCTACTGGCTTTAAGCAGCCAGTTTTTTCTTCTAACCAACCTCTAACATGTTCTCTGCAACTCTACAGAGTAGCTTTGCACTATGGGCCCTTGCTAGAAAGCATTAGTATCTTGTCTAGCAGATAATCCCAGATGGTTAGGAGGGGTTCACCCAGTCATGCTCCCATGACTGGTAGGTGTTCCCTACCCTTACCATCTCATCTAAAATCTCTTTCTGAAACAAGACACAGGCCTTACATCACGTGAAAACCTAAAGAATGGCCATTTACCTGGCTTGGTCCACATCTCCTTGGACTGCTCACCAGGGATAGTTTTCTTTTCGTTGCAGCTCGTCCTTATATGCTTCCTTCCCAATACTTCAGGGGATGCTCATGTTCAACTGAAGGACGCATGATATTTTATTTATTTATTTATTTAACACTCATTTTTATACCACATCTTCCAGAGATCAGTTGCGGTGTACAAATAACAACAATCAACAAAGCGAAGTTTGTTTTACATGGAACATCTTAATTTTACATAGAACATCTTAAAATATCATACATTAAACAAAGTTAAGTCTATGGATGATACCCATCTTGCCCTCATAGGCGGGTCAATATGGTATCTTATTCCATTGGCGTCCTCTATCCATTTACCATACTGGAGTTCTAGAAAGATCTGGACTTGCTGCCTGCAGACTGAAGTTGTCCTCTGCATTTTTCACGTAGGCCATCCTGGTTATTCAAGAGCTCGCATTCTTAAAGGAATCTAGACTCCTCCTTGTCAGGGAGACCATTCTTCTGACTCTGTCAATCATAACCAGGGAAAGAAGATTCTCTATGCATCTATTCAAGCAGGTATCACCCTTCTTGCTATTAGATGAATCTTTCTCTCTCCCCATATTCCTACGGGGATCTAGTTATATAGCCATATCTCCATCTACATACGTGGAGACATATCTATATGTCTGTCTGTCTGTCTGTATGTATGTATGACAGATGGGCACTACCCCTATCAATGCTGTGCCAGCATGCTTAGGGTTCTACACATACAACCACTCCCTGTGGTAATTAGCACATTTTGTGTTTTTCTTACCATAACCTTTCAGGGTTAGGTACCTCTGAAGCTCTCCATGTACCTTTTTCTTTCCTAATTGACCTCATTTAGGAAAGACATTACGGATCTTCAGTTAATCTAAAGCTGTAACGCTTCATAAGTCTGTCCTTACTTTATCGGATACAGGGGTCTTCCATACCTCTTCTCTCCTACATGGACTATTTCTATTGTCAGTCCAAATCGGTCAGACTTATTTTTCCTTTTGGTCCTAGGATTGTACTGTTCTTCGACCAAAAGAGCTTAAGCTTTGTCTAATAGTACCTTCTGCGTTTTCCGCTGAAGCCCTCCCTCATTGTACTACCCCAGTTTCCCCTGGGGCTATTTCTCACCCTGAAGGGTTCTGACCTCCACTTATTTTTCCTACAGTTTATTACCTCTACTTCACAGTGAGGTACTCCTTGAGGATCTTCTACTGGCTCTTCTAACAGATCCATATGAACCTCAACAGACTTTTTACAATACCACCAAGGGAGGTCCATATTAAAATATTGCACTCAATATTTTTACTACTAAAGGTCATCTATACAGGGTCTTCCTTTATAGAAGTCCTGTTCTAGTCCAGCTGTTTCCACAGCACCTTTCTGTAATTCAACTCCTACCCTCCATCCCCAGGATGCCTGAGGTTCTGAGGAGTAGCTTGACTCATTCTAGATTCGCAACATGCTAGGACTCCCTCCGGGCATTTTAGCTTGGGGAGTCCCCATATGTGAAGACTCATTCCTGTTTGTTCCTGGAGATAGCACAGTTACTTACCTGTAACAGGTGATCTCTGGGAACAGCAGGAATAAGTCTTCACAACCCATCCACCTCCCCTAGGAGTTGCATTTCTCTATCTCTATCTTTCCCTTTCTCTCACTCTCTCTCTTGGTCTCAGCTTTAAAACTTAACTGAGGAGAGGCAGTTGGGAAAGGCAGGAAGGCAGCACGCAGGCATGTTGGGATGCTCCCAAAAGCATTCTGATTGGACGCTGGGGAGCGTTCCCTCGCAGACTCCGTCGGTACCGACGTACCCATATGTGAAGACTTATTCCTGCTGTTCCCAGAGATCACCTGTTACAGGTAAGTAACTGTGCTATATTCCCTATACTCATTTCTTCTATTTGCAAATATGATGCTACAATTCACAGTTGAAAGTTCGGGCCCCTAAAGGGCACCAATACATGAATATAGACTGTGCCTTTGTTTTTGACATAAAAACATAACACTATCTGTTTGGTATAAGAGGGGTAAGGATGAGCTTGAATTTTCTGCAGGGTATAGTGAATACTGTAAAATTGTGATTCAACAACGTTGTCCAGATTAAAGAGGAGATGACTGTTACTTTGCAAGAAATGCATTATAAAATTTTCAAAGTTCATGTAAATAAGTAAATAAAATGTATCACTAGAGAAAAAGGGAAGAAATTTAAACCTTGGGGAGATGGTCGTGTGACATGTAAAGGCCATGTAGGTACTTGGGTACATTATTTCTCAGAATATGGGCAATTGCAAACGTTGTAGACTGAAGCCTTAAATATAACTGGATATCATCGGGCTTGTCCCTGAATGGACATATGGGGATTTGTTTACTAAAGCGCAAAATGGCTTTTGCAGCTAATGCTGGGCATTAGCTGCAAAAAGTTGCTGTTAGCTGCAGAAGCCCCGCAGCATTTCCCCTGCAGAGCAAATGCAGCTAATGCCATCCACTGAGGTAGCGATAGCTGAATCTGTGAAGCCTGCAGAATGTGTGGCAACAATGTGATGTCAACGCCTGCAGTAGCTGCACGGAACGAACACCCACTCTGTCCATATCTCACCCATTCAAGCAGACACTGCAAGATGCAGCTATCGCAGAAAATGCCTATGGTAGCTGCATTTCTCCCATGTCTGCTGTCTTCCTGGCATGACTATCCCACGTTAGCACCGTAAAGACAGCTAACACCCTTTTAGTAAACAACCCCCATGGTTGTCTTATATTGGGAGACGAGACCCCTTTGAAAGACAAGGTGCTGACTAAAGGATATAGGGAATTTGATCCAATATATAAGGATTACTTTTTTCACAAGCAAAAAGTGTGTATGGACAAAGAGGAGGAAACCCCCACTACATGCTGGATAGAATTTATGCTTTAAGATAGCAACTCAAATTCTGCTTACTTATAAAGCCAAAGGGACAGGAGCATGGTTACAGCACAAACGATTGTGGCAAAATTTAGAGCTAGATATTCTGGAAAGGGTGGCTGGAAGGGGATGGGGTTGGATGAATGGAGTGATCATAAGTTTATGTTCTGTTGAAGAGTTTGGATGAATAAGTAAAAACTGAAGTACACAAGGGGAAACTGCAAAGTTGATTCAACCACCCCGCAGAAGCATAATAAGTTGGCTTAGTTGTTAAGATGAGATCTCTTCATGATGTGGTTTGTTTCGATGGCAAATGTATATTGTACTCTTGTGTTTAATGATTCCCCTGAGTAATAAATAAAGATTGAATAAAAGACAGGCCTGTGCCACAGGTAATATTTAACCCTCATACTTTACAGGAGCAAAGAATGAGCGTTAAATTCTACAAAGCAAACATGGAGATGTGCTCCCAGGCCTACCTCAGACTGCCCTTGTTCATGCTGGAGGTTCTGTGGCAGTTTTGGAAGAGGCTGTTTCCCTCTATATGTAAACAATACTGAGTTTATATCAGATGAGAACAGAAGTTGTGCTATACTGGATCAGACCAAAGGTCCATCAGGCCCGGTGCCGTATTTCCAAGAGTGGCCAGTCCAGGTTGCAAGTACCTGACATACTCCAAAAGTAGCCAATTCCATGCTACTTGTTCCAAGGAATACACTGTTGTTTTCTCTGTCTACCTTAACTGTTACGGACTTTTCCTCCAGTGTCCAAACCTTTTTGGAACCCAGCTGCACTACCTGCTTTTATTACATCTTCTCACAATGAGTCCCAAAGTGTAATTTCACATTGAGAGAAGAAATATTTTCTCCTGTTTTAAATATGCTACTTTTTAACTTCATATAGGGTCTTAATTACAGAGTGTGTATGTATAAAGAGAAAGTCTGATACACTCCAAATATAACAAAATAAAGTAGACAATGTTTTCCAAAACACTCACGCAGTTATTACACAAAATGAAGTGCACCCATACAATTCCTCACGAGGTCTCAGACTGTAGGGTGACGTGGCCAAAACTGACCTACGACAACTCCCAATTTGCATCAATGACCTCTGTGTAGTCTTTACAAACATCCAGGTGGACTTTCTAATTGTACTCTTCCTGCAAAAAATGAGCACTAACATATAAAAATCGAATGCTCTTTAAATTGAAAACATTCACCAAAAAAATGCTCTCATCTTATTCGCTGTAGCAAACCAAGCTGGCAAAAAATCTTTTGTTCAAAATAGGGTGATCTAATATTTTGAACAAAAGATTTTTTGCCAGCTTGGTTTGCTACAGCGAATAAGATAAGAACATTTTTTTGGTGAATGGTTTCAATTTAAAGAGCATTCGATTTTTATATGTTAGTGCTCATTTTTTGCAGGAAGAGTACAATTAGAAAGTCCACCTGGATGTTTGTAAAGACTACACAGAGGTCATTGATGCAAATTGGGAGTTGTCGTAGGTCAGTTTTGGCCACGTCACCCTACAGTCTGAGTCCTCGTGAGGAATTGTATGGGTGCACTTCATTTTGTGTAATACCTGCGTGAGTGTTTTGGAAAACATTGTCTACTTTATTTTGTTATATTTTGAGTGTATCAGACTTTCACTTAACTTCATGGCATTTCTCTATTCAGAAAGGACCTTGAAGTTGCTGAATGATCCTCAACTCAATGTGCAGCAGCTGTCAAAACAAACTGTTAATTTTTTAAAAAGGAATAGAGAAAACTGAGAATATCTGCATGTCGTGATAAATTCATGGTACAGCATACCTTGTGCAGCTCTGATCACATCATCTTGAAATATAGCAGAAACGGTACAGTGAAAGGCTGCAAAAAATGTTTAGAAGGCATGGATCAGTTGCTTTAAGAAAAGCTAAATGGGTTAAGGCTCCAGCTTAGAGAAGGCAGCAGAGCAGGGGATAGGATAGAGGTTTAGAAAAATCACTAACAGGACCAACATACTCGGTGAAGGAGCTGGTCACTTAGACACCACAGGCCAGACTGACTCCATGTCTTGTGTGTTGCCAAGGCCAGGCAGTCCTCTAGGTGAGCTAGGCGGCTACCTAGGGCGATGTACTTCTAGTAGTGCCTGCAGCAGGCCATGTGCTTTTGCACACATGGGCTGCAGCTTCTGATCCCCCAAAGTTGTGTCAGGGGGGTCAGAAGCTGCAACCCATGTGTGTCAAAGCACAGGGCCTGCTGCCGCCATACTGAATCCCTCCAACCTTGCTGTCAGAATCAGTGGCAGTGAAGGGGGGGGGGGTGGTGATGGATGACTCAGCATGGGGGGGCAGTGGAAGGGTGGCACGTCTCTGGGGGGGGGGGGGCAGCACAGTTCAGGGGTCTTCTACCTGGTGTGGTAGAAACACAGGGCCATCCCCAGGCTATTTCACGATAGATCTCCCTACCACTATCTATTCCTAGTTAAAACAAGAATCCAGCTTTTTGTCTCTGAAATCAGTGTGATGCCTAGCAGTCGCAACTTTTCCCCCTATCATTGCCAATAGTTGCTCTTTCTCCATTCTTCTTTATCTGAAGAAACCACTTCCTAATCTGATCTAGGCATGCTTTTCTCTACTCACATTCCCACCTACCTTTAACCCAGGTATGCACACTCCCCTCCGCCAGGATGTGTGGAGGGGTGGGGAGGGGGGTAGGGCGGTGAATAGTGAGTAGAATGGGTGAGAGAAATATATAAGGTGAGAGGTGGGTATTGGGTTGTGTAGTAAATCACAGCTGCATGATGAATGGAGAGTGGGAGGGGTGGAAGCAAGTAAGTGTTAGTGCATGGTACATGTGAGTTGGAATAGATTGGCAGCCTTGATTTAGACCAGAGAGTGTAGAACAAACAGTGTTCTAAGTTGTGTGAGTACCAGAAGTCCTGAGAACGAGGCACCAAGATGCATGTCGGTGGGATCTGAGCTGTAGAAAAGTGGGAGCTAGAGGAGTGTCTCGGCACGAGCGATGTGGTAGGGATGAGAGTCAGGGTTGGGTAGTGGCGCAGGAGTGGCAGGCAGGAACTGTAGGAGACTGGTAGTGAGAATGAACTCTTATTAGGGGTTTATAGGTAAGAGGGATGGGAAGGTGAGGTAGAAGGCATCAGGGGTACATTAGCGCATGTCAGATATTCTGGAATCAGCAGCTGGATCATGGGAGCATTTTCTGGAGAGCAGAGGTGGACAGTGGCAGGCACTGGAGCAGCATGGCTGGGCTAGAGTGACACACAAACAATAGGCTGCTTCTAGTGTGGAAATATGTCTGGTTACTGCTGCTGTGAAAATTAGATATTGGTCTCAGCCAAAGTGGAAATAAGCCAGTGGTTACTGATGAAGTGGAATTTTGTTGGTTAGTGGAGGAGTTGATCTATGCCTGCTTACTGCTACAGCTGAAATCTTCCATTAGTTGCTAAGAGTGGGAACATGACACAGGCTGCTGGCATCTTTGGTCCCTTAATCTTAACTATAGGGCCTGCAAGCATGGTGTGACTCCTGTTAGGATTTTGGGGAGGGGAAGGAGCTGCGGGAAGTCTGATGAAAGTCCTTAGCAGTAAAGCAAAGTTCTGTTTTTGTTTTGTCATGGTAACTTCTCCCAGCAAAATCCTGTACTTTCCCTTCCAGGGCCAGCCCAGGGCATCTCTGGCATTTAGTGATACAGGTACGGTGGTTTCTAGTATTGTGTATTGAATGGACCTTGAATTGGGCTACCATCACCATTGAATTGCTGTTAGAGAGGCAGCTGCTATAGCCAGGATGGAAGAAAGATATTCTGGAGAGCCTGTGGCTATAGCAGATTGACGGAACAGAGGAGGGCCATGAGCTACCACAACTGGAAAAAAGAAAAATGCAAGGAGTTTGGAGGCAGAAGGATCTATAGGGGCTGGGGAGGGGGAGGATTCTGATACAAATCCTGAAGGGACAGATGTGGAAATACCAGTGCTCCTGAGGGATGAGGAAGTTACTGATATAGGTCATGGGAGGGGGGAGGGCGCAGAGAGGGCAATACTACTGCAGTCCATGGCACAAGGGTTTGAGAGATGAATTTGATTTATTGACTTAATATTCCGCCCCTTGCTAACTGCATCATAGTAAATTGCAAAAACCCCCAAAAAAGGAATAAAATACAAAATTACAATAATATTATGATAAATGCTTTGAACAACATTTTGGTTGGGAGAGTGGTATTTAAAATTTTCTATATAAAAATGATTCACATACTTATGTGAGAACATAATCATGAGCAACGGAAAGGATATATGACAGAGAGACTGATGGAGTATTAGAATGAGAATGGTGTCACAAAATAAGGGGGGGGCAGTGCTGAGAGGGAAATATACTGGAGGTGGTATGTTATAGGCACATGCCAGTCAACAGTGTCATGGTGGCCCTGTTTAGGAAGATGTTTGTCAGCTCATAGATTAGTGGGATGAGAAGATCATAGGGAACATAATTTACCCTTTCAAATAGGATAAGGGGATATGCCATGAAACTAGCTTGTAACAAATCTAAAATTTTGAGAGGGGTTTTTCTGTTCAGTCAATGCACAATTAAGCTGTGGAATGTATTGTTGGAAGATATAGGCAAACTTTAATCATAGAGCTGGGAATAAAAAGGTTTAGATAATTTTCTGAAGGACCAGGGCCGCTAAAACTTAGCCGGGTAGACTTGGCTCTCTCCCCATTACTTCTGGAAATGATCTGTATGGAAAGGACTTCCCCCTTTGTGTCTTGCACATACTTCCTTAGTGATCCAGATTGACCACTGTCTGAGACAGGATGTTGGGCTGGATGGATCATTAGTCTTAAATCCTGCTAAGAAAGGGGAATTGGGTTGAGGGAGTGGAGCAGAGAGGAGATTGGAAGGGAGTTAGGGTGTGACTGAACAGAAGTTGGTGAGAACATGGAGGATTCTGTACTAGAAGTACCAGCAAAGGAAGGAGAACTGTGGTAATGCTGCTGCTGCTTTTAGTAGCTTGTTTTGCATATTTAACAAATGTATAGACCAAACATCTATCTTTCTAGGCAGTTAACAAACATAAGGTTTAAAATGTAAGACCAACAAACATGAAACTAATGCTAAATGTTAACAATAAAAAAAAATATATGAATAAAATAAAGCTTACTTTATAACCCAGACTCTAAAAATTCATAAATCATTACAATAAAACAAGTCCATCAAAGAGCAATAGCCTTTAAAGACCCAAGCCTGTGCCAACCCAGACCTGTTTATTGCATATTAAATATTAGTAAACCTGAGAAGATTTTAATTAAAACGTTTCAAAATACTTTACTACTAATAAAGTAGGAAATACAGCAAAGTCCCCATCAAGAGGGAGATCGACCAAATTACAAAAAGAAAAATTACATCGAGGAAAAAAACAATCTCCAGGAACAAGCAGAAATGTAGTCTTCACATATGGGTATCGTTGGTACCGACGGAGCCTGCGTGGGAACGCTCGCCAGCATCCATTTAGAAAGCTTTTGGGAGCATCCCACAGCCCCTGCGTGCTGCCTTCCCGCCTTTTCCAACTGTCTCTCTCCAGTTCTTCGTTTTCCGTGGAGCCGGCAGGTCGCACTTTCTGTCACTGCAGAAAATATCCCATTTATTCTTTTTTGTGGTCGCGTCTGCCTTCCTTCGACGCTACACCGGTACCGCTGGTTCTTTCTTTCTTTTCCTTATTAAAAAAAAATATATATATATATCTTTTCCTGGAGTCTTCCAGCTTTTTTCTCCTCTGGTGCCATGTGCCATTTTCGGCACTAGGCCCAACTTTCCTCTACAGTGGAAAAACCTGCTTCGGGTTTTAAGTGTTCCAAGTGTGGCGGTATCATCTTCATCACCGACACCCATGAGTGGTGCCTCACATGTTTAGGTCCTGACCACTCTATCTCCGAGTGTGTTGCCTGTGGGATGATGTCGAAGAGGGGTTGGCAAAGCCGAGTTGCTAAACTTAGCACCCTTTTTCCCTCCGATGCAGCATCTGTGGCATCAACATCTTCCAGGGCTTCGTCTTCCTCCCATGGATCTCAGGTAACTAAACATAAGTCTAGCCGGTCCTCAAAGGATAGATCTCCTAAGTATCGAGATGCCTCTGGCGTTGCCCTTGAGGGACTCACACTGGCAAAATTGCCCCGGCGGGAGGCTTTGGCTTCCAAAGCATCATCGGGGCTCCAGGATGTTCTCGAGGCCCCAACCTCGGCAGAACTACTGGTGCCATGCTCTGGGGTACTGGCTGCTTTGTCCGGTACTGATATCCAGGCATCGGCGGCGTTGATAGACCAGAGATTCTTGGCTATTGAACACAGTCTGGTGGCTCTTCCTCGGCATCAATGCCCCCGAAACTGCTTCAGACAATTCAACCAGTACCGGTACCAGGGCGAATTGCATCAACATCGGCAGGTGAACTACCGGTACCAACGCATGCTGTGCCCTCCAGTACTGACAAGTCGGTACCGGACCTTGTCGATACCAACTTCGATTGGTACCGGTATCGTGCGCTGCACGATCACCCGAACAGGAGATACTTTGAATCCTCCGATGAGTCTGAAGACTCTGACAGCTCTGTCGATACCAGAGTACTTCTTCCTGAGGATTCTTCCTCTCCTAAACGTAGAACACCTAGACATCAACAACATACTAGACCCTCAACAACACGGCTTCCGCCCACTACATGGAGTCGAAACCCTCATGACCACACTGATGAACACCCTCATCATAGGAACCCAAGAAAAACACTCTGGATATGCCATGATCTTCCTTGATATATCAGCAGCCTTCGACACCATCTCCCACAACATCCTCATACGAAGATTGCAGTCAATTGGGATCAAAGACACCGCACTTCAATGGTTTAAATCCTACCTAACCAATAGACAACAACTGATCCGTACCAGAACCTCGACCTCGCCCCCCTTCCAGCAACACCAAGGAATACCTCAAGGATCCACGCTATCAGCCATGCTCTTCAACATCTACCTACAACCACTCTGTTCAGTCATACGTACCCACAACATCAACTTCCATATATATGCTGACGATATCATGCTCTACGCCCCAATTACAACCACAAACCCAACAAATATACATCTTTCAGCATGCTTCTCCGAAGTGTCCCACTGGCTACAAGAAAACATCTCCAGGAACAAGCAGGAATGAGTCCTCACATATGGGTACATCGGTACCGACGGAGCCTGCGCGGGAACGCTCCCCAGCTTCCCAAAAAGGAAAGCTTTTGGAAGCATCCCACAGCACCTGCGCGCTGCCTTCCCGCCTTTCCTAACCAACTCTCCTCAGTTCTTCTTTTCCACGGAGCCAGCAGGTCGTGTTCCTGTCACCGCTGAAGAAGTTCTTTATTTTAATTTATTTCTTTGGTTGCGTGTCTGCCTTCCCCGACTCCGGACCGGTACCGCCGGTCTTTTCTTTTCTTTCTAAAAAAAAAAAATATATATATATATATTTTCCTCACTTGGTGTATTTTTCTTCTTAGGCCTCCAGGCCCACAAGAGAATTTTCCCTCATGGAAAAACCAGCCTCCGGGTTCAAAAAATGCACTAAGTGTAGCGGTACTATTTCTGTTACAGATACCCATGAATGGTGTCTTAAATGTTTGGGTCCTGAACACTCCATTCCGGATTGCCAGTCCTACTCTCTTATGTCTAAACGGGGGTTACAGAACCGAGCAGCCAAGCTCCATGTGCTGTTTCCCACGGATGCACCACCGGTGGCATCGACATCTTCCAGGTCTTCCTCTCCTGATGGATCTCAGGTAACCAAACATAAATCTAGCAGGTCTTTGAAGGGTAAATCTCCCTCTAAGCATCGAGATGCCTCCGGGCTTGCCCTCGAGGATCCTGCCCCAGCCAAACAACCCTGGCGGGAAGCTCCGGCTTCCAAAGCTCCTCCTATGGGGTTACAGGTTGACATCGATGGCACGGCCTCGACCGATCACCTGTTAGATTGCTCTGGGGTACCGGCACTTTCTCCCGGTACCGACATCCAGGCAGTCGTGGTGTCCAAGGATCACACTGTTCAATCTATGCAACAGGCTATAATGGCCTTTATTAAAGCTGCAATGCCGACGGTACCGCAACGAGTCCCGTTGTCGGTACCGGTACCAGCGCCGATACCGGTACCAACTGCATTGACATCGACCAGGATACCGACTCCGGTTCCTTGTCCAGGGCTATTTCTCGGTACCGATCTGGTACCGGGTACGCCCGATGCCGGTACCGATCGATACGCGTATCGATCGTTAGAAGCTGACAGACGATACTTCGATTCCTCTGATTCTGATTCATCAGATGAATCTCCTGAAGTATCCATTACCCTTCCTGAGGAGCCTACTTCTCCAAAAAGGAGAATGTCTCCTCCAGAGGATTTGTCCTTTCAAGACTTCATAATAGAAGTGGCTAAAGGACTCTCTATTTCAGTAACCTCTGAAACAGAGCCTAGAGCAAAAAAATTAGATATTTTAGGATACTCTAAGGCTCCTAGAGAGGCAGTCACCTTGCCAATTCATGAAATTCTTCATGAACATATGATTGACTTATGGGAGACTCCTCTCACCCTTTCTCCTCATTCTCGCAGATTGGACACTATGTACCGTGTCCCCCCTTGTCCTGGATTTCAGAAAACTCAGCTTCCTCACCATTCCATTGTGGTGCAGTCAGCTATGAAAAGGATAAAGAGTACCAAAAGACACTCTTCTGCTCCTCCAGGAAGAGAATGCAGGACCTTGGATGCTTTTGGTAGGAAAATCTTCCAAGCCAGCATGCTTATTGCCAGAATCAACTCATATAGCCTTTACATGGGTATGTTTCTAAAGGAAGTTGCACAAAAGCTGCACAACTTTCTCCCTTTTCTTCCAGAGGATAAAAGGGATGAGTTCTTCCTTTGGTTTAAGCATACTCAAGACATTTCAAAGTTTTCCAACAGGGCAGCCTTTGACTCCTTTGAAGGTGCCAGCAGAGCCTCAGGCATTGCCATAGCTGCTCGCAGAATTTCTTGGCTCCAGGCTTCTGATCTAGAGCCCTGGGATCAAGATGGCTTAGGAAATCTGCCCTGTACAGGTGAAAATCTCTTTGGCAAAGAGTGGCAAATAAAAGCCACTCAAATGGATGCAGAGAATTCTGCTTTCGATAGACTTTCCAAGTCAACCTCCATTCCAGCCAAGAAAAAAACTTTCAAAAAGCCTTTTTACATAAGGAGCAGATTTCCTTCCACTTCTGGCCAACAATCTTCTACAGGTCGCTTTGCTACTAAGCGTCAGCAACCTAAACAGGCCAGGCCTAAACCTGCAGGGACTGCTACAACCCAGCAGTCCCAACCTCCTCAGGGTTTTTGACTTGATACTAGAGAACTTAACCTTTCTGGCTCTACAACAGCCAGAACCTCTCACCATTCCAGGAAGGTTAGCTCATTTTGCTCCCAGATGGGAGCAAATAACATCAGAGCAGTGGACCCTCTCCATCATAAGAGAGGGCTACAAACTTCATTTCTCAGACCTTCCTCCCTACACCATGGTGAGACACTTCAATTCTCCCACATCTCTCCTCGACCTTCTGGATCAGGAGGTGACTACCCTTCTTGCCCAAGGGGCCATAGAAGAAGTTCCTCTTCTTCAACGGGGGTCAGGGTTCTACTCCCCCTATTGTCTCATTCCAAAGAAAGCAGGGGGATACAGACTCATTTTAGATCTCAGAGAATTAAATTCCTATGCAAGGAGAAGTTCAAGATGCTTTCTTTAGGCACTCTCCTTCCATACCTGCAGAGCCAGGATTGGCTTTGTTCTCTAGATCTCAAGGATGCGTACACTCATGTCCTCATCCATCCATCTCACAGAAAATTCCTACGTTTTCTGTTCCAGGGAAAACATTACCAATACAGAGTGCTTCCTTTTGGCCTGGCCTCTGCTCCGAGAGTGTTCACCAAATGCATGGCAATAGTTGCTGCATTTCTACGCACTCTGGGAATATTTGTCTTCCCATACCTGGACGACTGGCTCATCCGAGCTCCAACCCAGTCAAAGGCTCAGATCTCCCTAAACCGCACCAGGCGCATTCTGCAATACCTGGGACTTGTGGTAAACCTCCCAAAGTCCCAGCTCACCCCTACTCAGTCCCTGGAATTCATAGGGGCCTGGTTGGATACCACCTCTGCAAGGGCCTACCTTCATCTGGCCCGTGGCCAACGTCTAGTGCAGTTAGCCTCCCAGGTTCAGTCAAAGAGCCACTTAACTGCCAGGGAGATGCTACAACTGCTAGGCCACATGGCTTCCACAGTACATGTGATACCCTATGCTCGCCTACACATGAGAGCAGCTCAATGGACTTTGTCCACCCAGTGGACTCAAGCTTCAGGAGCTCTCTCAGACCAAATAGCAACCTCCAAATGTCTCTTTTGGTCTCTCCAGTGGTGGATGTCCACTCAAAATCTGTTGCTGGGGTCCCCCTTCCAACCTTTGTTGCCCCAAGCAACCCTCACAACAGATGCCTCCCAAACAGGTGTGGGAGCTCATCTTCAAGACCTCTCCACCCAGGGCACTTGGTCCCCACAGGAGACCTCTCTTCATATCAGCCACTTGGAACTTCGAGCGGTTTTTCTAGCTCTCAAGGTCTTTCATACCCTCCTCAGCTACAAGACAGTCCTCATTCATACGGACAATCAAGTAGCCATGTTTTACATAAACAAGCAAGGAGGAACTGGCTCTCTGTCGCTTTGCAATGAAGCTCTAAGATTATGGGCCTTCACCAGAGAGCATCAAATCCATCTCCTGGCAGTATACCTCCCAGGAATCCAAAACTCTTGGGCAGACAGACTCAGTCGAGTTCTGCTTCCACACGAATGGTCCCTGCACATGGATCAGGTACTCCAAATCTTCCAAGAATGGGGAACCCTGGACATAAACCTCTTTGCAAGTCCGTGGAATGCCAGACTTCCACGGTTCTGTTCCAGAATTCCGTGTCAGGGAGTTCAGGCCAGGGATGCCTTCCTCCTTCATTGGGGTCATGGCTTCCTGTATGCCTTTCCACCCATTCCTTTGATTCCCAAGACTCTGTTCAAACTCCAGAGGGATCAAGGATCTATGATCCTCATAGCTCCACGCTGGCCACGCCAAGTGTGGTACCCTCTACTTCTGCATCTTTCCCAAGCCCACTCCCTGGACTTGGGAGCTGCTCCAGACCTTCTGTCCCAGGAGGAAGGGACTTTGTGGCATCCAAACCCCAAGTCCCTTCACCTCAGAGCTTGGTTACTGAAGGCCTAGACCTTCAAGACTT
Organism: Ichthyophis bannanicus; assembly: GCA_033557465.1. NCBI lineage: Eukaryota > Metazoa > Chordata > Amphibia > Gymnophiona > Ichthyophiidae > Ichthyophis > Ichthyophis bannanicus. The sequence goes on along the minus strand of CM066032.1, from coordinate 278,208,044 downwards.
AAATCTTTCTCAGCAAGTGAGGGATATCCTCCATGCTTCCAGAAAACCTTCCACTAAGCGTTCCTATGCTTTTAAGTTGAAAAGACTTTCCATTTGGTGTGCTCAAAAGGGTCTTGACCCTCTGGCACTTCCTGTGAATTCTCTATTGGAGGAGAGCCACCAAAATGGTAAAGGGGATGGAAGGATACTCCTATGAAGAAAGGCTAAAAAGGTTAGGGCTCTTTAACCTGGAAAAGAGACAGCTGAGGGGAGATATGATAGAAGTCTATAAATTAATGAACGGAGTGGAACGGGTAAACGTAGATCGATTGTTTACCTTATCAGAATATAGAAAGACTAGGGGACATGCAATGAATCTACAGGGTAAACTATTTAAGACTAATAAAATATTTTTTCACTCAACGTGTAATCAAACTCTGGAATTTGTTACCGGAGGATGTAGTAAAGGCTGTTAGTGTAGCTGGGTTTAAAAAAGGTTTGGACAAGTTCCTGGAGGAAAGGTCCATAAACCATTATTAAGAAGTGACCGAAGATATCAATGCTTGACCCAGTACAAGCATTGTGGAACTTGTGTCTCTTGGGGAAACTGCTAGGTACATATGACCTAGATTGGCCACTGTTGGAAACAGAATACTGGGCTTGATGGACCTTGGTCTGACCCAGTATGGCATATCTTATGTTCTTATGGAATATCTCCTGCATCTCTCCATTGCAGGCCTTAAGACGAATTCAGTAAGGGTCCATTTGAGTGCTATTGCAGCATCCCTTAAGCCTCTCAATGGACAACCTATTTCCTCTCATCCTCTTATTGCAAGATTCATGAGAGGCCTAACTTTAACTAAACCTCCCATTCGACCTCCTCCGGTGGCATGAGACTTAAACTTGGTTCTTGGTCAGCTTATGAAGCCGCCTTTTGAACCCTTAGCCACTACGTCCTTGAAAGTTCTTTCCTGGAAGGTTATTTTCCTTATTGCAATCACTTCTGCTCGCCGCATCAGTGAACTGCAGGCCTTAGTGGCTAATCCACCTTATACAAGGTTCCATCATAAGGTAGTCCTTAGGACAAATCCACACTTTATGCCTAAAGTGGTCTCACCTTTTCATCTTAATCAAGAGGTATATTTACCTGTCTTTTTTCCAGCTCCTCATGCATCTAGTGCAGAGAGGAATCTTCATACTCTAGATTGTAAAAGAGCTCTTGCTTTTTACTTACACAGTAAATAAACAGCACAAACCCCGTCAACCATCTAAACTTAGCAACATACGGGCCGTTCTGTATGTTTCACTAGGAACTGGGTCTCAGAAAAAACTGTAGGCACGTAATCTCGGGCACAAAGCCTCTTAACAGTGCCTGTTTCTTACATCAATGACCCACTTATATATTTTTTTTGGAACAAGTTTTTGATGATTTTTTTATGAAAAAGTCCGATAAACAAATGTTCTCTATGATGATACAAATTATCAAAGAAGGAAAAATCCAACTTAGCTGTTTTTAAAGATTAGCCAGGTGATCAAAAATAAGGCAATTCCAACGCCTCCATCCAGGCTGCCCAAGCGTTTCACTATAGACGTTTCCTCAGGGAATTGTCATTAACGGCTAGAAAATAAAAACGTGAAATTAATATCATAAAGCCAGTTGCAACATCTCAATCTTAAAAAAACATAAGTAAAACCAAACCTTCATTAATCGCATAGCCAGCGTGAATAAGTGCACATATTTTAAATGTGTTTCTCTCAAGTTTCAGTGCACAAAAACGCCGCGCATGCGGGATTGACTCTAGTCGCCATTTTTAAAGGGATGATCATGTGACTCGGACAGGTTGTACTTATCCAATAGAAAAAATGTGTATAGATACCTATTTAGTACTAACCATAAGTATCAACGAAACAGTCTGTCATAAACAAAGTGACAAATCCAATCGTACATTCAGACCTTGTTCCTGGATTTGTCACTTTGTTTAGGACAGACTGTTTCGTTGATACTTATGGTTAGTACTAAATAGGTATCTATACACATTTTTTCTATTGGATAAGTACAACCTGTCTGAGTCACATGATCATCCCTTTAAAAATGGCGACTAGAGTCAATCCCGCATGCGCGGCGTTTTTGTGCACTGAAACTTGAGAGAAACACATTTAAAATATGTGCACTTATTCACGCTGGCTATGCGATTAATGAAGGTTTGGTTTTACTTATGTTTTTTAAGATTGAGATGTTGCAACTGGCTTTATGATATTAATTTCACGTTTTTATTTTCTAGCCGTTAATGACAATTCCCTGAGGAAACGTCTATAGTGAAACGCTTGGGCAGCCTGGATGGAGGCGTTGGAATTGCCTTATTTTTGATCACCTGGCTAATCTTTAAAAACAGCTAAGTTGGATTTTTCCTTCTTTGATAATTTGTATCATCATAGAGAACATTTGTTTATCGGACTTTTTCATAAAAAAATCATCAAAAACGTGTTCCAAAAAAAATATAAGTGGGTCATTGATGTAAGAAACAGGCACTGTTAAGAGGCTTTGTGCCCGAGATTACGTGCCTACAGTTTTTTCTGAGACCCAGTTCCTAGTGAAACATACAGAACGGCCCGTATGTTGCTAAGTTTAGATGGTTGACGGGGTTTGTGCTGTTTATTTTCTATACCCGTTCTACAATTTTCAGACTAATAGTTTGTTTTTTACTTACACAGGACACAGCAACATAGAAAGTCTTCCCAGCTTTTTGTTGCTTTTGATCCTTCTCATTTAGGACTTCCAGTCTCTAAAAGAACACTGTCCAATTGGATTGCTCAGTGTATTTCTTTTGCTTACCAGAGTAAGAACCTTTCTCTGGAGGGCCATGTCACAGCTCACAATGTGAGGGCCATGGCCACCTCTATGGCTCATCTACATTCTGTGTCCATCGACCAGATCTGTCGAGCAGCCACTTGGGCCTCGGTTCATACCTTCACAGCCCATTACTGTTTGGACAAGGACTCCCGCCGGGATGCCTTGTTTGGTCAGGCTGTCCTCAGACACCTGTTCCATTCTTGAACAACTCCTGCCCTCCTTCCCTGGATGGATGCCTGAGATCCATAGGAAGACGAGGAACCCTTCAGGGTCTCATGTCCTTGGGGATCTCCCAGGCATCTTAGCTAGGGAGTCCCCATATGTGAGGACTCATTCCTGCTTGTTCCTGGAGATAGCACAGTCACTTACCTGTAACAGGTGATCTCTGGGAACAGCAGGAATTAGTCCTCACAACCCTCCCACCTCCCCTAGGAGTTGTATCTCTCTCTATCTTTCCTTTCCTCTCTCTCTATTGTCTCAGCTTTAAACTTGAACTGAGGAGAGTTGGTTAGGAAAGGCGGGAAGGCAGCGCGCAGGCGCTGTGGGATGCTCCCAAAAGCTTTCCTTTTTGGGAAGCTGGGGAGCGTTCCCGCGCAGGCTCTGTCGGTACCGACGTACCCATATGTGAGGACTAATTCCTGCTGTTCCCAGAGATCACCTGTTACGGGTAAGTAACTGTGCTTTATCCATAAACATAAAGAAAACTGAAGCCCTCATAGTAACAAAAGACCCAGATTTCACACCACCTAAACCCCTCAACATAGGAACCACATGCATCCAAATACAGCCACAAATAAGATATCTAGGCATTATCATTGACCAAGCTCTAACCCTCAAGCAACAAATTACCAAAACCACAGGAAATATATTCCATAAAGCGAAAACAGTGCAACGCCTCAGACCTCTCCTTGAACCTCAGGACTTCAGGACGGTGATGCAAGCTATGACACTCCCACATCTGGATTACTGCAACATAATCTACCATGGACTACCAGCCACACAGACCAACCCCCTCCGAACTGCATTGAACACCACAGCAAGAATCATTCAGAGAGCAAAGAAAAGCGACCACATCACCCCAATTCTAAGAGACCTACACATACTTCCCTTCGAAGCAAGAACTAAATACAAATCCATCCTACTCACCCACAAAGCCATCCACCAAGCACCGAACACCCAGCTTCGCACCCTGCTGACCCGTCCAGCCCACGGCAAAACAACTAGACAGGCCTTCAGCAACTACCTCACCGTCCCTCACAAAAGAACCAAATGCTCTCAACGGACAAGCAACCGAGCCTTTGAACTATATGCACCCTCCCTATGGAACTCTCTACCGAGCCACCTCAGAAACAATAACGATCTCCTGTCATTCAGAAAACAGCTAAAAACCATCCTATTCCAAGAATATTTCAAGACAACCCCCACCAAAAAACGCACCAACCCCTGAACTCACCCATCATGAACCTCTGAGCGACAACTGCACTATACTGTCCATGTCTAAAGTCTGTCTTATGTCAAAATCATCAATGTTGCCCACCTGGTGATGGCCCCACCCTGATACTTAATTTTCCCCACCCTTATATGTAACACCGTTTTGACCCAGTGAAAAGCGGGATATAAATACAGTTAAATAAATAAATAAATGTCTCCTCCAGAGGATATATCCTTCCAGTTTTTTATCCGGGATGTGGCTCGGTCTTTCCATCAGTGGCTCCTGAAACAGAGCCTAGGGCAAAGGAATTGGAGATTTTACAGTATCCTAAAGCTCCCAAAGAGGCAGCTATTTTGCCTATTCATGAGATCTTGCATGATCTCATGCTAAGGATGTGGGAAACACCTCTCACCACTTCTCCTCATTCTCGTAGGCTCGATACCATGTATCGAGTTCCTCCCTGTCCTGGATTTCAAAAAACTCAGCTGCCCCACCATTCCATAGTGGTGGAATCAGCTATGAGAAGGATCAAGAGTGCAAAAAGACATGCATCTAATCCTCCAGGACGTGAATGTAGAACTCTTGATGCCTCTGGGTGTCGAACCTTCCAGGCCTCTATGCTTTCTGCCAGGATTAGTTCCTACATTTTATATATGGGAATGTTCCTTAAGGAAGTTACAGGAGATCTAGAGCTTATGAGCCCTCTCTTTCCTGATAAGAGACAAGATTATCTTGCACTTATCAAACATGCTCAGGATGTTTTCAAATTCGTAAATCATGCAGCTTTTGATTGTTTTGAGTGCATAAGCAGAACTTCTGCTATTGCCATAGGTGCACATAGAATCGCCTGGCTCCAGGCATCTGACTTGGAATTTTGGGTACAGGACAAACTGGGGATATTCCTTGCACAGGAGAGAATCTCTTTGGCAAAAATTAGCAAGAGAAAGCTAATGAGCTAGATGCTGATAATCTCACCTTGGATAGATTATCAAAATCTACAGCTGATCCTGCAAGGAAAAAGTCCTACAAAAAACCATTCTTCACTAGAAAGAAGTTCTACTCCTCCTATACCCAACAAGGGCATCGTTCAGGTCAGTCTGCCCAAAAGGGTCAGCAACAACCTAAACAAAGAAAAACAAAGGCTGCTAAGCCTCAACCGGCTCCACGGGGGCTTTGACTCCCATCTAGAGAACTTTGTTGTCCTGGCCCTGAACGGACCAAAGCCTTCCACCATCCCAGGAAGGTTGTTATTTTGCCCCCAGATGGGGGCAGATAACAGCAGAAAGTTGGACTCTGTCCATTGTAAGAGAGGGATACAAGCTTCACTTCCTCAGCATGCCCCCTCCTACAATGGTAAGACAGTTCAATTCTCAGACCTCTCTCAACCCCAAGTTAGATCACGAGGTCAGTCTGCTTCTTGCCCAAGGGGCAATAGAAGAAGTACCTATTCATCAACAAGGTGCAGGGTTCTAGTCCCCCTTTTTCCTTATTCCAAAGAAAACAGGAGGGCACAGACCCATTTTGGACCTCAGAGAATTGAACAAAATTCCTGTTCAAAGAGAAATTCAAAATGATTTTTCTGGGAACTCCACTGCCATACCTTCAGAGGCAGGACTGGCTTTGTTCTCTAGATCTCAAGGATGCGTACACTCATGTTCTCATCCATCCAACTCACTAAAGGTTTCTTCGCTTTCTATTTCAAGGGAAGCACTACCAATACAGAGTTCTTCCTTTTGGCCTGGCCTCGGCACCAAGGGTGTTCACAAAATGCATGGCGCTGGTGGCAGCATTTCTCCGCACCCTAAAAATATTCGTCTTCTCTTACTTGGACGATTGGCTCATTCGAGCCCCATCAGAGCCAGAGGCCAGGTTTTCTCTAACACGCACAATGCATATCCTTCAATATTTGGGACTTGTCATAAACTTCCCAAAATCCAACCTAGCTCCCACTCAGTCTCTAGAATTCATAGGAGCCCTGCTGGATACCAGACAGAAAAGGGCCTATCTTCCACAGTCCCGCTGCCTTTGCATTGTGCAGTTAGCTTCCCAAGCAATGCTAAAGTCTCACCTCAGTGCTCGGGAAATGTTACAATTGCTAGGCCACATGGCATCCACCGTGCATGTGGTCCCTTATGCCTGCTTCCATATGAGGCAGCCCAGTGGACTCAATCCACTCAGTGGACTCAGGCGTCAGGTTGCCTGTCAGACAAAATAGCAACCTCAGATCGTCTTATTTTGTCTCTCCAATGGTGGCAGTCAACCCAGAATCTGTTGGTGGGGTCCCCTTTTCAGCAACCCCCCAACCCAAGTAACTCTACCAGAGACCTCACAGGTGGGTTGGGAGCCCATTTGCAAGGCCTCTCTACCCAGGGTTCCTGGACTCCACAGGATACCGATCTACACATCAATCTCCTAGAGCTCAGACCAATCTTTCTTGCTCTTCGAGTGTTTCACACCCAGCTCAGCTACAAAACTGTCCTAATTCAAACGGACAACCAGGTAGCCATGTTCTATGTGAACAAGCAGGGCAGAACAGGCTCTCTGTTGCTCTGCAACGAAGCTTTGCAACTTTGGGCCCTCGCCAGAGAGCATCAGATTCATCTCCTTGCAGTGTATCTTGCAGGCATTCAAAACTCTTGGGCAGATACTCAGTTGAGTTCTGCTTCCACACGAATGGTCTCTCCATGCAGACCAGGTGGCCAAAATTTTCCAATTTTGGGGAACCCCAGACATAGACCTCTTTGCAAGTCTGCTGAATGCCAAACTTCCCCGTTTCTGTTCCAGAATTCCGGCTCGGGGTTGTCAGGCCAGGGATGCCTTCCTCCTCTATTGGGGTCGTGACTTTCTGTATGCCTTCCCACCCATTCCCTTAATTCCCAGAACGTTATTCAAGCTTCAGAGAGACAGAGGCCATATGATTCTCATAGCCCCACATTGGCCACGACAAGTGTGGTACCCTCTTCTCTTACATCTCGCAAGTTCCATCTCTGGAGTTAGGATCTGCTCCAGATCTCCTATCCCAAGGGGACGGGATGCTGTAGCATCCCAATCCGCAGTCTCTACATCTCAGGGCCTGGTTGCTGAAAGCCTAGAACTTCATGGTCTTAGCCTTTCTCAGCAAGTAAAGGATATCCTTTATGCTTCCAGGAAACCATCCACAAGACGCTCTTATGCTTTCAAGTGGAAAAGGTTTTCGCAGAAGGGTCACATATGGTGTTCGCAGAAGGGTCTTAACCCTCTTGCAATACCTCTGGAATCATTGCTGGAATATCTCCATTTGTCTAATGCAGGGCTTAAGACCAATTCAGTGAGAGTTCATTTGAGTGCTATTGCAGCTTCTCTCAAGCCTTTAAATGGGCAACCTATTTCCTCTCATCCTATCATAGCGAGATTTATGAGAGGCCTTCTTCTAACTAAGCCTCCCGTTAAGATTAGTTAAGCTTCAGGTGAACAAGGTATATTACATATATTAGGTACAGTTTTATTAGTATAAATATCCATAGCAACCCTTAGTAAGTAAAGAACTTAGATCTAAACACAAACTTAAAACGAAGATGCAGACAGCAGTCCAGCAGCGGGATGGGGGCTTTCCAGTCTTTTGCACTGAGTGTCACATGTATGATTTTCTCCCAGTTGGTGAGAGGTCTTACGTGTGCACTAGATGCAAGGAGCCCTTTGCTCTCAAGGAACGAGTCTGTTCTCTAGAGGCTAAAGTAGCAGACTTGGAAAGCATAAGACAGACAGAGAGGTACATAGATGAGACCTACAGGGATATAGTCCTGAAATCCCACCTCCAGTCTGGCAGCATCCCTGTTGCCATGGAGGAGAGAGGTCACGTGACGGGAGAGCATCACCCTGGTGTGGCAGGAAGTGATCCTGTAACTAGGACCTGTTCTCCAGGTGATGTAAAACCCTCTCGCACCGAGGAGGTTTCTCCAGGGCCATGTGCCCATGAGGGAAGGGTTAGGACAGCCGTTATAGTTGGTGATTCGATCATTAGACATGTAGATAGCTGGGTGGCTGGTGGACGTGAGGATCGCCTGGTAACATGCCTGCCTGGTGCGAAGGTAGCGGACCTCACGCGCCACCTAGGTAAGGTCTTAGATAGTGCTGGGGAGGAGTCTGCTGCCTTGGTACATGTCGGTACCAATGACATAGGAAAATGTGGTAGGGGGTTCTGGAGGCTAAATTTAGGCTTTTAGGTAGGAAGTTGAAATCCAGAACTTCCAGGGTAGCATTCTACCAAATGCTTCCTGTTCCACGCGCAGGACCCAAAAGGCAGGCAGAGCTTCGGAGTCTCAATGCGTGGATGAGACAATGGTGCAGAGATGAGGGTTTTGGATTTATTAGGAACTCGGGAACATTCTGGGGAAAGGAGGGGCTCTTCCGCAGGGATGGGCTTCACCTTAACCGGGATGGAACCAGGCTGCTGGCATTGACCTTTAAAAAGGAGAGAGAGCAGCTTTTAAACTAGATATTAGGGGAAAGCCGACAGTCGCCCAAGAGCAGATGGTTCGGAAGAATGTATCTTTGAAGGATACTACCAAAAGCAGAGAGGTTCCACAAAAGAGTAAAGTAGCCCAAATGCTCTCAAGTATGGAGCAGACAGAGCTTAAAGATCCCAACTTACCCATGTCTAACAATAGCCAAATTAATATGAATAAAATACATTCTCTAAAATGCTTGTATGCAAATGCTAGAATTCTAAAAAATAAGATGGGAGAGTTAGAATATATAGCACTAAATGAAAGGTTATATATGATTGGAATATCAGAGACATGGTGGAAGGACGACAACCATTGGGACACTGATACCTGGGTACAAACTATATCGTAATGATAGAGCTGATCAAATTGGTGGAGGGGTTGCTCTCTGTTAGAGAGGGCATTGAGTCAGAAAGGATTAAAGTTTTGCAGGAAACAAAATCTGCTGTAGAATCTATATGGATTGAAATTCCATGTAAAAGGGGGAAGGCAATGGCACGGGGGGTGTACTATCGAGCGCCTTGCCAGAATGACCAAATGGATGATGAAATGCTCAAAGAAATCAGGGAAGCTAACAAAAGTTACAGTGCAGTAATAATGGGTGATTTCAACTACCCCGGTATCGACTGGGTCAGTGCCACGTCAGGACATGCTAGGGAGATAAAGTTCCTAGATGAAATAAATGACTGCTTCTTGGAGCAGCTGGTTCATGAACCGACCAGAGGGGAAGCCATATTAGACCTAATCCTTAGTGGAACACCAGATCTAGTGCAAGAGATAAGGTTGTTGGGGCCACTTGGCAATAGTGATCATAGCATGATTGCCTTTGATTTAATTAGTGGAGGAGGGATAGTAAGGAAATCCACAGTACTACCTTTTAACTTTCGAAAGGGAGACTATGATAAAATGAGGAAAACAGTTAAGAAAAAACTAAAAGGAGCAGTTGGAAAGGTTAAAGACGTATATCAGGCTTGACTGTTGTTGAAAAATACTATCTTGGAAGCCCAGACCAGCTGTTTTCCACGCTTTAAGAAAAGTGGAAGGAAGTCCAAAAAACTGCCAGCATGGTTTAAAGGTGAGGTCAGAGAGGCTGTTGCCAAAAAAGCATCTTTCAGGAAATGGAAAAATGAGCCAAACGACGAAACCTGGAAACAGCACAAGCACTGCCTTATCAATGCAAGGCATTGATAAGGCAGGCAAAGGGAGAATTTGATAAGAAGCTTGCTGCGGAAGCAAAAATGCAAAGTAAAGACCTTTTCAAGTACATTCGTAGCAAAAAACCTGTGAGAGAGTCAGTTGGTCCATTAGATGATAAAGGGGTTAAAGGAGCACTAAGAGGCGACAAGGCGATAGCGGAGAGACTGAATGAATTCTTTGCTTCAGTCTTTACTGAGGAAGATGTAGGGATGTTACCCATGACTGAAGTGGTATTTAAAGGTGTGGAAGAATTGAAGGAAATATCGATACATCGGGAAGATGTATTACAACTATTAGATAAGCTGAAGAGTAGCAAATCACCTGGGCCGGATGGTATACATCCAAGGGTGTTGAAAGAACTGAAATACGAGATTGCAGACCTGCTATTAGTAATCTGTGAACTATCATTAAAATCATCTCTAATACCTGAAGATTGGAGGATCGCCAATGTAATACCAATTTTTAAAAAGGGTTCCAGGGGTGATCCGGGAAACTACAGACCGGTGAGCCTGACATCAGTACCGGGAAAAATGGTAGAAACCATCATAAAGAATAAAATTACTCAGCATGTAGATAGTCATGACCTAATGGGAGACAGCCAACATGGCTTTAGACAAGGAAGATCTTGTCTTACTAATCTATTATGTTTTTTTGAAGGAGTGAATAATCAGGTGGACAAAGGTGAGTCGGTTGATATTGTGTATCTGGACTTTCAGAAAGCCTTTGACAAGGTCCCTCATGAGAGACTTTTGGCAAAACTAAAGAGTCATGGGATAGGAGGCAGTGTACTATTGTGGGTCAGGAACTGGTTAAAAGATAGAAAGCAGAGGGTAGGGCTAAATGGCCAATTTTCCCAATGGAGAAAGGTGAATAGTGGTGTACCCCAGGGATCTGTGCTGGGTCCGCTGCTTTTTGACATATTCATAAATGACCTGGAAAGTGGAATAACGAGTGAGGTTATCAAATTTGCAGATGACACAAAACTATTTAAAGTTGTTAAAACCCAAGAGGATTGTGGAAAATTGCAAGAGGATCTTGATAAATTGGAAGACTGGGCATCAAAATGGCAGATGAAATTTAATGTGGACAAGTGCAAGGTTATGCACCTAGGGAAGAACAACCCAAACTATGGTTACACGATGCAAGGTTCCACATTAGGAACCACCACCCAGGAAAAAGATTTAGGCGTCATTGTGGATACCAAGTTAAAACCCTCGGCCCAGTGTGCAGCGGCGGCCAAGAGAGCAAATAGAATGCTAGATATGATAAGGAAAGGAATGGAAAATAAAACAAAAGAGGATACAATGCCTCTATATCGTTCCATGGTGAGACCGCACCTTGAATATTGTGTGCAATTCTGGTCGCCGTATCTTAAAAAGGATATAGCGATTTTAGAAAAGGTACAGAGAAGAGCCACCAAAATGGTAAAGGGGATGGAAGGATACTCCTATGAAGAAAGGCTAAAAAGGTTAGGGCTCTTTAACCTGGAAAAGAGACGGCTGAGGGGAGATATGATAGAAGTCTATTAATTAATGAACGGAATGGAATGGGTAAACGTAGATCGATTGTTTACCTTATTAGAATATAGAAAGACTAGGGGACATGCAATGAAGCTACAGGGTAAACTATTTAAGACTAATAAAAGAAAATATTTTTTCACTCAACGTGTAATCAAACTCTGGAATTTGTTACCGGAGGATGTATTAAAGGTTGTTAGTGTAGCTGGGTTTAAAAAAGGTTTGGACAAGTTCCTGGAGGAAAGGTCCATAAACCATTATTAAGAAGGGACCCAGGATATCAATGCTTGAACCAATACAAGCATTGTGGAACCTGTGTCCCTTGGGGAAACTGCTAGGTACATATGACCTAGATTAGCCACTGTTGGAAACAGAATACTGGGCTTGATGGACCTTGGTCTGACCCAGTATGGCATATGTTATGTTATGTTCACCACCGGTGACATGGGATTTAAATCTGGTTCTTGGCCAGCTCATGAAGCCGCCTTTTGAACCATTAGCTAATTCCTCTTTAAGATTCCTTTCCTGGAAGGTTATTGTTCTTATTGCAATGACATCAGCACGTCACATCAGTGAATTGTAAGCATTGGTGGCTGATCCTCCTTATACAAGGTTCTATCATAAGGTAGTCCTTAGAAGTCATCCTCACTTTATGCCAAAGGTGGTTTCACCTTTTCTTTTAAACCAAGTAGTTTACCTTCCTGTTTTTTTCCCAAGGCCTCATACCTCTAATGCAGAAAGGAATCTTCATACTTTGGACTGTAAAAGAGCTTTGGCCTTTTACTTGCAAAGGACGCAGCAACATAGAAAGTGTTGCTTTTGATCTTAGTTATTTAGGACTTCCAGTCTCCAAAAGGACACTGTCCAACTGGATTGCACAGTGTATATCTTTTGCATATCAGAGTAAGAACCTTCCTCTTGAAGGCCATGTCACATCACACAATGTGAGAGCTATGGCAGCCTCTATGGCTCACCTTCACTCTGTGTCTATCGATGACATCTGTCGAGCAGCTACCTGGGCCTCTGTTCATACCTTCACAGCCCATTACTGCTTGGACAAGGACTCCCGCCGGGATGCCTTGTTTGGTCAGGCTGTTCTTCAACACCTGTTCCATACTTAATCAACTCCTACCCACCATCCCTGGTAGGATGCCAGAGATCCATGGTGGGAAGTGGAACCCTTTCAAAAGGGCACACAACATCTGGGGTTTCTCCCTGGCATCTGTAGCTAGGGAGTCCCCATATGTGAAGACTACATTCCTGCTTGTTCCTGGAGATAGCATAGTTACTCACCTGTAACAGGTGATCTCCGGGAACAGCAGGAATTTAGTCTTCACAACCCACCCACTTCCCCTAGGAGTTGTATATCTCTTTCCTTTCCCTCTCTCTCTCTTTGTCTCAGCTTTAAATTCAACTGGAGAGAGACAGTTGGGAAAGGCGGGCAGGCAGCACGCAGGCACTGTGGGATGCTCTCAAAAGCTTTCCCATTGGACGCTCGGGAGCGTTCCCGTGCATGCTCCGTCGGTACCGACGATACCCATATGTGAAGACTAAATTCTTGCTGTTCCCGGAGATCACCTGTTACAGGTGAGTAACTATGCTTTAGTCAATATGAAGAAATCAAAAACCTCAGGATTTCTGATCAAACATATAAGGATAACCACATTAACATAAACCAAGTGGAATAAGTAATAAGGTAATTTAACCATTTGATGTCTTCCCAGAGAGAAAGGCCTCAAGTTGACCAGATCAAAAATTGCATACTTATCATTTGCATAAGTTACAAGGCACTTACATGGGTATTGTAAATAAAAAGAAGCCCTCGGGGCTAAGACCTGAGGCTTCAGGTTTAAGAACGCCTTCTGACGTTTTTGGGTAATTTTACAAACATCAGGAAACACTTGAATCACTCTACCACAAAAGGGTGTATTTTTCTTAGTAAAATATAATCGCATCACCATATTTTTTTATCAGACCAAGAAATAAATGATACAACTAAGATAGTGCGAGTTCAAATGGTGTCCTCAAGATTCTAAAACAAAACAAACAAACAAAAAAAAAATGGCCATCCAAGATCTCAATAGAAGATAATTGTTCTAATTCGTCGTCTGCCTGTTCCCTTGGGGTAAATAATAAAGGTTTGAGAATTTTATCACCTCCATATCGTTAATTAGTAAAATCTTTTAAATACTTTTGAAATGGAATAAGGGGAGACAAATGAGTATGGGAAAAGTTAATAAACCTTAAATTCTTTGCCCGAGCTGCATTCTCAAGTGATTCTAATTGATGATGAATCATCAAGCTATCATGAACAGAAGATGGGAGCAGCTTGGGCAACAGCCATTTGCCCCTCCAATTTCTAAACAGCAGAATTACAATTAGCAAGACAGGTGTCCTTTTCAGAAATCTTAGCAACCACAGCAGAAGAGAAATGCGAGATCTGGGATAGAGATGACCACAGTTAAACTTCAGTGAGGGTCACAACCTCCCATATGTCCCACAATGAAATGTCCTTCAGCTCTTACTTTCTCTAAGGGAGCCGAAAAGTTTAGAGGTTTTGGAATTTTGACTGCAGGCACTCATCACACCAGAGTCCAACTTAGAAGACAGTCTGGGAATCGAGAGACTAGACTGCCTCCTCTCCCAACACAGCCGAGGAGGAGCCTGACCCTTTTGCAACCTCCTGACTGGGTGGGGTAAAACCCAGTTTCATCGGAAGGGATGCATCCAAGAATGTACTCAGTTCCAGAATATATATCTGCACTCGGAGTGGAAGTGTCCCAAGCAGTCAGCTGAAGGTGCTGATCCATTGGGCCGATGACTTTTACAGATTTCGCCAAGGCAGCCAAGTGCACCTTTTTTTTTTTTCCCCCTTTCTCCATAAAGAAACCTTTCTCAGATAATAGGCTACTCCAGGCATCAAAGGGGCAGAGCATGCTCTGTTGGTCACGTTCCTTCGGTCACACTCCCACGGACATGCGGCCACCTCCTGCGGCGTGCCAGAGATTTTAACCTGGCAGGGGATGATGGCTGCACAGTCCTCCTTCTCCAGCTGCGGCAGTCAGGAGACTGACAAGTAAGGCAAAGCAGAGCAGGAGAGCTCCCCTCCTAAAAAGATATTTTATAAAAGCAGAAAACTAAATGTTCATACTGCAAGTTTGGGGACGGGGCATATTTCTAAATATCTGCCTCAAGAAGAGATCAGGCTGGCTCCTGCACAGATTACCATGTTTGCATGGCATTTGTATTCTACTGTTTGATTTTCTCTGTGTTTACATTTTTTAAAAATCTGTATGTTTCAAGGACATTAATTGTTCCCTGTTTTACAGTCATGAGAGAGGTAGTTTTGGAAGGGTGAGATTACAGCTTCGATTGGTTGAACAGCTGTGTAGCCTGGGCTCATGAAGCTGGTTCCTTTGTATGTAGGAGAGTTGATACACTATAACTGAATGCATCCCTCCAGCATGCAAGTTATTGGGCTGTTGATATTCACGGCCCATTTCTAATAACAGGATAACGTGCATGTGGGGAGGGTATGAGAGTGATAGGAACAGAACAATTCAATGGTGCTTTTATTCTCCCCTACGCCTTTTTCTTGCTGCATCTCAAATAATGCTGTGTAGTAAATTGGGAGGTTGACATCTTAACCAGGACCAGAGGTTGTGCCAAAACTGGCAGCTAAAAATAAGATTGAAATGTTCAGTTGTCTTCCTCAGAAAATAATTCAAGAAAACTCCTTTTTATACAGTACTGCCCTAATCTTATGTTTTGGTGCCTGTCTGCTACCCATAATCCCCTGCTGTCAGTCCTTGGCTTAAGCTGGATTGGGAAAGGGACGTGTCTATTACCCAAATATGAGTAAGAAGCTGCTATGCACGGTCTCTAGTATATGTCCTTACTTTTCTTCCCACAGTCTGTTCCTTGGGTAGACCACATTATATTTAAATGCTTTTGAGTTCGCTTATTTTATTTTGGTTTTCTTGGTTCATTTTGGAATGAGGAAATGTACATGATTAAAGAGGCAGTTGTAGGAAAGAGAAATATAATTTGTTCCAGTTCACATCAAAAGTCAATTTCAACTGCCTAGCTTTAGTTTTAGTGCTTTTCAACCAGTGTTGGAAGCACTAAAACAATGGTTGTCAGTCTGCTTCTGTTGTGGACATGATGATTTCCATAAAAGATGAGAATGAAGTAATTTTTCAGTAGGGTCCAAAGTTCAGAAGCACTAGAAAATCCATGCAAAAACATGGTTCTCACTTCCTTATTTTAAGACGGGGCTTGTAGTTTGGTACAGTTTTATAGCTGTTCATAGGTGTATTCAGAGATCCCTTGTCCTCCATTTCTACACCCATCCCGTCGTCCTGCCACTCCCCTAGCAGAGAGGTGCTACTGAAATCTTTGGTGCATGTCTCCTCTTGTCGATTGCAGGTGCTCCAGACCCCACGGCAGGGGCAAGCATTGATGATGAAAACTGCTGGCACTTGGATGAAGAGCAGGTCCAGGAACAGGTTAAACTCTTCCTCTCCCAGGGCGGTTACCATGGATCAGGGAAGCAGCTTAATTTACTTTTTGCAAAGGTAGGACTGGTTGAGGTAGTTTTCCAGCTGTCCCTTTCTTCACTGCTGTGTTACAAGCCTTTGGTTGATAAGCTGCCTGCATGACTTCAACCAGCACACACTGCATGCCAAGACATTTCTGCTGTGTGTCTGGTAACTAGAGCACTGTGTGACATGTCCTTGAGCCTTATCAGTTGAATCATGTATGCCAAATGAGTATCATTCTTGCTGTAGCTTTAAAATATGTATATTCTCCATCAAGCCAGGTAATTCTCAAGATAGTATTTTGTAATCTTTAATCTATGAAAAGGAAGGATGTTTAGGAGTATTTTCCTAAAATTCTTTTTGGTGTGAGGAGGGGTAGAGGGAGGGAAGGTGGAGTGAACCCTTTATGTACCTCCCAAAATCATCCAAAGATTCAGCATGGAAGATGATGGATTTCTGATGCTGTTTTGTTGCAATGGCTTTCATCTCTGTTTTGTTTCATCCCCCCTCCCCCCCCCACCCTATCCCAATTATTTCTTAGGTGCGAGAGATGCTCAAGATGAGGGACTCCAACGGTGCCCGCATGCTGACGTTGATAACGGAACAGTTCATGGCCGACCCTCGACTTTCCCTTTGGCGGCAACAGGGCACTGCAATGACTGACAAATACAGGCAGTTGTGGGATGAACTCGGTAAATACAGCACTGTTGAATTGCTTGGTATATGAAAGAAGCTAAATAGTGACATAGAAGTTCTTGCAAATCTTGAATTGATGACTGTACTGCAAGTTTGTCTACAGCAGGAAATATTGTAAGGCAACTTGCCTGCAGTGGTAACTGACGTGCTGTTAGAAAACAAAAACTGTTCCTTCTGCAGAGATCAGGAAGATGTAAGTGCAACCTCAGCATTAACTCTTACATAAGATGCCCACATGCCAATAACAAAGACTGATAAATGTTTGCTATTTTTTTAAATATATAACCCTCTGGCTCAGCCAAACATTGTGCTGAAGGCCCAGCCTAGCAATTGCAGCACAAACAAGTTTGCATAAAGAGTTCTTTAACTCAGACCTCTGGAATATGTAATTGTTATGCAGAAGGACAACCTTGCATGGCAAAAAAAAGGCAGTATTAAATTTAGTGTCTGAAAAGCAATAGGTATTGGTACCCTTTGATCTAAGTGTGTAGCTTTTGCCAATCTGTCTTTGATTTAATAAGTTATTTTGCTAGCAATCCTGGTAGTAGTTTTGTCCTAGAGCTTTTTGCCTCTCTTTTGGGCTTCGATCTAAATTGGAAGCAGTGCTTTCTAGGTCTCGGAGGTAGGTATTTTTGGGGAATGGGCTGTGATGCCATGAGCCTTCATATGTAGGTGTTTCTAGGGCAGAGTTGCAATGTATGCATATATTATAAAATAGGCAGGTGCACAGATAGGAGATATGTGCAAATTTATCTATATTTGGAGCAGGTATAGATTTGTGTATATAAATTTGTGCGCTATTGGAGTTGGTTCTGGGTGCTTATTATATAAAGATTTGTATATGCCCATGTAAACATTTAGTAAAATAGGTACCTTTTTGGAATTATCATGTAGGTGCCCTCATATGTAATTATTTTTAAGTAAACCTTGATGTGGTGATTTAGACAAGTTTTTTGTTTGGATATTGCTGCTTTATAAGCAAGTTGCAAATCTTAATTTTTAGGAAAGTTGGTACGTGTCAGAGTTGAAAGTCCCATGGATGTGCTCCGCTTCTATTTGTCAGGAAGGTCTGCAGGGCTGTCTCTATTTCAGCTTTGCAAAGTGAAATCTGCAGGTTGAGTGGCTGAGGAGCCCTAATTTTAAGCTGTATGCTGGTAGGAGGACTGTGGGAGGATATGTTTAAAAATAGAGAATTCTCTTATTGGTGGACCACTTTTCCAAAAGCCATTTAGCCTTGTAGAAGTCTGCTTAGGTAAATGGGCTTTGAACATTGCCCATCCTCTTTGTGGGTAAAAGTATGCACATTATTCTACAGTGTAACTGTGTATATGCATTTTTGTGTAGGTGTTCCCAGAGTGGGGGAGGTAGCAATGCACGTAGGTCTGCATTTTCAATATTATGCATGATTTTAATGGGATAAGTACCTTTGAAAAAAAGTCTGCAATTACTTTTGCTTGGGCTGTTTTGATGCAGAATCTGCCAGTAAAGTGCCTATAGACTTTTCATCAAAATAGCCTCTCAACAATGCTTATTCTCAGAGTATTTTTTTAGAGAGGGTTTGTGGTGGTACAGAGTACTGTTACCTTTTTGATTGCCTGCTAAAATTGACCCATGCTCCTCATGTATTAATGAAAGACCCCTGCACATTAGTAACAGCACCTTTTTTTTACCTAGGTAAAATGCCATGCTTATTCTTGTGTTATCTCTGTAATTTCACACACATGCAAAGAATTCAACTCCTTGTATCCATGTTAGATTTTTGTTTGGGCTTTAAATCTGAAGCCCCTAATGTGATACTAAAATATCTATTCCGTAGATCAGTTGGTATCCTTTCAGTTGTCAGACTTCTTCCCTTCATTTACTCCTTTCCCCATCTGAGGCCAGTATTCTCATCTTGCAGATGTTTTTCTAATCTGCATTGTATTCTTTAGCCTTTTTTGTCTTGCTGTCCACATATGGAATGTCTCATCTTTGCAATTTAAAAAAAAAATTTGAATGTGCTTAAAGTAATTTGAGATGAGAGTGGCTCCTCTTACATAAGCGCTGGCCTGACCTGCAGGGTTGCATGTTGCAAGTCATTGTAGATGGAGGATCAGACAGATTACACTTCAGGGTAGATTGTAAACTAATCGCATTGCTGTCACAAACCAAACAAGACTAAGCTTCTGCCTCAGGTGCCGATCTCTTACACACAGGCTGGTTTTATAAACGGAGGAGAAACAGACTTGTCAAGCCATCTGTCAGTTATACAAATGTAGTATGTCAAGTTCCTGTGATATAGAAGTGAGGGGCTTACCAGGAAGCAGAGATTAAAAAAAATAATTAGGTGGCGTTGAAGGAAGAAGGCGAAAATAGCAAGGATAACTGCAGACCACTGACGACTACTAAATATTCAAACCCAAACAAATTGAGAAATGTAAACTTTTGTAGTGTAGCACAATGGCACGTTTCCCCCATTTGCAGAATTAGGCATGTTGGGCAGTACATGCTGTATGTGTCATGGGGAGTGTTGGGGGGGGGGGAGGTGCATGCACCGTTTCTTGGCAGCTCTATGCTTGTGGCAGGGGGCTGTGTGCATGTGTAGCTACAGTACTTCCCCCTGTGCTGCATTACCTACTTGTCCCTCCTACCACCTTGCATTATTCCCCCTTCGTATCCTTCACTGTCCTCTTTTGCACTCTCCCTCTTTTCCTTCCACCCAACCATGCTCTCTCCTTCCTCTGCTTCCCAATTTTGCACACTCGCTCTCTATCAGGCCTTTCACACCCTCCTCCCTTTCTCTTCTCCCTTAATACACTCACTGTTGCTTCTCCTTTTGTTCTCCTACCCCTGCTCCTTCTCTTATGCTCAGCCCCTTGTCATCCCCTTCTTTCCATGCCCTCTTGTGCTCCTCTTAAGACCATAGTCTCACTCTTCTGGCTGGTGGAACCTTGGTACTCCTGTCAGCCTTTGTAAACCACAGTCCCCCGGCTCTTCATGCCAGCAGGACCAGGACGTCTGCAAACTCTTCATCCTCCTTGTTGGGGGAGGGAGGGGAGAGCATATGCATATTTGTTTCTGCACACTCACATGTGTAAACATGCGTACAGGCAGACAAATCTGGTATTGCGCTAAAGCAAAAAGCGCCTAAAAATCTTGAGTGGTAAGAGATCAGGAGGAAACCGCTTTTTCTTTAGGAACTTCTTTTCAAGAAAGGAGAGAGGGAAAGCCAATAGTAGAAGAGAAGGGATGTCCATAAAACCTGTAGAGCGGGAAATGTTTTGTCACTACATAGATCTGGGCTTTTCATCTCTGCTCCACATGGGGTGTAAAAGCTTGTTTGTAGATCTATTCTGGTGCTGTATGTGTGGGAAGGAGACAGGTAGTGGAGAATGAGGGATCAAATAGCCTCAAAGAATATGCTTGCAAGCAGTGGCTGGTGCAAGGATTGGAAGTACCCTAGGCGATCCTGCTGCCCTGCTCCCTCCCATGCCACGTCTGTCACCCCTCTCCAGAGCCAGCAGCAGCATTAATGCTGTTGAACCAAAATCAAATACTTAGCACTCACCTAAAACTCTGGTGCTGCATTGCAGTTCCTGCCTTCTAAGACCTGCCTGCGGTTCCTGCTGCAGGCACTAGAGAGGAATGGTGGCACTCTAGGCAGCCCCCTAGTCCACCTAATGGTAGTACCGGTCCTTTTTGCAAGTTATAATCTAAGGGTGATAGGATGTGCATTCATGAGCCTACATTTTGGTTCATTTGTGCACCTAGGAGGCACAAGGCAGAGTTGCTACTAATGGCTAGGTTAAATGGGGTGTGATTTCGGGTACTCTAACTAGGGGGAGAAGTGGGGGGAGGGGGAGGCGTCTGTCTAGAGTGGCATAGCATGTCCTGCCATCAAGCAGTGGGATGGCACAGAGAAGACTCGCTGGTCCTGAAAAATCAGTGGCAGTGGCTTTGAAGGCAGCAGCTCGGTGTCGCTGTGTGGCTGGCAGGAAGAGAATAGCGGCAGCCATCTTCCCTCCCTCTCCGGGCTTGTGCTTTCTTGTTTGTGTGAGAAGTGTCACAGATATTCAAAAGTTGCAGGCTTGAGGGCAAAAATCCCACCGTGGTCATTTTGGGAGCATGCAGATAGTGTGCCCAGTACCTGCTACATCTCTATCCCTGACACCCTCACACCCAGAAAATGTATATCTCCAAGAACAAGCAGGAATGAGTCTTCACATATGGGTACGTCGGTACCGACGGAGCCTGCGCGGGAACGCTCCCCAGCTTCCCAAAAAGGAAAGCTTTTGGGAGCATCCCACAGCGCCTGCGCGCTGCCTTCCCGCCTTTCCTAACCGCCTCTCCCCAGTTCTTCTTTTCCACGGAGCCAGCAGGTCGTGTTCCTGTCACCGCTGAAGAAGTTCTTTGTTTTATTTTATTTCTTTGGTCGCGCATCTGCCTTCCCTGACGTCGGACCGGTACCGCCGGTCTGTCTTTTCTTTTCTTAAAAAAAACCAAAAAAAACCCCATATTTTTTCCCTCAGTGTGTTTTTTCCTCTTTGGGCCTTAGGCCTCACGAGAAATTTTCCTCATGGAAAAAACAGCCTCCGGGTTTAAAAAATGCACTAAGTGCAGCGGTACTATTTCTGTCACCGACACCCATGAATGGTGTCTTAAATGTTTGGGTCCTGACCACTCCATTTTGGATTGTCCGTCCTGCTCCTTGATGTCTAAACGAGGTTTACAGAACCGAGCAGCTAAGCTCCATGTGCTGTTTCCCTCTGATGCAGCTTCAGTGGCATCGACGTCTTCCAGGGCCTCTACTTCCTCTCATGGATCTCAGGTAACCAAACATAAATCTAGCCGGTCCTTGAAGGGTAGATCTCCTTCCAAGCATCGAGATGCCTCCGGGCTTGCCCTCGAGAATTCTGCACCGGCAAAACAACCCCGACGGGAAGCTCCGGCTTCCAAAGCTACTCCTATGGGGTTACAGGTTGACATCGATGGCACGGCCTCGACCGATCACCTGTTAGAATGTTCTGGGGTACCGGCGCAACCTTCCGGTACCGAATTCCAGGCATTCATGGCGTCGATGGATCAGAATGTTCTATCCATGCAGCAGGCTATCACGGTCTTCATTCAAGCTGCGACGCCGCTGATACCACAACAAACTCCGTTGGTATCGGCTCCGGTACCGGCACCAGTGCCGGTACCGGTACCGACTGCATCGACATCGACCAGGATGCCGACTGCAGCGGTTCCCTGTCCAGGGATGCCCATCGGTACCATACCGGTCCCGATGACGCCCGATGTCGATACCGCTCGATACGCGTATCGAGCTTTAGAAGAGCACCCTGACAGTCGATACTTTGATTCCTCCAAAGACTCTGATGCATCAGAGGAGTCTGCTGAAGTGTCTCTAGCTCTTCCTGAAGAGCCTTCTTCTCCAAAAAGAAGAATGTCTCCTCCAGAGGATTTGTCCTTTCAAGACTTCATCAAAGAAGTCTCTAAAGGGCTTTCTATTTCAGTATCCTCTGAATCAGAGCCTAGAGCTAAAAAATTAGATATTTTAGGTTATTCTAAGGCTCCTAAGGAGGCAGTCACCTTGCCAATTCATGAGATTCTTTATGATCACATGATTGACTTATGGGAGACTCCTCTCACCATCTCTCCTCATTCTCGTAGGTTGGACACTATGTACCATGTCCCTCCTTGTCCTGGGTTTCATAAAACACAGCTTCCTCACCATTATATTGTGGTGGAGTCAGCTATGAAAAAGATAAGAGTGCAAAAAGACACTCCTCTGCTCCTCCAGGAAGAGAATGCAGGACCTTGGATGCTTTTGGTAGGAAAATCTTCCAAGCCAGTATGCTCATTGCCAGAATCAACTCCTATAGTCTTTATATGGGTATGTTTCTGAAAGAAGTTGCAGATAAGCTGCACACTTTCCTCCCTTTCCTTCCAGAGGATAAAAGGGAAGAATTTCTTATTTGGATTAAGCATACTCAAGATGTTTCAAAGTTTTCCAACCGTGCCAGCAGAGCTTCGGCCATTGCCATAGCTGCACGCAGAATTGCTTGGCTCCAAGCTTCTGATCTGGAATCTTGGGTCCAAGATGGCTTGGGAAATCTTCCCTGTACAGGAGAAAACTTGTTTGACAAAGATTGGCAAATAAAAGCCACTCAAATGGATGCAGAAAATTCTGCTTTGGATAGACTTTCCAAGTCAACCTCCATCCCTGCCAAGAAAAAATCTTTCAAAAAGTCTTTTTTTTCAAAAAAGGCAGATTCCATCCTACTTCTGGCCAACAATCATCTACAGGTCGTTTTGCTGCTAAGTGTCAGCAACCTAAACAGGCCAGGCCTAAGCCTACAGGGGCTGCTGCAACTCAGCAGACCCAGCCTCCTCAGGGTTTTTGACTTGATGCTAGAGAACTTAGCCTTTCTGGCTCTGAAACAGCCAGAGCCTCTCACCATTCCAGGAAGGTTAGCTCATTTTGCTCCCAGATGGGAGCAAATTACAATAGAGCAGTGGACCCTCTCCATCATAAGGGAGGGCTGCAAGCTTCATTTCTCAAACCTTCCTCCTCACACTATGGTGAGACATTTCAATTCTCCAGATCTCAGAGAATTGAACAAATTTCTATGCAAGGAGAAATTCAAGATGCTTTCTCTAGGCACTTTCCTTCCAAACCTTCTCTAGATCTCAAGGATGCGTACACACATGTCCTCATCCATCCATCTCACAGAAGGTTCCTCCATTTTCTTTTCCAAGGAAAGCATTACCAATACAGGGTGCTTCCTTTCGGTCTGGCCTCTGCTCCAAGAGTGTGCACCAAATGCATGGCAGTAGTAGCTGCATTTCTACGCACTCTGGGAATATTTGTATTCCCATTCCTGGACGACTGGCTCATCCGAGCTCCATCTCAGGCAGAGGCCCAGACTTCCCTGGACTGCACAAGGCACATTCTGCAGTATCTGGGGCTTGTGGTAAACCTCCCAAAATCCCAGCTCACCCCTACTCAGTCCCTAGAGTTCATAGGGGCCTGGCTGGATACTACCACTGCAAGGGCCTATCTTCCTCAGGCCCGTTGCCTACGCCTAGTGCAGTTAGCCTCCCAAATTCAGTCAAAGAGAGATTTATCTGCCCGGGAGATGCTACAACTGCTGGGCCACATGGCATCCACAGTACATGTGGTACCCTATGCTCGCCTTCACATGAGAGCAGCTCAATGGACTTTGTCCACCCAGTAGACTCAAGCATCAGGAGCTCTCTCAGACCAAATAGCAACCTCCAAACGCCTCTTTTGGTCTCTCCAGTGGTGGATGTCCACCCAAAATCTGTTGCTGGGGTCCCCCTTCCAACAGTTGTTGCCCCAGGCAACCCTCACAACAGATGCCTCCCAAACAGGTTGGGGAGCTCATCTACACGACCTCTCCACTCAGGGCTCTTGGTCTCCACAGGAGACCTCTTTGCATATCAACCACTTGGAGCTCAGAGCAGTTTTTCTAGCTCTCAGGGTTTTTCATACCCTGCTCAGCTACAAGACAGTCCTCATTCATACGGACAATCAGGTAGCCATGTTTTATATAAACAAGCAAGGAGGAACTGGCTCTCTGTCGCTTTGCAACGAAGCTTTAAGATTGTGGGCCTTTGCCAGAGCATCAAATCCATCTCCTGGCCGTATACCTCCCAGGAATCCAAAACTCTTGGGCAGACAGACTCAGTCGAGTTCTGCTTCCACACGAATGGTCCCTGCACATGGACCAAGTACTCAGAATCTTTCAAGAGTGGGGAACCCCAGACATAGACCTCTTTGCAAGTCCGTGGAATGCCAAACTTCCCCGGTTCTGTTCCAGAATTCCGTGTCAGGGAGTTCAGGCCAAGGATGCCTTCCTCCTTCACTGGGGTCAAGACTTCCTGTATGCCTTTCCACCCATTCCTTTAATTTCCAAGACTCTATTCAAGCTCCAGAGAGATCAAGGATCCATGATCCTCATAGCTCCATGCTGGCCACACCAAGTGTGGTACCCACTACTTCTGCATCTCTCTCAAGCTCCCTCCCTAGATTTGGGAGCTGCTCCGGACCTTCTGTCCCAGGAGGAGGGGACTTTGTGGCACCCAAACCCCAAGTTCCTTCACCTCAGAGCTTGGTTGCTGAAGGCCTAGACCTTCAAGGATGGAATCTTTCTCAGGTGAAGGATATTCTCCATGCCTCCAGAAAACCTTCTACTAGACGGTCCTATGCTTTTAAATGGAAAAGATTTTCCATTTGGTGTGCTGAGAAGGGGCTTGACCCTCCAGCACTACCTTTGGATTCTTTATTGGAATATCTCCTGCATCTCTCCCATGCAGGCCTTAAGACAAATTCAGTAAGGGTCCATTTGAGTGCTATTGCAGCATCCCTTAAGCCTATTAATGGACAGCTTATTTCCCCTCATCCTCTCATTGCAAGATTCATGAGAGGCCTAACTTTAACTAAACCTCCCATTAGGACTTCTCCGGTGGCATGGGATTTAAATCTGGTTCTTGGTCAGCTTATGAAGCCACCTTTTGAACCCTTAGCCACCACCTCCTTGAAATTTCTTTCCTGGAAGGTTATTTTCCTCATTGCAGTCACCTCAGCTCGCCGCATCAGTGAGCTGCAGGCCTTAGTGGCTAATCCACCTTTTACAAGGTTCCATCATGATAAGGTAGTCCTTAGGACCAATCCACACTTTATGCCTAAAGTGGTTTCACCTTTTCATCTTAATCAAGAGGTGTATTTACCTGTCTTTTTTCCAGGTCCTCATGCATCAAGTGCAGAGAGGAATCTTCATACCCTGGATTGTAACAGAGCTCTTGCTTTTTACTTACAGAGAACACAGCAACATCGAAAGTCTTCTCAACTCTTTGTTGCCTTTGATCCTTCTCATTTGGGACTTCCAGTCTTTAAGAGGACACTGTCCAATTGGATTGCTCAGTGTATTTCTTTCGCCTACCAGAGTAAGAACCTTTCTCTGGAAGGCCATGTCACAGCTCATAATGTGAGGGCCATGGCCACCTCTATGGCTCATCTAAATTCTGTGTCCATCGACCAGATCTGTCGAGCAGCCACCTGGGCCTCGGTTCATACCTTCACAGCCCATTACTGTTTGGACAAGGGTTCCCGCCGGGATGCCTTGTTTGGTCAGGCTGTTCTCAAACACCTGTTCCATACTTAATCAACTCCTGCCCTCCCTCCCTGAATGGATGCCTGAGATCCATAGGAGGAGATAGAGCCCTTCACAGGGTCTCATAATCTTGGGGATCTCCCAGGCATCTCTAGCTAGGGAGTCCCCATATGTGAAGACTCATTCCTGCTTGTTCCTGGAGATAGCACAGTTACTTACCTGTAACAGGTGATCTCTGGGAACAGCAGGAATAAGTCTTCACAACCCACCCACCTCCCCTGGAGTTGTATCTCTCTATCTATTTTTCCTTTCCTCTCTCTCTTTGTCTCAGCTTTAAAACTTGAACTGGGGAGAGGCGGTTAGGAAAGGCGGGAAGGCAGCGCGCAGGCGCTTTGGGATGCTCCCAAAAGCTTTCCTTTTTGGGAAGCTGGGGAGCATTCCCGCGCAGGCTCCGTCGGTACCGACGTACCCATATGTGAAGACTTATTCCTGCTGTTCCCAGAGATCAGCTGTTACAGGTAAGTAACTGTGCTTTATCTCCCTGTGTCATCCATTCCTGTCCAGTATGATCATTTGTTCTCGGAATGATTGCAGCATAGTTATACGTCTTGTTTTCAAATAACTACTTGCCAACATTTTAGATGTACAAGCATTTTATTATCACTCCTCTTGTGCTTTCAAGCATCAGTGCGTATGTTGGTCTCATTGGCCACCTGAGTAATGACCCTTCAGCGAAGTATTTTACTGCAGTGGTGTAGGTGCTTTGAGTATAATTTGAGGGCCAAGCAGGGGAAACTAGTATGTGAAAATATTCATCCTTGCAGCCCACCTTAACATATAGCCCACCTTAACATGTTGTAATGCTCATTGTGAGAGTGGCCCTTTTAGAATAATAGAACATACTGCTTGGCGCTACAAAAGTGAATTATTTTCGAGTTAGTCACCCATAAAGCTTTCTGAGGGAAGGTGCAGCATCTTCTGCCATTGGTGGCATCCTTTATTTAGTTTCTCTCTGTGCAAAATTGGTAAATTGTCACACCAGCTCTGTATTGGACTTCGACTTGTAGGCCACAGAGAGAGTTTTGAAATTCATCCCAGTGATTGAAGCAGTAGAACAGTGCGTTTCAGTTATAACCATATTCCCAGTGATTCTTGTGCCAGGTGGCATGGCCCACTACTTATCTTTAGTCTATAATTTTATGGCAGTCTAGCAAGGAAACTAAAATAGCTACCAAGAAAACATCACAAAAATACATTTTGGTAAGTCACATTAAATTCGCTGTGCAAATAAAGCACAAATCATATTGCTACAGACTGTAACACACTGAGCTGTAAATTATACCATATAACAAATTCACTTGCAGCTTGACCATAGTATCACAGTGTTCCCCACCCCCTCCCCATATCCTACATGCCCTGGCTCCGAGCGCATGTTCAAGTTCCTGAAAGACCTGCCGTCTATAGCAACTGGCCAGGGATGGTCGATGCAGTGGCTGAGCTGGGTAGCTCCATATTGGAGCTTATGGTACGTGTAGCCCACTGCTCTGTCCGTATGTGCATGCACGTGTTAATATTTTGTATGTATACGTTTGAATTTTAGATTTATTACCCACCTTGTCCAAACCTGAGTTCAAGGCAAGTTACATGAATTATTCTGCTCAAATATGCTCACAGTCTGAGTTACAAAATGTCAGTGGGGCAAATCAGGATTTGAACCCTGGATTTCCTGGTTCACCATATGCTTCTATATCCCACTAAGCTGCTCCACTTCGTAGATATAGATATAATGAATGAATTGACTAGTAAATGTATGCTTCATTAGCAATGATATAAGGAAATATCTGAAATATTTTAATATTTTTGTTGTTAGGATTGGAGTTTACTGTCTGTAGTCTCATCTGTCTTGAGTATATCTGGTTCCATATACTTATTTCTTAAAGCAGCAAATACTTATGAAAACTGTTACAATCATATTGCCCTGTTTTGTTCTAATTGTTTCATTCCTGCCATTACAAATAAGGATGCGGCTGTTCTGTAAAATCCTGTACAGGCATTATTGCTGCTGACTGAAGCGGGGTGAATATTTACTGTTAGCAATCAACACACAGATCCAGGGATGCTACCCCTGCCCCCCCCCCCATCCCCTCCAAAACAAATTATAAAACAAAGTGAAATATAAGATAAAGTTAAGGGTAGAATGAGATCAGCAAATGGTACGTAAGCCAGGCAACAGGCACCTTAGAACCTGTCATGTCATTTTAAGATGTTTCAAAATAGCTTTGGTGTTGGGGAAGCTTAGGCAAGTGTGCACCACACACAGGTTCTGCCTCGGTCACTATGCTCACGTAACCCCTCTTCTGAAGTCACTTCACTGGCTCCCTATCCATTTCCACATCCAGTTCAGACTTCTACTTGCTTATAAGTGCATTCATTCTGCTGTTCCTCATCTCTCTCTATACCCCTCCCCGGGAGCTTCGTGCCTCTGGCAGATCCCGTCTCTCTGCGCCCTTCTCTTCCACTGTCAACTCCAGACTTCGATCTTTCCACCTTGCTGCTCCTTATGCCTGGAACAAACTGACTCCATCTCTGGCCCTTTTCATATGCAGGCTGAAGACCCGCCTCTTTTTGAGGCTACTTTTGGATCCTGATGCGCCTCATTCTCTTGTTCATTACTTATGTGAATCTTGCCATACTCTAGTCCCCAGTTTTGCATTGTTTTTTCATCTTGATTGAATTGTAAGCTCTGAACAGGGACTGTCTCTTGCATCAATATGTACAGCGCTGCTACACCTTGTAGCACTATACAAATGTAGTAAAAGTGCTCTAAGACAGAGCATCTTATAGCACTCTAGGCAAATAGCCCACCATTGTTTGTCTACCTGAAATCAGGCCCCACTTAGCTTAGTGATTAGTCATTTGTAGAAACTCTGCCATGGGCCTCTTACTGCAGATTATTGTGCAGAAGGATTTTGCTACAGTAGTAAATCCTACTAGAGTGCTCTCTCTTGTGGCATATGAGGCAGGGCTCCCTGCAGTACTTGTCTGTCTCAGGAAGCACAGTTTTCTCATCCCATCTATCCTTTTCTCCTGTCGTCTTCCTGCTGTGCAGACAGCTGCCTCCTGTTATCTGCCATTCCGGATTCTCTCTCCTCTGGTGATCCGGATATCCAGTGTGAAGCTAGCTCTGGTTATATTCAGATAACTGCACTGGGTGTGTTTAATGTGATGCTGATATCTTCTAGTTTTGGAGGATTGAAGAGTGTACATTGGTAGCCTTTAGAGAGACCTGAATAGCACTTGGTGTGTGGGAAGGGAGACCACTTTTTGCCATTTCAGCATCAGATTTAGAAAACTACATAGTGAAATATTTTTGAAGCTCCTTCTTGAATTGCAGGAGAAGAAGAGGGGGTTGTTTATCGAATTTACTAAGGACTAAAATAAACCCTGTTGGGAGGGAGAAGTGTGTAATAGTCCCTGTAACATTGAATTAAGGACTTTTGAGTGTGTATATAAAGCATGCTGTGGTTAGAGCTAGTAAAAGCAGAAAGAATGTGGGTATGTCTTTGTACTTACTGTGTGTCTTGGAAAGAGAATCAATACAGACATATCTTTGAGAATTAGGGGGGGGGGCGGTTGAGGAAGGGAAGAACATTTTCAGAGAGCTGTGCATGAAGCAGACAGAAATTTGTGAATGGAACTATGCACTGTTCTCATGCAAGCTTTCAAACATGTCACCAGAAACACCAGAAATATAAAGCACTTGTTGGACCCTAGACCAAGCATATGTACACTTTCTCTTCCTCCTTTCATTTGCTTCAGTGCAGTGACAATGGCTTGATTTTAATGAATCTGTGTTGAAAGTAGAGTGAACAGAGGATGGCCCTGAGTTATGGATCTGGCTGGTTGTGGTGTGACCCCTATTGCACTGGGTGTTCAGATTTCAGAATGTGTCTGCAAGGTCCTGTCCTCCCTTTCTTGAAAATAAATGTTAAAAAATGCCCCTATGCTCTGTTTTATTTAGTATTCATCTACCAAAAAAGTGTGGCTTCTAGTTTGTTAAAATAAGAGGGTTTTGTTGTTTTTTTTAAATAAAAGGGGGTGTTTGACTTGGGCCCCAGTACAGGGCTCACATTGCTGCAAGGCACTGCTTTAAAATTAAATGCTGAGCACTGCCAGATGCCAGACATTGAGAAGAGTCTGAGTTTTGTCGGCAAATGGGATCTGCAAGTTAATTGGTGTTTTCTGCAGGCTTCTGGCTGTGAAATGAAATTGGAAGCCCTTTAGCCACATGGATAGCATAGGACCTGAATACAAATGTCACATGTCACCATTGAAGCCCACTGTGAGACAATACTGTTCCCACTCAAACACTCTGCCATTACCTATCATTTAAATATGGGGATCACACTTAAACTAAAAGCCCCATTTGCCTTTTACTGCAATTTAAATGTCCTCTTAGCAAAAGCTAAGTGACAGATTAAATGAAAAAAAGTATCCAGATTTTTAAACCTGTAATGCAAAACAACCTTTTATTGCTTCTTATGTGCCACAAATGAATCATTAGACTTGTCAACCCTAAACCAAGCCATAATTGGAGCGGCTACTGTTATCAAAGAAGGGCCGTTCCTCTGACAGCTTAATAAAGCTGAAACTGTTAAATTAAATCCCAGATGCTTAATCTGATGAAAGCAGTCAGGTAGAAGAATCAAAGACAAGTGTGTCTGCGGCTTGGTGGAATGATGAAACCCAACAGCTTGTCAACAAACACACTGCGTGAGCAGAGATTTTTCTCCTTACCTGCCCGTTGCCGACACAGTTTGGATCTGCTCTCTTGCCTTCCTGGAAAAGCAAGAAGTACAAATAGGCTTTTGTCCATTCATAATATTTGCTTTGCTTTTCTCCTTCCTGTTAGTACTAAGTGGCTGCTTCATACCACCCTTTCCCCTGTTTGTATTTTGCTTGTTAATTATATAATTTTGCCTCCATCAGGTTGGATGTTTGCGCAGTTCTACATAGGTATTGCTAACCTTTAACATAAATTACATAAAGAAGAGAAAGTACCAATGTGGTATCAACTAAAAATGTCTCCTTTCCCTGCATGATGACTTCAGGTCGGCATCAAAATTTCATTTTTTTTATTAGCCTGAAAAGCAGTTCTTAGTTTTTTATATTTTATAATGATTGTTTCATTTATTTCTGATATGATTTTTGAATCATTCGTTTTAATATGTACTCCACTTTGGACAACTTTAAAAATGTGGATTATCTAGTTAAAGAGAAATGAATAAATTCTCAGCTTTACTTTTGAAGGGGTGTGGATTTTGCCCAAATTTAATACAGAACCTGTGACTGTTATTCACAGTGATCACACATTTTAATTAAAGGCAATTCTGAAACAGGCAGACTTTTTAAAATGAACTGTGGGTGTATGTGTGTTGATGCAACCACCTTTCTGCTGTCTAATTAAAAATGAGTTGAAGTTCTTTTCTCTGGCAAAATAGTGATTAAATCTTTTTGACGGTATTAGACATTTGAAAGCAGCTAGACATCTGGTTGGTGGCTGTTTGTTTTTTTTTTTACATTTTGACTGGGAAGTGGTGGTTAGTACTTGAATTTGAAGTGGAACAAAACCAGTTGGAGTGGGGATTTTTCTTATACAGCATATTTTTTAGGAGCATCCCTTTTCTCTCCCTTTTCCCCATATAAACATCTGCAGCCTAGTGTACAGAAAGATGGAGATTCCTCCCTCTCCCCTCACCATCAGAAATCTATCGCATTAATCAGCCAGCCAGTGTGGAACGCATGGGGAGTGATTATACTATCATACACAATACGATCAGCACGAATCACTTGTCAAGGCCAATACATCAAAGTTTAATTCAGTAATAGAATGAATTAGAGCAAAATGAAACATTCTGTTCTCCCAAGAAACTTATCGCCCTTAGCAGATTCTTCCTGTAGGATGCTCACAGAAACAAACGTGCATCGCACATTTTATAGCTGAAGTAAAAACCCAATGCTCTACAAGAATGCAATGGATCTTTTCCCTTCTCTTTGGAGGGTGGTTCTTGTGGTGAGGAATGTACAGCACTCTGAAGTTTGCTACCTTACCTTAGTCATTCTTGGGGTAAAGGGGGTGGAACCTCAACAGTTTAATTGGAAGGATTTCCATTTGGTCTTCAGGTTAGATTGCATTACAGTGCACTCCATATTAAATATGAAAGTCTTGTGGGTAAGAAGATTGGACGGGTCGGGTGCATTATTTTGTCTCTGAGACAGACCATGGGGAAGGGGTACTGGGCAGGACATGTCTTTCACACTGGATAGTAACATCCATGACTGCTTGATACAACAGCCTGGCTACTAGAACAGAAAGATATAAAATATTAATGTCCATTTTGGATCCCCTTTTTTGTGAGGAAAGCAGTAGATAGGCCTGAAATCGCAATAACAGCCTTTGAAGTGTGTTTGCAAAGGCTCCAGGTTGGCCAGTGTATGTCTTAAAGAGCTGCCCACACAGATTGATATTTGTTGCTGATTATAGCCCATAGTGTTGAAAGAAATCACCTACTTCCTTGTCTGCTGTAACACTTCTGTGAAATGCTTAACCGTGCAGTTTGTGACTTGAGCAGCCGCAGTACTGCAGAACAAGTGGGTTTGTTACATGACTAGTGTAATCTTAAACACTATGGTGAACTTGCTTGTTCATCTTTTCAACCAGAATTAAAGCACTTTTTCTTTCAGGTTAGGTAAGAGAACCTTTATTCCCCACCCCTAAGTAGTAAGGTTGATTCTTTCTAGCAACTGAATAATATTGTCTCGTGAGAAGGGAGGGTGTGTGTCCATCCATTTTATATATTCCTTAATGGCCTACAGAAAAGTACAGTAAATAGGAGTTGCTTAGCACTTTATTACTGTCTAAACGTTTAAACGTACCCTTATGTTAAATGTAACCCTCCAATTGTGATGTGACGTGACCACCTTGATTGAAGGAAAAGGTGGCATACAAATCTGTCTAAATAAATAAATTACTGCTGCATTTGGTAGTCTAGTTTATATGCTGATTAAATTGATTAGATCTTCTGAAACTCCCATCTTATGTTGTGTTCTGTAGTTGTGCTTGTCGGTAAGTAAAACAGACCCTGCAAATGCTGATGTTTCTGCACCATCTTTCATGCACAGCCAGTAAAGCAGTGTACAATTTAAAAAAAAACCAACATGAAAAAACGCATAGAACAAAATGAGGAAAAAAACCGCTCTGTGGATGCCAGGATGTCTTTGGGTGGGTTGGTCACTTCATTCCCAGCTGGGTTTTAAAATGAGTAGGTGAATGGGGCGCACCTTTCAAAGACTTGCAGAGAATCCTTGTCAAAGCAGTCGTGCTTTGTGTATTTGTATTCTTGAATGTCAGTGGTTGGAGACTGAGTAGCAGATGCCCTGATGCCTTGTAGTTGGTTGCTCTGGAGTTAGTGTCTCCAAAGGGTTTGTTGTACCCATATGATGTCAGGAGTGGAGCTGGCTTGAATGGGTATGTGATATATCTGTCTCAATGTGTTACTAGTGCTCTTCTGAACACTTGTGTTGTGTCAAAGCATGATTCCTTCTGGCGCTCCTACAATATACTATGTACAGGCAGCACATTGAGGTACACCTAAAAGGTTTTTTTTAATCAAACCGACACCCAATACAACAGGGACTTTCAGTACAGTATCTCTCTGCAGCATTTTCTTGATCTCTGCATTATGTATTTGATGTATGGAATAGTCACTTGGTAACTGACAGTTCTATTAACAATGTTGCTATTGTGTTTTTCTCCCTTAAGCCTAGTTCCAGTGTTCTAGAATTTGGAATGATCACAATGGGTGATTACAGGTTCTTCATTCTCTTTAATTCTGCCAATCTTGATCCTGGGGTGGTTCTTCAGTGACGTTTTAGTGCTTTATAGAGTTTCCAGTAGACAAGCTATGCAATCTTCATTGTGCCTTTTTTTTTTGTAGAGGCCATCTGCCAGCAACATCTCACACTTAACAAGATGTAGAACATCTTCAGTGGTACAGATTCTACGTTTGCCTCTTTAACCAGTTTTTTTTCCCTATGTCTACTGTAGGTCATCTTGCCTGTAATCCACTATTCTGTGCTGCAGTTAACACTCTTGTATTTAGATTTAAATTCACCTTTCCTTGACATCTGGATGGCTGTGTGAAACCCATTCGGAGGAATCCTGAAGCAATGCTTGCTGCTTCTGTAGAAACAGAAGCTGCTTGTTGGGCCAGAATCAACCGTGCTTCCTCAGGATGTAGCACTACTAATATTCATTCCCTAGTAGAATACCTATCCGATTACAGCCACTGGATGACTTGTTTCTTCAGCGAGAAGTGGAATTTGCATGTTGATCTTGGATACAGTATACCTTTGCACCCTGTCAGACTTGCATTGCACTAATATTTGAGCTAAAGTTATATATATCTGTGGCTTTTTTGCTGCTGGATTGGTGCAGGATGTTAAGTGCTGTGCAGGATATTAGCTGATCTTAATTCAGCTTAATAGTGAAATTGTATCCAAAGTCCTCCAGTCTTGTTCTGGTTTCAAAGTACAACTGAATCTTTTTATGATGCAGATTCCTTTATGGTAAAATTGCTGCTCAAGAGGAGCTCACTAACCATGTCAAATAACAGATACTATCCCATTAGGCATCGTGACTCTCTGAGATTGGTTATAACAGATGTCGTATAATAGCAAGCATAAAAAATTTCAGTTTTCTTTTATGGAGCATTCTTCTGAAAATGCAAAGTAGCTGCATGGAGCTGAAGATTAAAATAGTATTTCAAAATATTAATATTCTGCATGGGTGCATGGTATGTTAACACAAGCTGCACTTTTATGAAAGGCACATGGACAGATGGGGAAGTGTAAATTTCTGTGTGTGTATACATATATATGTGTATCATGGGCATATTCTCTTGCCTATCTTTAACGCTGTTTTTTGGTTGGTTTGTTTTTTTATTCTGTTTTTATTTGAAATACTGTGCACCTGTAAACCGCATTGATCCGACTTGTTTGGGAGTATTGCGGTATAGAAATCTGTTAAATAAAATAAAATACATAAAGCTTGGATGCTGGGGTCAGCTTAAGAATTACAAAGAAAAGTTAAGGTTTTGTCAGCTGAAGGCCATGCATCAGGTCTTTCTCCATCTGAGAAAAGGGCCTGTGTGATCATGACAATTTATGTAGATAATCTCCTTACCTTGTATCTCATGAACATATAAATTAGCTATCGTAACAAAAGGAAAAACAAATTTGGTACTACCTATTTATGATGATATAATCCTAGGAGCAAAAGAGAGCACAGAGTGGTTGTATATATTTGTATTTTAAAAATATTTATTCTGCTAATTGGGATTCATTCTATATATAAAAACTTTTTACCACATTTGTCTATACTAGTGGATTAGTGTGTGTACATCTACACTGCATATAATATATGTGAAAATATCTGTAGTCAAAAATGTAAAGCATGCATCAAATTTTGGTATCCATATCAGATACGAGGGGTGGGGTGGGGGTGGGGTGACGAGGTGGCTGCCTGTGTGTGTGTATGTGATGTGTGGTGCGGAAGTGAGATGTATATTCTACCAGAGCGTAGGCGTCCTCATGAGTGAAGCACAGCTCATTAGCCCCTGCAGACATTTATCAGGCAGCAATGTGGGCATCACTTTCCAATTTTGTCAAGCATTACTGCTTGGATGTCCACATGAGGGTGGACATGGCCTTTGACTCAATGGTTTTGAGAACTGCTCTCTCTTCTTCCCACCCAGTGGAGTTGTAGCTTTAGTACATCACACTTGCCTGGACTGGTCTAACAGGATGATATGGAAGGTGATATTTTACTTACCTGTTAATGCCCTTTTCTTGAATCCTGCTAGACCAGTCCAGGGCCCACCCCTGGAACTGCATTGCTCTGTTCTGCTGCTGCAGTATCTATGGATCTGCTCTGATTTTCATACTTGGCTCTGCAGGTTCATCATCTACTGACAGCCTTATGTTTATGCTTTCCTGTACATAGTTCTCTACTGTTTGATTACACATTGTTGCCCATGTTGAGGTTGTGTGAGGCTTGCCATGTTCTTCCATATGCTTGGAGACGAATACTGAAGGGATCTCTGGTGGCTGAGATGGATAGATATATGGGAGTGATGTCGTCAAAGCCTGGGCTTTTCATTGATCTTTGT
Organism: Ichthyophis bannanicus; assembly: GCA_033557465.1. Lineage (NCBI taxonomy): Eukaryota > Metazoa > Chordata > Amphibia > Gymnophiona > Ichthyophiidae > Ichthyophis > Ichthyophis bannanicus. Next base: position 278,172,002 of record CM066032.1, on the reverse strand, counting down.
CTCTAGCAATCAGCTGATAGGGGAACACACCCAACTTGACTGGACTGGTCTAGCAGGGCTCTAGGAAAGGACATTATCTGGTAAGTAAAATGTCATCTTACTCATCAAAAAAGCAGCCAAACAATGCTTCAAAACATTTCTGGTTTCCCTATCTTGCTAAATCGGTCCAGGCATATGGGTTATGCTCACTTGCTGGCAGGTGGAAGTACTGTAGACTAGAGCAATTTTAAGTGATGTCATTAGGTGTATGTGTAGGTGAGGTGCCGAGAAAAATCATCATTTGCTTCCAGCAGATGGCAAGGGGTGTGGACTGGTGCAGCAGTACAGACTGGTCCTGTGACCTGCGTGTAGAGTCCAAGGCCCAGTGTTGCTTGGATCTCATGTACATCGCTCTCCTAGAGCCAACAGCAGCCCTGTACCCAGCGCCATTTCCCATGGGTTCCAGCACTGGTGGGCCATAGCACGGACAGGAGGACCCCCACAGAGCCCCCTGAGGTGGGTGGTAAGTTTGAACCCATGCCCTCCTTCCCTCTTGCTGTTCCTCTATCTTCTCTTTTTTTTCCCATTGATTTCAGTGGGGCTGTATTTGGTGCTCTGCTTGTAACAAAGGAGCTCTAAAGTAAGTAAACGATGATAAATAAATACATTTCCAGTAGCTAGGCCTCTCGGGTCTGTAGGGGATGGCTTTGGTCTCCTTTCTCAGGTTTGCCTGACTGGCTTGACAGGTTTGCGGATTCCCTTTTGGGTTCCTTTTCCACCACGATTCTTGTAAGTTTTTCTGTTGGGTTTTTGTTTAGCTTTTTTTCTTTGGGCGGTTGCTGTGCTTAAACACAGCTTGGTTCAGCCTGCAACTTCAGTGGGCTTTTTTTCTTATGACTGCAGTTTTTTGCCCTGGGTGCTACAGGGGTTGCCTCTGGGATTATTTTCTGTCTCATGTTGGAGGTGTAATATGTTTGCCTCAGCTATCCCTCCCCCCTCCCAGTTTATTTTCCTGCTGGCAGTCTCTGCAATGTGTTTTTTATGGCTAAGGGGGGGGGGAGTTATGGTAGAATGATCACATTTGCAAGTCCATGGGTCCCTGAAGGGCCTCTGGAGCCCCAGGGCCTCTTCTGACAAATGATTTGCAGTACAGCAATTGAAACAGCCCAGGGCTTTTATCAGTCCTTGCTAATTATTTGGTATTCCCCTCTGAAGGTTTCCATGCCCAGTCTACCCCATGGGGGATCCGTGGTATTTATATACCTCTCAATGGGCTGTGGGGGGGTGGTTAAGTGCACTCGTTATGCCTTCTTGCCTGCCTGTTTCTCCAGAAAGTCTTATTCCCTACATTGCTTGGGATGCAAAATAATTCCTTTCTCTTGAAGGCAAGTCGAAGGAAGGAAGAGAAATTCCATTTTGGTAGGGCGAAGATCCTTTTGTGATCATCTTTCACTGGGAAGATCTTTCTCTCCTTATTCAAGATGCCATGGCAGCTTTGTAGCTTGCAAAGCGTGTTCCTATGCAAGCCTAGCCAGTGGACCATATTTTGGAGGGTATCTGAGGGAGTCCTAGATTCCCCCGCCCCCCCCCCCTCAGATCTTATGTGGCTGATCATAGTTTCTCAGTGGGAGATGCCTGAACTAAGCCTAAGGGACCTTGAGATCCCTTCTTAGCTGTACCCTCTGCCACAGGGCAAGCTGGATTAGCTTTTTGAGCTCCCACTGGTGGATACCCAAGTCACAGCTGTGGCAAAGCAGCCAGTTGGAGGTGGCTCTGGCTGCATCTTTTTTTTCTCAGAATGGTCTCTATCATGTGAGACCAGTGGGTCCTCTAGATCCTCGTTCAGGGTTCTATGCTGGCGTTGCAGAGCCACTAAGGGATGTCTTCCTGTGGCTCCCCGTTCTAGCAGGTGGCAGTCAAGGAAAAACTACAGCGCCTTAAACTTCAGAGTCAACTTTGGGCTTTTTGCTCTCATTCAGCTCCATGGGTCAGGGTCTGCTGTGGCTCCTTGGATCCATGACATTGACACAAGCTCGTTCTGTGGGACCGGAGCATGGGATGACGGTGAAAGACTCTGGAGTAATTTGCAGAAATATTTTTCTACGGAAAGAGTGGTACATGCATGGAATAGTCTCCCAGTGGAGGTGGCAGAGACAAAACCTGTATCTGAATTCAAGAAAGCATGGGACAAACACAGAAGATATCTAAAGGGGAAAAAAAGGGCCTGTAAAGCTGCTTAGTTAGTATGGAAGGGCAGGTTAGATGGCCCATATGATCTTTGTCATGTTTGTGTTTCAGATTCCTGTTAAATCTCTCTTCTCCCTGTGCTCAGTTCAACCAGACCCCCCTCCTCCCTCAGAAGATCAAGGAACAGCTGACAGGGGCTTCATTATAGAACACTGCTGGGTCCTTCAGTCTCGAGCAGCACAAAACTATCATTGCATTGGCATAATGGAGAAATCGCACCCATGGTTTATCCTTTGAGATGGGTAGCATGTGCTCTGTATGTACTCCAACTGTGTATTTGTTTATTTACAGTCTCTTATATACTGCGCTATTCAACATCAGTGCAGTTTACATGACAACAGAAAGCTTATACGGTGCTGGAATCTGCTCCACATTTACAAAGAACAGGTGCTTACACTTGGGTAAAATCGGGGAAACTATTTACATATAGGCATCACATCAAGTAGAATCAGAGTATTCATAGTACATTGGAACTAGAAGGGGGAGTGGTTAATGGTGCGCAATCGTCCAGGTAGTGCTTGAGGAAGATGTGGTGCGCAATCGTCCGGGTAGTGTTTGAGGAAGATGTGATGCTTCGAAGCCTTCCTAAATTGCTTTCCAATAGTCGCTTATAAACATCGTGCACCATCAAGTCTACACTCTCCACACTGGTTGGTTCGGGTACCCTTCTAATGTAGATATTGTGTTGATGCCTGAACTCCTGAAAATTATTTTCTTGATGTACCATTCGTACTTGCAACATGGAAATTTGCCTTGCTCGTCAATTTTTCAGTGTCTGCTACTTGTGCACCCAGTTCTCACAAAATCCATGTGTATATTAATTGTAAGTCTTTCTGCATTGCACAGAGCTCCCCCCCCCCCCCATGGCTCATTGAAGCATGGCTGAAACTGACTTTTCAGGCCTTGAGGCCCTCCAGTTCTGTTAGCAGCATTGTGCAGTTGCTTGCTCTCTAAATATACTACTGGTACCATTCTCTGGCTTTTAGTTTCAGATGAAATATTTGATTGTAAACATTTTAGGTTTGGATGGCAGAGGGAGGGATTTCTGTTATGTACCATGTAGTGTTTGACATATTTTCATATTATGCTCCACTTTGAATAATAAATGTGAATGAATGAATAAATTACCCTGCCTCTTTCAGATGATGATCTGCAAGTCCTTGTCTGTTCTTGACCTTCCAGAATTTCCTCTTATCAACCTGATCTCCTTCAAAATTTTCAAATAGTCAGTGATGGTTCCCTCTACTTTTTAACATATTCATAAATGACCTGGAAATGGGAACAAGTGAGGTTATCTGATTTGCAACCAGCAGGAAATTTTTCAAAGTAGTTAAATCCCAAAAGGATTGTGAAAAATTGCAAGAGGACCTGGAGACTGGGCAGCCAAATGGCATGCAATTGAATGTGGACAAGTGCACAGTTAGTACTTGGGGAAGAGCAACCCAAACTATAGTTACATAATGCCACCAACCAGGAAAAGGATCCAAGTGTCAATGTGAATAATGCACTGAAATCCTCTGCTCAGTGTGCAGCAGTAGCCAAGAAAGCTAATAGAATGCTAAGAATTATAATGAAAGTAATGGAGAATACAATAACAGATGATATAATATCTCTTGATTTCTCCATAGTGTGACAGTACTTTGATTACTGCGAGCCGTTTTGGTCACCCCATTGAAAAAGCTATAGCAGAATTGGAAAAGTACAGAGAAGGGTGACCAAAATGATAAAGGCGATGGAAGGATACCTCCGTGAGGAAAGGCTCAAAAGGGTTAGAGATTATCAGCTTGGCAAAGAGACAGCTAAGGGGAGATATATAGAGGTCTATCAGATGAACGGAGTAGAATGAACAAACATGAATCGGTTGCCTTCTCCTTCAGAGAGTATAAAGACTAGGGGAGAAGCCATGAAGCTACAAATTAGTACATTTAAAATTAATCGTAGAAAATATTTTTTTTTTCATAGTGTAATTAAGCTCTGGAATTTGTTGCCAGAGGATGATGTAAAAGCTGTTAGTATAGCTGGGTTTAAAAAAGGTTTAGGCAATTTCCTGGAGATGTCCATAAACCTTCTTAAAATGGACTGGGGAAATCCACTGCTTTATCCCTGGGATAAGCAGCATGTAATCTGTCTATTTTTCAGGATCTTGCCAGGTACGTGTGACCTGGATTGGCCACTGTTGGAAACGAGATACTGGGTCAGATCAATGATCCATCAAGTCCAGTATGGCAAATCTTATGTTTCATTCGCTAAATTGAGTGGGGTCCATGGAGATATGGGTTTAGGCTGCCATACCTGCGACTGATGCCACTCTTCCTGGTCAAGTGTGTTTCTTGATAGTATAATGCCTTAGTACATTCCTGCAGCAGATTATTGCCATATCTCAACATAAGGACAGGTGTGCGCATTGCAACGGTGTCATTTTCAGGGTTTCTAACTTGACCCGAAGTCTTTGTGCACTTCAGATTTCTAGCTGAGCAGCACTGTAACTGGCAGTCTGTTTCCTGTACTGCTTGCCTTTCTATGAGCTTTGCAGGTCTGCTTAGTGAAGAGACCTTATCTCCAGGAACAAGCAGGAATAAGTCCTCACATATGGGTACGTCGGTACCGACGGAGCCCGTGCGGGAAAGCTCCCCAGCTTCTTAGAATAGAAGCTTTTGGGACCTCCCACTGCACATGCGCACTGCCTTCCCGCCTTCCTGAACAGCTCTCCTCAGTTTCTCTTTTTCCGCGGAGCCAGCAGGTCGTGTTCCTGTCACCGCTGAAGAAATTGTTATTTTATTTGTTTCTTTAGACCGCGTACCTGCCTTCCCCATACCGATACCGGTATCGCCGGTCTTTTCTTTCTTTCTTTAAAAAATTATAATTCTTTTTTCTTATTTTTTAGCTTTTTGGTCACTTCAGAGAGGCCTCTCGGCCTACTCAATTTCTCCTCATGGAGAAGCCAGCCCCTGGATTTAAGAAGTGTACCAAATGTAATGCTGTTATTTCAGTCACAGACACCCATGAATGGTGTCTGAAATGTTTGGGGCCTGACCATTCCATACCGGACTGCCCATCTTGCTCCCACATGTCTAAACGTGGGCTGCAGAACCGGGCCAACAAATTCCATGTGCTGTTTGCTTCAGAGAATACAGCATCACAGTCATCCAGGTCTTCTTCTCCGGATGGATCTCAGGTAACCAAACCTTCTGTGGGCAAGTCCTCAAAGAGCAAATCTCCTTCAAAGCATCGAGAGGCTCTTAGCTTAGAACTTGAGGACCCTGCCCCAGCCAAACAACCCCGGCGGGAAGTCCAACTTCCAAAAACGCCAATTCAGGGGTCTCAGGTTGATATCGATGCTACGGCCTCGACAGATCACCTGTTAGCCTGCTCTGGGGTACCGGGTCACTCCGGTACCGACATCCAGGCAGCTATGGCGTCCATGGGCGATACTGTACAGTCCATGCAGCAGGCCGTCATGGCTTTCATTAAAGCTGCAACGCCATCGGTTCCGCTTTCAGCGGTTCCGGGCCCGATACCGGTATCGTCCGCCATGCCGGTATCGAGGCCGTCCACCTCTAAACGCAAGTCGGTACCGTATGGGCTTTCGCTCCATACCGGTTCCATACCCGATACGCCCGATATCGATACCGATCGGTACGCGTATCGTGCGTTAGAGGAAAGCACCGATTCCTCTGAGGATTTTCACTCCTCTGATGATTCTGCTGAGTTTTCACTCAACTTACCTGAGGAGCCCTCTTCTCCTAAAAGGAGAATGTCCCCTCCAGAGGATTTGTCCTTCCAGGACTTTGTTTTAGATATGGCTACAGCCCTTTCTATTACCACATCCTCTGAAAAGGAACCCAGATCCAAAAAACTGGATATTTTGGGATACTCAAAGGCCCCTAAGGAGGCAGTTACCCTGCCTATCCATGAAATCCTTCAAGAACAACTGATGGATTTCTGGGAAAATCCTTTGACTTTGTCTCCTTATTCCCGTAGGTTGGACACCATGTATAGGGTCCCTCCTTCTCCTGGTTTCCAAAAGACTCAATTGCCCCACCACTCTATTGTGGTGAAGTCTGCAATGAAGAAGATTAGGAGTACCAAAAGGCACTCTTCCACCCCTCCAGGACGGGAATGTAAGACTTTGGACTCTTTTGGTAGGAAAATTTTCCAGGCTAGTATGCTTATAGCCAGGATTAATTCCTACAGTCTCTATATGGGCATGTTCCTGGAGGAACTTGCCAAAAAGGTGCGGCATTTTGCCCCCTTTATCCCTGAGGATAAAAAGCAGGGATTCCTTTCCCTAGTGAAACAACTCTTAGAGGTTTCTAAGTTCTCTAATAGGGCAGCATATGATTCCTTTGAGGGAGCCAGTAGGGCTTCGGGCATTGCTATTGCAGCCCGACGTCTTGCTTGGCTCCAGGCCTCTGATCTGGAACCTTGGGTTCTAGATGGCTTACGGAATCTGCCCTGTACAGGTGAGAACTTATTTGGGGAAGAGTGGCAAATCAAAGCCACCCAGATGGATGCTGAAAATGCCACCTTGGAAAGACTTTCAAAGTCCACTTCAATTCCTACTAAGAAAAAGTCTTTTAAAAGGCCTTACTATAAGAAGGCCAGAGTTGCTTCAAATACTGGCCAGCAGTCTTCTCAACCTCGCTATACTGCTAAGCGTCAGCAATCCAAACAAGCACGAGCTAAGCCTGCAGCAGCTACTGTAGCTCAGCAGGCTCCAACCCCTCAGGGGTTTTGACTTGCTCCTAGGGAACTTGCCACTTCTGGTTCTAACACAACCAGAACCTCTCACCATACCCGGAAGGTTGGTTCACTTTGCTCCCAGATGGGAACAAATCACAACAGAACAATGGACCCTCTCTATCATTCGAGAGGGTTACAAACTTCATTTCTCCAGCCTTCCTCCCCATCATATGGTGAGACCATTCAATTCTCCCCCATCTCTCCTAACCCTGTTGGGTCAAGAGGTTTCCTCTCTTCTTGCCCAAGGGGCCATAGAAGAGGTTCCTCTTCCTCAACAAGGGTCCGGTTTCTACTCCCCTTATTTTCTCATTCCAAAGAAGACAGGGGGATTCAGACCAATCCTAGATCTGAGAGAATTGAACAAATTTCTCTTCAAGGAGAAATTCAAAATGCTGTCTCTCGGCATTCTCCTTCCTTACCTCCAGGGTCAGGACTGGCTTTGTTCTCTAGACCTACAGGATGCGTATACACATATACTCATCCATCCATCCCACAGAAAGTATCTTCGCTTTCTGTTTCAGGGAAAACATTTCCAATACAGAGTACTCCCCTTCGGTCTAGCCTCTGCTCCAAGAGTATTCACAAAATGCATGGCAGTCGTAGCCGCATTTCTAAGAGGCATGGGAATCTTTGTCTTCCCATATCTGGACGACTGGCTCATCCGAGCTCCAACTCAGTCACAGGCCCAGATTTCCCTGGACCACACAAGGAGCCTTTTGCAGTATCTGGGACTGGTAGTAAACCTTCCCAAGTCCCAACTCATCCCTACTCAATCTCTAGAATTCATAGGGGCCCAGTTGGACACCATCACTGCAAGGGCCTACCTTCCACATGTTCGAGGCCAGCGCCTCCTGAGTTTGGCCTCCCAAGCTCAGTCCAGCACTCACTTGACAGCCAGGGAAATGCTACGCCTACTGGGTCATATGGCCTCCACAGTGCATGTGGTGCCCTATGCTCGTCTTCATATGAGAGCAGCTCAATGGACCCTGGCCACTCAGTGGACTCAGGCGTCAGGAGCGCTCTCAGACCAAATACAAACCTCCGATCGTCTGTTTTGGTCCCTCCACTGGTGGACTTCCACCAAGAATCTGTTGTTGGGGGCTCCATTTCAACCATTGCTACCCCAAGCAACCCTCACAACAGATGCCTCCCAAACAGGGTGGGGAGCCCATCTGCAAACTCTCTCCACTCAGGGCACTTGGTCTCTACAAGAGACCACCCTTCATATCAATCTTCTGGAACTGCGAGCAATTTACCTTGCCCTCAAGGTCTTCCACTCCCTCCTAGCCAACCTCACTGTCCTAGTTCAGACGGACAATCAGGTGGCCATGTTTTACATAAACAAACAAGGAGGGACGGGCTCTCTGTCGCTTTGCAACGAAGCTCTAAGACTATGGGCCTTCGCCAGAGAGCATCAGATTCACCTGCTAGCAGTGTATCTCCCAGGAGTTCAAAACTCTCGGGCAGACAGGCTCAGTCGAGTTCTGCTGCCACACGAATGGTCCCTACATTTGGACCAAATAAACCGAATCTTTCAGGAATGGGGGACCCCGGACATAGACCTCTTTGCAAGTCCGTGGAATGCCAAACTTCCCCGGTTCTGTTCCAGAACTCCGTGTCAGGGAGCTCAGGCTACGGACGCCTTTCTCCTGAATTGGAGTCAGGCATTCCTATATGCCTTTCCACCCATTCCTTTGATTCCCAAGACTCTGTTCAAACTCCAGAGGGATCATGGAACTATGATCCTCATAGCTCCACGCTGGCCACGCCAAGTGTGGTTCCCTCTACTTCTACAGCTCTCCCAGGGATCCTACTTGGATCTGGGAGCTGCGCCAGACCTCCTGTCTCAGGAGGAGGGGACTTTGTGGCACCCAAACCCCAAATCCCTTCACCTCAGTGCTTGGTTACTGAAGGCTTAAGCCTTCAAGACTTTCATCTTTCCCAACCAGTGAAAGATATCCTTTCTGCCTCTAGGAAACCCTCTACCAGGCGTTCCTATGCTTTCAAATGGAAACGTTTTTCCATTTGGTGTGCTCAGCAGGGTCTTGACCCTCTGGCACTTCCTTTGAATTCTCTTCTTGATTATCTCCTGCATCTATCCAATGCAGGCCTCAAGACGAATTCGGTAAGAGTCCATTTAAGTGCTATTGCAGCATCCTTGCAACATATAAATGGACAACCTATCTCCTCTCATCCTCTTGTTGCAAGATTCATGAGAGGCCTGACTCTCACTAAACCTCCCATCAGACCACCCCCGGTCGCATGGGATTTGAATCTAGTGCTCGGTCAACTTATGAAGCCACCTTTTGAGCCAATGTTTTCCACCTCCTTGAAATTTCTTTCCTGGAAGGTCATCTTCCTCATTGCAGTCACTTCGGCTCGCCGCATCAGTGAGCTGCAGGCTTTAGTGGCTAATCCACCTTACACAAGATTTCATCATGATAAGGTGGTCCTTAGGACGAATCCCCACTTTATGCCTAAAGTGGTCTCGCCTTTTCATCTTAATCAAGAGGTATATCTACCTGTCTTTTTTCCAGCTCCTCATGCATCCAATGCAGAGAGGAACCTTCATACTCTGGATTGTAAAAGAGCTCTCGCTTTTTACCTTAATAGGACTCAGCCACATTGAAAGTCTTCTCAACTTTTTGTGGCCTTTGATCCTTCCCATTTGGGACTTCCAGTCTCCAAGCGTACACTTTCCAATTGGATTGCTCAGTGTATTTCTTTTGCTTACCAGAGCAAAAACATTTCTCTGGAAGGCCATGTCACTGCTCACAATGTGAGGGCCATGGCAACTTCTATGGCTCATCTGCACTCTGTTTCCATAGATCAGATCTGTCGAGCCGCTACCTGGGCCTCGGTTCATACCTTCACAGCCCATTACTGTTTGGACAAGGACTCCCGCCGGGATGCCTTGTTTGGCCAGGCTGTCCTCAAGCACCTGTTCCATTCCTAAACAACTCCTGCCCACCTTCCCAGAATGGATGCCTGAGATCCATACGAAGATGGCGAACCTTTACAGGGGATCCCATGCATCTAAGCTAGGGAGTCCCCATATGTGAGGACTTATTCCTGCTTGTTCCTGGAGATAGCACAGTTACTTACCTGTAACAGGTGATCTCTGGGAACAGCAGGAATTAGTCCTCACAACCCACCCACCTCCCCTAGGAGTTGTATCTTTTATCTATCTATCTTCCTGTCCTCTCTCTGTTGACTCAGCTATAAACTCGAAACTGAGGAGAGCTGTTCAGGAAGGCGGGAAGGCAGTGCGCATGTGCAGTGGGAGGTCCCAAAAGCTTCTATTCTAAGAAGCTGGGGAGCTTTCCCGCACGGGCTCCGTCGGTACCGACGTACCCATATGTGAGGACTAATTCCTGCTGTTCCCAGAGATCACCTGTTACAGGTAAGTAACTGTGCTTTCTGTTCCGAGGAGAAACTACCCAAATCCGCTCTGAGGACACATTGGAACTCTGCTGGACCAATACCTGTGTGGTGGTTTTTGTATTTTTGTTTTTTTAATAAGTAAGAATAGAGGTTTTGTATGTGGCCCAATGATGCATATCTGTGCAGAAAAAGAAAATAACATGACATTTTGTGACAAAACTATGTACTATTTATGTGAAAGTAAATTAAAGATTATATATTCCTTGTAATTTTGATTATGCTTGATCAGTTATGTGGCAAATGTTTGCATGCAAGAACTATAGATGAGACATATGGAGAGGAATTCTAGAAGATCGTCCAAGTGCAATCTGGGACGTCTAAGCCAGAATATCGGAAAAAAAAATACAGGCACATCCAGGTGCAGATGTGATTTCACAAACCTGGATGTGCCAGATATGAACGTCTGCAGGAGCATCTACCTAGATGTCCCCAGAATGGTATTACAGAATCTGGATGTCTGGGATAGCCTAGTGGTTATAGCAACTGGCTAGGTTCAAATCCCATTGCTGCTGTCATTGACATTGTGCTGAGTACTGGCGATGATCAAATAAATGCATTCTTCTCTACACCCTCTGGATGTTTTTCAGTTAAAACGAGCACTTTTCAGATGCCTGTTTGTCACTGTGTGTGCCTCGGAGCAGGTCTAGGGTTAGACATGATGCCAAACATCCATGATGTTTCTGTGATCAGCTGGGGATGTCAAAGTCGCTGAGAATGCCCTAACTATGCCCTCAGGTTCCTGGTAACATCCCAGCCATGCCCCCTTTTAGATTCGGATGTCCTCTCACGAGGAACGTCCCCAGAGTTTGCTTCTAAAATGGCTCTGGAGATGTCTCTGTGCTGTGGACATCTCTAACCCAGTTTTCAGCTGTCCAAAGCATGAATAAGACTTCTAAAATGACCCCCATTGTGTACAATAGAATTGTTTAAGTTATACTTTTTTAGTAGCTAATAACCTGCAAAAGGTTTTCACTGCAACAGGAGGTATACTTTGTCATATGTGCAACTTCTTTGCTATCTTTTTAAAACATATCTTCTGCCTAACTTCAGAAAAACATTACCCACAATCTCTGTTTATATAAAATAACTCAGTGATTTATTTGTTTGAGGGTTTTTTTAAACCTTTTGCTTTTAATGAAATATGTTAGCAGTGTTTAAAAAAGACATATATAAAGTATGTTGAATGTCTCAAACATATCTGGTGTTTTATTTTTATTAAATAAGGTGCTTTGTGGATGTGCATAGTCTTAAATCCTCACTGCAAGGCAGAGCAAAAGTCCAGTTGGCTGAAACAGCTGAAAAAATGGAACAGTGTTGATGTTTGTCCCTGGGAAGATGGAAACCACGGAAATGAGCTGCCCAATTTAACCAATGCCTTGCCTCAGGGTGCCAATGCCAACCAAGGTGAGCTCATATTGTTTGGTTCTGATCAGCAACATGGTAAATGCTATGATTGTTTCCATGTGTATCATCTTGTTGGCCTGTAATCTGAATTTGCATCGTAAGATTTCAGCATATTTGAAATGTAGACATCCTAACACTACACTGATGCGCAAATCTAAAATTTTACTGGGTATAGCTCTGAATTGGTCTTTCTCCAGGAACAAGCAGGAATGAGTCTTCACATATGGGTATCGTCGGTACCGACGGAGCCTGCGCGGGAACGCTCCCCAGCGTCCAAAAGGAAAGCTTTTGGGAGCATCCCACAGCGCCTGCGCGCTGCCTTCCCGCCTTTCCTAACTGCCTCTCTCCAATTCTTCTTTTTCCGTGGAGCCAGCAGGTCGTGTTTCCTGTCACCGCTGAAGAATTTCTTATTTTTTCTTTTATTTTTTTAGTCGCATGTCTGCCTTCTCGACTCCGGACCGGTACCGCCGGTTTTTTCTTTCTTTATTAAAAAAAAAAAAAAAAAACCCCTACTCTTTTTCTACCTCAGTGTATTTTTTCTTTCTGTGGCCTTAGGCCTACAGAAAATTTTTCCTCATGGAAAAGCCCGCCTCCGGGTTCAAAAAGTGCACTAAGTGCAGTAGCATTATTTCTGTTACCAACACCCACGACTGGTGTCTTAAATGTTTAGGTCCTGACCATTCCATCGTGGACTGTGAGTCCTGTTCCATGATGTCTAAAAGAGGTTTACAGAATCGAGCAGCCAAGCTCAGTACCCTGTTTCCCTCTGATGCAGCTTCTGTGGCATCGACGTCTTCCAGGGCTGCTTCTTCCTCCCATGGATCTCAGGTAACCAAACTTAAATCTGGCCGGTCCTCGAAGAGTACATCTCCCTCTAAGTATCGAGATGCCCCCGGGCTTGCTCTCGAGGAATCCACACCGGCAAAATTACCCCGGCGGGAGGCTTCGGCTTCCAAAGCTTTATCTATGGGGTCACAGGTTGACATCGATGGCTCGGCCTCGACCGATCACCTGTTACAATGTTCTGGGGTACCGGCGGTTCACTCCGGAACCGACATCCAGACATTGGTGGCATCGATGGATCAGAATATTCTGACCATGCAGCGTGCCATCACGGCATTCATACAAGCTGTGATGCCTTCGGTACCGCAACAAACTCCGTTGTCGGTTCCGATTCCGGTACAGGACCCGATACCGGTTCCGCTGCCGGTACCAATTGCATCGACATAGACGTCGACGGCAGCGGTACACTATCCTGTGATGCCCATCGGTACAGATCCGGTACTGAGTACTCCCGATGTCGATACCCCCCAGTATGCGTATCGGGTTCTGCGAGAGCATCCAGACAGGCGATACTTCGATTCCTCTGAGGACTCTGATGAATCAGAGGCCTCTATCGAAGCATTGGGGATCCTTCCTCAGGAACCCTCTTCTCCAAAAAGGAGAATGTCTGTCTCCTCCAGAGGACTTGTCTTTTCAAGACTTTATCAGGGAGGTGGCCAGGGGCCTTTCCATCTCAGTTGCCTCTGAGACAGAGCCTAGAGCCAAAAAATTAGATATTTTACAATATCCTAAGGCTCCCAAAGAGGCAGCCACTTTACCAATACATGAGATTCTCTATGATCACATGTTGGGCATATGAGAGACTGCTCTTACCACCTCCCCTCATTCTCGTAGGTTGGACACCATGTATCGTGTTCCTCCTTGTCCTGGTTTTCATAAGACTCAGCTTCCTCACCACTCCATTGTGGTGGAGTCTGCTGTGAAAAAGATCAAGAGTACAAAGAGGCACTCTTCTACTCCTCCAGGAAGAGAATGCAGAACCTTAGATAGGTTTATAGGTTTATGTTTATTCATTTGATATAACCGCCTTTCTGGGGTAATCAAAGCGGTGTAGATGCCTTTGGCAGGAGAATTTTCCAGGCCAGTATGCTTGTAGCCAGAATCAACTCCTATAGTCTCTATATGGGGATGTTTCTAAAGGAAGTTACAGATCATCTGCAAACCTTATCTCCTTGTTAACTGCTTCAACGCAATTACAGATTGGCTAACTACCCAAAACCTCCACATTAACTTCAAGAAAACTGAGGTACTTTTCATGTCAAGGAACAAAAACTTCTCTCCCCCCTCCAGCCTAAGAGTAAGAGATGCGGAGCTCCCAAGCCGCAATGCCATACGCTACCTCGGCATTACTCTTGACCAGCACCTAGATTTCAAGGAGCATATAAAAAACATCACCAGGTTCATCTACAACAAAATCAGGACATTGAGACTTCTCAAACCTATGCTACCTGCTGACGAGTTCCGAACCATCTTCCAGGCCCTCATACTACCATATCTAGATTATGCAAACCTAATCTTGTATGGCCTACCAAAGAATATCCTCAATCCTCTCCAACAAGCCATGAATGCCGCTGCACGTGTCCTCTATGGTCTAGCCAGATCAGACCACATCACACCAATACTCAAGGATCTCCATTGGTTACCGATATACTCCAGGCTAACATATAAGATTCTGCTAATAACATTCAAGATTATCAACAACATCGCCCCCAATCCTCTCAAGGAACTTATCACACCTACTCCTAAAACTAGAATCAGAAGGACAACAGACAACACTTTGACTATTCCCAAATATTCCATAAAATGCTCCCAAACAACCAGGAGAAGAACCTTTGCCTACTATGCACGAAAATGTTGGAACGACCTCCCCCCAGAAATCAGAGCGATCCGGGATCTTCTACAATTCCGGAAAGCAATAAAACACCACCTCTTTCTGCTCCATTTTGCCCAAGCCGCCACCCCGACTCTAAGAAACCATCCCCCCTCCCCTACTAAAGACTCCTACACAACATAATGCTCAAGTCCCAAGCACCCACTTGTCAGTCCTAAGCAACCTACGTACTTTCAGATCAAGTATCAACTATTATGCCATATCTTTATGTACATAGTTTCATGTATTCCTCAACCATCCTGATACATGTCAATATGTAAATAGTTTCCCATGTTCTCCAAGTTTTATTCCTTGTTATAATGTAATTTCAATCAGTCTTCTCTGATCTGAAAACTTTGTTAAATGTAAACCGCACTGATAACAAATAGTGCGGTATATAAGAATTGTTAAATAAATAATGTCAGAAAATAAAAGGGAAGAGTTTCTCACCTGGCTTAAACATGCCCAGGATATTTCCAAGTTTTCCAACCGTGCAGCCTTTGACTCTTTTGAAGGTGCCAGCAGAGCCTCGGCTATTGCCATAGGTGTACGCAGAGTTGCTTGGTTACAAGCCTATGATTTGGAATCCTGGGTCCAGGATGGACTAGGTAACCTTCCTTGTACAGGTGAAAACCTGTTTGGCAAAGATTGGCAAGCAAAGGCCAACCAAATGGATGCTGAAAATTCTGCTTTAGATAGACTTTCAAAGTCTACTTCTGCTCCTTTTAAAAAGAGATTGTTCAAAAAAGGATTTTTCCCAAAAAAGGGAAATATTCTTCTGTTTTGGTCAGGCCTCTTCTGCAGGTCGTTTTGCTACAAAGAGGCAACAACAACCAAAACAGGCCAAGCCTAAGGCCTTGAGGACTGCTACAGCCCAATAGCCTCAGCCTTCTCAGGGCCTTTGACTTACCACTAGAGAACTTAGCCTTTCGGGCTCTAGAACATCCAGAGTCTCTCACCATCCCAGGAAGGTTAGCTCATTTTGCTCCCAGATGGGAACAAATCACAGCAGAGCAATGGACCCTCTCTATCATAAGAGACGGGTACAAGCTTCACTTCTTAAACCTTCCTCCTCACACTATGGTGAAACAGTTCAATTCTCCAACATCTCTCCTCAACCTTCTAGGTCAAGAGATTGCCACCCTTCTTGCCCAAGGGGCAATAGAAGAAGTACCCCTTCTTCAACAGGGCTCAGGGTTCTACTCCCTCTATTTTCTCATTCCAAAGAAAACAGGGGGCTACAGACCCATTTTAGATCTCAGAGAATTGAACAAGTTTCTATGCAAGGAGAAATTCAAGATGACTTCTCTCGGAACTCTCCTTCCATACCTCCAGAGTCAGGACTGGCTTTGTTCTCTAGATCTCAAGGATGCGTACACCCATGTCCTCATCCATCCAACACACAGAAGGTTCCTTCGGTTCCTTTACCAGGGAAAGCACTACCAATACAAAGTGCTTCCTTTCGGTCTGGCCTCTGCACCAAGAGTGTTCACCAAATGCATGGCAATAGTAGCTGCATTTCTACGCACTCTAGGGATATTCGTATTCCCATATCTGGACGACTGGCTCATCCGAAGTCAGAGGCCCAGGCTTCCCTGGCCTGCACAAGACGTGTTCTACAGTATCTGGGACTGGTAATAAACATTCCAAAATCCCATCTCACCCCTACTCAATCTCTAGAGTTTATAGGGGCCTTGCTGGATACCACAACTGCAAGGGCCTATCTCCCCCAGGCCTGTTGCCTACACTTGGTGCAGTTAGCCTCACAGATTCAGTTAAAATCCCATTTAACTACTCGAGAGATGTTACAACTCTTAGGCCACATGGCATTCACCGTGCATGTGGTTCCTTATGCTCGCCTTCACATGAGAGCAGCTCAATGGACTTTGTCCACCCAATGGACCCAGGCATCAGGGTGCCTGTCAGACAAGATAGCGACCTCCAGTCGCCTCTTTTCCTCGCTCCATTGGTGGAAGTCCACTCAAAATCTGTTGCTGGGGTCCCCCTTTCAACAGGTGTTACCCCAAGCAACCCTTACCACAGATGCCTCTCCAAAAGGTTGGGGAGCTCATCTACAAGATCTCTCCACCCAAGGCATCTGGTCTCCACAGGAGACATCTCTACATATCAACCTCTTAGAGCTCAGAGCAATCTTTCTGGCTCTCAGTCTTCCACACCCTGCTCAGCTACAAGACAGTCCTCATCCACACGGACAACCAAGTAGCCATGTTCTCCGTGAACAAGCAGGGGGGGACTGGCTCTCTGTCGCTTTGCAACGAAGCTCTGAGATTGTGGGCCTTTGCCAGAGAGCATCAAATCCATCTCATGGCAGTGTATCTTCCAGGAGTTCAGAACTCTTGGGCAGACAGACTCAGTCGAGTTCTGCTTCCACACGAATGGTTCCTCCATGGGGACCAGATAGCCAGGATCTTTCGAATTTGGGGAACCCCAGACATAGACCTGTTTGCAAGTCCGTGGAATGCCAAACTTCCCCAGTTCTGTTCCAGGATTCCGTGTCAGGGAGTTCAGGCCAGGGATGCCTTCCTCCTTCATTGGGGGCAAGATTTCCTCTATGCCTTTCCTCCTATTCCCCTCATTCCCAAGACACTGTTCAAGCTTCAGAGAGACAAGGGGTCTATGATCCTCATAGCACCACGTTGGCCACGCCAAGTGTGGTACCCTTTACTTCTGCATCTCTCTCAAGCTCCCTCCCTGGACTTGGGGTCTGCTCCAGATCTCCTCTCCCAGGAGGAAGGAAAGTTGTGGCACCCAAATCCCCAGTCTCTTCATCTCAGGGCCTGGTTGCTGAAGGCCTAGACCTTCAAGATTTACCTCTTTCTCATCAGGTGAAGGATATCCTTCATGCTTCCAGAAAGCCTTCCACCAGACGTTCCTATGCTTTTAAATGGAAAAGGTTTACCATTTGGTGTGCAGAGAAGGGTCTTAACCCTCTTGCAATACCTCTGAATTCTTTACTAGAGTATTTGCTGCATTTATCCCATGCAGGCCTTAAGACGAATTCAATCAGAGTCCATTTGAGTGCTATTGCAGCATCCCTTAAACCCCTCAATGGACAACCTATTTCCTCTCATCCTCTTATAGCAAGATTCATGAGAGGCCTTCTTTTGACTAAACCTCCCATCTGACCACCTCCAGTGGCATGGGACTTGAATCTGGTTCTTGGCCAGCTTATGAAGCCACCTTTTGAACCATTAGCCACTACCTCCTTGAAATTCCTTTCCTGGAAGGTTATTTTTCTCATTGCAGTCACCTCAGCTCGCCGTATCAGTGAGTTGCAAGCCTTAGTGGCTAATCCTCCTTATACAAGGTTCCATCATGGCAAGGTAGTCCTCAGAACTAATCCACACTTTATGCCTAAAGTGGTCTCACCTTTTCATCTGAACCAGGAGGTGTATTTACCTGTCTTTTTTCCAGGACCTCACGCATCAAGTGCAGAGAGGAATCTTCATACCCTGGATTGTAAAAGAGCACTTGCTTTCTACTTACAAAGGACACAGCAGCATAGAAAGTCTTCTCAACTTTTTGTTGCTTTTGATCCCTCTCATTTAGGACTTCCAGTCTCTAAGAGAACTCTGTCCAATTGGATTGCTCAGTGTATTTCTTTCGCCTACCAGAGTAAGAACCTTTCTCTGGAGGGCCATGTCACAGCTCACAATGTGAGAGCCATGGCAGCCTCTATGGCTCATCTCAACTCTGTGTCCATCGACCAAATCTGTCGAGCGGCCACCTGGGCCTCGGTTCATACCTTTACAGCCCATTACTGCTTGGACAAGGACTCCCGCCGGGATGCCTTGTTTGGTCAGGCTGTTCTCAAACACCTGTTCCATACCCAATCAACTCCTACCCTCCATCTCTGACTGGATGCCTGAGATTCATAGGGGGAGGTAGAGCCCTTCCCAGGGACTCACAACCTGGGTGATCTCCCAGGCATCTCTAGCTGGGGAGTCCCCATATGTGAAGACTCATTCCTGCTTGTTCCTGGAGATAGCGCAGTTACTTACCTGTAACAGGTGATCTCTGGGAACAGCAGGAATAAGTCTTCACAACCCACCCACCTCCCCTGGGAGTTGTATCTCTCTATCTTTCCTTTCCTCTCTCTCTCTCTCTTTGTCTCAGCTTTAAAACTTGAACTGGAGAGAGGCAGTTAGGAAAGGCGGGAAGGCAGCGCGCAGGCGCTGTGGGATGCTCCCAAAAGCTTTCCTTTTGGACGCTGGGGAGCGTTCCCACGCAGGCTCCGTCGGTACCGACGATACCCATATGTGAAGACTTATTCCTGCTGTTCCCAGAGATCACCTGTTACAGGTAAGTAACTGTGCTTTACAAATTTAGGAAAACATGTATACAACACCTACCTTTATTAATGTTTATGATCAGCAAAATTATATTTTAATTCCTCTAGTTCTGTCTGTCTTTGTATTAGGACTGTAATGGTCTCCTTATAGCAGTGGTTCTCAACCCAGTCCTCATGACACACCTGGCCAGTCGGGTTTTCAGGACTTCCACAATGGATATGCACGAGAGAGATTTGCATGCACTGCCTCCATTCTCTGTAAATCTATCTTATGCATATTTATTGTGGATGTCCTGAAAACCTGACTGGCTGGGTATTTCTCAAGGACTGGGTTGAGAACCCTGCTTTATAGACAGGGGAATAAATCTAATAGCAGTAATACCCGATAAAAACCAGATGTTTTTCATGTTGGTATTAATTTTCAATAACCATTTGTAATGCAAAAGCTGTGCTAACCAGTTAAATCAAGAGGCAAGTTTGAAGATGCTCTTTCTTGTATTCTAACTGCATGTTTTCAGAGAAGCAGAGCCTAAATGTAGTGTCTACTTATTAACTCTGAAATATGTATTTGTAGGAGGATAAGTGAAATTTCTTGCAAAATAGTTGTAATTTGAGTTAACAAGGTTGAAGTGTTCGTTTAAACCAGTGGTTCTCAACCCAGTCCTCTGGGATCCCCAGGCCAGACAGGTTTTTAGGATATCCACAATGAATATGCATGAGAGAAATCTGCATACAATGGAAGCAGTGCATGCAGATCTCTCTCATGCATATTCATTTTGAATATTCTGAAAACCTGTCTGGCCTGGGGGATCCCAGCGGACTGCTTTGAGAACCACCACTGCTTTAAACCATAGGCTCTCTTGGAATACGACCCACTGATGTATACATATAAAATGAGGTGTCGGACGCATCTTGGAGAGAAGTAAATAACCTTTAACTCTACACCCCCCTCCCCCAACCTTATTTTTCATCCTAATTTCAAAGCTTAATTTTAGGTGTGGTGGTGTAATGCCTTAAAGTCCCTACGAGTGGATCAGGAAGGCAACATGCACTTGTGCAACTCCCTGATAAGTTCTCTGCAGCGGGTTAGAGCTGCATTATACGGAAGTGAGCTTTCCTGGTTCCCTAATTTCAGATAATTATTTGGACAAGCTGTTTTTGTTCCTCAGGGCATAGAGTGCTTGTATTTTAATACTGACCTTCCTCCACAGCATTTCACCACATCAGACTTTTCCTTGGTGAGGATTTAACTGCAATTAAAAAAAAAAAAAAAAAAAAAAAAAGGGGGGGGGGCAATTTAAAATAGCTCCTCTATGAAGACAGGCTATGCAAGCTGAACCATTTCAGCTTTGAAGAAGTCGACTGTGGGGATATGATAGACATTTATAAAGTAACGAGTGGTGTGGAACTGCTGTTATCTAGCCTCCCGAATAATAGGACTATAGGACATTCCATGTAGTTTCAGTCAACACACAGTTAAAGGTATGGAATTGGTTGCTGGAGGATGTGGTCAGGGCTAGTAGCATTTTAAAAAAATTTGGACAATTAGCCAGTGTGAGTTTTTTACAAAAGCAAATCTCTCATTTGAGTTTTCTGGATAATTCCAGGTTACTTAGGTTAGCCACTGTCATAGAGTGGGGTGGTCGGCTTAATGGTCCATTGGACTGACTCATCAATGCCCTTATATTCTTAACAGGCCTTTGGAAATAGTGGAATTTGTTCTGAGATCAGTATTAACTTTTATGATCAACATGCATGCTAAACTGTCTAAAATTACTCCTTTTACATTTGAGTGTAAACTAAACCAGACTGGATTTTACAATTGTAGCATAGTATTTTTTTGCCTTTGCCCAAGTTGAGTTGGTAAATTCCTGTTAGCTTGACACTGAATAGAAAAAAAGTTTGTATAGTTGTGTTAAATATAATTGACATCAGCTTTGTTTAAAACCCCTTTTTATAGAGCTCAAAGCAGCAGTGCTAACCTAACTTTTTGTACAGTATGTAAGATAATTGCAGACAGCAGTTAGAATAAATTCCTTAAGATCATTACTTTGCTTCTAAATTCTACTTCCCTCCCATGAGGATATTAAAAAGAGGAGCAATTAAATAGCAATGTAAGTAGTAAAAAAAAAATAGATGTAAAAAAAAGACAGAGCAACATGTATGTAGGAAACAGGGCAGCTGAAGTTTTAAGTAGTCTAAGCAGTGCTACTATTTGAAAGCGCTCTCATTATTAACTGTACACCTGATTAGATTCTAGGTGTGGCTGATTAAACCCAGGCACATACATGGAATATAATTTTCAGTCTACCTAGTTCATTAACTCCCAAGCCTTCCAAGTATGGGGAACAGCTTTCATGTTAAAGAATCATAAGATCTATGATAAAGCATCTCTCTATGCCAGAATTGGGGAAATGGGGAGAGGTTGAGTTTCAGGGCCACATGTATTAAAAGGGATTTTTCGTATTGCGTTAAAAATGTAATGGTTGTTATAATATACCAATGGTCAGTTTACTGCCTTACTTTCATACCTTTCCTTTTCTTTTAAGGCACAGTTATGATCTAGAAATCTGAACCTCTGACAATTTAATTTCAATAAATTCTCACTAAAAGTGCCTTCCCCAGCCTTTTAAGAGAGAGGAAGGAAGTCCGGGAAAGAATCAGAAATGACATTTATAATGCAAATGCATCTTTTTGCAGGGTGGAGGAAGGTTCATTTTCCAAGCTCGTGTTGGGCTCTCTTGCCAGTAGTTTTATAAACTGCAGGAAGGGCTGTGGCACATGGAATAACTGGCTGATCAGCATTTTTGGCAGATTTCTCTGTAGAAAGGAAAATGTTCTCTGGCTGGCTTCCCCATCTTTAAAAAAAAAAAAAAAAAAAACCCTGTTGGGGCCAGTTTTTGGGGAATGCTTTTGATAAGTCATTTGTTTTCAGGGGACTGGAAATATTTAATGAGATGTCTTATCTCATTGGTCCAGTAGACTATATAGGGTGTGAGCACCTAGCACTATTCACTTTACCCCCTTACATCACCAGGTTTTCATGCCATACCGGCTATGAACATGACTGCTTCACATATGAGAAACTGATTCATCTTTCTCATTCTGGGAATCCCAGATTCATCCAACAGGCCTCATCGGACAGTGTTTACACGAGCCATAGAGGCTTGCGATCTCCATTGGCAGGACAGCCACTTGCAGCACATTATCAGCAGTGACCTGTACACAAACTACTGTTACCACGACGACACTGAAAACTCGCTCTTTGACTCTAATGGGTGGCCTCTCTGGCATGGTAAGTGGTTCATCCAGAAGGACGTTTCCATGACTTGTTTCTTTGTTTGGGCTCTATGGCATTATGCCTTGAAGGGTTGGAGGGGTGATAAGGGGGGGGGGAATGTAATTATAACAGTGTCTTTATTGTACTGCTAATACAGAAGTGAAATTTTTCCAAACCCTTTTCTTTATAGACCCAAACAAATTTTGATTTCATGGACCAGATAGGAACTGAAGTCAAACACTGAGATGTATATTTTTTGTCATCTTCTCTGTTTCAGAACATGTCCCTACAGCATGTGCAAGGGTAGATGCACTCCGATCTCATGGGTACCCAAGAGAAGCACTGAGGCTAGCAATAGCTATTGTGAATACACTAAGAAGGCAGCAACAGAAACAGATGGAGATCTTCAGGGCCCAGAAAAAAGGTAAATTGGAGCTGGACTCTATGGAAACGAGCACAGCAGTGTAGTAATATCTAGATGCTCAAATAGAGTGTTAAAGCAGCAGGAAAGTAGTGGAAAGTTCTTGTTTAACCATCCCATGAGACGTAAGAAATTAATGTGCCAGATTCAGGGTGATTATACATGATGACCTCAAAAGGTAGCAAACCAAGCAATCGGAAGTGACCTGAGCCAGAGGGATTCTAAATGCTTGGGAAAAGATATGATCATCCAAAGGTAAGGACCATCCAAATGGTTGAGTATGTGCCATAGGTTCTTAAATTTAACTTACAAGAGCCTTATTTATTTTATTTATTTATTTACATTCTCTTATATACCGCGCTATTCTGCATCAGTGCGGTTTACATTGAACAAACTGAAATTACATTGAACAGGGCATTATAACTTGGAGATAACTATTTTACATGGAACATGGGCTATGGAGGGTTAAGTGGCTTGCCCAAGACCACTAGGAGCACCTGTGGGACTAGAAACCCCAGTCCTTCCGGCCAAAGTTGCTGTCCTCTAGTGGGATTTGAACCCCTGACCTTCCAGCCTGAAGTACCTTGCCCCAACCACTAGGCCACTCCTCCACTCCTTAACAGGTATATGCTAGAGAGGATGGAGAGGGGGTGATATAAGACAATCTAAGAATGTTTTTTCCAGAGGAAGATTGTTGGACATATATGATCAAATTCTTTGATTGGGAGACCAGAGAATAAGATCCTGGATCATGTACAGGTAAATTTGAATTCCAGCAAAGCTGCTGATACTGTTCAGCATAGGAGACATAAATTGAACAGTTTCTGAGGGTGAGTCCCCTTTATGTAATGTAAACCCTAAGTGTTAAGATTTCTCCGTTGATTACCCTGTTGTATACTGTTCTGTTATAATGTAAACTGCTTTGACCACAGGAAAAGCTGTTAAATAGCAACATAGCAGACATTTGAAGGAGTAGGCAGACTTGAGTAGTTGCTTGCAGTTATGATTCAGTCCAAGCAAAATGAAGAATCGGGTATTTGGGATACAGAAATTCAAGAGTGCAGTATATAACATTGTGCAGGAACCAGGAGAGAGATCTTAAGGTGATCATATCTAATCATATGTAAAGAGATCAAATAGAACCAGCCTCAGGACCAGTCCCTGAGTCACTCCTCTAAGGCGACATTTTAGTTACCAATTAATGTCCTATCTCCAGGAACAAGCAGGAATGAGTCTTCACATATGGGTACGTCGGTACCGACGGAGCCTGCGCGGGAACGCTCCCCAGCTTCCCAAAAAGGAAAGCTTTTGGGAGCATCCCACAGCGCCTGCGCGCTGCCTTCCCGCCTTTCCTAACCAGCTCTCCTCAGTTCTTCTTTGCCGCGGAGCCAGCAGGTCGAGCCCTGTCACCGCTGAAGAAGTTCTTTATTTTATTTTCTTTCTTTGGTCGTGTGTCTGCCTTCCCCGACTCCGGACCGGTACCGCCGTTCTTTTTCTTTCTTTTTAAAAAAAAAAAAAAAAAATCTATATTTTTCCTCACTCAGTGTATTTTTCTTCTTGGGCCTCAGGGCCCACAAAAAAATTTCCCTCATGGAAAAACCAGCCTCCGGGTTCAAAAAATGTACTAAGTGTAGCAGTACTATTTCTGTTACAGATAGCCATGAATGGTGTCTTAAATGTTTGGGTCCTGAACACTCCATTCCTGATTGTCCGTCCTGCTCTCTGTCTAAACGGGGTTTACAGAACCGAGCAGCTAAGCTCCATGTGCTGTTCCCCGCTGATGCAGCGTCGGTAGCATCGACATCTTCCAGGTCTTCTTCTGATGGATCTCAGGTAACCAAACATAAACCTAGCAGGTCCTCGAAGGGTAGATCTCCCTCTAAGCATCGAGATGCCTCCAGGCTTGCCCTCGAGGATCCTGCACCAGCAAAACAACCCCAGCGGGAAGCTCCGGCTTCCAAAGCTCCTCCTATGGGGTTACAGGTTGACATCGAT
The DNA here is from genome assembly GCA_033557465.1 of Ichthyophis bannanicus. NCBI lineage: Eukaryota > Metazoa > Chordata > Amphibia > Gymnophiona > Ichthyophiidae > Ichthyophis > Ichthyophis bannanicus. Next base: position 278,147,464 of record CM066032.1, on the reverse strand, counting down.
GGCACGGCCTCGACCGATCACCTGTTAGAATGCTCTGGGGTACCAGCACAATCTCCCGGTACCGATTTCCAGGCATTCATGGCGTCGATGGATCAGAATGTTCTGTCCATGCAGCGGGCTATCACGGCCTTCATTCAAGCTGCGACGCCGATGGTACCACAACAAACTCCCTTGTCGGTATCGGCTCCGGTACCGGCACCAGCGCCGATACCGGTACCGACTGCATCGACATCGACCAGGATACCGGCTGCAGCGGTTCCTTGTCCAGGGCTACTTCTCGGTACCGATCCGGTACCGAGGACGCCCAATGTCGATACCGCTCGATACGCGTATCGAGCGTTAGAAGAGCACCCTGACAGGCGATACTTTGATTCCTCTGGTGATTCTGATTCATCAGATGAGTCTCCTGAAGTATCCATAGCCCTTCCTGAAGAGCCTTCTCCAAAAAGAAGAATGTCTCCTCCAGAGGACTTGTCCTTTCAAGACTTCATAAGAGAAGTAGCTAAAGGACTTTCTATTTCAGTAACCTCTGAATCAGAGCCTAGAGCAAAAAAATTAGATATTTTAGGATACTCTAAGTCTCCTAGAGAGGCAGTCACCTTACCAATTCATGAGATTCTTCATGAACACATGATTGATTTATGGGAGACTCCTCTTACTCTCTCTCCTCATTCTCGCAGATTAGACACTATGTATCGTGTCCCTCCTTGTCCTGGATTTCAGAAAACTCAGCTTCCTCACCATTCCATTGTGGTGCAGTCAGCTATGAAGAGGATAAAGAGTACAAAGAGACACACTTCTGCTTCTCCAGGAAGAGAATACAGGACCTTGGATGCTTTTGGTAGGAAAATCTTCCAAGCCAGTATGCTTATTGCCAGAATCAACTCATATAGCCTTTACATGGGTATGTTTCTAAAAGAAGTTGCACAAAAACTGCACAACTTCCTCCCTTTTCTTCCAGAAGATAAAAGGGACAAATTCTTCATTTGGCTTAAGAATACTCAAGACATTTCAAAGTTTTCCAACAGGGCAGCTTTTGACTCCTTTGAAGGTGCCAGCAGAGCCTCAGGCATTGCCATAGCTGCTCGCAGAATTGCTTGGCGCCAGGCTTCTGATTTAGAACCCTGGGTTCAAGATGGCTTAGGAAATCTGCCCTGTACAAGTGAAAATCTATTTGGCAAAGAGTGGCAAATAAAAGCCACTCAAATGGATGCAGAGAACTCTGCTCTGGATAGACTTTCAAAGTCAACCTCCATTCCTGCCAAGAAAAAGACTTTTAAAAAGTCTTTTTTCAAAAAGGGCAGATTTCCTTCTACTTCTGGCCAACAATCTTCTACAGGTCGCTTTGCCACTAAGCGTCAGCAACCTAAGCAGGCCAGGCCTAAGTCTACAGGGGCTGCTGCAACTCAGCAGTCCCAACCTCCTCAGGGTTTTTGACTTGATGCTAGAGAACTTAGCCTTTCTGGCTCTACAACAGCCAGAACCTCTCACTATTCCAGGAAGGTTAGCTCATTTTGCTCCCAGATGGGAGCAAATCGCATCAGAGCAGTGGACCCTCTCCATCATAAGAGAGGGCTACAAACTTCATTTCTCAGACCTTCCTCCCCACACCATGGTGAGACACTTCAATTCTCCCACATCTCTCCTCGACCTTCTAGGTCAGGAGGTGACTACCCTTCTTGCCCAGGGGGCAATAGAAGAAGTTCCTCTTCTTCAACAAGGGTCAGGGTTCTACTCCCCCTATTTTCTCATTCCGAAGAAGACGGGGGGATACAGACCCATCTTAGATCTGAGAATTGAACAAATTTCTATGCAAGGAGAAGTTCAAGATGCTTTCTCTGGGCACTCTCCTTCCATACCTTCATAGTCAGGATTGGCTTTGTTCTCTAGATCTCAAGGATGCGTACACACATGTCCTCATCCATCCATCTCACAGAAGATTCCTACGTTTTCTTTTCCAAGAAAAACATTACCAATACAGAGTGCTTCCTTTTGGTCTGGCCTCTGCTCTGAGAGTGTTCACCAAATGCATGGCAATAGTTGCTGCATTTCTACGCACTCTGGGAATATTTGTCTTCCCATACCTGGACGACTGGCTCATCCGAGCTCCATCTCAGTCAGAGGCCCAGATTTCCCTGGACCGCACAAGGCGCATTCTGCAGTATCTGGGACTTGTGGTAAACCTCCCAAAGTCCCAGCTCACCCCTACTCAGTCCCTGGAATTCATAGGGGCCTGGTTTGATACCACCACTGCAAGGGCCTGCCTTCCTCAGGCCCGTTGCCAACGTCTAGTGCAGTTAGCCTCCCAGATTCAGTCAAAGAATTACTTAACTGCCCAGGAGATGCTACAACTGCTAGGTCACATGGCTTCCACAATACATGTGGTACCCTATGCTCGCCTACACTTGAGAGCAGCTCAATGGACTTTGTCCACCCAGTGGACTCAAGCTTCAGGAGCTCTCTGACCAAATAGCAACCTCCAAACGTCTCTTTTGGTCTCTCCAATGGTGGATGTCCACTCAAAATCTGTTGCTGGGGTCCCCCTTCCAACAGTTGTTGCCCCAAGCAACCCTCACAACAGATGCCTCCCAAACAGGTTGGGGAGCTCATCTACAAGACCTCTCCACTCAAGGCACTTGGTCCCTACAGGAGACCTCTCTTCATATCAACCACTTGGAGCTTCGAGCAGTTTTTCTAGCTCTCAAGGTCTTTCATTCCCTCCTCAGCTACAAGACAGTCCTCATTCATACGGACAATCAAGTAGCCATGTTTTACATAAACAAGCAAGGAGGAACTGGCGCTCTGTCGCTTTGCAACGAAGCTTTAAGATTATGGGCCTTCGCCAGAGAGCATCAAATCCATCTCCTGGCAGTATACCTCCCAGGAATCCAAAACTCTTGGGCAGACAGACTCAGTCGAGTTCTGCTTCCACACGAATGGTCCCTGCATATGGATCAGGTACTCCGAATCTTCCAAGAATGGGGAACCCCGGACATAGACCTCTTTGCAAGTCCGTGGAATGCCAAACTTCCCCGGTTCTCTCATTCCTGCTTGTTCCTGGAGATAGCACAGTTACCTGTAACAGGTGATCTCTGGGAACAGCAGGAATAAGTCTTCACAACCCTCCCACCTCCCCTAAGAGTTGTACCTCTTTTCTATCTTTCCTTTCCTCTCTCTCTCTATTGTCTCAGCTTTAAACTCGAACTGAGGAGAGCTGGTTAGGAAAGGCGGGAAGGCAGCACGCAGGCGCTGTGGGATGCTCCCAAAAGCTTTCCTTTTTGGGAAGCTGGGGAGCGTTCCCGCGCAGGCTCCGTCGGTACCGACGTACCCATATGTGAAGACTTATTCCTGCTGTTCCCAGAGATCACCTGTTACAGGTAAGTAACTGTGTTTTACTTGAGTCCTGCTAGACCAGTCCAGACAAGTTTGTTGTGTTCCCTTACCAGCATATTGGTGGAGACAAAGAACCAATGAAAAGCCCAGGTTTCAATGACATCACTCCCATGCCTCTATTCGCCTCAGCCACCAGAAGTCCCTTCAGACTTTCTCCCAAAGCATGTGGGAAAAACATGGCAAGCCTCACACAATCTCAACCATGGGCAACAATAAGTGATCAACAGTAGAGAACTATGTACAGGAAAGCATAAAACATAGGGCTGACAGATGTTGAACCTGCAGAGCTAAGTAAAAAAAAATCAGAGCAGACCCAAGGGTACCACAGCAGAACAGAGCAATATAGTTAGAGGTAGGCCCAGGACTAATCTAGCAGGATTCAAGGAAAGGACATTAACTGGTAAGTAAAATATCATCTTGATAAACCAATTTAGACAAGTGAAATGTACCAAAGCTACAACTCCACTGGCCGGGAAGCAGCTTGCAAAACCCTTGAGCCAAAGGCCACGTCTTCCCTTGTGTGGACATCCAAGTAGTAATGCTTGACAAAAGTGCAAAGTGATGTCCACGTTGCTGCCCGAATAAATGTCTGCAGGGGCCCTAGACTCCTCCCATGAGGATGCCTATGCCCAGACAGAATGAACACACAAACCCTCTGGAATCAGCCAGTTCCGTAACACACACAGAAGCAAAGGCTCCCTTAATCCACTGCCCCAAAGTCGACTTAGCCACTGCATCACTCTTGCACAGGCCAACAAACAGCACAAAAGGCACCGCAGGCAAGAAAGAAGGCAGAGGTCGAATGGAAATGGCCGCCTTGAAAAAGATAGATAAGGATCTCAGCAAGACAGAGCCTTCAGCTCGGAAATCCACCTTGTGGAACAAATTGTGACCAAGAAGATCATCTTGAGCGTTAAATCCTTTAAAGTAGAACGTGTCAATGGCTCAAAGGGCATGTCCATCAGGGCCCTGAACACCAGACACAGATCTCAGGAGGGGATCACAGACTGGAGGTGAGGACGCAGATGACAAAGCCCCTGGAGAATGTGCAAGATGTCTGGGTGCAAGACTGGAGACTTACCATCCACCAGACCTCAGAAACAGGTCAAAGCTGCTACCTGAACATTCAGAGCTAAGAGAAAGGTCCCCCTTCAGGCCGTGTTGTAGAAAGGCAAACATATGATAGCTTGGCCAAATCAGGAGCCAACTGCTAAAAGAAGCACCGGATCCACACATATGCTAGATTGTTATACCTCCTTTGGGCTCTGAGCAGAGTGGAGACCACCAATGGAAAGTAACCCTTACGTGCTAGCCGTCTCCTTACAAGAGTCAAGCTGTAAGAAAGAAGGGAACTGGGTCCTCTAAGATGATTGGTTCCTGCCGCAACAGGCCCTGAGACAGAGGCAACTGAAGAGGAGGCACCTGCAGGAGCTGCATCAGGTCTCCAAATCAAAGTCTCCTCAGCCAGTCTGGTGCCACCAGAGCAATCCTGCCTGGATGATGTTCTATACCACTTTGATTGAAATGATAAAGCGGTATAAAAAAATCTGTTAAAATAAATACTCCCCACCGGGAGCCACGGAAGAAACATGTACAGCCATTGCTGACTTAGCCAAGGCTGGGTCAGGGTATCGATGCCCTCCGACCCCCATCTCCATGTGGCAACTGAAGAAGCAGCAAAATTTGACATTAGAGTGAGTTGCCTTAAGATCCATTTCGGGGCAACCCCAGCGGCACAGAATCAACTGAAAAATCTCCTGACTCAACTCCCTTTCTCTAGGATTCATTGAGTGCCAGCTGAGGAAGTCATTTTCCACATTGTTTACCCAGGCAAATAGGAGAGCCATCTTCAGAGCTACCCCGGCACGCCTCGTGCTGCCTTGCTGATTGACATAAGCCACCGCCGTGGCATTGTCTGAAAACACTCAAACCGCCTGGCCCTCAATCAGAGGCTGGAAATGCAGAAGAGCCAACTTGAGGGCCCTCTCCTCAAGGCAGTTGATGGACCATATGCTTCCCTGTGGTTCCAATGACCCTAGGCCATACAGTCTTGGCAATGGCTCCCCAGCCCAAGAGACTGGCATCCGTTGGGAGGATCCAGGAGAAATTGTCCAGTAGCATGCACTTCCCCAAATGACAGGGCGGCTGCCACCATGGTAGGCTGAACTTCACCATCAACAGGAGTGGTTGCCTGTACGTGAATTCCCAAGAATTCGGGGACCACAGAGTTAACAAGGACCGCTGGAGTGGTCACATGTGAGCATGTGCCCACAGCACCATCTCTATGGTCAAAACCATCAATCCGAGGAACTGAAGAGAATCTCAGACGCTGGAAGCCTGCTGCACACAACAGCACCAGGCAATCTGATCTACTTTGACATTCTGCCCACTTGAGTCAAAATGTGTTCTCAGAAACTCCAGGGAGGCCACAGCTCACTCTTCCCTGATCGATCACGCAGCCGAGGCTTTCTGAGGAGAACACAGATCCTTTGGCACTGCAGCCGCCACTACCATGACCTAGGAGAACATCTTTGGGGCGGTGGAAAGCCTGAAAGGGAGGGCAGCAAACTGATAGAGCTAAGCATGGCAACATGCAGATACTTTGCTGGTCTTCCCAGATCGGGATATGAAAATATGCCTCAGCCAGATCCAGAGAAGCCAAGATTTCCCCTCTGTGCACTGATTTAATCACGGAGCGCAAGGATTCCATCTGGAAGTGCAGGAGGTGCAACTGCTTGTTGACCCCCTTGAGGTCCAGAATGGGCCAGAAAGAACCATCCTTTTGGGCACCACAAAATAGATGGAGTATCTGTCGTAGCTCCACTCTTCCGACAGACAGAGCATCCACTGCCTTTAGGCGCACCAATTGGTCTAAGGTGATCTGCACAGCAGCACTTCTGATTGTAAATCCACAAGGGGAGATGATGAAGGCACCTGGAATCGTCTCTTTGCATTCCAGAACACAGCCGAACTGAAAGGTGTCTAGCACCCAGGGATCCTTGGCATGCCGGGCCCATTCCTGAAAGAAAAGGTGAAGCGTGCCTCCAAATGGAGGAACCAGGGAATGGGCCCAAAAACCTTCATTGCGCAGCCCGGGGACAGTCCCTGGTCCATGCGCTCCTTGAAAGAACTGAGAATGAGCCCGAAGCCCAGAAACAGAGGGGAAGAGACGTTTTTCCAGGTTGATATTGACAAGAGTCCCGAAGCCCTCAGGAACCCTGTCAGTGCACCCCTCATGGATGGGCGGAGGCTGAAGAGAAAGGGGCACCAGCCTGCTTCAAAGGCCCCTTGTACCCATCTTCTGGAAGGTGGTAGATTTTGTCTCGCCAGGTTCTTCATCAGGTTCTCCAAATCTGCTCCAAACAGAAGCTTCCCCTTAAAACGAGTTGGGCCAACCGGGCTTTGGAAAATGTGTCCACTACCCAGTGCCAGAGCCAAATCCAACGCCATGATATAGTCATCGGCACCATCTGTGGCTGTCAAATGCACCAGGTCATGCATGGCATCAGAAAGGAAGGCCGTAGCAGACTCCAAAAGAGGGCTAATATGATCCAGCAGAAGAGACTGAATCCACTGGAGCAGGGCTCGAGACGTCAGGCTGGTACATACTGCCAGCTGCAGAATAGCTGCCACCATGGTGAAGCTGGCATCTCAACCATGAATCCACCATACGGTCCAGAAAATCCTTTAAGATGATCCATCTTCCTCTGGAATAGTGGTCTGTCTGGTAATCGCCGTGACCTGCGCATCCACCTTGGGAATGCCAAACCTTTCAATGTACTTTTCCAGGAGAGTGGAGATCATCTTAGATACTCATAACCCTTCAGGCAGGGAGTCGAGAGTTCCACTCTGACTGGATCACATCCTTGATCACATCCGGGAATAGGAAGACAGAAGCGGCTCCTGCTCCACACCGGAAGCGGCTCCTGCTCCACACCGGAAACGGCTCCTGCTCCACACTCTTCTGAAGGCAAGAGTACTTCTACATCCACATCAGAGCACAGTACCGAGCCATCTAAATCCTAGTTAAAAATCTCGGACCACTCCCAGCTGTTCCCCCATCTCCTGGGGGCGCCCCACGCTGGAGACACTTAATCAAATACAATTGAACAGGGCTTCCACTCTCTCCCTACCCCGCATGAGACTGCGGCTGGGGGCACCCAAAGACCACATGGTCTAAATTTCCATGCCAGAAGGACTAGGCCTGCTGCAGAAAGGAAAAGAATTTCGGGGAGGACAATCTGGAATCTGGAAGCTCACCTTTCAAAATATGCCCCAACATCAGGGGGCTTCACCGCTGCAGATTCCCTAGAGGATGACGGTGGCTCATGGCCTGGTTGCCCATGGCCTGGTTGCTGAATCTTCCAGTCTGCTGGATATCCTTATCCACAGTGCCATCCGTCACCTCCTGCCCTGAGGCAGGCAAAGACGCACTAATTCCATCCCCGAGCTGAGAGGGGGAACAGTCCCTTCAGGGATGTCTCAGAGGCTTCCATACAGGAGGGGCAAAATACAGAATCCAGAGATGAGGCCTCTCACTTGCCACAGATCAAACAATGTTTCCTGGAATAAGACATAGTATTAGGCAAGCATCACAACAGTGCGTGCTAAGGCTGCAGTAACTGCGTGTTTACTGCAATATGCATTAATTGCGCTTTTAAGAGTAATGGGAGTTACAGGCTCTAGGGATGGAACCTACATTGGAGCCACTTTGGACTGGACACGTGTTAGGACCGCACAGCTGCCAGGCACACAGTAGGAAAAATGTTACTAACGCACGCAGAAAACAGTGGGAAACACCCAACACCATGCCAACTGTCATCAGCGGTCCACCACAAATGGCATCCCAAGAAGTGAATCAAGAGCCCCCCCCCCCCCCCCAGCAAGAACAGTGATGAGGTCAAGCCTTGGTACTCACCCCCTGAGAGCTCCAGGCCAAAACCTTGTGCCGGGCTCAGCTCTACTCCCCAGGAACTGTTTCTCTGGCTTAGCAGTACTGTGTTTAATGGTTGCAAAACTTTTATACTGCCTAGAACTAGGTGGTTTACAACAACCAATACAAGATGGCTAGCAGGCAGATCCTTCTGAGTGCCTTCTGCAATCTTCAGGAGAAAGCAGGGGGAAACAGGAGGAGGGGAGATGTCAAGGTTGTGTGAAGCAGTTGTACTCTTCCAGATCCTTCCAATCTTTGGCTGCTCAACAGGGTCGTATCTAGTTTAAGAGCATGGAGCTGAGCCGATTTTTCCTCCTCCTATGGCTATCAAAAAGACTGCAGTCTAATGGAGCCTCCCATGTCATGCTGTAGTGAGAGATCAACCCGCAGGCTGTCGTTCATGAGGATTTTAAATCAATCTTTTCTTCTCAAATCTTCAGAATTTTCTTCAGAGGAGAAAATCCATCCACTAATTTGCTGGAGACAAAGAAATACTGAAGGGCCCTCTTGTGGTTGAGGGGAATAGACATGGGAATGATGTCATTGAAACCTGGGCTTTTCATTGGCTTTGTCTCCACCAAACGTCTTGTAGAGGAAGTTAACCCACTTGTCTGGACTAGTTTAGCAGGATGATATGGAATCATTTTCTCCCCAGAGTGAATGCTATTTACTACCACCCTTTTCTACAACCTTGGAACCCACTTCCAGGAGCTATATAGTTTGAGCCTCTTATGCGGAACAGTATCAAAAGCTTTGCTGGAATTCAACTTATCAGTACACAGCCCTGCTAATTTATTATCCAGGAGTGTGGGACACTTATCAAAAGCTTTCAGGGATTGACTGTAAGAAAGCTTTTGATAGTGTCCTGTACTCCTGAATAATAAATTGTCTTGATCTGTACAAAAAAATTCTAAATTGGATACATCAAATTCACCATGAAAACTTAGCAAACCATACTCCACCTACAGTATGTAGATGGACAGTTCATTTCTAATATCAAAATCCACAGAGGAATGTTTTAGGAAGACTCCTTGTCACCACTCTTATTTTGGCCACCTAATCCTTTGAGTACACTTCTTAACTCTTTGGGAGTATGGATTTAGCCTTAATCCCAAAGCTGGCAAAGTCCTAGAGGTGACATCACACTTAGTTTGCAGACAACTTGAAGTTCTTTAATCCCTGTGATGAACATCTAGTAGAACAACGCAGTCCAGAAAAAAAGCTTCTCAGAGGACATCAGGATGACTTTTGGTTTAGACAGTTGTGCTAAGGCAACTTTCCTTGGAGGAAATTTTGAGGACAACTGAAAACCCATCTCTAACTGATGACTGTGACATAAAGGGAACTGGATTTAATTCACGCATTTTCTCAGGCATTCAAGTCAAGTTACCTTCTGTATCATTGTTAGGATGCTATTTATTTATCTGTACGTTTGTTCAGTTTTCTACATTTGTACCCGTCTCTGCATATCCTTATAACCTTTTGCAACTTTCTAGTCTGTCTGTTGAGGCCAAGCTAACATTTAATCCATTACCTATTTCTTCTCTGTCCTGGTGTTTTTATCCAGCATTTTCCATTTTCCTGTACCTTGCTTTACTCTCCATAAGTGGCTAACACCTCCCCCCTCCCCTCCTGAGGCTTTGCTTAATCCCTCCCCTCCCCTCCTGAGGCTTTGCTTAATCCCTCCCCTCCCCTCCTGAGACTTTGCTTAATCCCCCCTCCCCAGGCTTTGCTTAATCCCACCCCCTCCCCTCCTGAGGCTTTGCTTAACCCCTCCACCCTCCTGAAGCTTTGCTTAACCCTCTTCCTGTTTTGTTTTCCATGTGTGCTGATTTCTCTCTGCCTCAGCACCGAGAAGCTGCTTACTGGTTTGTTGTCAGTGTGGACACATATACCTGCCGCCCTGTGTGTCGATTTTGATATATTTTATTTTTTTAAGGTGCTATTTATTTATATTGATGTTTGTTCAGTTTTCTCCATTTGTACCTGGCTCTGCATATTCTCATAACTTTTATCCCTCCCACTCCTTTACCTACCCACCCTGTGGCATTCAGTCTCTCTTAGCCATCTTGTGCTCATTACCACGATTATTCACAGGTACACCTAATCCTCTATCTCTCTCCCATCTATCCTTATTTCTTCTGACTTCTGTTCTGTTATCCTCTCCATCTCTTTTTTGGCTCCTCATCACTTTCTCTTCCTACTTCTCATAACTCCCTAATTGTCTCCTCTCCTACCAACACCTTCAAGCCCCCCCATCTCCCCTTTACCATCCTCACTTCCCCCACCATCTTGTCTTCTACCCTCTCATCAGATCAAGCCCCCCCCATCTCCCCTTTACCATCCTCACTTCCCCCACCATCTTGTCTTCTACCCTCTCATCAGATCTTGAGCGTCACCACTTTCTCCCACTCATTCAGCCACCTTCTCTCTAAAACAACCTCACCCTCATTACCGCCATGCTGTTTCCTCTTGCCCCGCACTCTTCTACTCTTCCTCCTTCTCTTTTCTGGAGATAACAACCCCAACACTGGCCGCCCGCGCCCCCCCCTCCCCATGACTTTAGTCACACTCCAAGATCGATCTTCACGCAACAGCTCAAATCTTACTCATATCCCTCTCCCTTCCCCTTCCTCTCTCCCTTTCTCATGTGCCTTGTAGAACGCACATTCCATCTCAAATTAGCTTGCCTTTGCTCATGATCTCTTTATCTCTAATGCTCTCCATCATCTTGCTCTGAGACCTGGCTCGTCCCAGAAGACTCTGCATCAGTCGCTGCTCTCTGTCATGGTGGCTATCAGTTCCCTCTCAACACCTCTTCCCGCTGGCCATGGGGGTGGTGTAGGGCTTCTACTCCCTCCTTCCTGCTAATTTCAACCCCCCTGCTGCCTCAGTCTTGCTCCTTTCCCTCCTTAGAAGTCCACTCCATCTGCCTTTACTCAACTACCTCTCCGGTTTGCTGCTGTTTATCAACCTCCTGACAAGTCCACCTCTACCTTTCTCACTGACTTTGACTCATGGTTTTCCTTCTTTATTTATTTATTTGCAAATCTTTTATATACCGCCAATTCCCAAGATCAGTGGCGGTTTACATCAAAACATTGATTTTCTGGATTCATCTTCCTCATCCCTTATTCTCAAGGATTTTAACATTCATGTTGATAATCCCTCTGACCCTTATGCTTTAAAGCTCCTTTCACTTACCTCCTCACGCGACCTCCTGCTTTGCTCTACTGCTTCCACTCACCAGCACAGCCACTGCCTTGACTCTGTATTCTTCTCTAATTGCTTATCCTCAAACCTCTGTACCTCACTTCTTCCCTTATCGGGCCATCACCTTCATCGTTCACCGCCTCAATCTCGCCCTGTCTTCTCCAACCTCTTTAGAAATCTTCATGCTATTGGAGATAGAGCAGCTTTTAAACTAGATATTAGGGGAAAGCCGACAGTCGCCCAAGAGCGGATGGTTCGGAAGAATGTATCTTTGAAGGATACTACCAAAAGCAGAGAGGTTCCACAAAAGAGTAAAGTAGCCCAAATGCCCTCAAGGATGGAGCAGACAGAGCTTAAAGATCCCAAATTACCCATGTCTAACAATAGCCAAATTAATATGAATAAAATACATTCTCTAAAATCTTGTATGCAAATGCTAGAAGTCTAAAAAATAAGATGGGAGAGTTAGAATATATAGCACTAAATGAAAGGTTAGATATTATTGGAACATCAGAGACATGGTGGAAGGAGGACAACCAATGGGACACTGTGATACCTGGGTACAAACTATATCGTAATGATAGAGCTGATCAAATTGGTGGAGGGGTTGCTCTCTGTTAGAGAGGGCATTGAGTCAGAAAGGATTAAAGTTTTGCAGGAAACAAAATCTGCTGTAGAATCTATATGGATTGAAATTCCATGTAAAAGGGGGAAGGCAATGGCAGTGGGGGTGTACTAGCGAGCGCCTTGCCAGAATGACCAAATGGATGATGAAATGCTCAAAGAAATCAAGGAAGCTAACAAAAGTTACAGTGCAGTAATAATAATGGGTGATTTTTTATTGGAATTTCAACAAACTTACAAAGCAAGCATAAAAAAACTATAGATGTTTCATACAAGCAAGATAGAAACAAATATTAACCAAAGCACACAGCTAATAGCAATACATCATCATAGCCCACAATATGGGGAGATACATTAAAAAAAAAAAAAAGAAAATAACACAAAGAAACAGAATAGAGCGAACTCTAAATTATCTGGCAGCTTACAAAATTAACCCACCCACCTCCAGTTACTGATTACCATGTCGTTCCTTGTCAGAGAGAAATACCTCAAGCTGAGAGGGATCAAGAAAAACAGACTTTGAACCTTGAAACGAAACCAAGCATTTACAAGGGTATCTAAGAAAAAAAGTAGCGGAAAGAGCGAGCAACCTAGGTTGAAGAGCCAAAAAGGCCTGTCTCCTAGTCTGAGTCGCTTTACTAATATCTGGGAACATTTGAACCTTAGCATCACAAAACAGAACTGACATATTCTTAAAGTAACTACGAAAAACAAGCATTCTATCCTGGTCAGAAAGAAAAGATACCACCAAGGTGGCTCTAGAGCGAATATTATCTCGAGAGTCCTCAAGGAATTTGGTAAGGTCCAGGGCATCCAGGCCCTGAACCTCTTCAAACCCACCCAGAGAACCCGTAGCCAACCTCCTACCAGTTAGGTAATATAGCTTAGAGAGAACAATGGAATCAGCCGAAGCTAAACACAAAATCTCTTTGAAATACTTTCTCAGTAAAATTTCAGCAGAAAGGAAATGAGAAAAGGGGAAATTCAATAATCTAACATTTTTTGCACGAAACATATTGTCATACTGTTCCATCTTATTATGCACATACAAACTTTCCTTTATATGAGAAGAACTGACAGCTGCAAGAGCCTGACACTGGCCTTCACACTTAGTAACCTGTGTGGAAATACTCTCAACCTTATTATCCACTTCAAACAACCTGGTGGTAATCTCAGAAGAGAAACCACAAAGTTGTATTACAGTGGGCACCAAGGTGTTTTCAATACGGGTCACCACTTTCCAAATATCTGCCAGGGTGACCTGATCATCCGGAACCACCCTGGGTTCATCCGGAACGGGCACCCATATTACTGGTTTCAGCTTTTCCCCAGCATCTATCGGGGTACTCTGCTGCAACTGAGTGCCCTTAACGGCAGACAAAGGTGGAGATATATATACTGGAGGAGAAGGTGGTGACCGGTCCGGGGAGCTCAGAGACACCGGGGACGAACAAAGAACGAGAAAGTCAGGGTCGAGTGATAAATTGGTGTTAGTCACTACCTTAAAGTGTTTGTCCATGGGTCCAACAGCAACCTCCATTTGCTCCGCCGGCAAGATCTTCTTCTTTTTTCTTTTGCCCATCTATCCACCAGCTACAAAACACAGCACTTGAACCTGCTCTCCTGCGTGGCTCCCAAGGGGCCTGATATGCCCCTTGTATCTAGCACCTTATATCTCTGCCCCGACTAGCGCCTCCGACTGTGCCTGGGCTGCTAAGCTTTTGATAAGGCCCCCGATGACGTCGGGGCCGGCGGGAGTGGAGCCTGACACCTCCGGACCTCTGCGCTGCCTCCACCACTCTCCCCATAATGGGTGATTTTAACTACCCCAGTATCGACTGGGTCAGTGTCACGGCAGGACATGCTAGGGAGATAAAGTTCCTAGATGAAATAAATGACTGCTTCTTGGAGCAGCTGGTTCATGAACCGACCAGAGGGGAAGCCATATTAGACCTAGTCCTTAGTGGAACACCAGATCTAGTGCAAGAGATAAGGTTGTTGGGGCCACTTGGCAATAGTGATCATAGCATGATCGCCTTTGATTTAATTAGTGGCGGAGGGATAGTAAGGAAATCCTCAGTACTACCTTTTAACTTTCGAAAGGGAGACTGATAAAATGAGGAAAACAGTTAAGAAAAAACTAAAAGGAGCAGTTGCAAAGGTTAAAGACGTATATCAGGCTTGGCTGCTGTTGAAAAATACTATCTTGGAAGCCCAGACCAGCTGTATTCCACGCTTTAAGAAAAGTGGAAGGAAGTCCAAAAAACTGCCAGCATGGTTTAAAGGTGAGGTCAGAGAGGCCGTTGCCAAAAAAGCATCTTTCAGGAAATGGAAAAAAGAGCCAAACGATGAAACCTGGAAACAGCACAAGCACTGGCAAGTCAAATGCAAGGCATTGATAAGGCAGGCAAAGGGAGAATTTGAGAAGAAGCTTGCTGCGGAAGCAAAAATGCGAAGTAAAGACCTTTTCAAGTACATTCGTAGCAAAAAACCTGTGAGTCAGTTGGTCCATTAGATGATAAAGGGGTTAAAGGAGCACTAAGAGGCGACAAGGCGATAGTGGAGAGATTGAATGAATTCTTTGCTTCAGTCTTTACTGAGGAAGATGTAGGGATGTTACCCATGACTGAAGTGGTATTTAAAGGTGCGGAAGAATTGAAGGAAATATCGATACATCAGGAAGATGTATTACAACTACTAGATAAACTGAAGAGTAGCAAATCACCTGGGCCGGATGGTATACATCCAAGGGTGTTGAAAGAACTGAAATATGAGATTGCAGACCTGCTATTAGTAATCTGTGAACTATCATTAAAATCATCTCTAATACCTGAAGACTGGAGGATCACCAATGTAACACCAATTTTTAAAAAGGGTTCCAGGGGTGATCTGGGAAACTACAGACCGGTGAGCCTGACATCAGTACCGGGAAAAATGGTAGAAACCATCATAAAGAATAAAATTACTCAGCATGTAGATAGTCATGACCTAATGGGAGACAGCCAACATGGCTTTAGACAAGGAAGATCTTGTCTTACTAATCTGTTATGTTTTTTTGAAGGAGTGAATAAACAGGTGGACAAAGGTGAGTCGGTTGATATTGTGTATCTGGACTTTCAGAAAGCCTTTGACAAGGTCCCTCATCAGAGACTTTTGGCAAAACTAAAGAGTCATGGGATAGGAGGCAGTGTACTATTGTGGATCATGAACTGGTTAAAAGATAGAAAGCAGAGGGTAGGGCTAAATGGCCAATTTTCCCAATGGAGAAAGGTGAATAGTGGTGTACCCCAGGGATCTGTGATGGGTCCGCTGCTTTTTGACATATTCATAAACGATCTGGAAAGTGGAATAACGAGTGAGGTTATCAAATTTGCAGATGACACAACTATTTAAAGTTGTTAAAACCCAATAGGATTGTGGAAAATTGCAAGAGGATCTTGATAAATTGGAAGACTGGGCATCAAAATGGCAGATGAAATTTAATGTGGACAAGTGCAAGGTTATGCACCTAGGGAAGAACAACCCAAACTATGGTTACACGATGCAAGGTTCCACATTAGGAACCACCACCCAGGAAAAAGATTTAGGCGTCATTGTGGATACCATGTTAAAACCCTCGGCCCAGTGTGCAGCAGCGGCCAAGAGAGCAAATAGAATGCTAGGTATGATAAGGAAAGGAATGGAAAATAAAACAAAAGATATTATAATGCCTCTATATCGTTTCATGGTGAGACCGCACCTTGAATATTGTGTGCAATTCTGGTCGCCGTATCTTAAAAAGGATATAGCGATTTTAGAAAAGGTTCAGAGAAGAGCCACCAAAATGGTAAAGGGGATGGAAGGATATGAAGAAAGGCTAAAAAGGTTAGGGCTCTTTAACCTGGAAAAGAGACGGCTGAGGGGAGATATGATAGAAGTCTATAAATTAATGAACGGAGTTGAATGAGTAAACGTAGATCGATTGTTTACCTTATCAGAATATAGAAAGACTAGGGGACATGCAATGAAGCTTCAGGGTAAACTATTTAAGACTAATAAAAGAAAATATTTTTTCACTCCACGTGTAATCAAACTCTGGAATTTGTTACCAGAGGATGTAGTAAAGGCTGTTAGTGTAGCTGGGTTTAAAAAAGGTTTGGACAAGTTCCTGGAGGAAAGGTCCATAAACCATTATTAAGAAGGGACCCAGGATATCAATGCTTGAACCAATACAAGCATTGTGGAACCTGTGTCCCTTGGGGAAACTGCTAGGTACGTATGACCTAGATTGGCCACTGTTGGAAACAGAATACTGGGCTTGATGGACCTTGGTCTGACCCAGTATGGCATATCTTATGTTCTTATTTATTTACATTCTCTTATATACCGCGCTATTCTGCATCATGACCCTTTGGCTCTCTCCTCCACTGTCTCATCACCTCTTTCCTCCACTGTCATCCGAGCCTGTTGATGAGGCAGTACCTTCCTATAACACTGCACTCTTTTCTGCTCTGGATGCTCTTGCTCTGCCCATGCCTCATACAATACTCCAGCCCACTGTCCGCTATCTACATTGATGTGCCCACTTAGCTGAATGTGCTTAGCTGAAATCCTGCACCCTTGCAGACTTTCTACACTTGAAATTCATGCTTGTCTCTTTCCAGTCAGCAATAGCACTTGCCAAACAAGACTGTTATGTCCATCTGATTTAGTTCTTACCTTTGTCCCTCGCCTTTTCTTTACAACTCTCAACTCTCCTCAAGTTGCCTGCACCTCCTATCCTTCCTTCCATTTCTGTCCAAACCCTGGTTGACTATTTGCATGATAAAATGCACAAGATCACACTCCAATTCCCCACAATGTCAGCTGCTTCCCTTCCTCCCCCCCTTCACTCCCAACTCCCCCCCCCCCCGCTACCCTTTCTATGATCTCTTGAGGAGGAAACCACACACCACCTTTTCTCCTCTAAACTCACTACCTGTTCCTCTGATCCTATTCCTACCCCTCTCCTAAGCGCCATGTCCTTCATTGTTGTCCCTTCCATCTCTCATATTCTCAACCTGTCGCTCTCCACTGAAACTGTCCCTGCAGCCTTTGAGCATGCTAAGGTCGCACCTCTCCTCAAGAAACCCTCACTAGACCCTACACATCTCCCTCCTCCCCTTCGTTTCTAAACTACTTGAACATATGGTTCACAGCCGCTGCCTTGACTTTCTCTCCTCTTAAGCCCTCCTGGATCCTTTACAATCTGGATTTCGTCCTTTAGCAAGAGCCGTTTCAGTAGAATGTAAATTCTCCAGTAACCTGTTTGTGGCTAAGTCCAAGGACCTTTACTCAATCCTCAACCTTCTTGACCTTTCTGCTGCTTTTGACACTCTTGACCACAACCTTCTCTATACCTTGTCCTCACTTAGTTTTAAGGGCCCTGTGCTGTCCTGGTTCTCTCCTTATCTCTCCCATCACTCTTTCAGTGTTTGTTCTGTTGGATCATCCTCTACTGCTCTCAGTTGGTGTACCCCAAGGATCTGTCTTGGGTCCACTCCTTTTGTCTCTCTATACCCAGTCCCTTGGTGCATTCATTTCTTCCCATGGCTTTCAGTATCATCTTTATGCTAATGACTCCCAGATTTACCCCTCTATACCTGAAATCTCTCTGACAATCCAGGCCAGGATCTCTGCCTGCCTTTCTGCCATTGCTGCTTAGATGTCTCACCACCGTTTGAAATTGACATGGCCAAAACTGAGTTCCTTTTTTTGCCCCTAAACCCTCCTCTCCCCTTCCTCCTTTCTCACTCTCTGCAGATAACTCTTTACTCCTCCTTGTCTTCTCAGCTCACAACCTTGGGGTCGTCTTTGACACCTCTCTTCTCCATACACATCCAACTGATGGCTAAAACCTGCTGTTTCTTTCTCTATAACATCAACAAAATTCGCCCATTCCTTTCTGAACATACTACTAAGACACTTATCCAATCCTTAGTCACCTCCTGTCTAGACTATTGTAACATGTTCCTTTCTGGTCTCCCTCTGAATCATCTCTCTCCCCTTCAATCTGTTAAGTACTCTGCTGCGTGGCTAATCTTTGCCAGCCTTGTCATGCTCATATTCCTCTCTTCTCAGGTTACATCATTGGCTCTCTATCCATTTCCGCATCCAGTTCAAACTTCTCCTGCTGACCTATAAGTGCATTCATTCTGCAGCTCCTCACTACCTTTCCTTTTATCTCTCCTTACACTCCTCTTCAAGAACTGTTTATTTTTATCTTGTTTCTTTATCTTTATTCCCAAATTTGATGTAGCGCTTTGGTCAAAACATATAAGAGGTTTACAATAATAAGACTACGCTCCCTAACTATAGGAAAAAGAACACCATAATAAAATAGGAAAGAGGGAAAAAGGACAGTGCAAACATACAGTAAAATACAACAGACACAACAAGACCAAACTCAGGAAGGATGGTAGTGGGCAGGTCGAAAGCTCGTTGGAATAAATGGGTTTTCAATAGTTCTTTGAACTTTGAATAAGAGGGTTCTAGACGGAGGAAAGTAGGAAGGGCGTTCCAAAGAACAGGGCTGAGAAAAAAGAAAGCTGCGTGATGGGTTTGTTCTAGATGATCTTGGGATGGTGATGGCAGGGACACTTCTATCTGTCCCCTTCTGGCAAATCACTTCTATCTGTGCCCTTCTCTTCTATTGCTAACTCCAGACTTTGCTCGTTTCACTTTGCTGCTCCTTATGCCTGGAACAAACCACCTGAGTCTGTACATCAGGTGCCTTCTCTGACCCTTTTCAAATCCAGACTCACCTCTTCACTGCTGCTTTCGGAACTTGACTCACCTGATCTCCTTTGTGTTTCCTTACCATTCCCCCTAGATGTATCCTATGTCTACACGTACTGTGTTGTCTTGACTAGATTGTAAGTTCTGATGAGCCGGGACTGTCTTACATGTGTGTGCAACACTGCGTACGTCTTCTGCTATACAGATGTTCAGTAGTAGTTCCTGACTGTATTTTCCTGTCACCAGAGGGCTTAAAGTCTGTACCTGCAGCAATGGAGGGTTAAGTGATGTGCCCAGATCACAAGAAGCAGCAGTGAAACTTGAATGGAAGATGTATGTAAACATCTAGGAGTAGAAGGAACAAAAATTCAGAATAAAGTATTGAGAGAGGGAACAAAAATTCAGAATAAAGTATTGAGAGAGAAAACCAGCAATAAGTATTACAGGAGACTGAAACTGGTATGAAAAGTGCACTAATATCCAAGAATAAGATACGAGCCACCAACCAGCATACTAACCCCATACTCTTATATAACTTTGGAATGTTAGACAAGCCTCTGAAATATCTTGAAAAACAGGATGGATGTATGAACAAGAAAAGTCCTCCATGCCCACAAGGTTTTTTATAAGAATCAGTGTATGCCAAGATTGTACATCCCTAGAGCTGAAGAAGGAACAGACTTCATTAAAAATTGATTAAACATATAAATGACCATCATAGGCCTCCAGGTCTACAACAGCATCAAGAGTCCCGAACGCATGAAGTGTGTTGCAGTATAAAAGTAAACAACCGGAATTAGTCTCCATTATCAAACTTGGACAGCCATTCCAACAAGCAGAAGGAATGGATGAGAATCCACCAGTATATACAGGGAAGGAAGCAGCAAAATGTTCAAAACGAGGTTAAAAAAAAATCCTCTTCAGAGAATTAGATCAGCTAGCAAAGAATAATAGCAAATGCATAAATACAGCGGGTAATACAAAGCATTACTCCATGAGCCATTTTTCGATCAAACAAGGACAAATGAATTAAGGAGAGACGAACTGAAACCCAAGAATGAGGGATTGATAGTTGCAGCCCAGATTAGTGTATTATGAATGAGATTGTTTACAGTGAAAATAGAGAACTAGTAAAACAGACATATGCAGATTCTGTAAGAAAGAGCTAGAAACTTATTCGTCCTGCAGCTGGCTCTGATGACAGAAAATTTATATGCTGAAAAGCACAACAGGGTGGCATGTCTTATCCTTTGGAAACTTTGCAAGCACTACAGTATCACTGTACCAGAAAAGTCCTGGAATCATCTTAGAATGAAGACATTTTATAACTTGGGACGTTCCCATTCCAACAGATAAGCTGGATGCAAGGAAAAAGACAGCTTTGATAATGGTGGCTTCTGGATCTGAAGTACCTCAAAATGCTGTCAGACCCAGAAAATATGGCAGAAAGATGCCATAGGCTTGATTAAAACGAATTTCCAATCGCGCCTTGACAAGTTGCCTATACATGTTGCATCTAATGAACTCCAGAAGGAATCTCTTTGGAACAATGCAAGTACTATGGCAAATGTTAGCAGCAAATTTGAGAAGCTGAGATCATACTCTACATACCTTGACTTAGTGTGGTTCATTGCTGTATGCACAAAATTAATCCATCTGGAGAAACTGCCCCTGAGATTTGACCATATTTAATGACACCAAGGGAGGTGATGAGGTGGTGTAGCGAGAAGTAATAATGCCTCTGTACAAGTTGGTCACTCTTCCTTTCTCCACATGATTGCCATGAAAAGGGGAGAGGAAAAAAAGAGCAAGTTGGTGGGCATGTGCTGATTAGGTGATCTCTAGAACTGGAGCTCTATCTGGGAGATGCAGAGAGAACTCCAGGGGTCTTGCTGGGTTTTAGTGTGACAATTGTGAAAAAAATCCACTCTAGTACTTTTTTTTTCTTTTTTTCTTTTCAACCTAAATGCTTCTAACTCTTCACCACCGGTCTCAGATAAACGATACTTGTCTTTTACACCTTACTATGGGTATGGTAATTCACCCAATGCGGTGTTCGTTCACATCAATGACCGGAACTGTTTTCTTAAACAAGGTTTCTTTGTGCTTTCTAAGTATTTCTAAATATTCTTATCTACTGAAAAATCATTTAAAACCAGAACACAACGCCATTCTACTTATCTGAAGCAGAACGGTGCTAGTTCAAATGCCCCTTTGACATGCGATGAAATAAAACACCCCAACGCCTCTGCAAGCGCTCTGGCGTTTCTCCTGTTGGGTTCTTCAAGGGGATATTAGCGATGTTGTTCTCCAGGGCTATTATTCCATTCGTTGTTCTTCCATATACTCAAAACTTTTAATTCTATCAATACAAACAAAAGCAGAAAAAATCATATGGTTGATTAAATTTTTTCAACTTTTTATCTCTTAACTTATATCATCACTAATGAAGTATTTTACCACAAAAACTGTTGAGGGCAAACCCATATTTTTTTTCATATTCTTCTGTTATATTCCTTTTTCGGTCAGTCCTCACTGCTGTTAACCGTTGTTTTCTGAGGTAACGAAAGACGCCAACGCATGCGCCTGAAACTTCCAATTTAAATACCCTCCCATTATCTCCATCTGAGGGAACTACCGGATGCAGGCCAGCCAATCCACACTGACATTCAATCCTCTTGGTTGAACTGTTTCTAAATGATGTATCCACCATTGTTCGCGGTACAAGAGAGTTTGTTCTCGGGATCTCCCGGTTAATCCTTTTAATATCTGTTCTACACACCAACATTGCAACTCATTAAAGGTATGGCCTAAATCCAAACAGTGCTGTACTATCGGTGCTTCCACCCGTCGGCACCGTATTCTGCTTTCGTGTTCCTTTATTCAAATTTTTAAAGCCCTAATAGTTTTACCAATGTATTGGTATTGGATAGTAGTTCACTCTTTCATTGGATCTGACCTCAGTATTTATTAAGGGTTTTAGTGTGAGACTACAGGGGAGCTGAAATAGGGAAAGAAAGCTCGGGGGAGGTGGGGGGTGGAAAAAGGGGGCACAGAAAAAGATGGGAGTTTCTGCTCTGGAGGAGAGCGGAGAAAGTTGGGAGTTGAATTGGCCAGGTAAGGGTAAGAGGTACAAGCTGATGGGGGGATGAGAAGCCAGGGAAAGGTGAAACCCAGAGAATGGCTCGCTAGGGAGGATAGATCCTGAGGAATGAAAGAGCTTGGGGGAGGGAAGTATCAGGTCTGGGCCAGGGAGAAGCCAAACCTTATGATGGAGGGATTCTGAACAAAATACAAATAAATGAAGCAGAATTTAATATGTGCAGAATTTTCAAAGCTATTGCACAGAATTTCCCCCAGAAGTAATATATACAACTTAGAGGAGAGATGAGTGGTAGATATGCATTCAAAAATGCTTCAAAACGATAATGCAGAAGCAAGCCTTTTCTGAGCTAAAAATGCTGGATATCAGACTTCGTTCTTGGAGCCTTGTATTGTGAGGAGCAACATCAGGGAATGTTTCTTGATGAAAAAAATTTGATAGTGGTTGTATATATGTCTAGCTTCATTTGGAGCACTATGTACAGTCTGAGACCACATCTTCGAAAGGATATAAACCAGATGGGGGTCTGCCTAGAGAACAGCTTCTACATCATATAAGATATGGGAATAGGCTTTCCTTTGGAGGAAAGACAGATTAGGGGAGATATTATACAGACATTAAAATATCTGTATGGTATAAATGCAAGGAGGTGATCACCTTCCAGTTGAAAGGAGGCTCTGGAATGAGGCATCATAGGATGAAGGTGAAAGGGGATAGACTCAGGAGTAATCTGAGGAAATATTACTTAATGGAAAGGGTGGTGGGTGCATAGAACAGCCTTCTAGTGGAGATGATGGGATGAGGCAGAATCTGAACTTAAAGTATGAGACAAGCACAGAGTATCTCTGAGGGAGAGGAAGGGGTGGCATACTAGATAAGCCACGTGGCCTTTATCTGCCATCATTTTCTATGTTGGAGAGGGAAAGGTAACTGTAGATCAACAGTGTCTTTTGGCATTGCCCCAGGAATGAAATTGGGCAGACTAAAGGGGCCGTATGGTCCTTATGTGCTGCCATGTTTTATGGTATGTTTGAGTTCCAAATTCATTAGCTTGAATATAACACGTTTCGATTTGTGAGAATTACATTGCAATTTTATAAATGCATCTATAATTTTCAGTGTAAAACAAAGTGTGTGTGTGTCTCTATGATAGTTGCCTTTTTCATTGATTTAAAGTAGTGATTTTGTTTTTCCTATGGAATTAAATGTAAAAAATAATTTAAGAAATTGTAATTATGCTGTAACCGTATTGTCTTCCTCAGTTTGATATGGGTAATCTGTATTGTAAAACTAATGCATACAGTTGATTATTAAACTATACTAAAAAAAATGGAAAAATTGTAGATTGGTGCACAGGTTTTGTGGTCTTCCTGACATCAGGGGTGTGTATGTAGATATGTGTGTAAGACGCATGTATCTTTAAGGAAGTTGTGATTTTGCAATTTAGTAAATTTCTTCCCATAGCCACTGCAGGTCATAAATATTAACAAGAGGCTCATAATATACAAAAAAGTCTAATTGGATGAAAAATAACTATAGTCTGGTTTCCAAATCCCGATCTGTTAAAAATATGCGTTAGTACCCTTTGTCAATTTATACCATCTTATTTCTAAATAGTATCTATTTTTGGTAGTGTGCCAAGCATCAGAAAAAAAAAATAGAAGATCAGTTTAAGTATGATAGATTAGATTTTATGTCCAGAGAAAATTAGAAGAAATCTGGCTCCAAGCTTGGGGAGATGGAAATGCTAAGAAGCTGAAAATGTTTTTCAGTGCAGACATGAAAGCCAGAGCAAAGGAGCAGCTCATAGCTAGGAGTGCCGTTGGAACACCTGAGAGGGCTGCATAAGGAGAATTGGGCATACAGCAATATAAACAAGATTTGAAAGATGTGCTCCATAAGGGAGGAACTTTTGCTTGCTACATTTTTTTCTGTTTTGAATTGTAGCCCCTCTATGCCCTGGGAGAGGAGGAGCAATTGTTGCTGTCACTGGTGTGCTGCTATAACAGCCCTTTTGCCGTGGGACGCGGCCGTGGGTGCGTGCCTATGGGCGCGTGACCGAAGGAGCGTGAGCAAAGGGGCACGCTCTGCCCCTTTGGGGAGCCCCTTTGGAGCCTGGAGGAGCGAAACAGCTGAGCGAGTTAGTTGGGGAAGCGGAGAAAGAAAGCGTTTCCAGTATAGGCATTCAAGGCCGTGAAAATCATTGGGCCGATGGATTGTCATCTTCAATCAACCAGCATGGAGACCTGTTTACCAGAGCTTGAAGGTTGTTCTGGTACTGTGAGTGCTTCCTCGGAGCTGCCTTCTCCATCACTCATGGGTGTTGCCCAGCCAGGGAACTTGTCTTCAAGCAGATGCCGCCCCCTTTGTGGATAAGGGCGAAGATAATCTGCTCACCTCCCCACTGGGGTCTTCTCTTCCAGACCTGGGAAGTGTTTCTTCTGACTTAAAGCGGACGCTTAGTCCCTTATTTCCAGTAGTTCCCCAGGAAGTATCTCCCCCAAAAGAAGTTTCACTGCACGACATTTGGGAAGTAATGACTTGCACTGAATTGTCACTGCAGTCATCTTTCCCAAGTTGCACAGTTTTCTGTTGATGTCATTGATAAATTAAATGAGCATGAGGGTCAAATAGCTCTCCATAATACTGCTTTGTCTTAAGTTGGAGGGGCAAGTTTCCTTGGCTCAGGCAGCGCTCTCCTCAAATGTTCATGATAGTTTTGTGCTCCATCACCAACTGAAGGCAATGGAGAATTCTGCCCGAACCAGGAACTTGAGGTTAATCAATTTTCACACACATTATTTAGCTCCTCTTTTATTGTTTCAGAAGTATTTGAAAGAGGTACTAGTGATTGAGGATGTTGACATGATAGTTATCTAATATTTTTTACATCCTCCTCAGGACAGTCAGCAATGCACGAGGAGGTAAGTGGTTTGTCCTTCCTCCTTGGAGTCATTAGATCCTTCTGCTTCCTTAGAATCATTTCTCAATGTAATGTCTCGTGCACCCTTGGTGATAACATTTTTTATCTATGAGTGAAGAATTTGGTAATGAAGTTGTATTTTAACAAGACCGCCTTATTTTGTGGAAGTAGGATTCAAATATTTCCTGACGTTAGCAAGGTAACGCAGAGGCGTGGGAAGGCCGCCTTGGTATTAAAGCCATGGGGTATTTGCACTGAGAGCTTCACTTTTTCTGAAACATCCTTGTAAATGTATTGTTTTACACGGAGTTAAGTATATTCTTATAGAACCGAGCAACTAGAGGCTTTTATTCTGGGAGGTCTAATCTTTGAATTTTCCTCTAGAATGTTAGGACTTCCTGGCTTAAGTTTAAATGGGAATTAGTTTAATAGAAACTTTGCAGTGGCTTTGAATGTTTTCCCTGTTTTTCTGCTGGTTATGGGTTTTGCTTGTTTTTTGATGTTACAATAAAGTCCTCGTCAAGAGGGAGATCATTTATTTCTTTTCTTTATGATTGATAAATTTGAAATGGGGGAAAAAAGAGAGATGTGCTCCATGGAGTATGCAAATTTTTATCTGCAGCAGTTATTTGTGGGGGATGGAATGCACTTGCATCATCATTTAATTTACTAGAGATTTTGCTATACTGCCTTTCATAAAGGCTACATCAGGGCAGCTTACAATCAAAATAAAATAAAAAAAAAACAAGAAACGGGGGGGGGGGGTGTAAACTAGGGCAGACAAGTTAGACATGAAGACAGTATGAAAGGACTGATTCAGACAAGACAAAGGGGTCTGAAAGCATGCTCTAAAAGTGATTTTTTTTCCCCTTAAAAGGAAACAAAATGGAAGGAAAATAGGTTGTTACTGCATCCAGTGTCTCTTCATAGGCCTTGGCAAAAAAAAGTAAGTTTTCAGCCCCTTAAATTTGAAATAGTAGGATTCAGTTCATAAGCAAACCAGCAGGGAGTCCCAGAGAGAAGGGGCAAAAAAAAGAGCATTATGCAATGTGATCTCGTGGCAGGCAAGTGAAGCAGGAGGCGGATACCATAGATTTTGAGTTAAGTTCTTTTAGATCTGTGAGTAAATGGTTGGCAAGGTAAGAAGGGACACAGTTTAAAAAAAGAAAGCTCTATATGCCAAAAGTAGGACTTTAAAGCAAGTAGGAATACTATAGGTAACCAATGTTCTGCAATAAATAGGGGAGAAACATGATCAGGCTTTGAAACAGCATAGAGCAAATCAACTAGTGTTCTGGATATTCTGTAGTCTTTTTAAGCTAATCAGTTTCAATCTGCAGTAGAGAATATGTCCATAATTATGACAACTAATAAGTAAAACATGGATTAAAGTTCTTGCAGCATCTTTTCCAATATGATTGAAGTGCACACAATAGTCGTAAACAGAAAAAAAGTGAATGTACTATTGCAGATTCCTGCTTAAGTTACTGATGAATCAGCATAGAACCCAAAACCTTTTACTGAATTCACAAGCTTGACAGGAGAACCTAATAGTAAAGGAGGAATCATAAGACTGACAAAAAAACCTATAAACCTCATAGCAACAGACTTATTGGGATTTAGTCTCAACTTGTTGGCCATTCAGTTATTTATAGAATCTAAACTGACATTGAGGGGCTAAATTCAAATTGCAGGGATCAATATAGAATGTCAACTGTAGATCATCTGCATAATAGCGATCAATTCCCAGAAATTTGTTAGTGGTAAGAGGGCCAAAAAGAAAGGATTAAATAAGAGTGGTGTAAGAACAGATTTCTGAGGGAGTCCGGATTGTAAGTATTGGAGAGAGAAGGAAGTATAGAAACACGATGGCAGATAAACACCATGAGGCCTATCAGGTCTACCCTTAGTTGCTGTATTATGCATTAAACTATAACCAAAGAGTACGTTTAAACAAAGAAAATAAACTAAATGATTCATAGAGCAATTTTGTACTCCAGGAAAGAAGCATACTAGGTGAGAACAAGCTCCCTGTATAACAGATAGATGAACTAACAATAGATGGTTGACCAAGTCAAAGGCACACTAGTTCAAGAGAAATTAGAATGATTAACATACCTGTATCAAGAACACTGTAAATATTTGTCATCAGAGAAGCCAAAAGCATTTCTGTACTGAAGCCAGATCTGCATCCCAACTGGCGGGAATGTATAGCATTAGTTCAGAAAATTTTAAGAGATGGAAGCAGGCAACATTTCAACCAATTTAGAAGCAAAAGGGAGTTCGGATATTGGGTAATAATTAGATGGTTCTTGTAAGGAAAGCTTGTTTGTTTTTTGTTTTGTCAATACAGGAAGTACTAATGGCTGTTTACAAAAAAGTATTTTACTGGCGGCCAGACTCATATATTGATCATCACAGTAAAAGATGGTGTAAGCTCAAGGACTGTATTGATTGAGAAAACAAGCAGTGGGTCAAGTTAAATGAATTGAGAGACTGCAATCTCTATAACGACATTTTGAATTTGGACCATTTGAATATTGGACATCCAAGAAGTGGGGTTTCTGGGGAGTGAAGTGGAAGAGTGCTTCAACAGATTTGTCAAATTGTAGGGGAATCAGAGGTTATAGTTGGAGTATTTAATAAGCAAATAGGTAAGGTGGAGTTGAAAGTTGGGCTGAATAATTAGGATCAGGGGACGCAATAGTCAAAGGATTACTCTATAAGGACAGAATCAGAGGCAGTAAAAATTACAATGAATATTAACTTTGGATATAAGAACATAAGAAATGCCTTACTGGGTTAGACCAAGGTCCATCAAGCCCAATATCCTGTTTCCAACAGTGGCCAATCCAGGCCATAAGTACCTGGCAGGTTCCCAAAGAGGCGCACAGGTTCCACAATGCTTGTCCCAGGGCAGCAGTGGATTTCCCAGGTCCTCTTCAATAATGGTTTATGGACTTTTCCTCCAGGAAATTGTCTAAACCTTTTTAAACCCAGCTATACTAACAGCTTTTGCTGCATCCTCCAGTAATGAATTCCAGAGTTTGATTACACGTTGAGTAAATAAATATTTTCTCTTAGTCTTCAATGGGTTGCATTGTAGTGTCATTGTGCATTCTGTATTCTTTCTACTTTTTGATGGTGTAAACAATCTACATTTACCTTTCCATACCATTCATTAATTTATAGACCTCTATCATATCCCCCCTTAGCTGTCTCTTTTCCATGTTGAAGAGCCCCAACCTTTTAAGCCTCTCATCATAGGAGGGGTATCCTTCCGTTCCCTTTACCATTTTTGTCACTCTTCTTTGTACCTTTTCTAATTCTGCTGTATCCTTTTTAAGTTATAGTGACCAGAATTGCACACACTATTCAAGGTGTTGTCATACCATGGAATGATTCAGAGGCATTATAATCTTTGTTTTATTCTCCATTCCTTTTCTTAAGATACCTAGCATTCTACTTGCTTTCTTGGCTGCCGCTGCACACTAGGCAAAGGGTGTCAACGTATTATCCACGATGACACCTAAATCTTCTTTCTGGGTGGTGGTTTCTAAAGTGGTACCTTGCATCATGTAACCATATTTTGGATGGTTCTTCCTAGATGCATAACTTTTGCACTTGTCCACATTAAATTTCATTGCCATTTGGATGTCGAGTCTTCCAGTTTTTCATGGTCCTCTTGCGTTTTAACAACTTTGAATAATTTTGTCTCATCGTCAAACTTGTTACCTCACTAGTTATTCCTATTTCGAGGTCATTTATGAATATGTTAAAAAGCAGTAGGCCCAGCATAGATCCCTGGAGTACTCCACTATTCACTTTTCTCCATTGAGAAAAGTGGCCATTTAGCCCTACCCTGTTTTCTTTCTTTTAAGCAATTCCTGATCCACAACACTACACTGCCTCCAATCCCATGAATTTTTAATTTTGCCAAGAGTCTCTCATATGAGAGACCTTGTCAAAGGCTTTCTGAAAATCCAGATACTGTATCAACCAGCTCACCTTTGTCTACCAGTTTATTCACATCTTCAAAAAAATATGAGATTAGTAAGACAAGACCTTCCTTGGCTAAAATGATGTTGGCTTTCTCCCATTAAACCATGACTATCTACATGTTCAGTAATTGTATTCTTTATAATGGCTTCTACCATTTTGCCCAGTACTGACATCAGGCTCACTGGTCTTTAGTTTTCCAGTTCACCCCAGGAACCCTTTTTAAAAATTGGAGTTACATTGGCCATCCTCCAATCCTCAGGTACTACAGATGATTTTAATTATAGTTCACAGATTACTAATAGTAGGTCTGCAATCTCATATTTCAGTTGTTTCCAACACCCTTGGATGTATACCATCTAGTCCAGATGATTTGCTACTCATCAGTTTATCAAACAGTTGTAATACATCCTACCAGTTTATCAATATTTCTTTCAGTTCTTTTGCTATATCACCTTTATATTCCATGTCAGGCACGGGTAACTTCCTATCTCCAGGAACAAGCAGGAATAAGTCCTCACATATGGGTACGTCGGTACCGACGGAGCCCGTGCGGGAAAGCTCCCCAGCTTCTTAGAATAGAAGCTTTTGGGACCTCCCACTGCACATGCGCACTGCCTTCCCGCCTTCCTGAACAGCTCTCCTCAGTTTCTCTTTTTCCGCGGAGCCAGCAGGTCGTGTTCCTGTCACCGCTGAAGAAATTGTCATTTTATTTGTTTCTTTAGACCGCGTACCTGCCTTCCCCATACCGATACCGGTATCGCCGGTCTTTTCTTTCTTTCTTTAAAAAATTATAATTCTTTTTTCTTATTTTTTAGCTTTTTGGTCACTTCAGAGAGGCCTCTCGGCCTACTCAATTTCTCCTCATGGAGAAGCCAGCCCCTGGATTTAAGAAGTGTACCAAATGTAATGCTGTTATTTCAGTCACAGACACCCATGAATGGTGTCTGAAATGTTTGGGGCCTGACCATTCCATACCGGACTGCCCATCTTGCTCCCACATGTCTAAACGTGGGCTGCAGAACCGGGCCAACAAATTCCATGTGCTGTTTGCTTCAGAGAATACAGCATCACAGTCATCCAGGTCTTCTTCTCCGGATGGATCTCAGGTAACCAAACCTTCTGTGGGCAAGTCCTCAAAGAGCAAATCTCCTTCAAAGCATCGAGAGGCTCTTAGCTTAGAACTTGAGGACCCTGCCCCAGCCAAACAACCCCGGCGGGAAGTCCAACTTCCAAAAACGCCAATTCAGGGGTCTCAGGTTGATATCGATGCTACGGCCTCGACAGATCACCTGTTAGCCTGCTCTGGGGTACCGGGTCACTCCGGTACCGACATCCAGGCAGCTATGGCGTCCATGGGCGATACTGTACAGTCCATGCAGCAGGCCGTCATGGCTTTCATTAAAGCTGCAACGCCATCGGTTCCGCTTTCAGCGGTTCCGGGCCCGATACCGGTATCGTCCGCCATGCCGGTATCGAGGCCGTCCACCTCTAAACGCAAGTCGGTACCGTATGGGCTTTCGCTCCATACCGGTTCCATACCCGATACGCCCGATATCGATACCGATCGGTACGCGTATCGTGCGTTAGAGGAAAGCACCGATTCCTCTGAGGATTTTCACTCCTCTGATGATTCTGCTGAGTTTTCACTCAACTTACCTGAGGAGCCCTCTTCTCCTAAAAGGAGAATGTCCCCTCCAGAGGATTTGTCCTTCCAGGACTTTGTTTTAGATATGGCTACAGCCCTTTCTATTACCACATCCTCTGAAAAGGAACCCAGATCCAAAAAACTGGATATTTTGGGATACTCAAAGGCCCCTAAGGAGGCAGTTACCCTGCCTATCCATGAAATCCTTCAAGAACAACTGATGGATTTCTGGGAAAATCCTTTGACTTTGTCTCCTTATTCCCGTAGGTTGGACACCATGTATAGGGTCCCTCCTTCTCCTGGTTTCCAAAAGACTCAATTGCCCCACCACTCTATTGTGGTGAAGTCTGCAATGAAGAAGATTAGGAGTACCAAAAGGCACTCTTCCACCCCTCCAGGACGGGAATGTAAGACTTTGGACTCTTTTGGTAGGAAAATTTTCCAGGCTAGTATGCTTATAGCCAGGATTAATTCCTACAGTCTCTATATGGGCATGTTCCTGGAGGAACTTGCCAAAAAGGTGCGGCATTTTGCCCCCTTTATCCCTGAGGATAAAAAGCAGGGATTCCTTTCCCTAGTGAAACAACTCTTAGAGGTTTCTAAGTTCTCTAATAGGGCAGCATATGATTCCTTTGAGGGAGCCAGTAGGGCTTCGGGCATTGCTATTGCAGCCCGACGTCTTGCTTGGCTCCAGGCCTCTGATCTGGAACCTTGGGTTCTAGATGGCTTACGGAATCTGCCCTGTACAGGTGAGAACTTATTTGGGGAAGAGTGGCAAATCAAAGCCACCCAGATGGATGCTGAAAATGCCACCTTGGAAAGACTTTCAAAGTCCACTTCAATTCCTATTAAGAAAAAGTCTTTTAAAAGGCCTTACTATAAGAAGGCCAGAGTTGCTTCAAATACTGGCCAGCAGTCTTCTCAACCTCGCTATACTGCTAAGCGTCAGCAATCCAAACAAGCACGAGCTAAGCCTGCAGCAGCTACTGTAGCTCAGCAGGCTCCAACCCCTCAGGGGTTTTGACTTGCTCCTAGGGAACTTGCCACTTCTGGTTCTAACACAACCAGAACCTCTCACCATACCCGGAAGGTTGGTTCACTTTGCTCCCAGATGGGAACAAATCACAACAGAACAATGGACCCTCTCTATCATTCGAGAGGGTTACAAACTTCATTTCTCCAGCCTTCCTCCCCATCATATGGTGAGACCATTCAATTCTCCCCCATCTCTCCTAACCCTGTTGGGTCAAGAGGTTTCCTCTCTTCTTGCCCAAGGGGCCATAGAAGAGGTTCCTCTTCCTCAACAAGGGTCCGGTTTCTACTCCCCTTATTTTCTCATTCCAAAGAAGACAGGGGGATTCAGACCAATCCTAGATCTGAGAGAATTGAACAAATTTCTCTTCAAGGAGAAATTCAAAATGCTGTCTCTCGGCATTCTCCTTCCTTACCTCCAGGGTCAGGACTGGCTTTGTTCTCTAGACCTACAGGATGCGTATACACATATACTCATCCATCCATCCCACAGAAAGTATCTTCGCTTTCTGTTTCAGGGACAACATTTCCAATACAGAGTACTCCCCTTCGGTCTAGCCTCTGCTCCAAGAGTATTCACAAAATGCATGGCAGTCGTAGCCGCATTTCTAAGAGGCATGGGAATCTTTGTCTTCCCATATCTGGACGACTGGCTCATCCGAGCTCCAACTCAGTCACAGGCCCAGATTTCCCTGGACCACACAAGGAGCCTTTTGCAGTATCTGGGACTGGTAGTAAACCTTCCCAAGTCCCAACTCATCCCTACTCAATCTCTAGAATTCATAGGGGCCCAGTTGGACACCATCACTGCAAGGGCCTACCTTCCACATGTTCGAGGCCAGCGCCTCCTGAGTTTGGCCTCCCAAGCTCAGTCCAGCACTCACTTGACAGCCAGGGAAATGCTACGCCTACTGGGTCATATGGCCTCCACAGTGCATGTGGTGCCCTATGCTCGTCTTCATATGAGAGCAGCTCAATGGACCCTGGCCACTCAGTGGACTCAGGCGTCAGGAGCGCTCTCAGACCAAATACAAACCTCCGATCGTCTGTTTTGGTCCCTCCACTGGTGGACTTCCACCAAGAATCTGTTGTTGGGGGCTCCATTTCAACCATTGCTACCCCAAGCAACCCTCACAACAGATGCCTCCCAAACAGGGTGGGGAGCCCATCTGCAAACTCTCTCCACTCAGGGCACTTGGTCTCTACAGGAGACCACCCTTCATATCAATCTTCTGGAACTGCGAGCAATTTACCTTGCCCTCAAGGTCTTCCACTCCCTCCTAGCCAACCTCACTGTCCTAGTTCAGACGGACAATCAGGTGGCCATGTTTTACATAAACAAACAAGGAGGGACGGGCTCTCTGTCGCTTTGCAACGAAGCTCTAAGACTATGGGCCTTCGCCAGAGAGCATCAGATTCACCTGCTAGCAGTGTATCTCCCAGGAGTTCAAAACTCTCGGGCAGACAGGCTCAGTCGAGTTCTGCTGCCACACGAATGGTCCCTACATTTGGACCAAATAAACCGAATCTTTCAGGAATGGGGGACCCCGGACATAGACCTCTTTGCAAGTCCGTGGAATGCCAAACTTCCCCGGTTCTGTTCCAGAACTCCGTGTCAGGGAGCTCAGGCTACGGACGCCTTTCTCCTGAATTGGAATCAGGCATTCCTATATGCCTTTCCACCCATTCCTTTGATTCCCAAGACTCTGTTCAAACTCCAGAGGGATCATGGAACTATGATCCTCATAGCTCCACGCTGGCCACGCCAAGTGTGGTTCCCTCTACTTCTACAGCTCTCCCAGGGATCCTACTTGGATCTGGGAGCTGCGCCAGACCTCCTGTCTCAGGAGGAGGGGACTTTGTGGCACCCAAACCCCAAATCCCTTCACCTCAGTGCTTGGTTACTGAAGGCTTAAGCCTTCAAGACTTTCATCTTTCCCAACCAGTGAAAGATATCCTTTCTGCCTCTAGGAAACCCTCTACCAGGCGTTCCTATGCTTTCAAATGGAAACGTTTTTCCATTTGGTGTGCTCAGCAGGGTCTTGACCCTCTGGCACTTCCTTTGAATTCTCTTCTTGATTATCTCCTGCATCTATCCAATGCAGGCCTCAAGACGAATTCGGTAAGAGTCCATTTAAGTGCTATTGCAGCATCCTTGAAACATATAAATGGACAACCTATCTCCTCTCATCCTCTTGTTGCAAGATTCATGAGAGGCCTGACTCTCACTAAACCTCCCATCAGACCACCCCCGGTCGCATGGGATTTGAATCTAGTGCTCGGTCAACTTATGAAGCCACCTTTTGAGCCAATGTTTTCCACCTCCTTGAAATTTCTTTCCTGGAAGGTCATCTTCCTCATTGCAGTCACTTCGGCTCGCCGCATCAGTGAGCTGCAGGCTTTAGTGGCTAATCCACCTTACACAAGATTTCATCATGATAAGGTGGTCCTTAGGACGAATCCCCACTTTATGCCTAAAGTGGTCTCGCCCTTTCATCTTAATCAAGAGGTATATCTACCTGTCTTTTTTCCAGCTCCTCATGCATCCAATGCAGAGAGGAACCTTCATACTCTGGATTGTAAAAGAGCTCTCGCTTTTTACCTTAATAGGACTCAGCCACATCGAAAGTCTTCTCAACTTTTTGTGGCCTTTGATCCTTCCCATTTGGGACTTCCAGTCTCCAAGCGTACACTTTCCAATTGGATTGCTCAGTGTATTTCTTTTGCTTACCAGAGCAAAAACATTTCTCTGGAAGGCCATGTCACTGCTCACAATGTGAGGGCCATGGCAACTTCTATGGCTCATCTGCACTCTGTTTCCATAGATCAGATCTGTCGAGCCGCTACCTGGGCCTCGGTTCATACCTTCACAGCCCATTACTGTTTGGACAAGGACTCCCGCCGGGATGCCTTGTTTGGCCAGGCTGTCCTCAAGCACCTGTTCCATTCCTAAACAACTCCTGCCCACCTTCCCAGAATGGATGCCTGAGATCCATACGAAGATGGCGAACCTTTACAGGGGATCCCATGCATCTAAGCTAGGGAGTCCCCATATGTGAGGACTTATTCCTGCTTGTTCCTGGAGATAGCACAGTTACTTACCTGTAACAGGTGATCTCTGGGAACAGCAGGAATTAGTCCTCACAACCCACCCACCTCCCCTAGGAGTTGTATCTTTTATCTATCTATCTTCCTGTCCTCTCTCTGTTGACTCAGCTATAAACTCGAAACTGAGGAGAGCTGTTCAGGAAGGCGGGAAGGCAGTGCGCATGTGCAGTGGGAGGTCCCAAAAGCTTCTATTCTAAGAAGCTGGGGAGCTTTCCCGCACGGGCTCCGTCGGTACCGACGTACCCATATGTGAGGACTAATTCCTGCTGTTCCCAGAGATCACCTGTTACAGGTAAGTAACTGTGCTACATCTTCAGTAAAGACCAAAGAAAAGAATTCATTCAGTCTCTCCGCTACAGCCTTGTCCTCCCTTAACGCCCCTTTTTATCGCTCTATCATCCAGTGGTCCCACTGACTCACAGGTTGTTTGCTATGAATGTACTTAAAAGCTTTTATTATGCATTTTTGCTTCCACCGCAAGCTTCTTTACAAATTCTCTTTGCCTGCCTTATCAGCACCTTGCATCTAATTTGCAAATGCTTGTTGTTTCTGGCTCCTCCTTCCATTTCCTGAAGGATGTTTTTTGGCAACAACCTCTGTAACCTCGCCTTTAAACCATGCTGGCACTTTTTTGGCTTTCCTTCCACTTTTCTTAAAGTGTGAAATACAGCTGGTCTGGGCTTCCAAGATAGTACTTTTAAACAACGCCCATGCTTGCTGTAAATCTTTAACCTTTGCAGCTTCTCCTTTTAGTTTTTTCTTAACTATTGTCTTCATTTTATCATAGTCTCCTTTTGAAAGTTAAAAGGTAGTACTGTGACTTTCTTTGCCATCTTTCTTCCATTTATTAAATATATAGAAACATTAGCAAGTCTTGGCTGAAGGGATAGATAGCCCTGAGTCAAAGCTCTCATTTGAGAAAGAGGTAATCCTTCTGGTGAGGCTAAATTAGTTTGGGATGATTACTTCCATTTCGGAACCTCCCCCAAACATTTTGATGGTAGTGTCAGGAGTATGCGGTCGAGTGCATGTTTGTGTGCACATGACAGTTTGAGGAAGTGTGGTTGCTTTGGAGGGTTGTATGCGGTGGAGTAGTTAAGAAGTTTGGGTGCTTTTGGATCTTGGCTCACCTGATCTCCTTGTTTGTTTAACTTTCTCCCTGGTTTTATCCCTGTCTACATCTTCTGTGTTTTCTGTCTTAACTAGACTGTAAGCTCTAAACAGGGACTAAGGGACTGTCTGTGCAGCGCTGTGTACGACTTGTAGCGCTATACTATTGCTCAGTAGTAATAGTGTTCATGGGGAGAGTGGGAATTAGTAAGATGTGTCTGTTTTGGGATAGATATGGGTGGTAGAGGAGTACAGATGGTAGGTATGTATTGGTTGGAAACTGCATGGATGGTTGAGTGATTTTTTTTTTTTTTTTGTTTAATATTTTTTCTTATTTTGGGGTGGTTTTGGAGAGATTAAAGGGGCTGTATTTTGTTACATACATTATGCATTAGGAAATTTACATGTGTAATTTTGTGCACCAATGAAAAATTAGAGATCGATACATAAAGGGTTCCTATAAATACTTTATTTAAAAAAATGTCTAACAAGATATCT
This sequence comes from Ichthyophis bannanicus, assembly GCA_033557465.1. Lineage (NCBI taxonomy): Eukaryota > Metazoa > Chordata > Amphibia > Gymnophiona > Ichthyophiidae > Ichthyophis > Ichthyophis bannanicus. Next base: position 278,111,124 of record CM066032.1, on the reverse strand, counting down.
GCTGGTGAGATGTAGGTTATGTCTTTGTCCTAATTGGGACAATAGGATGATGGTCTGTTCGTCTCAGATGTTCTTGATTATATAAATAAATAACACAATGGGTAATGTATACTAAAGTGTGGTAAGTGGCAGCATTTGAATGCTAATTGCTGGGGGCATGCCCCTACCCTGCCTCATTGTATGCTAAGTAGTTAGCATGGGATTTTATCACATTGGCTGCTTTTAGGTGCAGTAGCCATTATTGCGGGCCTGTGCTAACCAGTTAGTGTGCGTGAAAGTATGTTAACCATTAGCACAGTTTAATAAACACGCCCCAATATGTGTACAGATATAGATATATATTATCAGTGGCATAAGCTCTAAGGAGGGGCCCCCATCATTGTGTCTCCCCCGTCCCCCCATATGGGCAAACCTAAGAGCAGAGGAGTGCAGCAAACATTTTCAAGTCTTGAGGCCTGGCAGCTGTCACCTCCTGGCTGCAGCCAGGCTAAAGTGTTGTGATAACAGACTTCAGCCTGGCAGTAGCCAGGAGGTGATAGTTTCCAGGCCTTAAAACGTGTAAAAAAAAAAAAAAAAAAATCAGAAGTAGCCCTGCAAACTTTTTAAAGTTTGCTTCTCTGCCTTTACTTTTACTGCTGCAGTGTGGGGCCCCCTTCCTGCCCAGGCCCCACTGCATTGCGGAGGCTGCTTGGGCAGAATTTATGCCACCGTATATTTTTATTTATTTAAAAGTTGTTTTTTTATACCGCTTTATCATTTCAATCAAAGCGGTATAAAAAAAACAATCATTGTAACTTAAACTTGGTAAATGTACATTAAACAGGGACGTTGATATGGAAGGACAGACTAGATAGGCCATGTGGTCTTTTTCTGTCATCATGTTTCTATGTTTCTATAACTTGGATTTTTCTGAGCAATGGAGGGTTAAGTGACTTGCCCAAGGCCACAAGGAGTGCTAGTGGGAATTGAACCCTGGTCTCTTGGTTCCCAAGCCAGTGCTCTAACCACTAGGTGGCTACTCCACTCCATTATGCAGTTTAACATGTGTTGAGCACTGGTTTACCAGTAGAAAGGACAGTCCTAGATTGAAACTTGGAACACATGCTTTATAGAAAAGATTTTTCCATTCTTCAGACTTTGCTTATTCTCTTCCTGCTGGTAGCACTGTGCAGAGCCGTAACATAGTAAATGGCAGCAGAAAAAGACAAAATTGGCCATCCAGTCTGCTCATTTGTAGTATTCCACTTTAGGGAGATGAGCATATAAATGTCTATACCCAACCCAGTACTGACTCCCTAATCTCCATGTCTCTTACCCACTCTTTCAACTCCTTTCCTATATTGCCCTCTCTGTCTGTTCCAGGTTAAGCTAGTGCTGCTTTAGAAGTCTTTTGCACTTTTGCCATTGTTGTTCGGGTCATAACCACTGCTGTATGCAGGCTATCCCAGTGCTGTCTTGGAAGGGTAGATTGTAAGGGGTCTTCCCAACTCTTCATGTTCATTCCAGCAAGCCTCACATTGAAGTCCTCTCCTTGCTCCCACCTTCCTATTTCCTATTTGCCTCAGCACAAAAATGGACCTGAATTACAGCATCATATATGCAAGAAAAAAGTGGCATTTTGTGTATCTAGCAGAGGAAAGGTCATGGTTGTTTACCAGGAGAGAGAATAATTTTGCTGCAAGTATGCCAGTTAAATAAAACTCATTTATTCCTTTAATTTAAAAATACAAAACAAAAACAGTAAGTGTTCTTGCAGCCATGCTTCCAAGGTTGAATTACAGTAGCTTGTTAGGACTGGCCAAAAACTTAGAGATGATTTCAAGTTTTTCAAAACCAAGCTACACATGTTTTTAAGGGTTTCAAGGATATGTTCCTTCTACTGTGTGATTTATACTAGTTCAAGCATGGACTCAAAGCAGCCTGTTAACGCTTACACTTAGTTTATTGAGATGAATGTACATGTGACAATAACTTATCAGGTATGTTCTTCACTCTAAATTCTGAGTATGCGGTTCATTCACTTATATGAAACTGTGGCAAAACAAATTTGATTAGTTCATTAGTGGTCCTGAGATTAAGGAATAAGATCCCTAGAGACATCAGATTAACACCAGACTATATGAGAGAAAAATTCTTTTAAAAAACAGTTTTTTAACTCTGTCTAAACAAGATTATATTGATAAACTAGTGAAAATAGAGTCTTTGACTCTGTTAGAAAATTAGTATCCTGCCTTGTAGGAGTTTGGAAGGTTCTAAACTGAGTATATATAGAATCTTTCAGTTGTGTGGTTCTGTTTTTTGTGTTAACATACATTTTATTTTGTTAGTAATTCCAAACAAATTCCATGCAGTTACATAATTGAATGATTATTCTAACTTTTGTATGCTCCTTACCGTCTTTTATGTTGAAGCAGTATATAGAGTAATAAAGTACGTATAAAGGTTTCTTTTTCCTGCTATCATTTTGACGGTACATGCAACAAGAATTTTTAAAACTGAGAGTGCAATCTCTTTGGCATCTGGAAAGCAAAAACGTGTTGACAAAGAGAGGCTATTTGTTACAACATGAAAACCTACATTTGTTAGATGTAGAACGTGGAGCCTCTGTGGGCGTCCCACTTTGCCCATAGATATTCCTACAAACACATTTTCACCCAACTGCATATGAGACTTTCTCCTGCATGTCTTAGATTCAGTGGGGCAAGTTTATTAAAGGGTTAAGGCATGTAAAGTGCTACTGCGCCCATAGAAATACGCCCTTAACGCATGTTAATTTTATTAATGCACATTAAAACTTCAGTAAACATGCCCCCATATATTTACTCCTGCTTAAGATGGCTATAAAGCCAGACAGAAGCCTTGCTACAGTCACAAGGCTTATGGGAGCAATACTGATGACACATTTAAACCAATTGTATGCTGTGAGAACATTTGGAAAGCTAGGCTAAACTCGCCTTTCTTTTGTATTTTGTTTAACTGAGATAATGACCAAAGCAAACAAACAACTTTCACTGGCTAGAGTTTCCTTTTGCAAAAGGTCCTTTCAAAGGGTTAATACTGCCTTTCCTACCAGCAATAGTACTTCTCACAGCTTTAGGAGACCTAAATATTTACATTGCCTATATAACATCAGCTCTTATGTTTGGAGACTAGTTATGCTTGTTTTCATAGCTTTGTGCTCTCACTATAGGAACATAAGATGTGCCTTATTGGCTCAAACCAAAAGTCCATCAAACTCAGCATTTTGTTTTTGACATAGTAACATAGTGACGTGGAGGCACATTCTAATCTGTGTGTCCAGGCACCTGTGCACTCGATCTGAATCGGGACACACAGAAGCAGACCCTTTTCTGATCTCGATGGGGCTGGATCTGCCCTGTGGGATCACAATCAGGTCTGGGCCTGTACATGCAGGCTGGGACCCGATTCAGATTGGCCTGCACGTACAGACCTCTGCCCGCCTATCTCAGTCAGGCCCCTGAATGGAACAGAGGTGCCATGGCATCCATTCAGGAGCCTGGATCCACAGCCGCCAAACACAATCTTTGTTCCTGGCAGCCCAACCTCCAAACCCCCTGCACCCCTCACCTCTGTGCTGCTGCCGATGCCTGCCATCCCCCGACATCCAGGGGGACTTATTCCACCTCAGAGGTGGAATAAGTCCCCCGTCTAAATCAGAGGCCCTGGATGTACAGAGCTGACTTCAGAATCGGCTCTGTAGGTCTGGGGCCTTGGACCACCAACTGCCCACCCTCACTCTTCCCCCGCCTGCCCATACAATCTCCTTGTTCGAAGGGAAGGCTTTTTCTGGGGATGGAAGGGGGCAAATAGTGGAGATGGATGTCACAACGGGACATCCATCAATGCTATTGGCAGTACAGAATAGACCTCATAGTATATGACGACAGATAAAGTCTGCCCCAGCAAGGTGGAAAGAGGTGCACCTGCCGCTCCATGCAGGTCATCCCTCTCCAGGCCTTTAGGGGTGCACCCACAGCTCTGTGCAGGTCACCCTTATTTGTGGAGCTGTAAGAGATAGTTAAGTTTATTTTGATTTTATCTTGTTGCTATAAAGGGATCCACTGTGTCTGTCCCATGCCATTTTGAATTCTGTCACTGTATTTACCCCCATCACTTCCATCGGGAGGACATTCCAAGCATCCACCACCCTTTAAGTAAAAAAAAAACACATTTCCTGACATTGCTTTTCAGTTTACTCCCTTTCAACTTCATGTTATGCCCTCTAGTTTTACAATTTCCCCTTTTTTGAAAAAGGTTTGTTCATTAATACCCTTTAAGTATTTAAAGGTCTGCATCATATCTCCCCTGTTCCTCCTCTTCTCATACATCTTCTGGTGCAGGCTCCAAATTATTTTGGTCGCCTTCCTCTGAACCGTTTTCAGTTGTTTTTGTGTTTGTTTTTTTAACATCCATTGTGAGATATGGTCTCCAAAACTGAATACAATATTCCAAGTGAAGCCTCACCAGTGACTTGTACAATGGCATTATTACCTCCTATATTCTGCTAGTAATTCCTCTCTATGCAACCCAGCATCCTTCTGGCTTTGGCCACCACCTTGTTGCACTATTTTGCCACCTTGAGATCCCTCAAATGGTCACTACGAGGTCCTTCTCCTGGTCCGTGCACTTTTTTCTTTAGCTACATTGGCCAGTCCAGGTCGCAAGTATGGGTAGGATCTCAAGGAGTAGATACATTCTCCAGGACCTAGCAGGAAGTCAGTCCTCACATATGGGTGACATCGACATCGATGGATCCCCCATGCGGAGCATTTCCCCAGCTTTCTAAGAAAGCCTTTGGGAATACACCCACGCATGCGCGGTCCCTTTCCCACCTAAAGGTGCCATCTTGCCCAGTCTTTCTTTTTCCGTGGAGCCCAACGGACGTGAGTCCGTGTCACCCGGAAAAGTTGGATTTTTTTCTGCGATTTTCGCTCTTTTGTCTGGTTCGACGCCGGTTCCCCTTCCCGCCTGGGTTCGGTACGCCGGTATCGACCCGATCTCTATTTTTCGTTTTTTTTGCCCTTCGTGGCACGCGTTCGTGCTCTTTTTCTTTTTCCCTGGAGGGCCGGTCTTTTGACCTCACGGGGGCCCTTTTTTCCCCGATGGCCTCCAGTGGTTTCAAAAAGTGTGATCGTTGTAAGAAGCTCATGTCTCTTACTGACACACACGACTGCTGCCTGCGTTGCCTCCGGCCGGACCATGATTCCAAGGTCTGTGTCCCGTGTGGAAAGATGTCCACGAAGGCGCTCAGAAGCCGGCAGCATCAGAAGGAGAGAATTTTTTTCTGACTCTGCCTCCGGTCGAGCCTGGACCTCGTCAGAGGCCTCGACGTCTCGGGAGTCGGACCCCGAGCTTCGTCGGGGTTCCTCTGAAAGGGGGTCCCCCAGTCAGGAGCACAAGAGGAAGAGAAAGCTCGTGAGGGCGGCGTCGGAGGATGCCCCTGGTTCCTCGAGGGCCAGGTCTCGGACCCCTGACCGCCGCCCCGGGCCTTTGGAGATGGAGAAGCCAACTAAGGTGTCCCATGTAGAGCCGGAGTCCGTCGAGCACGTAAGTCCTGTTACCCTCGGACTCTCCTCCCAGGGAGCCGACGTTGGGCCCGGCGCCGCCGGGGCCTGAGTTGGTGGCTGCTGAATCTCCTGAGCTTGGACTCAGGCTGACAGCCTTGGAGTGCAGACTCTGCCTTCATGGATCAGCAGTGGGTGCTGATGGCCAGCCTGACTGGTGCATCTGCCCCGACCACCAGGACGTTGACGTTTAAGTCGACCCCGGAGACCGAGCCAGTTCTCGAAGCCATGAAGGCCTGAGTCCGGACTCAGTCTGGACTCAGTCACGGTCTCCCTCGACCTCCCGTTCGGAACTGAGGGCATCGACGCCGATGGCCCCGGCGTCGGGGCGGGTGCTGCCGGAGCCCGCACAGTCGGAGCCCCTCGACTCTTCCTCGGATGAGTCTATGTGGGAGATGGAGGACGAGGAGTCCCCCGATAACTTTCGGACTCGGTGTGTCCCTTCGGACTCACCGCAGTCCGAGTCCAGAGTAGGTCCCCACCGGAGGGCACCCGGTTCTCGGAGTTTGTCAGGGACATGGCCAAGGCTTTGAATGTTCCTGCGGATCCCGAGGAGGAGCCTCGAGCCGAAAAGCTCGATGCCCTACAGTACGAGACTCCCCTGATGGAGGCCTTTACTATGCCAGTTCCTCCGATGCTGGAATGGCTCCTCTTCCAAATGTGGGAGGCACTGGCCTCGGCGCCGGTTTTGAGCAAGCGTATCGATTCCATGTATCGAGTCAGAAAGAGCCCTGGGTTCCAGAAGGCACAGCTGCCGCACCATTCTATGGTTGTGGAATCAGCCATGCATCATCCGAAGAGCCAGAAGATGCACTCTGCGGTGCCCCCCAGTAGGGAGGCCCGAAGCCTAGATGCCATCGGCAGAAAGTGCTTCCAGGGCTCGATGCTTGCTTGCCGTGTCCAGTCCTACCAGCTGTACATGGGCATGTACTTGCGGGACCTGGCTAAGGAAATAGCCGGGTTCTCGGCTGGCCTCTCCATGGAACCTTTGCAGAGGTTCAAGTCCTTGTCTTTGGAGATCCGGGAATGCTCCAAGTTCATCTCCCGGGCGGCCTACGATGGCTTCGAGGCTTCGGCCTGCGTAGCGGCGGCCGGCATCGGTGCTCGACACCAGGCATGGCTACAGTCATCGGACCTCGAGCCATGGGTACAGGACAAGTTGGTCGATGTCCCATGCCAGGGTGAAAACCTCTTTGGCAAGCCCATGGCCGAAAAGGCTGCTGAGCTCGAGACCGAGACTGACAAGGACAAGGTTGTCCAGAAAAAATTCTGCCCCTTCTCATAAGGGCTCGGGCGAAAAAGACCTTTTACCCGAGGAAGGCATCTGCCTACAAACCTTTCCCTCATTATCAGGCCTCCCCAGCAGGGTCAGCAGGCCAAGGGGCAGGGACATGGGCCCCGTAGGCAGAAAGCCCCCAAGCCTCCAGCTCCTGCTCCTACTCAGCAGAGAGGGGGTTTTTGACGCCCACTGCATAGCCTCTCCACCTCTGCTGGCCCATCTCAGCACGGGAGATCAGTTGGCCCTGTTTGCCCACCAGTGGCCACCCATTACAAGAGATGCTTGGGTACTGAGCATAATCCAGAAGGGCTATCTGCTCCATTTCACTCAAGTACCCCACTCCTACTTCCCAGGGGAGCCTCCAAGGCCTACTCTGCATCAGGAACTCCTTCTCCAGGAACTGCAAGGCCTTCTTCAAGACAGGGCGGTGGAGCCTGTACCTCCCCACCAGCTGGGGCAGGGCTTCTACTCCAGGTACTTTCTAGTACCAAAGAGAACTGGAGGTCTCCGGCCCATTTTGGACTTGAGAAATCTCAACAAATTCTTGGAAAAGAAAAAATTCAAGATGCTTACTCTTGGAACACTGCTGCCCTACCTCCAGCAGGGAGATTGGCTATGCTCCTTAGATCTGAAGGATGCGTACACTCACATCCTCATTCATCAAGACCACAGAAAATACCTAAGGTTCGTGGTGGGAGGAAACCATTTTCAGTACCGAGTACTGCCCTTTGGCCTAACCTCCGCCCCATGAGTCTTCACAAAGTGCCTGGTGGTGGTGGTGGCCTACTTGAGAAACCAGGGTATTTTTGTCTTTCCCTACCTGGACGACTGGCTCATCAGGGGTCAGACTCTCCAGGAGGCCAAGAAAGCCTCTCTCCGTACTGTCTCTCTCCTTCAGCAACTAGGCTTTGTCATAAACTTCGCAAAGTCCACTTTGCTCCCCTCCCAGAACCTGGAGTTCATGGGGCAAAATTAGACTCCCTGCACGCCAAAGCTTACTTGCCAGAAGACAGAGCGGAAAGGCTGATGGACTTGGCCAGCGGTTTCTAGACAACCCACTGGTTTCCGCCAGACGTTGCTTAAGGCTCCTGGGCCACATGGCTTCAACAGTGCATGTGACACCCAGTGCCCACCTGAATATGAGGCCTGCACAGTGGTGTCTCAGGACTCAGTGGAGGCAGGCTACAGGAAGCCTAAGAGACAAAGTAAGGGTGTCCAAACCCTTCCTGAACTCCCTGCAGTGGTGGCTACACCCCCTAACCACCTATAGGGCATTCCTTTTCAGGTACCTGCTTCCACTGTGGTACTCGCCTCCGATGCCTCGTTGCAGGGCTGGGGTGCACATTGTCTAGACAAGTGCACATAGGGCCTGTGGTCTCTATGGGAGGCCATGCAACAAATCGATCTCCTGGAACTCAGGGTGATATGCTTAGCCCTCAAAGCCTTCTCTCACACCCTGGCCCACCAATCGGTCTTGGTGCAGACAGACAACCAGGTGGCGATGTTCTATGTGAACAAACAAGGGGGCATGGGGTCCAGGCTCCTGTGTCAGGAGGCACAGGCCCTATGTTCTTTTGCACTTCAACACAATATGCTGCTCAGGGCAGTCTATCTTCCTGGCCACGAAAACTTCCTGGCAGACAGATTGAGCAGGGTTCTGCAGCCTTTGGTGGTTCAGAACATTTTCCTGAAGTGGGGACTTCCATCCATAGACCTCTTTGCCAGTCCCCTGAAACGGCAGCTGCCTCAGTTCTGCTCCAGGCAACAGCATCCCACGAGATTCGCAGCAGATGCCTTCCTGATCTCATGGTCCAAGGGCCTCCTGGATGCGTTTCCTCCCACACCCCTGGTGGCCCGAACCTTGTTCATGATTCTAAGGCACAGGGCCTCGGTCATATTGGTAGCCATCAGATGGATGAGACAGCCCTGGTTCCTGCTGCTGTTACAGCTGGCGGTGGACACCCCACTCCTTCTGGGGTTGCAACCCGATCTTCTTTCTCAGGATCAGAGTTCCCTTCTGCACCCCAATCTCAAAACTCTCAATTTGATGGCCTGGAGGCTGCAAGGGTAGTGCTGGCTCCCTGGGGCCTGCCTCAGCAAGTTGAAGAGGTGGTCTTGGCCTCTAGGAAGCAATCCACCAGAAAGACCTATGCCCTAAAGTGGAAGTGGTTCTCCTTGTGGTGTGATAAATGCCAGGAGAACCCTTTCGCCTGCCCTGTGCCAGTGGTGCTTCAGTACCTGCTGCACTTGTCTAATCAGGGTCTTAAGTCCAATTCAGTTCGGGTACACCTTTCTGCTCTGGCAGCCCACCACTCACAGGTGGAAGGGCACTCTTGGTCGGTTCACCCCTTGGTGTCCCGGTTCCTCAGAGGCTTGCTCTTGCTAAAGCCTCCTGTCTGTCCGCCAGCCCCTGAGTGGGAGTTGAATGTGGTCTTGCAGCAGCTTACTCGCCCTCCTTTTGAGCCGATGGCTACGTGTCCTCTCCGCTTCCTTTCTTGGAAGGCTCTTTTCCTAGTGGCACTGACCTCGGCCAGACGAGTGAGTGAACTTTAAGCCCTGGTCTGTGACAGGCCATACACTCGTTTCTATAGGAACAGGGTAGTCCTTAGGACTCATTCTAAGTTCCTCCCGAAGGTAGTCTCCTCTTTCCACCTCAATCAGGAGGTGGTTCTTCCAACATTCTTCCCTAGGCCTCATTCCAGCCGGGCTGAGGAAGTCCTGCATTCCCTGGACTGTAGGAGGGCCTTGTCTTTCTACATTGAGTGTACTAAGGGTCATAGAAGGGCTACTCAGCTCTTCGTCTCCTTTGACCCAAACAACTTGGGGTTGCCAGTCTCCAAGCGTACCTTGTCCATTTGGGTGGCGGACTGTATCACCTGGGCTTACAGGGCAGCAGACCTTCCCTTGCAGGGTCGAGTCACAGCCCACCGTGTCCGGGCAATGGCTGCATCAGTAGCTCACCTCCGTTCTGTACCGTTGGCAGACATCTGTAGGGCTGCAACTTGGTCCTCCAGCCAGACTTTTGCAGCCCATTACTGTCTGGAGAGGGAGTCCCGTAGGGACAGTGCTTTTGGTCAGGCAGTACTCCAGAATCTCTTTGAGGTTTAGGCAACTCCTGCCCTCCTGTTGGGCTACCAGTGGGATCTCTTCTCAGTAAAATTCTTTCCCTGATGCTGAAGCTTCAGAGGGAGCTCTATTTTTTCAGCCTGGGTTCCTGGTAGCCCAGAGCTAGGGAGTCACCCATATGTGAGGACTGACTTCCTGCTTGGTCCTGGAGAAAGAGTAGTTACTCACCTGTAACAGGTGTTCTCCAGGAGCAGCAGGAATCAGTCCTCACAATCCTCCCTCCTCCCCTGGGAGTTGCAGTTGTACATAGTTCATTTGTTTTTTTGTGCTGTCTTTTAGCTATGTCATCTGGCTGAGCAAGATGGCACCTTTGGGCGGGAAGGGGACAGCGCGTGCGTGGGTGTATTCCCAAAGGCTTTCTTAGAAAGCTGGGGAAATGCTCCGCATGGGGGCTCCATCGACGTCGATGTCACCCATATGTGAGGACTGATTCCTGCTGCTCCTGGAGAACACCTGTTACAGGTGAGTAACTACTCTTTCCACATTCCTTATGTCAAGAGTAAAGCGGTGGCTTTCCCAAGACTACATACCAACTGATGGTTTGAGCTTTTATTACTATTATTTCTGTAGAACTCTTCATCCAGAATCTATTTAAGCCCTTTTTCTAGCCATCTAAATTATATTTTTAAGCTTTTACATTTATTCAGTCACACATCTCACACTTGCAATTCACACACATTCCAGTCTCATGTGGACCATTTTTATGTTCTCTTTCTGTTCCTATATTTAACATTTTTTTCTATACTACTTTTCTTAGTCAAAACGGTTTACAGAGAGCAGAATGGATATGTTTCTATCTGTATCAAGTTGCCTCAGACAGAACATACTTGTAGAACTGTTCATCACCAGGCCTCTAGGGATTAAATGCTCATGCAGTAGTAGCATGTTGCACTGCTGCATGGACAAAATAGGTCTCATTTATACTCGTTATACTGGATATAGTAATTTCTAAATCATACTGTGTATGCTAATGTAATGCATGAGATTCCATACAGCACAGATGATGGGCATTGTGGCCTGGCTTTGTAGGTCTTGCTATGATGCTCATAGATTGTGTGTTATCCTTGAAGTATTTAGAAGAGAATGAGCCTTTGTGTGTAGTTTTAAGAGGAATGTAAAGTAAATGTTTGAAAGATTTTCTTGTGTATATACAGTAGTGGCCAAAATTGTGAATACACCTTGATGTTTAGTTCATTTTTAGCAATATGTGCTCAATTGTTCAAATGTTTTATGTGCTTTAGGAAGGAAAGCACACAATATTGGTTCAGAAACTATATTGAAATAAAAATTCATCCATTTAAGTCTTTTTCTGTCCTAAAAAACAGAAGATACCCCACAGCGACATACTTCTGACACTGTATTATTAAATCGGAACCATTTTACATCAAAGTCAGTAACATGTTGGAAACCCTTTGGCATCAATGAGAGCTTGGCATCTTCTGGGCATTGATTCAACAAGTTTCTCAAGGTCCTCCTTTTTGATTATATGGATCCAGGAACTGATAATGTACTCATTCAGTTCGTTTGTTGCCTGGATGCTTTGATGCCACAGCTGTCTTCAGTCTGGACCAAAGGTTTTCAATTGGATTGAGGTCAGGACAGTTTCCAGGCCCTGACAACAATTCCACATTGTCAGCAAACCACTTCTTGTAAATAGATGCTGTGTGACATGGTGCTCCATCCTGTTGACATTTAAAGTCCCCATCAGACCTGAATATGTCAGAAGCAGAAGGCAGCATTTTAGGTTCAAGGATGTGTCCGCAATGTATCGCTTCGCACTGATGGTGCCACTCAACTTGAATCTTGCCTACACCCTGCTAAGATGTGCATCCCCATATCATGACACTCAGAGGATACTTAACAGTGACGTTGAGGCATTCTGGGATGAAGTCTTCGCCAGGTCTTCACACACATTGAATACCATCACTCCCAAAAATTGAAATCTTTGTCTTATCATTCCAAATAAATCTTTTCTAGTCTTCAGTTGACCAACTCAAATGTTCTTTGGCCCAGTCAAGCCTTTTCCTTCTTTGAACTGGATTCAGGAATGGCTTTTTCCTTGGTCTTCTGGCTTTCAGACTGGCCTTGACTAGTCTACAACGAACAGTACTGTTTGACACTCCGGTATTGGACATTCCTAGAGCTAGTATTGGACATTCCTAGAGCCAGTCTTGCTATTTTCCTGTTAGTTGTAGGTGACTCTTTCCTGCCCTTTCCCTGGTTGGTTGCAGTTGTTCCTGTCAACATAAAGTGGTTGCACAGCTTCTGAACACCGGAAGCTGTTACTCCACTGCCAAGTTTCTTTCTAAAGCTGTATGTAGCCTTCCATCCTTAATGTTACTGCAGAAGCCCTCTTTTTGAGTGACCAGTGTTGTCTCTTGGTAGTCTTCATTTTTAGTATTTACATAAAAGGCAATAGTAAATTTAGATAGTAAATATTAAGTGAAATCTATATCTTAAAAGATTAATTGAATGTTACTTATTTTAATTATAAAAACAAGCAAAAAAACCCTATTTTTGAAGTAGTAAATAGCATGCTTACAAACATTGGTGATGAGCATACAAAAGTAACACACAAATATTAATGGTATAGCAGAGTAAGTCTGCATGAATAGCAAATGGTGTAATTACAGGAAATATGCAAAATTATGCTCACCTCTCATCTTAACATGCAAAATCACAAATTTTCAGAGTAAAAGTATGACTTTTAGGTCTCCGCTGATTCAATAAACAATAACACATTCACCATAGACTTTACATCATCTAGAATAAATGAGGGAAGCAAGTAAGAGTCCTCAAATACACATGAAGGGAATGATTTGCTGGTGTATCCACAATTTTGGCCACTACTGTAGGTAATAACTAGTATCTCCTCTTGCTCTTAACTCTATCCTTACACATCTGCTGGCTCTGAAGAGTGCTGTTAATATTGCCCATCAGTTTACCAGGGCACTTACTAATCGTGCTTTTGGCATGTGCATAGCTCACGTTTTGTGTGAATCATACTTCATACTTTCTACGGATGACTCCCTGACAAAGTGTGCATAAGACGTTCTTTGGCATTTTTCTTTTGTAGTTCGATCTAAGACTGGTCCCTAATTCCCATGTGCCACTCTTATTTTTCTTACAAGTGTAAGAGAATTATGTGCAACAAATAAAACATTTCTGTTCATTTCTATGAAGTTAGTTGTATAATGTTTTTTGAGCCTACCTAAATGAGGTAGTGGTATCTGACGTGTGCGCAAGCCGCCTTATCGTGCCTTTGAGCTGGCATGATCAAAGCATGCTCTGAACAATTTTCACCAAGTGGCAGCTACTGATGATCTCATCCTTATGTAACAAAACTGATATTACGTGTTTAAGATCCTAGACCGAATTTAAAATATGCTCAAATGTCCATGAGAGAAACAAGGACTTTAGTGCTAAAAACAAGGGGCTTTGGATTTGAATGCTTTTGCTGAAGGAATATTATTCTACTGTGGCCTTTTAATTCTTGAATTTGGGTAAATCAAGTTCGCGTTGGCATTACTATTTAGAAAATTATAAGCAAAACATTTTAAAATGAACTTGAAGCTGTCCATTAAGGTTCCCAGCAAACTGCTCTTTCCCCATATAAATAGTGAAGTTTTCCTTGCATAAATATATTTCAAAGATTTGCTTTTATGGTTTTGTTCAGCGTTATCATTCTACAAACTCTTTATTTGAAAAACTCATCAGATGCAGCAAAGGCTTGAGTGGTTTATAGAAATGAGCTGTATCTACAAATCTGTTTTTGTTTCTTTTGTATAAAACAATGGAATTGGAAACTGATGATTAAATTCTCTCTGAAATGAGAAATAGCCTTCATGTGTTGAAAATTTGTGTTTTCTTCTCTTTTTACTGATGTACATATCTTCAGCATAGAGCATTTCTCAACTGCACGGTCCACAGTGGAAATTTTTTCTAAACAAAATTTGAATTTTTTAAAAAAATGTTTTGAATTTTAATTTACAAACATAATGGTTTAAGTGTGGAGGTGCACAAATTTAACAGTAATAAAAAAAATACCCTTACATAAAAAATAGAATTTTAAGCTGTGGCATCTAATATTGTATGTTAACTCTTCAACACTTGTGCAGGGTCAGGTGCTGGCTACTGTGGAGTTCACACATGCTCATCCTACCTTTGTAGAACATTGGAAACATGTTTAACCTCACCTTTTGTAGACAGCAACTTTTAAATTGCATGGAAACATACTATTGCCTAGTTTTTACTTTTTCCTTTGATCAGCTCTGTGGTTGATATGTTCACTTTTTATTTAAATATTTTTTAGCAGTGGTTGATAGCTCATGTATTTTCCCATCGCCAAAAAATTAAGAGAGCTGTTCTGCATTTTATTACTGAAAAGCTCAGTACAGCTCAGATCAAGATTTCGTTCAGCTTTCAACAGAAAAAACTAATTGTCCGTTTTTTCATGTCCTGAAACAGAACTCCTTCACAAAGGAGTAACGTCGATAACCAATCTTGAAGGTTGGGTTGGCCATCCATTGGATCCTATTGGCACTCTCTTCAGTAGCCTTATGGAAGTCTGTAGGGTGGATGATGAAAACTTCCATGTGTTTTCAGATTTCACAGGTGAGTAGTTTGTGCACTTGAATACAAAATGTTTTTCAAATTTTCTTTTTGCCTAATTGTTTTGCATTGACATTGGAACCATAACATTCCTCGGATGTTTTTGCAATGTTGAGTTATCCTTATCTATTGGGAAGAGTACATTTTTAGATTTACAATCCTTTTCACTGAGAGTATGTAAACAGTGATTGAACTCAGCAGAAAAGGTATGGAGCCCTGGTGGCAGGCATACACCTAGAACTTCAAGGTGTTTTTCTCAAAAGCATTGCATCAGTTCCTCTATTGCTGTTTGAGTCTCTGGCTTTCGCTGTCACAGTGCCTTTACAAAGCTATTGGTTTTTGGGGGAGGTACTCGGAGGATTTCCTTTTTTTTTTTTTTTTTTTTAATATAAAGGGACTGTCATTCCTAAAGCACTTCAAAATTATTTCTGGTTAGAACTCTTAAATATTTGCTATGGGAGTTACGTGTACTAATATGGGAGTTACTCTGTCATTAATTGGTTATGATGGCCAGTGGCATAAGGGCATTGTGACAAGGAAACCAAAAGACTCTGCAACAGCCATAGTAGGAACTGATGCAATGTTTTTGAGAGAACGCTGTTTGTATAACTTTAGATGTTGCATAGTAGTTATCCTCTTATGAGCTATGCTTCTGCATTTCCGTTTGTGTTAAGCAACCATTATAGATGGTATATGTTTATGTACAGATGCCTAGCTGTACGAGGAGTGAAAGGTAGAGATTTCTATATAATGCACAGTTTAGGGGGTAGAAGGGAAGTCAAACGGAGATGACCTTTTTGTCTACCTACCAGGCATAACAAATTTCTTGTCATAGTTTCAAGGGAATACTGGGAGTACCTGTGTGTGACTGATGGTAGTTAGGCTGTGTCTGGTATTGTTTTGTTGGGGGAGGGGGCGAATTGAGATTTCTCATGCAGAAAGGAGCACAAGCTGCATGTTATGACTTTTCTAATTTGCAACAGGAAATTAAATTCTTTATAACTTAAAGAAAATGTTCAGAAATTCAGATTTGTGGTTCACATATTTTTCTGTTGCCTTTTGGATTTATTTACAGTAATCCATGCCTTTATGAAAACACAATGTCTAAAAATACATGACCGCCGTTGACAAGGAGCATTTGTAAATGTCAGATTAGAGCAGAACTATTGATTAAAATGGTTTCTAATGTATTATTCCTTTTGTAACCTTTGCAGAGAACATGGGGCAGTGCAAATCTCTGGAGTACCAGCACCTGCCTGCACACAAGTTCTTAGAGGAAGGGGAATCTTATTTAACATTAGCTGTGGAAGTAGCATTGATAGGACTGGGGCAACAGCGGATCATGCCCGATGGCTTG
Source organism: Ichthyophis bannanicus (assembly GCA_033557465.1). Taxonomy (NCBI): domain Eukaryota; kingdom Metazoa; phylum Chordata; class Amphibia; order Gymnophiona; family Ichthyophiidae; genus Ichthyophis; species Ichthyophis bannanicus. Next base: position 278,095,166 of record CM066032.1, on the reverse strand, counting down.
TATGCACAAGAGAAGGTTTGTCGAAATGAGGAGCAGCTCATTTCTAAGCTTCAAGAAATCGAATTGGATGATACGCTGGTGAAGATTTTTCGAAAGCAAGCAGTCTTCCTATTAGAAGGTAACATGATCAAATTTTTCACTTCATGTGATTGCGTTTGCCTGCAAACTGGTGCTAAAGGGCATGCCTGATTGGCGTTTGGGCCTTGCTTAAAATGGCAGTACTCTCGCCTGAAAAAATGATCCTCTATTTTCTTTGTTATTCTGGGGGGGGGGTCATTTTTAAAACACAATAAATTGATGGCTTCTTTTTTAAAGCTACATATGCATTGCTTTGTGCACTCAAGTAGACTTGTTCTTGCTGCTTACCATCAGAAACCTGTAGTACTAGTAGCGCAACTGACATACCTGAATATGAATGGAATGACCTCGAGAGAGAGTAGTGTGCTTAGCTGTGAACACATCCTTTATTGTAGAATAAATTAACAAGACTACCATAAATTTAAAACAAGTATCTCTTATAAAATTCCAATTGGAAACCCAATGTCTAATATATGGATACACTTCTTACCCCCCCCCCCCCCGTGCCCCCTATCAAAACTTCCATCGAAGGCCTTATTCCTCACCAAACAGCCACTTCAGTTTTCTCCATAAACTTATATAATTCCTGTGTCCCCCCCATATTGGGGGCATAGCATTCTATAAATCGGGGACAGAGACTTACCTAGCTTGCTACTTGCTCCTCTGCATTATCTTTGAAGATGGAGCATACCACAAAGCTCCATGATTTTACCTCTGCTTTCGCTGAGTAATACCATTTAACACTCTTTAATAAACATAAAACATAAATACCATACTGTGTCAGACCAAAGGCCCATCGAGCCCAAAGTTCTTTTTCCAGCAGTAGCCAATCCAGATCACAAGTTCCCAACATATCCCAAAAGTAGCCAGTTCATGCTACTTTTTTTCCACAAGTATATGCAGTGGTTTTCTCTGTCTACCTTTAATGGTTTATGGACTTTCCTTCCAGGAAACCTTTTCTGAACCCAGCTACAGTATCTGCTTTTACTACATCCTCTGGCAATGAATTGCAAAGCTTCTCTATACACTGAGAGAAAATATATTCTATCTGTTTTAAATTTACTGCATTGAAGTATCATGGCATGTCCCATACTCTGTATTTTCGAAAGAGTAAACAATAGATTCATGTTTGCCCATTCCATTCTATTCAAGATTTTATAGACCTCTGTCATAGCACCTCTTAGCCATTTCTTCTCCAAGCCAAAGAGCACTAGCCTCTTTGGCCTTTCCTCATGAAGAGTGTTTCCTTCCCCTTCATGATTTTGGTTGCCCTTCTCTGTGCCTTTTCTAATGCCGCTATATCTTCTTTTGAAATGCGGAGACCAGAATTTCACACAATACTCAGTGCCTGGGCTGCCCTCTCTCAAAACAAGCATTATAAGAATCTTAAATTGAATGCAGGTCTTAACAGGTAACCAGTGAAGGGCATGTAATAGAGGGTTAGGGCTCTAACTCTTTTTGTTCATCCAAGTGTCACTCTCGTTGCTGCATTTCATAGCTTTTTCATACCATTGTCCCAAATGATTGGGACATAATTATACACAACAATGAACAGAGGAACCAAGTCCCAAGAAGAAACCAGTCATGTTAAGTGAAGGTGTATGAGTTCCTGCTCTAAATGGGGACTAGTAATAGGTTCACCCCCTCATTTACTTTCCACCATTAACAACTGTCACCTCATCCCTTTACTTAGTTCTATGTTCATTATAGTCTTCTATGGTTAATTTATTCATTGTTAATTTGTTCCATGTAAAGTTACTTGTTCTATCTGTTCCATGTATACAGCTGTGACTGATAGATACATCGGTATAAAAAAAAGTTGCTAAGATGAACATTGGTAGCTAGAGGGATGGGTAGAATTTGTCTCGAGTTAAGAGGTCGTCTGTTTTATGTCATCCCAGCAAAGGATAGACACAATACATCCTACCTACTTAGATTACTTACGACTTGTGTAGTGCCATTCCGTATACATTTACAGATTCACATAAAAGCAAGTCCTTTCCTTTTTTCTGGAGCTTATGATCTCCCCAAGGATATACAGGCAAGACAAATGAGTCCTCAGAAAATATATTATAAAATATGCTTAAAATCAATATGGCTGTGATCAGGGAATCTGGATTTAAAATTTAAATGACATTTTAAAAAGCGGGCAGCATCTGAATATGACCAGTAAAAGAGCATGACACATGGATTTAGGAAGTTTATTCCAGACATATGGTGTAGCAGATTAGATAGGGATATATTTGGTCTCACATTCTTGTTGGAGAACATGGAGGGATTGAATCCTCTTGCACATTTAGTGATACTATTTGAAAATAAAGGTTTTTGGGTGGAATATCCAGCTGGCTTTTAAGAGTCTTTCAAAGAGCTAATGGTACTGGAAAACACCATTTAGAAATACATTTCTTCAATATAAACTTTTCAATACTCCTCTCCAAAGTAGCCAACCTGTTATCAATCAATTCTTCACGATTGTACATTCCACAGGCTCATGAAGATTGTGAAGAATTGCTGACAAGTTGGCTGCTTTGGAAAAAAGTTTATATTGAAGAAATGTTTAATGAATGCTGTTTTCCCTGAAGCAGAACTGTGATTCATGATTAGTTCGAAACAACTGTCTCGGTTGGCATGGTTGGTTTTGGTTCGTGTATGCAATGTCCTGCAGATTTTTAAGGTGTTGAGTAATTTTTGTAACGAATTAAAAGTTGAAGTTACTGTTTAAAAGAGATTTTTCTATGAGTAAAATACAGCCAGTTAAAAAAAAAAAGGTCTATCTGGGCTAGATTCTTTATTCTATGGTCCGACAAAAAAAAATTTTTTCTTAGGGGTAATTGGGCTTTGAGCTATTTGGTGGTGATTATTCTCCCGAGTAAGGTGTTCTGTGTGGTTTGTTTGGATATTGTGAAATGCAAAATATGGACGATAAAGCCTCTATTCAACACATGTAGCAAACCTGCCATACCATAGTAACATGAATCCTATGAATCAAACAGCAAGAACCCTACTTACGAATAGGCAGCACTACACGTTTATAATGTGCCCTAGAACACCAGTACACCTATTGGTAAAACAAAACAAGTGGGACTGCTACAGATCTCTATACAGAAACTGGGTGCTAATAGAAAACTGTCACACGCAACACACAGACCTTTACTAAATATAAAATAAAGGGCCTCCAATTAAAAACAGAAATATGAAGAATTGAACTGGGAACCCCAAGAAGTCAAATTCAGCAAGTATTGCAATACTGGAGAAATAAAAACAGAAATGCATTTCCTCTTGTGCATCATGGATGCCTTTGTATTTTGTTCTGACACTTTCCTAGGCTAACATATGCCAGTTAATAAACTTAAAGTAAAATATTTTTCCTACCTTGTTTTCTGGGGATTTTATTTTTCCTGTCATGTTGGTCCTGTGTTCTCTCTTCTGCTTACCTCTGTCTTCTGCCTACTCTTTCCAGTGTCTGCTGTCCGTTTGTCCTTTCTCCTTGACCCTAACTTCGTTTTCTCCCTCCAGCTATCTCCGACATTGATTCCTCCATTTGTTTTCTTCCTCTATCCATTCAAATTTTACCCTCTTTCTCACCCTCCACACCTCAGTCGTCTCCTTTTTTTTAAATTTTCATGTACCAATGATCTCCTGCCCAGCTCATTTCCCCCTCTCACTCCTTCCCCAGGCTCTTATTTCCTTTATTCATAAACTCCCCCTTATCAAATTTCTACCCTGAGCACTCTCATCTTCCTCTCGCTTATCTCCTTGATAACCCCCAACCTCACCCCTCTCTCCCAAAAGGTTCTACCATGCCCAGCTTCTTCACCTTCCTATCCTGGCATCTTATCTTTCATGCCCCCACCCACAACAGTACATAATCTTCCTTCTCTCCCCCCCCCCCCCAATGTGGCAGGAGGCACAGCTGCATAAATCCCAGCATTACTCCTTAATGTTTTCTGAGCTGCACTCCTTCCCCAGTTCACAGCACTTGGGGCCAGGCCTGGATCTAGGCAAAGGTAACTGTCCTAGGGCACCACATTTGAAAGCTGGGGAAATGCTCCGCACGAGGGCTCCATCGGCGCTGATGTGAGGGCTGATTCCTGCTGCTCCTGGAGAACACCTGTTACAGGTGAGTAACTACCATAGCCCATGTTCCCTGTAAAATAGTTATCTCCAAGTTATAATGCCCTGTTCAATGTAATTTCAGTTTGTTCAATGTAAACCGCACTGATGCAGAATAGCGTGGTATATAAGAATAAATAAATAAATAAAACTATGCTTTCTGAGGTTAATTTGTTGGACCCAGATCTTTAGGGGTTTCATAGCAAAAGGGGGTGAATACATATACACTCACAACTTTTCAGTTTTTACTTGTTTTTTTTTTATACATACAAGGTATTTTATTGTCATTCCATTTCATTAATTTGGACTATATTGTTAGTTCCATTACCTAACATCCAAATGAACCTTCATTTTCATTACAGGCTGTATGTAATGTGACAAAAAAGGACAACCGAGGGATGAATACTTTCACAAGACACTGTATAGCGGCAAGCACTGTCCGTTTATATTCAACACTGTTAACTATCTGGATAATGGCACTGAATAAGTCTTTTTTTTTATTTAATTTTTTTAATACCGTGGCCAGTATTTTAAATAAATGCTTGACTTTGTGTTTAAATATTGACCCAAGAGTGTAGAAATCAAAGAAATGTATAGAAACAGAAAATCTAGAATTAAGACCAAGTGAGAAAGTGCTGGAGTCTAGTGACAGGCAAATTGATATTTTGCACAATCTAGAAGACAGCTTTAATTATCAAGCTTTCGTTATTGTTAGTGCTTCACACTTAACAGTGAGTTACACTGATGGTTGTTTGTTCTCATGCTAAATGTCACAGAAAAATTATCCTCGCTCTTAAAATGCCTTTAAGAAAGAAGGCATTGACTGGCACTTACCTAAAGCAGAACGGAACAAGATTCTAAATATTGAGTCATTTTCACCCTGAAGAAGGTGTGACAGAAAACAAATGAGCAAAGCTACTGTGACTAACCAGATCCTTGCAGATTGGTATATCCAGAGGGTTCACTAAAATATGAAGACTTTCTTATTTTCTGTTGCCAGTCGAGATGATCGCACACCCATTAGGAATATCACTTGGAATTATGAACAATCTTGTTGAATTAGGATCACTGTTCTGATTGTTCCGCTTCCACTTACAGCCAGAAGGCATATGCTGAGTGCTGCCCTGTGAAAGAACCAGTGTGTATACTCGGTCCCCCCCCCCCTCCCCCAGCAGCTCTGACACCATTCTCTAGGTTTCCTGTGTAAATTGAAGCTAATGCTGGAAGAGGAGGTGAGCTGTGTGAGCTCTCAGCTGCTTGGCTCCATGTTTAATTTTAACCTTCCTGCTGGCTCTACAGCATCCTCGTATCTCTGCCAGGATGCTGATTTGTAGAAATGGCAACCTAGGAGGGGCAAGGAAATGACAAGTACAAGGTGGACAGTGTTGAATTTTCTTATGTATTTAGAGTTGATCATAGTTTGCCAATATGGCTTTCAAACAGTGTTGATATTGCTGTTCTCAAATCATTGACGTATTTGAGCCTGATGATTATACAAGAGTCTATACATTTTTAAAATAATTTAACCTGACCACCAATGTCTATTTTGTGCTTGAATGTATTGAGCAAACAGTAGTCTGCTTAGCAATGGTTAATTTATTTTAGTAGCCATGTATTAACGAAAGAAAGCAAACCTGTAAGAGGGGAGATTGACATTCCCACCCATTTATGGAAAGTGTCGCCTAGATCACAGATAATAAACTTGAAATTTTGGTTTAGTTGCTTTGTGCAAATTTGAAAAATAACTACTTAGAGAAGTTATTTTACATCCTATGGGGGATAGTGTGGAGGAGAGGCTTAGTGGTTAGAGCAGCAAGCTGAGAACCAGGGAAGGGAAGAACAGTTCAGATCTCACTGATGATCCTTGTGACCTTGAGCGAGTCACTTAACCCTTCATAGCCTCAGGTACAAATTTTAAATTGTAAGCCCTCCAGTGATAGGAAAAATACCTACTCTACTGTGAGCTAAATCCTAATTATCAAAAAACCCCACACAAGTCTGCTGGAAATACAAAACCAGTTGTATTACTTGGTACTGTTTTGTATATTTTATTTTTGTCTTGAAATGGCAAGATGGGTTGCGTTCATTGAATAGTGAGCCAAATGAGCTTTGTATGCTGAGAGAATTGTGATCAGTTCTGTGTATGTAGCATGTTGTATTCAGTTTACAGCTGTTTCAGAATGCAGTTGGATGTCAAGAGCATGAGACTTAGACTGTAAGCCCACCAGGAACAGAAGATCCTGTTGCATCTCACCACAGCTCCCCTTGAACTGCTAGAAAGGTGTAAGCTAAGTACAAACAAATATCTGGAAATTTGTCTGTGGGCTCCGACAGAGAAAAATTTTAAAATTCTGGTTTCAGTCTTTTGAGTGCTGAATGAAAGCACTCTGAACTTTGCTACAAAGGGTTTTAACTTAATATTGTCCAATCAGATCACTGTGTTCTGAAAGGCAATTGCTTTTGACTATTCTGTCTCCAAAAGTGGTTTGAGTTTGACTGCGGCACAGTCATTGGGCCTAAACTTCAGAATAGGCTGCCATTGCCTTTGTACGAGGAGCAAATTTGCTGTCATTTTGTTGTATTCAATAAACAGAGTTTTGAAAAAAAAAAAAAAAAAAAAAAATATAGTAATTCTGCAAATTATATGGTTAGGAAATTATTAGGTTATTAGGAAACTGCCATGTTTGGAGAAAGTAGCTCAAGTGAGCTGATTATGTTCATGTAGTATGGTATTTTGCTCATTTCATATGTAGTTACAATTGTGGTCAACATTATTGGCACCCTTGCATTTTAGGTATGTTGTGTACAGTATCTTGAGAAATAAATGGAAGTATTCCAACATTGTCATATTTTAATAGTATGTTCAAAGGTATTCAACAATAAAAGATGCCTCTGCAACTTAGGCATAGTAATTTCTGAGAAAAAAAAAAATATGACCTGGACAGGATTAATGGCACCCTTCACTAATATTTGGTTGCACAACTCTTGCCAGCGATGATAGCCTCCAAACATTTCTTATAGCCATTAAGTTTCTTATATCTGTCTGCTGGTAGTTTCTCTCATACTTCAACTGTGATTTGTTCCAGCTCATGTTCAGCAAGGTGGAAAGAGTAGGTGCAAATTTCAGCTCTTTCCAAACATTATTGATTGGATTGAGATCAGGACTCTGCTGGCCAGTTTAAAACGGTCCATTGTTTCCCTTTTAACCATTCTTTTGTACTTTAGGATGTATGTTTTGGGTCATTTTCCTGCTGGAGAACCCATGACCTTTGACCCAGACCTAGCTTTTTGATCCTGGGTAGCACATTTGATTCCAGAATTCCTTTGTAGTCCTCTGACTTCATGATTCTTTTAATATGTCCAGGTCTCCAATTCCTGAGGCAGCAAAACAGCCCTATAACAATATGGAACCTCTACCATATTTAGCTGTAGAAAGGGTGTTTTTTTTCCTTTAAGCTTCATTTCTTCAACTGTAAATGTATCGCTGATCTGCATTGCCAAGGAGCTCAGGTTTAGTTTCATGTGTCCACAGAACATTTTCCCAGAAGGATTGTGGTTTTTAGGTAAAGATCAGGTGTGCATTTTTATACCTGTTTTTGAGCAGTGGGGTCCTCCTTGGCCTTCGCCCATGAAGTACTTAATTGTTTAATTGAAATTTACAAAAATGGTTGCAAACAAGCAAAGGAAATCCTAGTAATTCAAAGTAAAAGCACCATTACATAATATAGTGAATGCTAACCAAGGCAGCTATGACCCAACCAAGAGTCAGACTTAATAATCACAAAAAACTAGAAGTTACCATCATTCCAAATACACTTAAAGAAAACAAAAATCAGAGACTAGGCCTGGCAATCTACTTCCGGTGACACTGCCAAGAAAACCCAGGAGCTTCTGGGTCGCCAGGGGTCAGGACTGACTTGAAGGCACACATTGCATTTGCAACAAGAGTGAAAGAAAAAGGCATAAACCCTGTCCCTCCTAACCTAATGGCCTCAAGAAGGTGCCTTATCTACAAGAAAAGTCTCCAATTGCACAGAATCTAGAAAAACATATTGCTTCCCCTGATAAGTTATTAGGCATTTACAGGAGAACTTAAAAAAAAGAAAAGAGAGAGAAGCTTCCCCCTAAGGCCAAAACTCTTGCTTTCAGCAACAGAAATGCCTTTTGTTGCTGTTGATTTGCCTTAGCAACATTAGGAAAATCAAGATTCTAGTCCCACAAAACAATTTTTATTCCCAAAATATGATTAAAATAGTAAATTTATCCACCACAGCGGAAAAAGAGACCACCAAAGTAGCCTGAGAGGGGGTGGAATCATTAGACATTTAAAATTCTGACAAGTTCAAAGACTCCATGACCTCCCCCTCGGCAACTTCAGGCGGACTTTCCCACCCGACATCAGGAGGGAACATACTAACAATTTGTAATCAGTTTGTTCCGGATTAGAAATACCTAGTATTTCCTTAAAATACTTTTTAAGGAACTCAACTAGGGACAGATATCTGAGAATGAGCGCTATTTTCCAAAAGCTCCAACTGCTGATGCACAACAGTGCGATGTTTCAAAATGCATCTACTTCTTATATTAGAGGTTGTGGTCTTGTGGTCTTGGACAAGCCACTTAACCCTCCATAGCCCATATTCCCTGTAAAATAGTTATCTCCAAGTTATAATGCCCTGTTCAATGTAATTTCAGTTTGTTCAATGTAAACCGCACTGATGCAGAATAGTGCGGTATATAAGAGAATGTAAATAAAATAGAGGTTACAATTTGAGCAATTTATCCACATGGGATTGAAACCTCCGCAGATACAGTTGCTGCATAGATAACGCCACAGCTGTATCATGTGAAAAATCAGCAATCTGTTCCCTAGTATCCTGTAACAAATCATTGTTCTGTGTGACCACTTTCCATATATCCACAAGAGTAACAGCATCTGCTGGCACTGCACCTAAAACCTCAGGCTGAGACAAAACAATGGGTTTAGGAATAATAGCGGGGAGAGAGACTATCCTGTCTCCCCACTAGTGGCCAAACCGCCTCCCTCAGAATAACTGGGGGAGTCTGGGATGGCCTCCAATATAGGCGTGGACTGTACATACACTAGGTTGGGGTGGTGGAGATCTAGATATGGAGCTTAAAGAAGGCTGAGTCTTAATAATAGTACGATGTCTATCCATTAGGGTCTTTTTTGATCCCTCCATTTTAGAGCCTTTTGTGTTCTTGCACTTGCCCTTAGGCATACCAAACAGCACAAAGATAACACAAATGTACCTTTTCCGTTGACCAAAGTCCTCAGAGTCCACCAAAGTTGCACTGAAGGACATGCCCCTTTGGTCATGTGCCCCTTCGGTCCACATGGCCATAGGGAAGCGCCGCTGCTGTTATTCCATCAGAGAGCACTCCCAGATGATGTCTGGCAAGGGGCAGTCTAGCCTCTGGCACACTCCTCCACACAATCACTACACTGGGCCCCTATTTGCAACAAAACACCTCAGGATCCCTCTAGTCTCCAGTAGGATCACGACTGCCTTGCTTTTTTTTTTTTTTTTATTGAAACTTACAAAAATGCTTACAAGCAAGCAAAAAAGTCCTCCTTTGTTTAGTGTGTGGTCTGTGGTGCAGGTTGAAACGATCACTCCAGATTGCACCTGGTCAGCCTTAAACTCTTTGGATATTGTACATGCTGTTTTTCCAACAGTTTGCACTAATCTTCAAAGACTTCTTGAATTAATTTTCTTCTTCCCAGCATATCCTGGGAGGTTCTTGATAGTTCTATGAGCAGAAAACTTTCTAACATTGTGAACTGTAGACTCAGCAATCCCAAGGTCTTTGGAGATAGCCTTGTACCAGCTTGATGTTCGGTTATAATGGCTTTCTGATGGTCTTAGGCAGCTCTCTTGTTTTTAACATTGTGAAAATGGAACAGGGGATGAATGTGGCCATTTTAAACATTAGAGCCCTCATTCATTGATTCAAATCAGAGTACTGACAATTGATCACAGGTGTATCTAATTTTATTGCAATGGGAATGTGGTTCTTCTTTTTAAACTGATTTGAATTGTTTATAAGGGTGCCAGTAATCATGTCCTGGCAATGTCCCAGTTCCTATACTATTTCTTACTGTTTTCTTTTTTAATTTGTCTTGTTTCATTTGATTCTTTTTGTGTGTCAAATGTGTGCATATATAGTACAAAGCCATTTTACTGGCCACTTTTTTAAAGGAAATATTAGACATTAATGGGTTGAACTGCAAGGGTGCCAATAATGTTGACCGCAACTGTATAAGTTCACCACAGAGAGAATTTAGTCTTTTGGTGGTAGAGAAATTTTCATATTCTCCAGGACCAAGCAGGAAGTCAGTCCTCACATATGGGGTGACATCGACATCGATGGAGCCCCCATGCGGAGCATTTCCCCAGCTTTCTAAGAAAGCATTTGGGAATACACCCATGCATGCGTGGTCCCTTTCCCGCCCAAAGGTGTCATCTTGCTCAGTCTTTCTTTTTCCGTGGAGCCCAACGGACGTCTGTCCTTGTCACCCGGAAAAGTTGGATTTTTTTCTGCGATTCTCACGCCTCTTTTTGTCCGGTTCGACGCCGGTTCCCCTTCCTGCCCGGGTTCGGTACTCCGGTATCGACCCGATCTCTATTTTTCGGTTTTTTGCCCTTCGTGGCACGCGTTCGCGCTCTTTTTTCCTTTTCCCTGGAGGTCCGGTCCTTTGACCTCACGGGGGCCCTTTTTTCCCCGATGGCCTCCAGTGGTTTTAAAAAGTGTGATCGTTGTAAAAAACTCATGTTTCTTACCGACACACATGACTGCTGCTTGCGTTGCCTCGGGCCTGACCATGATCCCAAGGTCTGTGTCCCATGTGGCAAAATGTCCACCAAGGCACTCAGGAGCTGGCAGCATCAGAAGGAGAGGATTTTCTCGGACTCGGCCTCCGGATGGACCTGGACGTCGTCAGAGGCATCGACGTCTCGGGAGTCGGACCCTGACCTTCGTTGGGGTTCCTCTGAAAGGGGGTCCCCCAGTCGGGAGCATAAAAGGGGGTCCCCCAGTCGGGAGCATAAAAGGAAGAGAAAGCTCATGAGGGCAGCGTCTGAGGAAGCTTCTGGTTCCTCGAAGGCCAGATCTCAGACCCCTGACCGCCGCCCCAGGCCCTTGGAGCTGGAGAAGCCAACTAAGGTATCCCATGTAGAGCCAGAGTCTGTCGAGCACGTAAGTCCTGTTGTCCTCGGACTCTCCTCCTAGGGAGCAGACGTCGGGCCCGGCGCCACTGGGGCCCGAGTCGGTGGCTGCTGAGTCTCCTGAGTTTGGACTCAGGCTGACAGCCTTGGAGTGCAGATTGTCTGCCTTCATGGATCTGCAGCAGGAGCTGATGGCCAGCCTGACTGGTGCATCTGCCCCGACCACCGGGACGTCGACGTCTAAGTCGACCCTGGAGACAGAGCCGATTCTCGAAGCCATGAAGGCCCGAGTCCGGTCTCGGGCACAGTGTACCCTCGACCTCCCGTTTGGGACCGAGGGCGTCGACGTCGATGGTCCCGGCGTTGGGGCGGGTGTTGCCGGAACCCACGCGGTCAGAGCACCTCGACTCTTCTTCGGATGAGTCTGCATGGGAGACGGAGGACGAGGAGTCCCCCGATACATTTCGGACTTGGTGTGTCCCTTCAGACTCGCCGCAGTCTGAATGTCCCTGTGGACCCCGAGGAGGAGCCTCGAGCCGAACAGCTCGATGCCCTCCAGTACGACTCTCCCCCGAGGGAGGCCTTTACTGTGCCGGCTCCTCCGATGCTGGAACGGCTCCTTTTCCGAATGTGGGAGGCACCGGCCTCGGCGCCGGTTTTGAGCAAGTGGATCGATTCCATGTATCGAGTCCAGAAGAGCCCTGGTTTTCAGAAGGAGCAGCTGCTGCACCATTCTATGGTTGTGGAATCGGCCATGCATCGTCTGAAGAGCCAGAAGATGCACTCTGTGGTGCCCCAGGCAGGGAGGCCCGAAGCCTAGATGCCATCGGCAGAAAGTGCTTCCAGGGCTTGATGCTTGCTTGCCGTGTCCAAGCCTACCAGCTGTACATGGGCATGTACTTGCGGGATCTGGCTAAAGAGATAGCCGGGTTCTCGGCTGGTCTCTCCGGGGAACCTTTGCAGAGGTTCCAATCCTTGTCCTCGGGGGTCCGGGAATGTTCCAAATTCATCTCCCGGGCGGCCTACAATGGCTTCGAGGCTTCGGCCCGCATAGCGGCAGCCGGCATCGCTGCTCGACGCCAGGCATGGCTACAGTCATCGGACCTCAAGCCATGGGTGCAGGACAAGTTGGTCGATGTCCCATGCCGGGGTGAAAACCTCTTCGGTAAGCCCATGGCCGAAAAGGCCGCTGAGCTCGAGACTGAGACTCTGACGAGGACAAGATTGTCCAGGAAAACTTCTGCCCCTTCTCATAAGAAGAAGGGCTCAGGGAAAAAGGCCTTTTACCCGAGGAAGGCGCTTGCCTACAAACCTTTCCCTCATTATCAGGCCTCCCCAGCAGGGTCAGCAGGCCAAGGGGCAGGGACATGGGCCCCATAGGCAAAAAGCCCTCAAGCCTCCAACTCCTGCATCTGCTCAGCAGGGAGGGGGCTTTTGACTCCCTCTGCATAGCCTCTCCACCCCTGCTGGCCCACCTCAGCAGGGGGGGTCGCTTGGTCCTGTTTGCCCACCAGTGGCCATCCATCACAAGGGATGCTTGGGTACTGAGCATAGTCCAACAGGGCTATCTGCTCCATTTCAATCAGGTACCCCCTACCTACTTCCCAGGGGAGCCTCCAAGGCCTCCTCTGCATCAGGAACTCTTTCTCCAGGAACTGCTAGGTCTGATTCAAGATGGGGCGGTAGAGCCTGTACCCCCACATTTGTGGAGACAGGGCTTCTACTCCCGGTACTTCCTAGTGCCAAAGCGGACTGGAGGTCTCCCGCCCATTTTGGACCTGAGAAATCTCAAGTTCTTGGAAAAAGAGAAGTTGAAGATGCTAACTCTTGGAACACTGCTGCCCTACCTCCAGCAGGGAGATTGGCTATGCTCCTTAGATCTAAAGGATGCGTACGCACACATCCTCATTCATCCAGACCACAAAGTACCTCAAGTTCGTGGTGGCAGGAAGCCATTTTCAGTACAGGGTACTGCCCTTTGGCCTAACCTCCGCCCCACGAGTTTTCACAAAGTGCCTAGCTGTGGTAGTGGCCTACTTGAGAAACCAGGGTATATTTGTTTTCCCCTACCTGGACGACTGGCTCATCAGGGGTCAGACTCTCCAGGAGGCCAGGCAAGCAACCCTCCGTACTATCTGTCTCCTTCAGCAACTAGGCTTTGTCATAAACTTCGCAAAGTCCACTTTGCTCCCCTCCCAGAACCTGGAGTTCATAGGGGCAAGGTTGGACTCCCTGCGAGCGAAAGCTTACTTGCCAGAGGACAGGGCAGAAAGGCTGATGAGCTTGGCCAGCCAGTTCATAAGCAGCCCACTGGTTTCTGCCAGGCTTTGCCTATGGCTCTTAGGCCATATGGCATCGACAGTGCATGTGACCCCCAATGCTCGCCTGCATATGCAGCCTGCACAGTGGTGTCTCAGAACTCAGTGGAGGCAGGCCACAGGAAACCTCAGAGACAAAGTAAGGGTGTCCAAACCCTTCCTGAACTCCCTGCAGTGGTGGTTACACTCCCCCAACCTGCTAAGGGGGTTCCTTTCCAGGTACCTGTTGCCACAGTGGTACTCACAACCGATGCCTTCTTGCAGGGCTGGGGTGCACATTGCCTGGACAAGTGCACAGAGGGCCTGTGGTCCCCATGGGAGGCCACTCAGCAGATCAACCTGCTAAAACTCAGGGCGATACGATTAGCTCTCAAGGCTTTCGCCCATACCCTGGCCCACCAGGCTGTCTTGGTGCAGACAGACAACCAAGTGGCAATGTTTTATGTCAACAAGCAGGGGGGCACAGGGTCAAGGCTCCTGTGTCATGAGACACAGGCCCTCTGCTCCTTTGCACTTCAACACAATATGCTGCTCAGGGCTGTCTATCTTCCTGGCCAGGAAAACTTTCTAGCAGACAGATTGAGCAGGGTCCTACAACCTCCCGAGTGGCAACTGCACCCTTTAGTGGTCCAGACCATTTTTCTGAGATGGGGACTTCCGTCTATCGAACTCTTTGCCAGTCCCCTGAACCGGCAGCTGCCCTAGTTCTGCTCCAGGCAACCGCATCCCAAAAGATTGGCGGCAGATGCCTTCCTGATCTCATGGTCCCAGGGCCTACTGTATGCGTTCCCTCCCACGCCCCTGGTGGCTCGAGCCTTGTTCAAGATTCTAAGGGACAGGGCCTTGGTCATCCTGGTAGCCCCCAGATGGCCAAGGCAACCCTGGTTCCCCTTCCTGTTACAGCTGGCGGTGGACACCCCTCTTCCTCTGGGGTTTCAACCCGATCTTTCTCAAGATCCAGGGATCCCTTCTCCACCCCAATCTCAAAGCTCTAAATTTGATGGCCTGGAGGCTGCAAGGGTAGTGCTGGCTCCCTGGGGCTTGCCACAGGAAGTCGAGGAGGTTGTCTTAGTTTCAAGGAAGCAATCCACCCGAAAGACCTATGCCCTGAAATGGAGGCGGTTCTTCCTGTGGTGTGATCAGCTCCAGGAAAACCCCTTCTGTCCTGTGCCAGTGGTGCTTCAGTACCTGCTGCACTTGTCTAATCAGGATCTTAAGTCCAATTCGGTTAGGGTGCACCTCTCTGCTCTGGCTGCCCATCACTCAGTGGTGGAGGGGCACTCTTTGTCGGTTCACCCCCTGGTGGCCAGGTTCCTCAGAGGCTTGCTCTTGCTAAAGCCTCCTCAACGTCCACCTGCCCCTGAGTGGGAGTTGAATGTGGTTTTGCAACAGCTTACTCGCCCACCCTTTGAGCCGATGGCTACGTACCCTTTTCGCTTCCTTTCTTGGAAGACTCTCTTCCTAGTGGCACTGACTTCGACCAGGCGAGTGAGTGAACTTCAGGCCCTGGTCTTTGACAGGCCATACACCCGTTTCTATAAGAACAGGGTGGTCCTTAGGACTCATCCTAAGTTCCTCCCGAAGGTGGTCTCCTCCTTCCACCTCAACCAGGAGGTAGTTCTTCCAACATTCTTCCCTAGGCCCCATGCAAGCAGGGCTGAAGAAGTCCTCCACACACTGGATTGTAGAAGGGCCTTGTCTTTCTACCTGGAGCGTACTAAGGATCATAGAAGGGCTACTCAGCTCTTCGTCTCCTTTGACCCGAACAACTTGGGGGTTCCTGTCTCCAAGCATACCTTGTCCATATGGGTGGCGGACTGTATCACCTGGGCTTACAGGGCGGCAGACCTTCCTTTGCGGGGTCGAGTTACAGCCCACCGTGTCCGGGCCATGGCTGCATCAGTAGCTCATCTCCGCTCTGTACCATTGGCAGACATCTGTAGGGCTGCAACTTGGTCCTCAAGCCAGACTTTTGCAGCTCATTACTGCCTGGAGAGGGAGTCCCGTAGGGACAGTGCTTTTGGTCCGGCAGTACTCCGGAATCTCTTTGAGGTTTAGGCAACTCCTACCCTCCTGCCCTCTTATTGGGCTACCGAGGGGTTCTGGTCTCAGTGAAATTCTTTCCTTCATGCTACGGCTTCACAGAGGGAGTTTCTTTTTCAGCCTGGGTTCCTGGTAGCCCAGAGCTAGGGAGTCACCCATATGTGAGGACTGACTTCCTGCTTGGTCCTGGAGAAAGAGTAGTTCCTGTTCGGTAATCCAGTTTAGTCCTCTACAATTGGGTAGTGCCCCTCCTCCTGCAGCCGGGAGACTGGACCAATCAAATCTTCTGTAGTATATATGCAGCAGGAGCTCCCAGAAGTCCCCAGTGTGTCCAGTCTCCCTGCAGCTGGAGGACTTCTGTGCCCTTGCTGGGCACGCTAAGTGACATTTGAAGGAGCAACACTAGTTAGTTCTTTTGGGGTTTATTTCTGGTCCTTTATATTCTATTTCTTTTGCTAGGTAGCTGTATCTTTAAAAAAGAAAAAGACACAGGAGACTTTCTGGGGAAAGCCAGACCTGCCTTGGGCTCCTGCCTTTCTGCCTGGGAATCTCTGAAGCCTGGGTTGAGCTCTCCCCAAGGCTGTTCGGGGAAGAGCCATACCGGCTGCAACATTGCCTGTCACTTGGAGAAGTGGGCTGAGTTCCTTGCTGTTCCCAGAGCTGGTAGGAATTTTCCTTGTTTTAAGCTCTCTGTTCTTTGCTTGGGCAGAGGCTCTGTCGGCTCCCCTGGCTTCCAAATTGCACTTTTTCCTGCTTTTTTTCGCTTGCCCTGTATTAGAGGGTCGTTTTCTTTCTTTTCCATATTATTTGGGTACCTTTGTATTTTCGCGCCGTTTTTTACCGAGGGTGAAAAAGTGCGGCGGCCATTTTGGATTTCTAAAGTGTGCTTTTTAAGGGCACTTTTTAACACTTGCGCACGGGTTCCCCTGGTGTTTTTGGGGTTTCTTTTGCTGGCGATTTTGCTCAGGGCACCCCTAGGATTCTGGGGAGTATTTTGTTTACTGTAAAAAAAAAAAAAAAGTTTTAAATTTAATACTGTGCTGAATTGAATAAGGTTAGTCCCCTTGGTGTGGGCTTCCCTGTTCCTGTTGCCTTATTTTTCCCTGAGAGCAGGTGGCCTTGGCATGGCTGCCAAACCTCAGTGTGTAATTTGTGGCTCCCGCAGAGGTACAATGACTGACTCTGGAATCTGTAAGAGCTGTGCTGCAGTTTCTTCAGAACTGGAGCTGCCTATTGAAATTAAGGAACAGCATGTGCCCGGGGACCCTTCCCTTTCGGGGGACAGTGTCCCTTCACCGAGCATCCTTCCTTCTGGTCTGGGCCCGGCGTCTAGTACGTCGGTCCCTGAGCTCCAGCAGGCGGCTATGGTAGCGTCGCCTATAGACTTTTCCCCGGATTTTGTTCTTCTCATGCATCAGGCCTTCCGCTTAAGCCGGTCTGGTCATTTGCCGGAGGCTTGGCCCGCCTCTCTCCCCCCAGCATCCGCGGGGGGGGTTCAGCGGTCTTCCCAACCCGCGGTCAAGCGGCCCAGGTTGGGGGACCAGGGTCAGGACGCCCTTTGCCTCCCGGATTCCGAGACTGAGGGGGATCCGGATATTGAGGCGGAGGAGTTAGAAGACGGAGAGCTTCCAGAACTGGAAGATCAGGCTCGCATCATTCGGGTGTTTCGAAGGGACGAGCTGGTACCTTTGGTCACGGAGTCTCTCCAAGCACTTAACCTCTCTGCGGTGCGGCCGCTGGAGGAGGAGGGTCTCGAGGATCCTCTCATTCAGGCGGTCAGGGATGCCCAGGTAGTTTTTCCTGTGCACCGAGTAGTTGAGCAGATGATCCATGCGGAATGGGAGCAACCGGAATCCGCTTTGAAAGGGATTCGTACCATGAATCGTCTTTACCCCCTTGCAGACAAGGACAGGGACTTGTTTAAGTCTCCACGGGTGGATGCTGCCGTTTCGGCAGTGACTAAGAAAACCACCATCCCGGTTGAAGGGGCCGCGGCCCTGAGGGATGTTCAGGACAAAAAGGTTGATAATTTGTTGAAGCAAGCCTTCGAGACCAACGCCTTATCGTTACAAGCTTCTATTTGTGGGGCGTGGGTAGCTCGAGCTTGTTTGCGATGGTCGCAGCACCTGCGCTCGGGGTCCGGTATGGACCAACAGGGGCTGTTGGACGTTACCCGCGTGGAGTCGGGATCGGCCTACTTGGCGGATCTGTGTTATGATTTAATACGCTCCCTAGCTAATAGCATGGCCTCCATGGTAGCGGCACGACGGTCCATCTGGTTGCGCAATTGGGCGGCCGACGGTTCTTCCAAGTCTCGCCTCAGTAAACTACCCTTTAAGGGCAGGTTGTTATTTGGTGAGGCTCTGGATAAGTTGGTGAAGGATCTCGGTGAGTCTAAGGGTGGTCGGCTTCCAGAGGATAAGCCTAAGCTTAATAGGTCGTCCACCTCAGCGCGCGGCCAGTTTCGGGATGCGCGCAGATTTCGTTCTTCCCGGCTGTGGACTTCGCAGCGCGGTCGTTTTGGAACCCGTCATCAAGGGTTTCGTGGTTTCAGAGGAGCGGGAAGGGGCTTCTCCGGAGCCGCCTCTTCCTCGGCCTCTTCCTTTAATCGCAAGCCACAATGAAACGAGGCGGGCTCTAGAGGAAGACCCGGTCATCGGGGGTCGTTTGCACGACTTTCTTCCTTCTTGGGCCCAAATTACGTCAGATCGGTGGGTGCTGCAGATTATAGAAGAAGGTTATGCCCTAGAGTTTGCGCACCCACTTCCGGATTCGTTTGTTCTGTCTCCCAGCAAGGGAGCTCAAAAGGCGCGGGACATCCGCGTGACCCTGGATCGGCTTCCCTCTCTGGGGGCCGTGGTTCCGGTCCCGCCCTTGGAAAGAGGCGCAGGTCGCTACTCCATCTATTTTGTGGTTCCCAAAAAGGGCGGTTCCCTTCGTCCGATCTTGGATCTCAAAGGCATGAATCGCGCTCTGAGTACCGCACTTTCGCATGGAGACCCTGCGGTCAGTCATCGTAGCGGTGCGTCAAGGGGAATTTTTGACATCCCTCGATCTTACAGAGGCCTATTTACACATTCCCATCTGGCCCTCCCATCAACGGTTTCTCCGCTTTGCGCTCCCGTGGGGCCATTTTCAATTCCGGGCCATGCCGTTCGGACTCGCCACGGCTCCCCGCACCTTCACAAAGGTAATGGTTGTCGCGGCGGCGTTGCGCAAGGAGGGCATCCTGGTCCATCCATATCTCGACGACTGGTTGATTCGAGCGAAGTCCAGTCGGGAGTGTGTGCAAGTCACGAGCAGGGTGGTGGAACTCCTTCAGTCCCTCGGATGGGTGGTGAACGTATGCAAGAGTTGTCTGTCTCCGTCACAGGATCTCGAGTATCTGGGAGTCCGCTTCGACACAGCAAGGGGCTTGGTGTGCCTTCCGGAGCGACGCGTGCTGGCGTTGCGGGCTCTGGTCCGTCTCTTCCGGGGGATGCCAGCTCCGTCGGCGTGGTGGTACCTGCGGCTCCTCGGCACGATGGCGGCGACCTTGGAGGTGGTGCCTTGGGCGCGCTTCCACAGGCGTCCGCTGCAGAATGCTCTTCTGCGACGTTGGTCCAACCAGTTCGACTCGCTGAACAAGAGATTGCCTTGCCCAAAGACGGTTCGCCGATCCCTCCGGTGGTGGCTCGCCGCCGAGAACCTGTCGCGAGGGATTCCCTTGGAGCCTCCTCTGTGGGTTCCGTTCACGACGGATGCGAGCTTAACCGGCTGGGGGGCTCACTGCGAGTCCCGCTTTGCTCAGGGGGAATGGTCTCCCCTGGAGGCCTCTTGGTCGATCAACCGTCTCGAATTGCGGGCAGTCCGGCTAGCCCTGGTGGACCTGGAGACCCTGGTTCTCGGACGGCCGGTGAGAGTCCTGTCGGACAATGCGTCCACTGTAGCTTACATCAATCGCCAAGGGGGTACCGGCAGCGTGGCCCTGGAGGCAGAAGCGGCGGCCTTGTTCAACTGGGTGCAAACTCGCCTTCCAGCAATCTCGGCGGCTCACATTGCGGGCGTAGACAATGTCCAGGCCGATTTTCTCAGCAGAGTGCGGGTGGACCCCGGAGAATGGGAGCTAAACCCACAGGTTTACGCACAAATCGTCCGGCGGTGGGGTCCACCCATCATGGATCTCATGGCGACCTTTCAATCAGCCAAGACAGGGTGCTTCTTCAGCAGGCGAAGGGAGCGCATGTCCGAGGGGCTCGACGCTCTCATTCAGCCGTGGCCAACGTCCGGTCTTCTTTATGTCTTTCCTTTCCCGTAGGGACAGTGCTTTTGGTCCGGCAGTACTCCGGAATCTCTTTGAGGTTTAGGCAACTCCTACCCTCCTGCCCTCTTATTGGGCTACCGAGGGGTTCTGGTCTCAGTGAAATTCTTTCCTTCATGCTACGGCTTCACAGAGGGAGTTTCTTTTTCAGCCTGGGTTCCTGGTAGCCCAGAGCTAGGGAGTCACCCATATGTGAGGACTGACTTCCTGCTTGGTCCTGGAGAAAGAGTAGTTACTCACCTGTAACAGGTGTTCTCCAGGAGCAGCAGGAATCAGTCCTCATAGCCCTCCCTCCTCCCCTGGGAGTTGCAGTTGTACATAGTTCATTTTGGGGTTTCTTGTGCTGTCTTTTAGCTATGTCATCTGAACTGAGCAAGATGGCCCCTTTGGGCGGCAAAGGGACCGCGCATGCGTGGGTGTATTCCCAAAGGCTTTCTTAGAAAGCTGGGGAAATGCTCCGCATGGGGGCTCCATCGATGTCGATGTCACCCTGGTGGGGCAGATGCACCAGTCAGGCTGGCCATCAGCACCCGCTGCTGATCCATGAAGGCAGACAATCTGCACTCCAAGGTTTGGATGATAACATGGGCAGCAGTATTTGGTTAGACACGTGTCAGAAAAATCCCCTGAAGAACCCGATTGGTGAAACACGAGAGGGTGCCCATTAACGGCCTTACGGCGTTGGAAGGAAGAGGAGAATCAATGGAGGCGCGGAAATAAACCCAGGCGTCTCAGCTAAGTATTGTGTAGAAAGCTAAAATACTCGGGGCAATTAATGAACTGAATAATAGAAAGGTAGTGATGAGTGAACATAGCTTTATAAGGAGCCACATAGCAAGGGCCGATAAGCATTTCCATTGTTAAAATAAACAAATTTTTAGATAAAGCAAATATCAATGCAGGTCGTTGATGTCAACAGGCACGCTACTGGGAGATAAAAGGAATCCAAATAATTGATGCCATTGTTTCTGAGACCTGCTTTCGATATATGATAGTATATTGAAAACATTGAACATAAGTTAGAAAGTTGAGTGATTTGAGTAGAAACCATTACTGTAAAGTACTCACTCAGAGAAGAGACCTGCAACGATTTGTCTGGATACATATCATAGAGGGTTGCTTAAGATATAAGTTATTTATAGTATTTCGTTAGAACAATTAAGGAAATTATTTTAGCTAGTATTTTTATATACTAGAATGATTGGCTTATGAGTGTCTAGCAGACTCTTTTTAACAGTCCACTATTGTGCAGTATTTTAATCATCAGGGGGTTTGCTTGAGAAAAAAGGTCAGACTTAGATTTATGGCTAAAAGCTGCTTCAGAGAGCCAAGGTTAGTCATTATCTCCAGGAACAAGCAGGAATTTTATTTATTTATTTAGTATACATTTGTATACCGCTACTTCCAGCGATCAGCAGCGTTTTTTGATTACAGATTGGAAATTGTCAAATCATGACAGGAAATTTTTGAGGTATAAACACATTGATTAGACAGGAAAGCACAGCACACAGAACTATTTTACAGGGAACATGGGCTATGGAGGGTTAAGTGGCTTGCCCAAGACCACAAGGAGCACCTGTGGGACTAGAAACCCCAATCCTTCCGGCCCAAGGTTGCTGTCCTCTAGTGGGATTTGAACCCCCGACCTTCCGGCCTGAAGTACCTTGACCCAACCACTAGGCTACTCCTCCACTCCTCCAGGAATGAGTCTTCACATATGGGTACGTCGGTACCGACGGAGCCTGCGCGGGAACGCACCCCAGCGTCCAAAAAGAAAGCCTTTGGGAGCATCCCACACGCATGCGCGCTGCCTTCCCGCCCATTCACTTCCTTCTCATCAGTTTTCCGTTTTCCGCGGAGCCGGCAGGACGTATTCCTGTCACCGCAGAAAATTCTTTATTCTTGTTTTCTGTGGTCGTGTCTGCCTTCCCTCGACGCCACCGGTACCACCGGTGCTTTTCTTTCTTTCTACTAAAAATGTCTTCTTTTTTCTAAGGAATTTTTCCTGTTTAGTGCCTGACGGTTTCTAGGCCACTAGGCCTCTATCCTTTCCATTGTGGAAAAGCCAGCCACTATCCTTAATAAATGCTCAAAGTGTGGCGGTACAAATATATTTTTAGACACTCATACTTGGTGTCTAAAATGTTTAGGTCCTGACCATTGCCCACTGGAGTGTCTCTCCTGCAGGAGCTCAAATAGAAGAAGTCTTCAGGATCGAGCACAACTCGATACCCGGTTCACATCAGTCTCAATGTCACCAGCCAGAATATCTTCTTTCTCACAGGATCAGGTAACCAAACAAAAGTCTGTTAAGACTAGCCAGTCCTCGAGTGGTAGATCTCCTTCTAAGCATCGAGATGCCTTTGGCGTTGCCCTTGAGGACATTTTGGCAATAAAGCCCCGTCAGGAGTCTTCGGACTCCAAAGTATTAACAGGGCTTCAGGTTGTTCCCGAGGTTCTTGCCTCCTTGGACATACCTGGGCCATGCTCGGTGGTTGTGGCCGCTTCAAGCGGTACCGACACCCCTGCATCGGCTACAGTGATGGATGAAACACTCCTCACCGATGAACGTAGTCTAGCGCTCTCAGCTACTTCGGTATCGCTAGAGTTGCTGCAGACCATTCCTCGTGTATCGTCATCAGCACCGGTGTCGGTACCGTCCATGCTTGCTTCGACAGGCTCGCTTCCTTCGATGCCGAGCCTGGAATCGCTCTCTAGCATAGAGGATTCGGTACAACTCGTCTCAGTACCGACCTCGGGCGGTACCGAAGACATCGCTTTAAAGAAAATACGATGCTTCATCCTTTCAAGTCTTCCGATCCCGATGACTGCGATGAATCCATCGGTACCAAGGCTGAATTTTCAACAATTCTAGCCTTTACCCCTCCATTTCAGGGGGTCCTCGTCAGGAGAGATTTCTTTTCAAGCTTTTCTGCTTGATATGGCAAAGTTACTTGCCATTTCTATACCTGGTAAAGAATCCATACCAGGGGATTCAGAAACTCTGCAATTCCCCTGGATTCCAAAGGAGGTGATCATGCTTCCTTTGCATCAGATCTTACAGGATCTACTATTAAGAATGTGGGGAAACTCCTTTAACGGTATCCCCACATTCTAAGACACTTGACACTATGTACAAGGTGCCACCTTCTCCAGGTTTTCAAAAGACTCAACTTCCTCATCATTCTATTGTTGTAGAATCAGCAATGAGGCGTATTAAGAGTGCAAAGAAGCATTCCTCTTATCCGCCAGGTCATGAGTCTAGGACTTTAGATGCCTTTGGACGTCGATGCTTCCATGCATCCATGCTTTCAGCAAGAATTATCTCATATATTTTCTATATGGGATTATCTCTTAAAGAGGTCACAAAGAACTTAAAGCTTTTGAACCCTTTTCTTCAAGAACATAAAGAGCAGACTATTTCTTATTACTCAGTCATGCTCAAAATGTCTCTAAGTTCCTTAATCGTGCTTCCCTGGACTGTTTTGAGTCTATTAGCAGAACTTCTGCTATAGCCATAGGGGCACGACACATGGCCTGGCTCCAAGCTTCAGACTTGGACAAATGGGTACAAGAAAGGCTGGGAAATACTCCTTGTACTGGTGAAAATCTCTTTAACAAGGATGCTTTATTCCAAACTAATCAGTTAAACACTGATATTGTTGCTTTCAGAGGATTGTCAAAACTTTCCTCTATCCCAGCTAGTAAAAAATCTCCTAACAAACTTTATCCCCCTAAGGGAAAAAGTTTTATCCATCTTCTACTCATCATGCAGATGTTCCCAAAGAAGGGCAACATCATACCAGGCTAAGAAAATTAAGACCTCAACAGGCTCAGCAAACCCAGCAGTCGCAGGGTTTCTGATATTTTATTCATTAAATCTTTTTCCTGTTTGAGGTTCAGAACCGCTAACCTACTTTTTATCAACAGAAGCATCTACAGTTCTTCTCATCCTTACTGAGAGATCAGTGATACACTGACTCAATCCTCGACTCTAGGCATGAATCTCTTGCCACAAGAGAAATCCATTCTTTTAGCTCCTAGAGCTATTGAGGATAATCATGCCCTGCAGGTAACGGGTTTCTCCTCTCCTTTTTGAAGGAAGAGGAGTAACAACTAATAACAAGGTAGGCTATGCCCTTCACCTTGACAGTTTTCCTGTACGAGGATATCTCATAGTTTTGACTGCAAGGGGGCTTTATCTTTTTCAGAGACTTACCAAATTGTAAGTCTTCTCAACTCTGTATTACTTTCTATCCCTCTTAGTCGAGACATTCAGTCTAAGAGTGCTACTATTCAACTGGAGGGCTTATCTTTTTAAGCCCATAGGATTTTCTTCAATACCTACTCCAGTAAGTGGTTTCCATACAGAGCTTTCTTCCCCTTTGCAATCTGCTCAAATATTTCTTTTAAGACAGCTTATCAGACCATAATTGAGTTTTACCACTCCCAATTATGTCTATCGGTCCTTTTCCAATCTATAGGACCTAACTTTTTCTGCTGCCTTAATAGCAAATAATTCCAAGAGAGGTTCCAAAACCTACTTGGACAATTTATCGTTGCAGGCAACCAGCCTGTCTACTATTCTTAGCCATCTTCAATTCTTTTTGGCTCCAACAGAATAGATTAGGTTGCACACTGGCAATTAAACAGCCAGATCTCACCTAAGCAACCTCCAATATGCTCTCTACAATTATACAAAAAAGCTCTGCAACTATGGGCCTTTGCCAGAGAGCATCAGAGCCATTCCTAGTAGGTAACTTCCAGATGGTTAAAAAGGCTTTGCCCAGTCATGCTCCCACATGACTGGTTTTTCCTACTCTTACCATCTTCCTTAAAATTTCCTTTTAAGGAAAAGGAACCAGGGCTTAGACCACGTGAAAGCATAGAGAATTGCTCAATTCCCTGGGTTCCACATCTCCAGTGGAACTCTTACAACAGGGATGCATTCCTTTTCACTGCAGTCGGTCCTTGTCTAGTGCATTCCTTCTAATTCCCAATACTTCATTGAAGCTTATGCTGAACAAAGAATGCATGATACCCATATTGCCCTCATAGAGGGGCAAACATGGTATCCCCTTATATTGCGTCGTCTTCTCCACACTGAAGTTGTAGAAGGATCCAGACTTATTGTCTTAAGACTAAGGATCTCCTCTGCACACCTTCACGTAGGTCTCCATTTCTGGTTATTCAAAGGCTAGAATTTTTAAAGAAATCTAGACCTCTCCTAAGTAAGAACATTCCACTGGTTTCCATGTAACCTTCTCCACTGTTCTTCCGCGTGTAACCAGAAAGAGATTCTCTATATTCTCAAGCAGATCTTATCCCTTCTTGTTATTAAGTGAATCTCTCTTTATTTATATATATATATATATATATATATATATATATATATATATATATATGACTCTGAAAGATTTTTACTGTCCATATTAATGCTGTTCTGGCATACCATACCGTGTTAAATGGACAGCCAATTTCTATGGTAATTAGAAACTACCTTCTTTTACCATAACCTTTCCGGTTACGTTGCATCTGAAGCTCTCCATGTAAAGTCATTATCCTAAGTGACATCACTTAAGGAAGACATCACTGATCTTCAAGAAGTTGGAGGCTACACCGCCTACTACAAATATTTTTCTTTCATTTGGATAGACGGGTCTTAAAGACCCATCCTTTTTCTGCAAACCAGTCAGATTTATCTCCTCTTTCCTAGAGCCTTATTCTGCTCCAAGGACAAAGAGCTTCAAACTTTGGCCTACAGAAGCTTTAGCTTCTCCTCCAAAGTCTAACCTCATTAAACTCCCCCAGTTTTTTCTTCTGGGATTAGTTCTAGCCATTAAGGCTTCTGACCTCTGCCTGTATTGCAAAATTTATTTTCCTCTACTTCACAGTGGGGTAATTTCTTTGAGGATAATGTACTGGCTCTTAGCACCAGACCCATATTAGCCTCAACAAATACTTTTGCAATATTTTTGAGTAAGGTCCACATTAGAAAATTGGAATTCAGTATTTACTAACATTTATGATCTACACAAGGACTCCCCTCTAGACTCCTCGTTTAGTCAAGCTGTTCCACAGCACACCCTTTTTAATTCAACTCCTACCTCCATCCCTTGGATGCCTGAGGTTCTGGGAAATAGCATGGCCCATCTATTAGATTTGCAACATGCTGGGACCTCCTCTAGGCATCTCTAGCTTGGGAGTCCCCATATGTGAAGACTCATTCCTGCTTGTTCCTGGAGATAGCACAGTTAGTTACTTGTAACAGATGATCTCTGGGAACAGCAGGAATAAGTCTTTACAACTCACCCACTTCCCCTAGGAGTAGTTCTCGCTCTCTCGCGCGCTCGCTCTCGCTTGCTCGCTTGCTCTCTCTCGCTCGCTCGCTTGCTCTCGCTCGCTCGCTTGCTCTCGCTCGCTCGCTCTCTCTCGCTCTCTCTCTCGCTCTCATTTGTCTACTTCCCTCCTTCGGTCTCAGCTACAAACCCAACTGATGAGAGGGAAGTGAATGGGTGGGAAGGCAGCGCGCAGGCGTGTAGGATGTTCCCAAAGGCTTTCTTTTTGGACGCTGGGGAGCGTTCCCACGCAGGCTCCGTCGGTACCGACGTACCCATATGTGAAGACTTATTCCTGCTGCTCCCAGAGATCACCTGTTACAGGTGCTTTCTGAAAGATAGGAGGCTTGTCTGATGTTGGGTGTTAAAACATTCCAAAGGGGTTAGATGGAACAAGACGATATTCTGGTGGTTTTGAAGTGCAATCCTTAGGTATAGACACTCACTCTTACGTTTTTCCCTTGCTAAATGACACTGTTTCCATTTGTCAGCACCAGATCCAGTGCCACATGGCATAGTTCAGTTTATTTGAACTCTTCTGCCAGCTGGATGTCCTGTTGGTCACTATCCTAATGTATCTCAGCATGCCCAACTTCCCCCTACACCCCTTTTCCCCTCTGTGCTGGAGGTCTATATATTACTCCCATGTAGTCAGAATGCTTCTGGTTGAGGCGGGGTTCTGAGAAGAATTTGCACAGCAGCATCTGCATTTATGTAGCAGTGTCTATTGTGACTCTTAGACTCTTTCAGGAGCTAAAAAAATTTATATGGCCTCAATGGCGTAAACTCAGAATGAAAAGGGGAGGTGGGTTGATAACTGTTTTAAGTAACTACCAAATTGTTAGAACCATTTACTAGTACTGTAGCTTTGTTTTTCTAGTCACACCTGTTGTGATGGACCGTTGCCATTTTAATGTAATCAGTATACTGTATTCGGGTAAAATATAAA
Source organism: Ichthyophis bannanicus (assembly GCA_033557465.1). Lineage (NCBI taxonomy): Eukaryota > Metazoa > Chordata > Amphibia > Gymnophiona > Ichthyophiidae > Ichthyophis > Ichthyophis bannanicus. Next base: position 278,067,837 of record CM066032.1, on the reverse strand, counting down.
CTTTGGATATTTGATAATGCGGTTTGCACAAACTGCTATCTCACATTTATAGGAGCTTATCACTTAAGCTGTGGAGGAGTAGCTTAATGGTTAGAGCACTGGCTTGGTAACCAAGAGACCATTCCCACCAGCACTCCTTGTGTTCTTGGGCAAGTCAATTAACCCTCCATTGCCTTGGAAGAAAGACCTGGCAATCTACTTCCAGTCACACTGCCAAGAAAACCCAGGAGCTGCTGGATTGCCAGGACTCAGCATTGACTCAAAGGCACACATTGCATTTTGTATCACTTAAGAGTTTGTTATTACAGAAAAAAAATGAATGGCCTATAGTTTAAAAAGAAATCTGCAATTAGCTAGGGGGAGTTTATTCATCATATTGTTCCTGACTATTGAATTTCTTAGACTGCAGGTTCCCAGTAAGGATTAGAGGGGTTCTTCACAGTATAGATTAAGGCTGCACTGCCTCCTCACTAGGTCAGTCCCTTAATGGTTGTGTACACATTCCTAATTATGGCCCTAATAGGGAGGAACTGAAGACTGAATGCAGTAGTGCATTTGTGAAGCCGTACTTGGAGCATGGAGCTCATTTAAATTCATGGTCCTTTTATTTACCTTTTATGTCACAAGAAAAGTCCAGTTTCTTCCCTTGAAGTTTTTTTCTTTTGCTTACGGAGAATGCTCTGTCTAGCACAGATGAGCATGCCGGTTCCGATACGTACTCGCCCAGTTTTACCTTATTATATGTCAGTGTCACTCTGTCTTGTTTATACAGTTTCTTAAACAAATAGTCTAATAGTTTACCTTTTCTTTTTGAATACTTAACACTAATGATGAGCAAGATCAGCTGATTGAGATATATGTAAAATTTAATGAGCAGTAGTACAGTATACTTCTGCATGCACTACATCTTGCTTTTTATATGTTGCTAGGAATGAAAGCCGGAATCTTGCTAGCAGACTGTGTGTGTGTGTATTTAGGGCTAGATTTACTAAAGTGCTCTATGTGGTGTTAGCCTACATGATTAGTAAATAGGTCCCATGGTAAAATGAGTCATTCGGTAAATAATGCCCAGTAATGCATTTTATTTTGCCTTTTAGTAAATCTAGCCTTAAGTTTTCTTTTTTCTTCTGTTTTCAGTAGCCGTGAGTTCTCTGAATAGTAGATTTGTTAACAAACCCTGAACCTTTTCCTATGATGTATTAGTAAGATGTATGTGCTTTCTCCACAGCTGGACCTTATAGTGGTTTAGGTGAAATAATCCACAGAGAGAGCGTTCCCATGCACACGTTTGCCAAGTATCTCTTCACCTCGCTCCTACCTCATGATGCTGAATTGGCATACAAAATTGCACTGAGAGCAATGCGGTATGTATTTACATAAGTTCAGCAGGGAAAGAGGTATGACAAACATGTTTTTGTGCACAGACTTTATTTGTTGGGTGTTCTGTTAGTACATAATCTCTTCCAGGACTCTGTTTGGAAAATGAAGTTAATTCCAGCAAGTTTTTTCGCTCTGGATCCTAAACAAGGAAAATTAAAGCCATTCACCTTTTTCACCAGTAAGAATTCTATTTGGCCGACTGGCACACTGACATTTCTAATTTAGAAATGGAATATTTTTCATTTTGAAATTCTGCATCAAATGACCTTCATTTGATAGTTAACAAGAAGCCAGCTTCAGCTGAATCATTGCTCTTTGAGAATGGGATTTTTGAAAATGTTGAACTACTAATATGCCTGGCTAGATCTGGTTGAGGCCTTTATATCTGCTGGTGTTACAACATTTACACTGTCTTTCACAATCCATCATTAGAAGCCACCATGGAAATCAACAGTTCACACTCACAGCCTTTTTTTTCTTAAGTTAATTTAATTACAGCATTTATAATCCTTTTACAATCAAAAATATACAAAGTGGAGTACAGAACTTGCATTGTGACATTATAAAATCTCTGTCACATCAGACCTAGCTTGAAAAATATTTCCTAAATACCCAGGTCTTTAACACCTTTCGAAACTAAATAATTTGCAGACTCCCTAATCCTTGTGGGTTGCTATAACAGATAGATAGGAATGTGGAGGATGAGTGGTATGTCTCTAGTATAGATAATGCTTTCTCTGTCTCTCCGCTATTCTAGTTTCTCTATCACTTGCCAGTAATTTAACTGTTTGGTATGTAGTTTGGCTATATCTTACAATCAGTTGGAGGTGCTCAGGACACTAGGCTTCATAGCGTTTTGTTTAGGTAGAAAATTGGAGGAGAGAAGACAGCAAGAGTTGGTGACTTGATAGTCGACTGAGAAATTCTAGTAGGATGTATTCTGACACTTCTACTGGGAAAGAAGCAAAGATATTTCTTGACTATGTCATGTTAGTGTAAATACACCCATATAACAAGTGGGGAAAGCATGCCGAGCATGGCTTATGAAATAATTTCCAACTCCTCTGCATGTGTCCATGTGACTTCTGTCCACATGTGTGTGACTGCCATAGGGGAAGAGGCAGTTTGAAAGGACCAGTTGCTTAACTGTTTCAGTGCAGCAGCGTTTCGGTGCTGCAGGCTCTGGAACTTGCTCTCGCATAAAAATGCATTGAACCATTTTTTTGGAGACTTTGTAACCCTCTGAACTGACCCATTTTTTAAATCTGTTGGGTTTTTCTCCCCCCCCCCCCCCCCCCCCACCTGATTGATTTATTTTTTTCCCCAAGCAAATTCAGTCCGTTTTTGTTAAATTTTTTTTAGATATTTTTCACTGGATAGACATCTTCAGACCTTTAGTTTATAATTTCTTTCTGACGTACCATTGGATTGGAAAGAATAAAGTAGAATGTGGTGAAAGAGTGCAAAGTGATAACAATTTATAAAACTTAAGACTGAATACACTGGTCAACATTGAAATCGTTACTGACTTTAAAAGGCCCTAATCTGTAGTATCTTGGTGAGCTGAACACAAATATAACATTAAAAAATTTTATTGGCTCTCGTTTTGAAGATATTGCATGTAGTTCACTTTTGACGTTTCACTGTGTAAATGTATCCAGTAGGACATCAACAACATCCCAAATAAGCCTTGAATGATGTAATAATGCATTACATTACATAATACCAGCATGCACACATCATCCAGAGTTGATTGCATCATTTTCTGATGCAATGCAATACTACTGCCAGACGGCTGCTGAAGCCATCTGACGTCAGCAGTGTACTATACGCAGTTGGAAAGGTTGAGCATTTAAAATATTTGACTGTGTGCGAGACAGTTTAAGCTACTGTTACATGTAATTTTTATTAATCATATAATTTTAGCCATTTAGGTATAATACAGAACAGTAATGCCGCGAAAGTGCATTAATACCGTTGACAATTTCTGCTACATTTGTGGGGAAGTGACATTTGCCAACTAGAAGAAAAGTATCACTCCTCAACTGAAGAAGGCATATCATCTTTACTTCGGATGCAAGATTGGTGACCAAGACAAGCCTTGGGCCCCGCATATATGCTGCACTACATGTACAACACAGCTTTCACAGTGGTTGAATTGCAAAAGACCATCAGTGCCGTTTGCAGTCCCCTTGGTGTGGAGAGAGCCAAGCAACCACATAAATGACTGTTACTTCCGCTTGGTGGTTCCTCTTTCCAGCGGAATAATGAAGCAAAATAAGTCAAACATAGTCTACCAAAACATTCCGTCTGCATTGAGACCAGTTCCACATGGTGAGGGACTTCCTATTCCAGAACCTCCATCAGAATATTCTCTTGATTCATCTGATGAGGACAAGGGTGAGCCGACCTGTTCTTCTCCTGGTCAGTCAGCATGCAGTGACCCAGATTTTCACTGGGATGCATTATCAACTCCACACAGAATAACACAGGAAGAACTAAATGACCTGGTTCGTGATTTGGACTTATCCAAGAACAAGGCAGAATTGCTAGGATCAAGACTCCAACAATGGAATCTTCTAGAAGATGTCAACATTACTTCATATCGAAAGCGCCACCAGCAATTGGAGCCTTTCTTCAGAAAGGAAAGTAATCTGGTATTCTGTTCTGATATTGAAACCCTCATGAATGCCTTAAAAATCACTCATGGGGGGGGAGGAAGTGCCGTCATCCACTAAGATGGCTGCATAAGCGGTGAGCTCTGAACCCACCCCGGAGGAAAGGAGAGTTGGTAGCCCCAATCGGGAGTAGAGAGTAGCGAAAGAGTGAAGCGGATAGCGTGGAGGCAGGGCAGCATGGCAACTCAAAAAAAAATGGTGGACCTCCGAGATTACGCCTTCGGAGCGCCGAGTGCGCCGGCGGGGGAAGGCAAGATGGCGAGCGGAGAGCACACGCGGCGGGAGCAAGCTGAGCCGCACCCAAAAGACTGAGACGCTGGCGGGAGGCGTGAGGGGAGAAAGCCAGGAGGTCTCGAGGGAAGAATTAAAACGGTGGTTTGAGGATCTGAAAACTGAGGTACTGTCAACGAAGAAAACCCTGGAGGAGCTTATGTGTAGCCTGAAAGAGGAAGTTGGGGAGGTTACAGGCAGGATGGGGGACCACGAGAATCGTTTGGAAACCCTGGAACTGCAGCAGGAGGAATGTGAGATGAGATACAGAGGGGAAAAAGAGTGGAGAGAACAAATAACTTTAAAGTTGGAGGACCTGGAGAATCGCTCCAAAAGGAACAACTTGAGGATTAAAGGGGTCCCAGAGGAGGTGGAGTTTCGGGACTGCACAAAAGTAGCAGAGGCAATTTGTATGGAGGCCCTGAAGCAAGGAGGTGAGGAGGAAGTCCCGGATGGGATACAAATGGACAGGGCGCATCGGGCCCTGGGTCCAGTAAGGAATAACAGACCCAGAGACATTATCATTTGCCTGAAGGACTACAGAGTGAAGGAAAAAATAACAGTGAAGATGAGGAGTTTAAGTACATTTAAGTGGCAGGGCTATCGGGTAGCCATATATGCTGACTTGTCAGTGGGGACACTACAGAGACGGAGAGCCCTGGCACCAGTCACCAAAATGCTTCACAAAGAGGAAGTGTGATATCGCTGGCTGTACCCCTTTGGCCTGGCCTTCTCAAAGGGGGAAAAGACCTGGAAAGTGCAAACACCTGAAGCAGCGTGGATAGCACTGAAAGCAGCGGGCATGGAGGCACAGGCTGAAGAAGCAAGGGCCGAGTGGATGCAAATGGAGCAACGGGGAGAGCAGAAGAAGCAGCAGGGGAAGGAAACACGGGAGTGGCGTGTGGAGACAGAGCGACAACAGGAGATCACAGCGCAGAGAGAACAAAAGATAAGGGAAAAGATTGTGAGGTGGTGGAACTGGAAAATAAGTGGGGGAAATGAGCGGGTTAAAAGTTGGTGTTGAGAGGAGGGTTGGGGAATAGCTATTAAGCTCTCTGAGATGGGGCAAATGTGCTAATCTGTGCTGAGAGGGTGAAGGGGAGGGAAGGGGGTGAAGGGGGGATGCGGTAAAGGTTAAAGTGCTTGGAGGGATAGTAGGACTGAGAGGATGAGGGTAGGGGGGTGGAGCACGGGGCCATGAAGAAGGTGGGGGGGTGGAAAGTGGGTTGGGGCAAGGGGGAAATGGGGATGCGGGGGGGGGGGTTCGGGGGGGCGGGTGGCACACGACTCCAGCTTGGCCTCGGGGTCAGATGAGGCAAGGGATCAGGGGTGGGATGGGGGAGGGAGAATTTAAGTGAGGGGAGGGGGAGAGGGGCAGGGGAAGGGGGGTGGGGAGGGAAGTGGAGAGGTGCAGGGGTAGGGAGGAGTTGATAGTGGCTACGGTAAATGTCAAAGGATTGCAAACATGGCGCAAGAGACGCTTGGTGGAAAGGGTACACGGTTAAAAGCAAATATAGTGTGTATACAAGAGACCCACTTAAGAGTAGGGCAGGAGGGGCTGATATGCTCAAAGAAGTATCCCAGAGTGGTATTGGCGGAACAAAGAGCCCATCCAAGGAAAGGGGGGTGGGGGTGATGATAGAATGTGAATATAAGGAGGCGGTGGTGGAGGAACGGAGGGACAAAAAAGGGAGATGGGTGGCGGTGTGGATGAAGATCAAGGACGAAGAGGTATGGATTGTAAGTGTATATGGCCCCAACACGCAGAGAGGAGTTTTATAAAAGGTTGATGGTAGAGCTGGAGGGGTGGGAGTACTCCTATTATATTGGGGGGGGGGATTTCAATATCACGGTAAATCCGAGGCTGGACAATCAAGGAGGGGGAGGAGGACAAAAGGAAAGTCTGCTGAGGTTAAAGGAACGTCTGGGGTTTGTAGATTTGTGGAGAAGTAGGCACCAAGGTGAAAAGAGATACACTTTCTACTCCCAAGTTCATGGGACCTATAGCAGACTGGATATGCTGTGGTTGAGTGGGAATTGGGTGGCTAGAGCGAAACGGGTGGAGATAGGCAGCATTACATGGATGGACCATGCTCCGGTGTATGTGGTATTCGATGTGGGGGAAAAAGATCACGGGATTAGATTTTGGCACCTAAATGAGGGACTCCTGGATAAGAAGGAAAATGTGGAGCGGGTCCGGGAGGTGATAAGAGAATATTTAGAACTAAATATGACAGGGGATGTGCCAATGGGAAGTGTATGGGATGGAATGAAGGCAGGGTATGAGGACACCTGATTAGTATAGCAGCGCACGAGAAGGAGGAAGAAAGAGGTAGAGGAGGGCTTAATACGGAGGATTGAGAGGTTGGAGAGGGCGCATCAAGAGCGAAAAGAGGCCACGGGTGTTGAACTGCAAAAATTACAAGGGGAACTAAATCAAGGTCTGAAGAGATTGCATATAATTTGGCAAGACTGAAGCAAGGGTGGTATGAGGGAGGGAATAAAGTGGGAAGGCGATTAGCTAGCAGATTGAAAGCGAAACAACAAAAGGCTAATATAGGGGCAATGCATAACCAACAAGGGGTTCTGGTGTATAAGTCAGCAGAAATTAGGAAGATCTTTGTGGACTATTATGAAAAATTGTATAGGAGTGAAGTTCAGAGTGCGGGGAGGAAGGGAGAGGATTTCTTGGAGGCTTGTAAGCTAGGGAAGTTATCAGACGGGGAGGCAGAAGAGTTGGCGTGACCGGTAAATCAAGAGGAGGTGAGGATGGCCATTAAATCCCTCAAGGAGGGCAAAGCGCCAGGTTTAGATGGCTATACTGCAAAGTTTTATAAAGTAATGCAGGAGTCTATTGTGGGACTGTTGTCCCAGGTGTTTAATGGGGTGTTTCAGGGGAAGGACTTGCCGAGATCCATGGGTGAAGCGGGTATAATGGTGATACCCAAGGAAGAGAAGGATCGAACCACTTGCGGGGCATATTGTCCAATCTCGCTCATAAACTTAGATGCCAAAGTGTTGGCAAAAATTATGGCAGCCCGCCTGCAAAACGTTATGCAGAAGTTGGTGCATAAAGATCAGACTGGGTTCATAAAAGGGAGACAAGGAGGGGATAATATTTGGAAGCTGCTGAATGTTATGTGGAGCCTGCAAGAAATGGGGAGGCAGGCAGTCTTCCTCACAGTGGATGCCGAAAAGGCATTTGACCGTGTTGAATGGCAATTCATGATGCAAGTGTTGGCTAAAATGGGATTAGGAGAAAACTTTGTTTGGTGAGGGCGTTGTACGCGAGGCCCAGAGCCCGAATATGGGTGAATGGTGGTTACTCGGACAGTTTCCAGCTGGGTAGGGGCACGAGGCAGGGCTGCCCACTGTCGCCCTTACTGTTTGCTCTTGTAATAGAGCCTTTAGCTGAATACATAAGGGGGCAGAGGGATATTCAGGGGGTCAAGGTGGGAGAACAATTGAGTAAGGTAGCTCTATTTGCAGATGATGTGATCTTTACTCTAAGCCAGCTGTTTACTAGTTTACCTAATTTAATGAAAGCCATAGAGCGGTATAGTGAAGTGGCGGGATATAAGCTTAACCTGACAGACGGAGATATTGGGGCTTAATTTAACGAAAGATTTGGAAGATCGACTGCAGGAAGGATTTGTCTTTTAAGTGGGTTACCAGCAGCTTACGATACTTGGGAATACAAATAGGGAGCCCTCTGGGCAAGCTAACGGAGTGGAATTATGGGCCATTGAGGGCAATAAGGCAAGATTTAGCTAGATGGCAGGGACTTCACTTATCGTGGATGGGAAGGATAGCTACAATAAAAATGAATATCCTGCCAAGGATACTGTTTGTCTTTATGGCGCTGCCGTGTAGAGTCACCAAGGCATGGCTTAAGCAGTTGCAGACCATGATAATGTGGTTTATTTGGAGGGGGCAGGATTCCAAGAGTAGGAAGAGCTACAATGTTTAAAGCGAGGGCGGAGGGGGGGGGTTGGGAGTTCCGAACTTGTTGAATTACTACGAGGCAGCGCAGTCAAGGGCTTGCTTTGTGTGGTGGGAGAGAGGTGAGACGCCGCAATGGGTACATATGGAAAAAGAGCGAGGGGAAAATTTGGAGGCTAGGGTGTGGAATAGTGTGGGGGAGGGGGTGGGGAGGAAGGGAAGGAACCCGCATAAGGAGTTAACATTGCAGATTTGGGGAAGGAGGAAAATCCTATTTGACGCAGGGGAAGTCCATATCAAGGGAGACACATTTGCTGAATATGGGAGACTTTACACCGGTGGGGTGGGGTTTTCAAAGAAAGGGCACGCAAGGGATTGGTAAGGGTGGGCCAACTGATAGATAAAAAGGGGGAGGTGAGACAGTACATGGATCTCCAAAGTAGCTATGGGGTACAAGATAAGGAGTTCTATGCCTACATGCAGCTATGGTGGTACTTACTGCAAGAGGGGGTAAAGAGGGATTTAAAAAGTAAGCCCACGGAGTTTGAGAAGTTAATCGAAAAATGGGACTCGGAAAAAGGGTTGGTTTCAAGGTTGTATAAGATACTCAATGCAAAGCCGGGGGGGGGGGGCGAGTAAGTTGGCAAGAACAATGGGAGAAGGACATAGGTGGCCAATGGGACGAGGAGAGATGGCGGGGAATATGAGGGGGAGCGTAGATTGGCATGGGCAACGGCCGTGGTAGAAAATTGCTTGAAAATTTGACTTAGGATGGTGTGGACACCTGTAAGGTTACAGGCCATATTTAAGGATAGGAATGCAAATTGGTGGAGGGGGTGTGGTGAGAGAGGACATGGTGCACATGATTTGGGGATGCCAAAAACTCCAGGGGCTGTGGGAGGGGGTAGAAAGATTCTTTCATGAAGTAACTCGGGTACGGCTAACCTTAGTGCAAATTGCTCTAGTGGAGGGGGAGGAGAGGGGCAACCAAATGTTGACTGCCTTCCTAGGCCACTGTGTGGTGGTGAGTAGACTGGCCATACTGCAAAGATGGAAAGAGAGAGGCACCAGCAATGAAGGAGATAATTGGGAGGCTGGATTTTCTTTGGCATATGAGCGCAATAGGGGCATACGGCTGCAATAAAAGAGCAAAACACAGGGCAGTATGGCAAGACTGAGGAGTGGAGGGAGAGGGGCTGGTATTGGATGATGGACTAGGTATGTTGGGAGAAGGGGGTGAGGGGGGTCATAGGAGGATAATGGAAGGGGAGGGGGGAATAGGAATGCAGGGATGTAATGGCAGGGTTATAAGGGATAAATGGGCTCAACTAGGTAATGAATACAAGATAATGACTTAGGGAATATGGTATTGTTATAGTCTGATGTGTCATAACACCACAGGGAGGGGCTCGGGGGAAATGGGGGAGTTAAATAGAGTTTATGATGTGTATTTGTGAATACCTGCTATTTTTGAACTGTAGATTCTGTTATCAGTGTTGAGTGATAAGTTAGAATGATGGGTTTTTCTGGTGGGGTACGAAGGGAGAGGGTGGAATGCTAGTTATTTGTGTTTCTCGTATTGTCTCGAGCTGTGTACCTATCTAAGTACTCCTATGTTTAACTGGGAGATGAATGTAGATGGTGGGTTGGTGGGACAGAATGTTTAACCCTGGCTGGGTTTCAGTGTTGTGCTGTGGATGTAAGCTATGTGGAGTGCCAATAAAAATTTCAGTTTCAAAAAAAAAAAATCACTCATGACCCACAAGACTGGAGACTATAGACTCTTCGAAACTGAGTCTGAAGGCTGTGCTTTTGAACAATGGAAACCGTTTTCCATCTATTCTAGTAGCACATGCCATCCACATGAAAGAGACATACAATAACTTAAAACATCTACTGACTTCCATTAACTATAACAAGTACAGCTGGCACCTCTGTGGTGACTTGAATGTAGTTGCCCTTTTAATGGGACTGCAGCAGGGATATATAAAATACATGTGTTTCGTATGTGAGTAGGATAGCCAAGCAAGGGATTGGCACTACTTGCGGAAGGAATGGAATCGCAGACAAAATGTAACAGTTGGAGAGAAGAATATCCAGCACCCAGCTCTGGTTGAGGCTCACAAAATCCTGCTACCACCCCTTCACATCAAACTAGGTTTGATGAAAAACTTCGTGAAAGCCATGGACCGCACTTCGCCAGCTTTCCAATACCTGCATGAAAAATTCCCTCGACTCAGCGAAGCAAAGATTAAAGAGGGAGTTTTTGTGGGTCCTCAGATTCGAGAGCTTTTCAAAGATGACAGATTCAACAACTTGCTACAGGGTGATGCGAAATAAGCATGGAATGCTTTTCGCCTAGTGTCAACAAACTTTCTCGGGAATGTTAGGGCAGAAAACTACAAGGAACTAGTAGAAGACATGCTGATGCAGTATCAGAAACTTGGCTGCAATATGTCTCAAGATCCATTTCCTTGATTCCCATCTCGATTTCTTTCCTGACAACTGTGGTATGGTTAGTGATGAATAGGGCAAACGTTTTCACCAAGATATCGCAACGATGGAGCAAAGATACCAGGGAAAATGGTCCACTACAATGCTGGCTGACTACTGCTGGACACTCCCCAAAGAAGCTCCCAAACAGCTGTACAAGAGACAGGTGAAAATATCTAAGAAGTAGTCTATGACTTGGTTTTTTACAGGTATTAACCGAAGGCCTATTATATTTACTATTGACATGCATTTCGTGATGTAAACATTAATTTTTGTAGATTACAAAAAACCTAGAGCCAACTTTGCAATTTCACTGTCTTATTCGTGTTCAGCATATAAAAATTGATAAGAAATTACTATTTATTTCAGTAACATGACTTTGGTAAAAATTTGTTGACCAGTGATCTCAGTACAGATAGAGAAAAATATTGTTTAATAGTAATTGCCCTATTAGAGAAATTTTGTAGGTTGACCATTTTTATTCGACCAATTTAAAACAAAATGTATTGATTTTGAGACCACAAGTCTCACCTTCTGAGATTAGTTTGTCATGTATCAGCTAATTAGTGCAGTGAAAGGTCACAGATTACAATAAAGGATGCTGAAACAGTTCATTTTTTTACATGTGGCTAGACGTATTGAGACTGTGTGCTTACATGATACACATTGGACTATTCAGAAATGAAGAACACTGTGTTAAAGTGGCCTGCTTGCCACCAGTGTTTTGGAGTAAGTAAAGATGGAAATCTGTGAATCTTGCAATAGAGAAACTAGTACAGGAATGCCTTGGATATCTGTAAACTTGCTCTGGTTTGAATTGGCATACATTTGGAGCATGTGAGCAGTAGTACCAACTATCAACTTTGTTTACTATCTACGTGTGCATATTCATGCTCCCACCATATTAACTATTTATGAAGGGTATTTGGTGTTTTTTCACATTGTGAGTAGTACCTTTTTAGAAGCATTTTTGCAGTTGACTTTTTATTTGAAAGGGAATTATTCTAAAACAAGGACTTGAAGAGAATTAGTTTAACAAACGTACAAAGGTCTAGCCGATGTTCAAAAGGAAAAACAAAGCACAAATGTGCAGAAGAGAAGGAGGGAGGGATGAGAGATGAATCTGGGTATCAAGAGTGAAAAGGATGAGGAGAGGATGAGTTCATGGGCAAGGTAGGGGGAGGAAGGCAGGAGGGGGCTGGCGTGTGTTCACTCCTGCAGTGCAGTGATGATGGGGGTGCATGTGTGTTTAGGGATGCCTTTTCCATTTTTTTAAAATTCTTTGAGCTTGCATTCTTAACTCCTAGGCCCCCACCTCAGCCATAGGCAACAGCTCCTCTTTCAGCTGGAAGGGCTTTTGCTTCCTGTCAGCCCTGCGCCTTGTTTTCGCGTTCATTGCTGCTTTTCTTCGGCTGGCGAGGTACAGGCTGCCTGCCAGTTGTGTTCCACCATTTGAATTGGTCTCTGTTCACACTACTACTTTGATTCATTTGGACCAGCTGGATGATGTCATCGGCATTTTGGTGAGGCATGTTTGTTAGGTTTGGGTTATGACCAGTTTCCTCGTTAGGGGAAAGGTATTCCAGTTATAACTGGAAAATAGAAACCTTGCTTTATAATTCAGTTATCTTAAATGCAAAAAAATCTATTTGTGAACATATTGAATTAGAGTATGTATGAAAGATGCGCAGATAAACAGAATGAGAGCCTCGACAGTAACTGTTACTGCTTACAAGTGTCAAGCATGTGAATTCAACCTGTTTTTAAGTAGAGCTTCTGTTTTTAGATATTTTATAAATTAAAAAATTAATCCTCCTTATTTTAACTGGAATAGTCAGTGTGTGTGTTTGATTTTTTTTTTTTTTTGAAACACTGGCTATTGCAGTTAAATAAAAATCCAGCTATCTGGATAGTGGCTGGTGCTGATTATCCAGATTTTGTGAGTCTTCAGATAGTGGTGATATTCAGCAGCTCTCCGGATAGTGTCTCTGTATAGTAGTTAGGGCAGCATTTTTGTTGTCCTAAGTTAGAAGGATGGATAATCTGGCTAGCAGTAATGAAAATCACCACGATCTGAATGATGCCCAGCACTGCCCGTGTTGTGCTCCTGGACCACCTTGACACTATCCAGGAAGTGCTGCTGAATATCTGCCTCACTAGTACTTAATAGCAGGTGCTAACCAGATAAAAGCCTTTCAATATGGGGATCTTAGTGTACGTTCCATCTAATCGTGGTTTCTTTGAGTACAAAAATCGGTGGTGGATGGAATTTTCTCAGCACAGATGCTATTGCTGGTTTCTTTTTGCACTAGAATGGCATTTATTTTGTATTGCTTGAGGAATCAACAGAAAAAAGGCACAAAACTCGAATTCAAGGCACACAAGGGAGAGGAAGAGTGGTGTTTTCTGGTGCTTGTCCATTAAATACCTGTGTTGATTTTGCATCGGGTGTCGTGTTAAAACCTCAAAATCAGATGCCCTATTTATAAATCTTTGAAGAAACAAAATTACATTTCTTATGACAGGACTTCAGAATCTTATGGCTTATACTGAAGAAATTTTGGAAAGGCAATATCGGTCATTAGCTATAATGGTAATAGAGTAAGAAATGTTTTGGCTTAGTGGTATTCCAGCTAAAGGGAAAGTTTGTCTTTAAAAAAAAAACTAAAAGGAATCAACTAGATAACTACTGAACTTTTGCTATAAGGTTTGTAGCACAGCACATGGAATCATTACCAAAGGTCCTGGCACACATGCAAGATAAAGATTATTCTCTCCATCACCAAAAAGTATCCACCCTAGAGTCCCCTATTAGAAACTATAGAAATAGTATTTAATGCTGTACACAAATTTTATCAAAATGTCTAGCATTGCACTTTGTAGCTTCCTAGAAAGGTTGAGAAGATGGAATTTTTATGTAGAGAGAGAAAGGGAAAATTGGTCCCACAAATCAATAACTATGGTAAAAAGAGGATGGGGTAGATTGCTTACAAGAAACTGGAATACAGGGACAAGTGTTAGTGGGTTTGTTCTTTTTTTTTTGGGGGGGGGGGGAGCCTGGCAACAAGAGTTTAGAATCGTGAGTGGCCCAAGAAATGCATTCAGAGATGTGGTGTCGCACAAGGCTCTGTCCTGTCCCCATAACTGTTTTATATGATGGCCTTGTATAGGCAAATGTGGGTGGTAGTTCTGAGAACTCATAGATATAATGTACAGATTTTTCTGCCAATTGGGGGCTGAAGAGGAGGGGGAGGTGTGGTAGCTTCAAAGGTATTGAAGATTATTTGAAGATTAGCCTAGTGGTTGGGGCAAGGTACTTCAGGCCGGAAGGTCGGGGGTTCAAATCCCACTAGAGGACAGCAACCTTGGGCCGGAAGGACTGGGGTTTCTAGTCCCACAGGTGCTCCTTGTGGTCTTGGGCAAGCCAATTAACCCTCCATAGCCCATGTTCCCTGTAAAATAGTTATGTCCGTTATAATACCCTGTTCAATGTAATTTCAGTTTGTTCAATGTAAACCGCACTGATGCAGAATAGCGCAGTATATAAGAGAATGTAAATAAAATAAATAAATCATATAGACTGCGCATGAAATGAGTCAGAAGCTGTAAACGTCTTACGCATTGGAACATCGAACGTACGAAGCATGAACCAAGGGAAGTTGGAGGTGGTCAAGAATGAAATGGAACGTGTACAACTTGATCTGTTGGGTGTCGGCGAACTGAAATGGACTGGCATTGGGCACTTTGCATCAGATGATCACATGGTCTACTATGCTGGAAATGAAAGACAAAGAAGAAATGGTGTTGCATTTATAATAAAGAAGAAACTTGCAAGAACTGTAATGAAATACAATGCAGTCAGCGAACGCTTAATCTCTATTCATCTGCGATGAATGCCTGTCAACACAACTATAATTCAAGTATATGCCCCAACAACAGCTGCAGAAGAGAATGAAATTGAAGAGTTCTATGAACAAGTACAAGCTGAAATTCACAGAACATGCAAACAGGATATCCTGATAGTCCTGGGTGACTGGAACGCAAAAGTTGGCAACAAAGAAGGCAAAGTAGTTGGAAAATATGGACTTGGCAACAGAAATGAAGCTGGAGAAAGACTGATAGAATTCTGCAAGACCAACGATCTATTCATCTCAAACACCACCTTCCATCAACACAAGCGGCGACTGTACACATGGACTTCACCCAATGGATTGTATAAAAATCAAATTGACTACATCTGTGGAAGTCAACAATGGAAAAGTTCTATAACATCAACAAAGATAAAACCTGGAGCTGACTGTGGTACAGATCATCAACTACTAGTATACAAACTCAAGCTAAAGTTGAAAAAGAGCAAACCACTCATGAATGCAGCAAAATATGACCTTGAGAATATACCACTGGAATTTAAAGACTGCCTGCAAAATCGATTTGCTGCTTTAGATACAAATGACAGAGCTCCAGAAGAGTTATGGAATGACATCAAGAAGGTTGTGTTGGAATAAAGCGAGAAGTCTCTACAAAAGGTGAAAAAACAAAAACAGCCAAAATGGATTATGGAAGAAACTCTGAAAATTGCCCAGAAACGCAGAGAAGCTAAAGCCAGAGGAGAAAGAAAGACAGACAATAACAGGACTCAACAGAGATTTCCAACGTGCAGCAAGACAGGAAAAGTACTACGACAATTCATGCAAGGAAATAGAAGCAGAAACTATTAGAGGAAGAACAAGATCGGCTTTCCTAAAGCTACGAGAGTTAAAGAAAAAGTTCCAGCCTCGAATTGGAATGTTACAAGATGCTCAAGGTTCTATGTTGAATGATGCTGAGAAGATCAAGAAAAGGTGGAAGGAATATACAGAGTTTTTATATAATAAAGATCACGTGGACCAATGGCCGTTTCAACCTGTACCTTATGATCGGGAACCATTGGTGATGAAAAGAAGTTGAAACAGCATTGAAAGCCTTATCAAAGAACAAAGCACCAGGCATTGATAGCATTCCCATAGAAGTATTACAGCAATCTGATGCAGCTGTTACCGTACCTACAAGGCTGTGCCAAGAAATATGGAAGACAACATGGCCAACTGACCAGAAAAGATCTGTGTTTATACCAATACTAAAGAAAGGTGATCCAACTGACTCTGGAAATTATCGCACAATCGCTCTGATCCCACATGCCAGCAAGATTCTACTGAAGATTATTCAAAAGAGACTACAACCATACCTGGAACAAGAACTACCTGAAGTGCAAGCAGGGTTCAGGAAAGGGCGAGGAACGAGAGACGACATTGCGGATGTGAGATGGATCCTTGAAAAGACTAAAGAATACCAAAAGGATATCTATTTGTGCTTTATCGACTATAGCAAGGCTTTTGACTGTGTAAACCATGAGAAACTCTGGGCCACATTAAGAAGCATGGGTATACCAGAACACCTGATCGTACTCTTGCACAATCTGTACATTGATCAAGAAGCAACAGTTCGAACGGAACAAGGAGAAACAGGATGGTTTAAAATAAGCAAAGGTGTAAGACAAGGCTGCATACTTTCCCCCTACCTGTTTAATTTATATGCAGAACAAATCATCAGAGAAGCAGGATTGTATGAAGACAACAGAGGTGTGAAGATTGGTGGAAGACTCAACAACCTTCGCTATGCTGATGATACCACATTACTGGCTGAAAGTGAAGATGATCTGAAACATTTGCTTCTCACAATCAAAGAACATAGTCTCAAAATGGGCCTGCACCTTAATGTAAAGAAGACAAAGATCATGACAACTGGCATAATCAACAGGTTCATCGTTGAAGGAGAAGAAATTGAAATTGTGAACAACTTTAATCTACTTGGATCAACTATCAATAAAGAAGCAACAAGCAGTCAAGAAATCAGACGCATTGCTCTTGGCAGAATGGCTATGAAAGACCTAGATAAGATTCTCAAGAGCAGAGATGTCTCTCTCCATACAAAGATTTGACTTGTTCAAGCCATGGTATTTTCAATAACATCATATGGATGTGAAAGCTGGACAGTGAAAAAGATAGACAGGAAGAAAATTGATGCCTTTGAATTATGGTGCTGGCGGCGAATACTGTATATACCATGGACTGCCCGAAGAACAAACCAGTCGGTACTAGAGGAGATCAAGCCTAAGCTTTCTTTAGAAACTCAGATGACAAGACTTTGACTTTAATATTTTGGACACATCATGCGAAGAGAGAGATCATTAGAGAAAGACGACATGCTTGGCAAGATAGGTCAACGCAAAAGAGGAAGGCCAGCAATGAGATGGATCGATACAATAACAGCAGCTACGGGTACCAGTCTGTCAACAATGAGCCGCCTGACTCAAGACCGAACACAATTTAGGATAGCTATCCAGAGGGTCGCCATGAGTCGACTCCGACTCGACGGCACTTAACAACAACAACAGACTGAAGATGTGTGGCAGAGATGATTATTATATGGAAAGGACTTGATTCTGTGATCCCTTTAAAGAATACAGATGTGATACTTAAATCAGTGGTGTGGAATCTGGACTGCTGGATTTAATTTTGAAATTTAGATTTTGAGGATAATTCAGATGAGTGGTGGCTGAGTTATTAAATTGTTCAATGTATGTTAGCTACACAGGTTTTTGTGGACTGCGACCCAGGCATGTTTACTAGCCTGGTTAGATCACTGTAATGTGGTGTCATGGGAATGACTAACTGCCTTCTGTTATCTTCAATTACTATAAAATGCTGTGGCTAGGATTATTGAAAGTTAGGATTAATCATATCTCCAGGAACAAGCAGGAATAAGTCCTCACATATGGGTACGTCGGTACCGACGGAGCCTGCGCGGGAGAGCTCCCCAGCTTCCCAGAAGGAAGCTTTTGGGGCCTCCCACTGCACATGCGCGCTGCCTTCCCGCCTTCCTGACCAGCTCTCCTCAGTTTCTCTTTTTCCGCGGAGCCAGCAGGTCGTGTTCCTGTCACCGCTGAAGAAATTATTGTTTGTTTGTTTCTTTAGACTGCATACCTGCCTTCCCCATACCGAAACCGGTACCGCCGGTCTCTCTTTTCTTTTCTTTAAAAAAAAAATAAAAAATCTGTTGTTTTTTTTGCACAACTTGGTGACTTCGGTTAGGCCTCAGGCCTACACAAATTCTCCTCATGGAGAAACCAGTCCCTGGTTTCAAGAAGTGTACCAAGTGTAGTGCTGTTATTTCTGTCACAGACACCCATGACTGGTGTCTTAAATGTTTGGGACCTGACCACTCCATTCCGGACTGCCCATCTTGCTCCCAGATGTCTAAACGTGGTTTGCAGAACCGGGCCAACAAACTCCATGTGCTGTTTGCTTCTGATAATCCAGCATCACAGTCATCCAGGTCTTCCTCTCCGGATGGATCTCAGGTAACCAAACCTTCTGCGGGCAGGTCCTCAAAGAGCAAATCTCCTTCAAAGTATCGAGAGGCTTGAGGACCCTGCCCCAGCCAAACAACCCCGGCGGGAGGCTCTGGCTTCCAAAGCACCATCTATGGGGTTACAGGTTGACATCGATGGCACGGCCTCGACTGATCACCTGTTGGACTGCTCTGGGGTACCGGCCCATACCGGTACTGACATCCAGGCAGCAGTGGCGTCTATAAGCAATACTGTTCAGACCATGCAGCAGGCCATGCTGGCTTTTATTACAGCTGCGACGCCCTCGGTACCGCATTCAGCGGTACCGGGTCTGGTTCCGGTATCGTACCGGGTCCGGTTCCGGTATCGTACCGGGTCCGGTTCCGGTATCGTACCGGGTCCGGTTCCGGTATCGTACCGGGTCCGGTTCCGGTATCGTACCGGGTCCGGTTCCGGTATCGTCTCCCATACCGGAACCGAGACCATCCACTTCCAAACGCAGATCGGTTCCGCATGCCGGATCCGGGTTTTCACCCGATACCGATCCCATACCCGGTACGCCCGATGTCGATACCGATCGGTATGCGTATCGTGCGTTGGAAGCAAATAGAGAATACTCTGATTCTTCTGAGGATTTTGACTCCTCTGAGGACTCTGATGAGCTGTCTCTAGTTCTTCAGGAAGACCCCTCTTCCCCAAAGAGGAGAATGTCTCCACCAGAGGATTTGTCCTTTCAAGACTTCATTATAGAGCTAGCTAAAGGACTTTCTATTACCACATCCTCTGAAAAAGAACCTAGGTCAAAGAAATTGGATATTTTAGGATACCCTAAGGTTCCTAAAGAGGCAGTCACCCTGCCTATCCATGAAATCCTTCAAGAACACTTGATGGACTTATGGGAGGCTCCTCTAACGTTGTCTCCTTACTCTCGTAGGTTGGACACCATGTACCGGGTCCCTCCTTCTCCTGGGTTTCAAAAGACTCAGCTGCCTCACCATTCCATTGTGGTGAAGTCTGCGCTGAAAAAGATTAAGAGCACCAAAAGGCACTCTTCTACCCCTCCAGGGCGAGAATGTAAGACCCTAGACTCTTTTGGCAGGAAAACTTTCCAGGCTAGTATGCTTATAGCCAGGATTAATTCTTACAGTCTGTATATGGGCATGTTTCTCAGGGAACTTGCCCTAAAGATACGGCATTTTGCCTCCTTTATCCCTGAGGATAGAAAGGAGGAGTTCATTTCTCTGGTGAAACAGCTTCTAGATGTTTCTAAGTTCTCCAACAGAGCAGCCTTTGATTCCTTTGAAGGTGCTGGTAGAGCTTCGGGCATTGCCATTGCAGCCCGACGACTTGCTTGGCTCCAGGCCTCTGACCTAGAACCCTGGGTCCTGGATGGCTTACGGAATCTGCCCTGTACAGGTGAGAACTTATTTGGTAAAGACTGGCAAATTAAAGCCACTCAAATGGACGCAGAAAATGCTACATTGGATAGACTTTCTAAGTCTACCTCTACTCCTGCCAAGAAAAAGTCTTTCAAGAGGCCTTACTACAAGAAGGCCAGATTTTCCACAAATACTGGCCAACAATCTTCTCAGCCTCGCTTTGCTGCTAAACGTCAGCAACCTAAACAGGCAAGGTCAAAGCCTGCAGCGTCTGCCACTCCTCAGCAGGCTCAACCCCCTCAGGGGTTTTGACTTGCCCCTAGAGAACTTAACATTTCTCGCTCTAGAACAACCAGAGCCCCTCACCATTCCCGGAAGGTTAGCTCACTTTGCTCCCAGATGGGGGCAAATTACATCAGAGCAATGGACCCTCTCTATCAGAGAGGGCTACAAACTTCATTTTTCCAACCTTCCTCCATATACCATGGTGAGGCACTTCAATTCTCCCCCATCTCTCCTGGGCCTGTTGGATCAGGAAGTCTCTTCTCTCCTTGCCCAAGGGGCAATAGAAGAGGTTCCTCTTCTTCAACAAGGGACAGGATTCTACTCCCCTTATTTTCTCATACCAAAGAAGACAGGGGGATTCAGACCTATCCTAGATCTGAGAGAATTGAACAAATTTATGTACAAGGAGAAATTCAAAATGCTTTCTCTAGGCATTCTCCTTCCATACCTTCAGAGTCAGGACTGGCTTTGTTCTCTAGATCTCAAGGATGCGTACACACATATACTCATCCACCCATCCCACAGAAAATATCTAAGATTTCTGTTTCAGGGAAAACATTTCCAGTACAGAGTACTTCCCTTCGGTCTGGCCTCTGCTCCAAGAGTGTTCACCAAATGCATGGCAGTTGCCGCATTTCTAAGAGGTCTGGGAATTTTTGTATTCCCATATCTGGACGACTGGCTCATCCGAGCTCCATCTCAGTCACAGGCCCAGATTTCCGACCAAATCATCACCTCAAAGCATCTGTTTTGGTCCCTCCAATGGTGGATGTCCACCAAGAATCTGTTGTTGGGGGGGCCCCCTTCCAACCTTTGTTGCCCCAAGCAACCCTCACAACAGATGCCTCCCAAACAGGGTGGGGAGCCCATCTACAATCCCTCTCCACTCAGGGTACTTGGTCTCCACAGGAGACCACCCTTCACATCAACCACCTGGAACTGCGAGCAATCTTCTTTGCCCTCAGTCTTCCATACCCTCCTTGTCTACCTGACCGTTCTAGTTCAGACAGACAATCAGGTGGCCATGT
Source organism: Ichthyophis bannanicus (assembly GCA_033557465.1). Classification (NCBI taxonomy): domain Eukaryota; kingdom Metazoa; phylum Chordata; class Amphibia; order Gymnophiona; family Ichthyophiidae; genus Ichthyophis; species Ichthyophis bannanicus. The sequence continues at coordinate 278,046,992 of CM066032.1, read as the reverse complement.
TCTACGTAAACAAACAAGGAGGGACAGGCTCTCTGTCGCTTTGCAACGAAGCTCTCAGATTATGGGCCTTCGCCAGAGAGCATCAAATTCATCTTCTGGCAGTCTATCTTCCAGGGGTTCAAAACTCTCGGGCAGACAGACTCAGTCGAGTTCTGTTTCCACACGAATGGTCCCTACATATGGACCAGATAGGCAGAATCTTTCAGGAATGGGGAACCCCGGACATAGACCTCTTTGCAAGTCCGTGGAATGCCAAACTTCCCCGGTTCTGTTCCAGGACTCCGTGTCAGGGAGCTCAGGCCAACGATGCCTTTCTCCTGCATTGGGGTCAGGAATTCCTATATGCCTTTCCACCCATTCCTTTGATTCCCAAGACTCTGTTCAAACTCCAGAGGGATCACGGATCGATGATCTTCATAGCTCCACGCTGGCCACGCCAAGTGTGGTTCCCTCTACTTCTGCATCTCTCCCAGGGACCCCCTCTGGACCTGGGAGCTGCGCCAGACCTTCTGTCTCAGGAGGGGGGGACTTTGTGGCACCCAAACCCCAAGTCCCTACACCTCAGAGCTTGGTTACTGAAGGCCTAAGCCTTCATGACTTCAATCTTTCTCAACCAGTGAAAGATATCCTTCATGCCTCTAGGAAACCCTCCACGAGGCGTTCCTATGCTTTCAAATGGAAACGCTTTTCCATTTGGTGTGCTCAACAGGGTCTTGACCCTCTAGCACTTCCTTTGAATTCTCTACTAGACTATCTCCTGCATCTTTCTAATGCAGGCCTTAAGACGAATTCAGTAAGAGTCCATTTGAGTGCTATTGCAGCATCTTTAAAACCTATAAATGGACAACCTGTCTCCTCTCATCCTCTTATTGCAAGGTTCATGAGAGGCCTGACTCTAACTAAGCCTCCCATCCGACCTCCTCCGGTAGCATGGGACTTGAACCTAGTTCTCGGTCAGCTTATGAAGCCACCTTTTGAACCGTTGGTTTCTACCTCCTTGAAATTTCTTTCCTGGAAGGTCCTTTTCCTTATTGCAGTCACTTCGGCTCGCCGCATCAGTGAACTACAAGCCTTGGTGGCTCATCCACCTTATACCAGGTTTCATCATGATAAGGTGGTCCTTAGGACGAATCCCCACTTTATGCCCAAAGTGGTCTCGCCTTTTCATCTTAATCAGGAGGTATATCTACCTGTCTTTTTTCCAGCTCCTCATGCATCCAGTGCAGAGAGGAACCTTCATACTTTAGATTGTAAAAGAGCTCTTGCCTTTTACCTCAACAGGACTCAGCCACATTGAAAGTCTTCCCAGCTTTTCGTGGCTTTTGATCCTTCTCATTTGGGACTTCCAGTCTCCAAACGTACACTTTCCAATTGGATTGCTCAGTGTATTTCCTTTGCTTACCAGAGTAAAAATATTCCTCTGGAAGGCCATGTCACAGCTCACAATGTGAGAGCCATGGCCACTTCTATGGCTCATCTTCACTCTGTATCCATTAATCAGATCTGTCGAGCCGCCACCTGGGCCTCGGTTTATACCTTCACAGCCCATTACTGTTTGGACAAGGACTCCCGCCGGGATGCCTTGTTTGGTCAGGCTGTCCTCAAACACCTGTTCCATACTTGAACAACTCCTGCCCACCTTCCCAGAATGGATGCCTGAGATCCATACGAAGATGGCGAACCCTTGGAACGGGATCTCCCAGGCATCTTAGCTAGGGAGTCCCCATATGTGAGGACTTATTCCTGCTTGTTCCTGGAGATAGCACAGTTACTTACCTGTAACAGGTGATCTCTGGGAACAGCAGGAATTAGTCCTCACAACCCACCCACCTCCCCTAGGAGTTGTATCCTCTATCTTCCTTTCCCTCTCTCTATTGTCTCAGCTATAAACTCGAACTGAGGAGAGCTGGTCAGGAAGGCGGGAAGGCAGCGCGCATGTGCAGTGGGAGGCCCCAAAAGCTTCCTTCTGGGAAGCTGGGGAGCTTTCCCGCGCAGGCTCCGTCGGTACCGACGTACCCATATGTGAGGACTAATTCCTGCTGTTCCCAGAGATCACCTGTTACAGGTAAGTAATTGTGCTTACTCCAGTGTTAGGGCAGTTCCACTGATTCCCAGCGCAGTTCAAAGTTTGATCTAAAGTACTGACTGGTGCATAAGCTGAGGACAAGATTTGGGTTCCGAAGCATTTGCAGGGGGGAATTTTGAGTTATGTCCCTATTAATGCTTTATGCTTTCAGGGGGGAGGATTTACTTTGTGTTCCCACAATTTGTGAAATCAGATTACAACAAAATAGAATGTTTTCAGTGTTTGCCCCTTGATGGTGGAACAAGTTGCCCTGAGATATTAGGATGAAGAAAGATTACATGAAATTTTTGAAGGGGCTGGAGACCTTGGTGGGGGTTTTTTTGTTTTGTGTTTGTTTTTAATGAGCATTTAACTGATCAATCTTCAGAGAAGTGAGTTTGAGGGGTTGGTTAGTGAGGAGTGTTGAATGTCTAGTAAATTTTGTTTTGTGATGTCTACATAATGTAATTTTTTGTACACCATGAGTGCAGGCTCCGACTGGTGGTATAAAAGTTTGATTGACAGGTAATCGGAAATGGAGTGGTGCAGGAGTCTATCTTGAGCTTGTTTTTAATACATATGATTAAGCCGGGGCATAGTTGGGTGGACTGCGGTCACACCAGTTTGGAATCTGACCCATTCATTCAATGGCAGTGGCACAGGCACACATTACCTAGTACCCACTCATACAGGGCTGGCACTACCATTAAGGGATCTAGGTGGTTGCATAGAGTGCTGACCCTCTGGAGGCGCCATTGCCAAAGCTTCTGCCCCTCTCCAGGACCTTCAGCGGCAGTATTGGCCTGAAACAGCCCCACGGTGCTTACTTCAAAACTTTGGTACTGCAGGGCTCTTTACTTTTACCCCCACCAGTGCCGACTTCTGTTTGCATAGGGGGAAATGGCAGCTTCCCCTCATACAAAAGAAAGTTGGCATTTGGTGTCGTTGGGCATGGAAGCAAACAGCCCCACAAGGCCAAAGTTTTGAGGTAAGCACTGCAGGGCTTTTTCAGGCCATTGCTTCTGCTGTAGGCTCCCAAAAGGGGCAGCAATGGTGCAAATTCGGGGAGGGGGGCTGCAAGGGATGAGGTTCACCTAGGGTGCCTCACGTCAACCCTAAACACGTTAGCTATGCCATTGAATCAAGCCTTGACAAATTTTCTTTGGATCTAGGTGCCAGCTCACAAACGTAGGAGCTGGTGCATGTGAAATTGATCTCTCCACAGATTGAAAGAGGTGGGAGAAGGGGATCCGTGGCAAAATTTAGCTAGTTCTGCAGCTAACTTCTAAGTTTTTGGGGGTTCCCTCTCCAAGATCTGCTGCAGCTGCATTAGAGTCTGATTTTTACAGCATCTGTTTTTCTCATTCTGTATCTACAGAGGGGGAAAAGAGCTTTTCTAAATTGTCTTTAATGCGTTATTGCTCCCCATCTCTCAATCCCTTAACCCAGTCTCTCATCCTCTTAACCTTTTCCTAGCAGTCTCCCCCTTTCTCTAGTAACCTTTCCTCTCCTATCCTAATGTCCACCAGTCTTTCTCAACCTCTCACCTTGATCCTTGCCAGTCTAATTCCCTTTCCCCCATTAATCATCTTTCCTGCAGTCACCCACTGATCATCCCCATTAGTCTCCCCTGTTCTTTCAAACATAACCATTTCTTTACCAGCCATCCTCCTTACCTAATCAGTCACCCACCCATCATCCTCCACCAGGTTCTCCCCTCTTTCAGCCCATTCAGCCAGCCAGTCACCCCCTCCCCCCACAGCTAGTCTGAGTTAGGTGCTCCTCCCCTCATCTTACCTTGCTGATGCTCCTCCAATACTCTCACTAATCTTTCTGCAGTCGCTGCCTTTTAAGTTTCTATTTCTGCATTTGCATGAATAAAGTTTGAGCTGCATGGTACCTGAAATCCTGCAGTGGTCTTGTAGGACTAGCATGAATTCAGGAGCTGCTCAGCTCAAGCTGACCTGAGAGTCTCACAGGAGCAGGAAGAACTGTTCATTATCTGCAGCAGAGCAGGTAAATCCTGGATGTCAAGGCCAAATTGTTTGGTGCTCTGATTTCTCCAGGACCAAGCAGGAAGTCGGTCCTCACATATGGGTGACGGCGCCGATGGAGCCCGCGTGCGGAGCATTTCCCCAGCTTTCAAAGAAAGCCTTTGGAAATGCAGCGCGCTTGCACGGTCCCCTTCCCGCCCAAGGGTGCCAGCTTGCTTAGTCTTTTTCCGCGGAGCCCGATGGACGTGAGTTCGTGTCACCCGAAAAAAGTTGATTTTTTTTTCTGCATTTTTCGCGTTGTCTTATCCGGTTCGACACCAGTTCCCCTTCCCGCCTGGGCTCGGTACACCGGTATCTAGTCCGGACTTGTGATTTTCAGTTTTTGTTCTTCATGACTAGCGTTCGCGCTCTTTTTGTGTTTTCACTGGCAGCCCGGTCTTTTGACCTTACAGGGGCCCTTTTTCCCCCGATGGCTGCCAGCGGGTTCAAAAAGTGTGATCGGTGCAAGAAGCTTATGTCTCTCACCGACACACATGACTGCTGCTTCTGATGGCTTGGGCCCGACCATGACCCGCTGGCCTGTGGCCCGTGCGGCAAAATGTCATCGAAGGCGGAGCCGTCAGCATCAACGTGAGAGAATTTTCTGTGACTCCGTGTCTGGGCGGGCCCGGACTTCGTCAGAGTCCTCGACATCTTGGGAGTCCGTCCCCGAGCGCCGTCGGGGTTCCTCTGAAAGGGAGTCTCCCGGGAGCACCAAAGGAAGAAAAAACTTGCGAGGGCGGCATCAATGGAGGGGCCAGGTCGCGAAGCCCTGACTGCCACCCCAGGCTCTCGGAGTCGGAGTGGCCTTCCAAGCTACTTCGTGTGGAGCCGGAATCCCCGAGTCACGTAAGTGCAGTTGTCCTCGTAGACTCTCTTCCAGGGGAGCTGACATTGGAGCGTCGGGGCCCGAGTCGGGGGCTGCTGAGTCTCTTGAGCTTGGACTCAGGTTGAAGGCCTTGGAGAGCAGCTTGGCTGCCTTCATGGAACAGCAGCGGGTGCTGATCACCAGTCTGACCGGTGCATCTGCCCTGACCACCGGGACCTCGACTTCTAAGTCGACACAGAAGACAGAGTCGAAGTCTCGAGTTGATCCTCGGTCAAGGCCCAATCCAAACCTCCCGTGCAGGGCTGAGGTAGTCAATGCCGAAAATCTCGGTGTCAGGGCAGGTGGCACCAAGGCCCACACGGCTGGAGCCGCTCGATTCCTCCTCGGAAGAGTTGGAGTGGGAGACTGAGGACGAGGAGTCCCCGGACACCTTCCGGACCCGGTGCGTCCCTTCGTACCCACCGTAGTCCGAGCCTCAGAGACAGTCCCCCCCAGAGGATACCCGGTTCTCGGACTTCGTGAGGGACATGGCCAAGGCCTTGGCCTTCCCTGCGGACGCCGAAGAGGAGCCTCAAGCCGAGGAGCTCGATGCCCTCCAGTATAATTTTCCTCCAGTTCCTCCAATGCTGGAACAGCTGCTCTTCCGTATATGGGAGGCACCGGCCTTGACGCCGGTTCTTAGCAAACGGGTCGATTCCATTTATCGAGTCCGTAAGAGCCCTGGGTTCTAAAAGGTGCAACTACCTCACCACTCCATGGTTGTGGAATCGGCCATGCACCATCTGAAGAGTCAGAAGATGCACTCCTCGGTGCCTACCAGACGGGAGGCCCGGAACCTGGATGCCCTTGGTAGAAAGTGCTTCCAGGGCTTTATGCTGTCTTGCTGTGTCCAGACCTACCAGCTGTACATGGGCATGTACCTACGAGACCTGGCGCAGGAGATTGCTGGGTTCTCAGCTGGCCTCTCCAAGGAACCTTTGCAGAGGTTCAAAGCTTTGTCAACAGGAATTCGAGAGTGCTCGTAGTTTCTCTCGAGCAGCCTATGATGACTTCGAGGCTTCGGCCCGGGTAGCCGCGGCCAGCATCTGTGCACGCCGTCAGGCCTTGCTACAGTCCATCAGACCTGGAGCCATGAGTGCAGGACAAGTTGGTCAATGTCCCTTGCCGAGGTGAAAACCTCTTTGGTAAACCATGACTGAAAAGGCTGTGGAAATCGAGACTAAGACTCTCACCAGGACAAGGCTGTCCAGGAAGACTTCTGCCCCTTCTCAGAAAAAGAAGGGCTCGGGGAAGAAGCCCTTTTTCCCGAGGAAGGGTACTGTCTACAAATCCTACCCTCAATATCAGGCCTCTCCAGCTCCCCAACAGGGCCAGCAGGCCAAGGGGCAGGGGCATGGGCCCCGTTGGCAGAAGACCCCCAAGCCACCAGCTCTGGCTCCTGCACAGCAGGGAGCGGGGTTTTGACTACCACAGCATAGCCTCTTCTCCACAGCTGGCTCCACTCAGCACAGGAGGTCGGCTGACCCTGTACACCCAGGGGATATCTGGGTCCTCAGCATAGTCCAAAAGGGCTACATGCTCCACTTCCACCAGATAACCCCCTCCTACTTTCCAGGGGAGCCTCCAAGACTCCCTCTGCACAGAAACCTCCTCCTTCAGGAGTTGGCAAGTCTTCTAAAGGAACAGGCGGTGGAACCGGTGCCTCACCACCTGAAAGGGCAAGGCTTCTACTCCAGGTACTTTATGGTACCAAAAAGGACAGGAGGCCTCCGGCCTATCCTAGACTTGCGAAACCTAAACAAGTTTCTGGAGAGGGAAAAGTTCAAGAAGCTTACCCTTGGGATACTGCTGTCCTACCTCCAGCAGGGAGATTGGCTATGCTCCTTAGACCTAAAGGATGCTTATACTCACATTCTCATCCATACAGACCACAGACAATATCTCAGATTTGTGGTGGGAGGAAACCATTTCCAGTACAGAGTACTCCCCTTTGGCCTAACATCTGCCCCCAGGGTTTTCACCAAATGCCTGGTGGTGGTGGTGGCGGCCTATCTCAGAAATCAGGCAATTTGTCTTCCCATACCTGGACGACTGGCTCATCAGAGGTCGGTCTCTCCAGGAGGCCAGACAAGCCACTCTTCGCACTGTCTTTCCTTCAGCATCTGGGCTTTGTCATAAACTATGCAAAGTCCACATTGCTCACCTCACAGAACCTAGAGTTTATAGGGGCAAGATTAGACACCCTGCAGGAAAGACCTTACTTGCCCGAGGACAGGGCCCACAGGCTGATGGACTTGGCCAACCAGTTCCAAAGCAATTCTCAGGTCTCCGCCAGACACTTCCTGCGGCTCCTGGGCCACATGGCATCCACGGTACATGTGACCCCGAATGCCCATCTGCACATGCAGGTGGCTCAATGGTGCCTCAGAGCTCAGTGGGCGCAAGCTACAGGCCACCTCCGAGACAGAGTAAAGGTGTCCAAACCACTCTTGGACTCCTTGCAGTGGTGGCTACATCTCCCAAACCTTCTCAGGGGGTACCCTTTCAGGCCCCAGCACACACCAGGGTGCTGACGACCGATGCTTCCTTAAAGGGCTGGGATGCAAATTGCCAGGGCACGTGCACTCAAGGCCTCTGGTCTCCTCGGGAGGCCACACAGCAGATCAATCTTTTGGAGCTGCGAGCAATCCGCTTGGCTCTACAGACTTTCTCATGCCCTTTTCACCAGTCTGTCTTAGTTCAGACAATCAGGTAGCAATGTTCTATATGAACAAGCAAGGGGGCACAGGGTCCAGACTCCTTTGCAGTTAAACAGAGCATGTTTCTCAAAGCAGTTTATCTACCTGGTGAGGAGAACTTTTTGGCAGGCAAACTAAGCAGGATTCTCCGGCCTCACAAATGGCAGTTGAATCCACTGGTGGTTCAGCAGATCTTTCTATGATGGGGACTTCCATCCATCAATCTCTTTGCAAGTCCACTGAACCGTCAGCTGCCCAGGTTTTATTCCAGACAGCCGCATCCCCTGAGAATGGCAGCAGATGCGTTTCTGATCTCTTGGTCTATGGGCCTCCTGTATGTGTTTCCTCCCACGCCCCTGGTGGCCCGAACTCTGTTCAAGATTCTATGGGACAAGACCTCGGTGATTCTGGTAGCCCCCAGATGGCCGAGGCAACCGTGGTTTCCACTTCTTCTGCAATTGGCAGTGGAAACTCCATTCCCTCTGGAGTTGAAACCTGATCTCCTGTCTCAGAATCAGGGTTCCCTTCTGCACCCCAATCTCAGATGCCTCTATCTGATGGCCTGGTTGCTGAAAGGATAGTGCTAGCTCCCTTGCTTCTACCTTCCACCAGAAAGTCCTATGCACTCAAGTGGCGCAGTTTCTCAGTGTGGTGTGCTCAGCACAATGAAGATCCTTTCTCCTGCCTGGTGCCAGTAGTGCTACAATACCTACTTCACCTGTCAGACCTAGGCCTAAAGTCCAACTCTGTTCAGGTCCACCTCGATGCTCTTTCAACACACCACTCACCGGCGGAGGGACAGTCGCTGTCGGTTCACCCCTTGCTGTCCCGCTTCCTTAGAGGCCTGCTTTTGCTCAAGCCTCCGATTCGTCCATCTGCCACTGAGTGGGACTTGAATGTGGTCTTGCAACAACTTACTTGCCCACTGTTTGAGACGATGGCTACTTGCCATTTACGCTTCCTTTCTTGGAAGGCGCTCTTCCTGGTAGCTCTTACCTCGGCCAGACGTGTGAGTGAACTACAAGCTCTGGTTTCTGATAGACTGTGTACACGGTTCTATAGGAACAGGGTGGTCCTTCGGACTCATCCGAAGTTCCTTCCAAAAGTTGTCTCCTCTTTTCACCTCAACCAGGAGGTGGTTCTTCCGACATTTTCCTAGGCTGCATACCAGCCGGGCTGAGACAGTCTTGCATACTCTGGACTGTAAAGAGGGCGTTGTCCTTTTGCATTGAACGTACACGGGGGCATCGAAGGGCTACTCAGCTCTTCATCTCCTTTGACCCTAATAAATTGGGGTTACCTATCTCCAAGCGTACTTTGTCCACTTGGGTAGCAGATTGTATCGCCTGGGCGTACAAGGCAGCCGACCTTCCCTTGCAGGGTCGAGTCACGGCCACCGTGTCAGGGCGAAAGCCGTGACAGTGGCATATCTCTGCTCTGTTCTGTTGGCAGACATCTGCCGGGCCGCTACTTGGTCTTCAAGCCAGACTTTTGCAGCCCACTACTGCCTCGAGAGAGAGTCCCGAAGGGACATTGCTTTCGGACAGGCGGTACTCCGTAATCTCTTTGAGATTTAGGCAACTCCTACCCTCCGGCCCGTGTTGGGCTACCATACGGGAGCGTTCTCAGAGGATATTCTTATCACAGATGCTGAGGCTCTTGAAAGGGAGCCATTTTTTCAGCTTTGGGTTCCCGGTAGCCTAGAGCTGGGGAGTCCCATATGTGAGGACTGACTTCCTGCTTGGTCCTGGAGAAAGAGTAGTTACTCACCTGTAACAGGTGTTCTCCAGGAGCAGCAGGAATCAGTCCTCACGACCCTCCCTCCTCCCCTGGCATTGTAGTCATATCCTTTTATTTTGATTTTTGCTGTCTTTTAGCTATGTCATCAGACTGAGCAAGATGGCACCCTTGGGCGGGAAGCAGACCACGCAGGCGCGCTGCATTCCCAAAGGCTTTCTTTGAAAGCTGGGGAAGTGCTCCACACGGAGTCTCCGTCGGCGCCGACGTCACCCATATGTGAGGACTGATTCCTGCTGCTCCTGGAGAACACCTGTTACAGGTGAGTAACTACTCTAACTAGTCTGGGATTTGTTGAGCCCTATTTATGATTAACCCAGGAATGCATATAGAAAATTTTGTTGCATTGTAATTCATACAGAAATTAGTCAAGGTTATTAGAAAATTGTGGTTGGCATGAATTGGGTAAGTGGCAAAAATGCCACAATATAGACAAATATAAGATGATGCATACCAGTCTGGATACATGCTCAGTCTGGATGTTAAATTAGTACTACTAATATTGAAATTGATCTAGTGATCATTATTGGTGACTACCTATTTTGATACATTTGCCTGGTCTCCCTGTCTTGCAGGATCATTTCATGCTTTAAGTGCCTCCGTGGTCAACATGTGGCAATTAGAAACCTTAGAAGTTGTGGAGCTGATGCTACAGAATAACTACTTGTACAACTAGCTGAGAATTTGTAATTTAATAGGCTGGTAAATGAGATCTAAATCCAAGAGGCTCAGGCTGCTGTTGATGAATGCCCTTCTTGGCCCCACTTGACACATCCTATATCTGCTTCCCATTTCCCTCAGGCACTGCTGGGACAGCTGCAGAGGGAAACAGCTGGAAGTGTGACACATGCAGTATTACACACACTGCCATTTACATAAGGTCCATGGAGCATGCTAACTGTTGCATGATTGATATACCGTAACTTCTAGGATAGGCTCCTCTTGCCTCCCCCCCCCCCCCCCAATAAACACGCTGTCCTTTAGGTTTATAGTGAGTGGGATGTAAACTGCTCTGGTACCCTGATAGGATGGTCTATCAAATTTTTAATAAACCATAAAACTTAGACTTTTAAAATATTTTTTTTGCTGTCTAGCAAAATGCCAACAACCTGCAGCCTGGTCATTATGTGGCCTGCTTGAAATGAACAGGCTGATGTTTGTTACTCACCGACTTCAAACTTCTGGAACTCAGTCCACAGGTTGAGAACCTCTGAGCCGGAGCCTTGAATGCTGCTATGGACCAATTCTTGGGGCTCAAAAGCAGAGGGATGCTTTCAGATTTAGAGTCTCCAAAAAGGTGGCATTCAGGCTGTATTGTATAATCAGAATTATATTTTCAAATTCTTATTTTCCTGATGATTCTTTAGGCAGATCACTTTTCAACATATGGGTATTGAAGTTTTTCAGGAACTTAAATCAGTGGCTTAAGCAAGGCATCTATGACTCACATAGCTGAAAACAGCTAACTGTTTAAAAGAAATAATTCTTCTATTCCTTGTTGGCTCATATGTCTCAGTGATCATCTTGATGTTAATGGTGGTAGTTATAACAGCATTGAAAAAGCCTTTGTCTTCCTGTCTTAAACAGGTTACTAGTATTGGAATCTACAGCTCCTACAGGAGACATGTCTCGCCCACACCACATTGCATCAGTTGTTCCAAATCGGTATCCCCGTTGGTTCACCCTAAGTCACATTGAATCCCAGCAGTGTGAATTAGCATCAACCATGCTAACAGCAGCCAAAGGTATAGTATCACCATAAACAATAATTGGTGAATGAACGTTTTGTTCAGAGCTCCACTTTTTCTAAAGCTGTGATGCACTTGCACATTAATAGTATCAAATAATGTGTTTGTAAAACCCAGGTTGAAGCAGGAAAGAAAGCAAATTCTGTCAGAGTGTGACTTGAATTGCTCGACCACTTGGATAGCTTCCAAATGGGCATAGTTCACGTCTAGGGCAGTGTATTTGTTTTGCTGAGAGAGAAATTATCTAGGATGTGTAGACCCAAGAGTAGACAAACACCAGATTTAGAACGCTTAAATCAATATGAGTTCTAGTGTTCAGAGCTAACATCAGCAAGAGCTACTCAGCAATTTACTATTATAAATGAAAACAACCTCGTTTCTGTTGAGTTAATGAGTGTGTTAGGTTGACCTTGCGGGGGGGGGGGGGGGGAATATCTCTTAAGTTTACTTTGCAGTGGTTACAGAGCACTTCCAGTCAGTTTTACTAATATGCATGCTGTGATGTGTGAGGCACATGGTTCCAAATGTTCCATCACTTTTTCCTGTGTCGCTCAGTGGATTTGCTTTCATTGGTGAGCACAGGTATTTTGGTTGTATAAACTAAATAGTCTAAGATACCGTTGGCAGCTCTGACCTGGTAGATGTTAACCTGGAATTTATGCAGGCATTCTAATTTCAAATGGCTGTTGCACAGAATTAGCTGGAATATGTCCAAGCCACAGGGAGGCAAGTTCCTGCGACGTGTATCAGTCATAGGACCAGCTACTTTTCAGGCTGGTCTTGCTTAGCAGGTATGGGCTTGGTTTTCCACATTCGGTTTCTATCATTCACAATGTCAGGATTAAGGGTTTATTTTCTTTGAGGTATGGGAATGTTGTGATTTAATTTAGTAAAGACTTCGTCTATTGGAGAGTTTTTTTTCCTATCTGCAGAGCCATTTAGCCAGAAACGCATTTTGAGAGAGAACATGCAAGCTTTTTGTTTTTATTTTGTTTCGTTTTTGAGGCAGTCCCTAATTTTGTGGTTTTGTTTAAACTGCTGTGATTTATTATAGGCTCCAGTTCAAGATGAGCTTTCTGACTTAGACTTTTTTTGTTAGTGTAAAAAAAAAAAAAAGCCCTGCTTGTTTCAGCAAGCATGTTTTGGGGTCTTCATTAATTTGGAAGTATAAAGAAATGCAGCAGTGTTCTGAGAGCCAAGATAGTTTGAGTGTGCAAGAATTACTCTGGAGGTAAAAGACTTCAGTCTCCTTTAAAGGTCTTTGTTATCCTTTCTACAAAGATTCCGGTTCTTGAGGAAACTGGAATCTTTGCAGATTGGATACTTTTCATTGGTCCAGCAAAAATAAAAGTGCATGAGGTTACATCATCTTAAGACCACTTAGATGTAAAAGATGGAATCTATGTGGCCTTCAGAGCTGATGTAACTACTTCTTTTTTTTTTTTTTTTTTTTTTTAGTTATGCCCAAAAAATGCATCTTAATTTAAGTTTGATTGCATATGTTTGCAGATGCAAATACAATGCCTTAAAGCTTTAAAAAGGGATGCTCTTGCTGAATCTGTTCTAATTGGACAACTGTCAGTAAATATTCCAGATGAAAACTAGAACTTTTTTTTTCTTATGGAGTTTCACTATCACCAAATTATTTATGGTTTTGTGTGTGTTGCAGGCGATGTTCGGAGGCTGGAAACAGTGTTAGAATCCATCCAGAAAAACATTCACTCCTCATCGCACATCTTCAAACTTGCCCAAGATGCATTTAAAATAGCAACCCTCATGGACAGCTTACCAGATATCACCCTCTTAAAAGTGTCTTTGGAGCTAGGCCTTCAGGTTAGTACTGCCACATGAGGACTCAATAAATCCCAGATATCTAGGCACCATGGCGTCCTGGTATTGTACCCCAACACCTGGGTTTTCTTGTCGTCCTTTCTTTTTTTTCTGTTGCTCACTGCCGCCATCAAAGAAAAGTGTTCCCTTATACTGCACACCACACGAGTTGGCTCACTGTTAGTTTGAGACGCACATTTGTCTCAAGCCTTTGAGACTTAGATCATGACACCATCTAGAAGTTCCTCTACCTTGAGGCTCAAACTAATAGCAGAATCGAGTGGTGGGGAGCATAAGAGAATACTGTGAAGTTTGGCAGCGATGAAACAAGAGGGGGCGCCTGAGCGATGACAACAGTGTTGGCTCCAGCATTGGCTTTGGCTAGGGTGCTAGAAGAATCCCACTTCTGCTCTTGGCTACAGGTGGTTGTGGCACAGAGTGCCTTTAGAGGAGGCGGCCACCTGTGAGGTGTTGAACCTGGGTGGCTGGAAGCCGAAGGAGTTCCCCCGCAGTGCCCCGAGTAACATTGTGACATTGAATTCTCTTCTGGTTTTGGATTGTCCTCACTTTGAATGTTATGCCTTACAGATGTGACATGATGCCACTTGCCCCTAGCATTGTGTATGTCTAGTGACTTTCTGTTCTAGCCTGGAATTTTCACTGATTGGTTTTTCTGTTTCTCCCTTCAAATGTTACTCCTCCTCAGTAACATCATAATGATACTACAAACTTTCTGTTCTGCTACTGCTAGTGATTTTGTTTGTTTACAGGTATGTTTTGCCTGATGGGCAAACAGGATAGGCTGTTTAGTCTTGTCATGTATGTTAGGAACCCCCCCTCCAGAGAGCCCATTTGTCAAGAATACAGTGCATGGTGGTCCATCAGAGAGGAGGCGTGGGAGAAAGAGCCAAGCACTTGTTATGACATGTATAGCAAAAGATGACAAAGCAGTGCATGGGGAAGGCCAATGTTTCCAGCCTGGCTAGCAAGAGAGAAAGTTGTTTGGCAGAGATTGAAGCTACTAGGCTGTGCAGGTGGTCCAGGGTATGTGTAAATAAATAAATTATAAATCTAGCTCCTAGATCCTAAGAAAGTTTGCCTCTTTTATACGCACCATCCCAAATAGTATTTCCAGAAACCATTACTTTGGTTTAGCAAAAAGTTATGTTGCAGTGGGTACTTCATATTCTGAATGAAGCACCCTATGCAGAGGTGATTCCAGTTTCCCCCTGTACATTATTGAAGAATTTAATACTATTTGATTTTTCTAAGTGGTATAGAGTGGATCTTTTTTCCCTTGGAGAACGGTCTGCAGCATTTATTTAAAGGGTATATGCAGTGCAGCTACCATTTGTATAAGGCATATGTAATTCAAAGTCCTTCACATGATATTGTTTATTCTCAGAGGGGTGGCTTGTGGGGATAAATGATGGGCGAACATACTATACAAGTTAATTTAAAGCCACACTGCTGCATATTTTGAAGGTAATTTTCAAAAGCATTTCCAAGAGTAAGGCAGTGCTTTACCTGTGGATAAAGGCTTTTATCAAATTGCTCTCTTCACCTCCTCCTCCTTCCTCAGTGTGGGGCCTGATTTAATTAATGAAAGTAAAGCTAATTCTGTGTATAAAGGATTTGGGGGAAGGGGGTGGGATGGAAATGCTCTAAACGAAAGGTTTTACAAAGAGGGTATTTTCTGGTGGCAGTTTCTGTGAGAAGGACATAGAGAGCTGTTAATATAAAGAGGTGCTCTATGGTGATTACCGCCCGCCCATCCCAAGCACATAAATGAGGAAGAAAGGAAATTTTTTTTTCACAGCAAGAGTCAAGTAGGGATTTCCATCAACAGTTGAGACGCTGACCTCATCAATCATTAAATTACAATCGTTATTGCAGGTCATGGTCAAACTAACAAACAAATATACCAAGTAAACTTAAAGGACATTACAATAGATTTTCTTTTAATTTTCATATTTATGAAACATTTTACATTAACTAAACTGTCCCCAATGAAAGGGGGTTAAAACTTTATCAACTTTAAATATCTAAACACTCAACAATATTAAGATGAAGGCAGCAGTCCATCGGTGAGAGGCAGGTTATCCAGTGCTACATGAGTGATGTGTGATTATCTAGCAGTTAGCGAGGGGTTAGTTGTCTTCGTGCACTTAATACAAACGGCTTATGCCTCTGAGAGAGTCTAATCTCTACAAGTTAGGTCTCCTCGGTGTGTGCCTCAGCTCCTCCAGGTCTGCCACTCAATCTGGCAGTCTGTGCTGCCTTTGAACTCTGTCACCATGGTATAATGAAGTGTTCCTGTAGCTATAACATGCTCTTCATGTAATGTGGGTATCCTCTCGCACTGAGGATGTGTGTCTGGAACAGTGCTTCTCAGCCTCTTTTATTTTGTGGCATGCTTTTCATTTAATCCACATGGCACACCAAACCCTGTTTTGCATAATCCTCTCTCTGTCCCTCCCACTAGCAGAGAGAGAGAGAGAGAGAGAGCTGCACTTCTTTCCCATGTGGATCTTATTCTGCTGGGTTCAGTCTGATATGTGAATATGTGCACTGTCCTCCTCCTACCAGGGGAGGCAAGGAGAGGAGTAAGGCTACATGATTTCTTGTGAGCAAACCTGGGATACTTGTTCTCTGTAATGCTGGTACTAAGCAAGCCAGTTGAGTTTAGGAAGCAGAAGGCTCTTTCTCTGGGGCACCATCCAGTGGGGCAACATCCTCATGAACCTATGCCTTATCAGTCACCCCAAGGCACACCAAGGACTTTCCAAAGGCACACTGGTTGAGAAGCACTGGTCTAGAGGTGTATGCCTTGGAAAAAAGAGTTAGAACGGCCATTGTAGCTGGCAACTGGATCCTTAGTGCAATGTACAGTATGTTGGATGATTGGTGGATGTGAGGATCACTTAGTAATTTGCCATCCTGATACAAAAGTGGAAAACCTCTTGTGTCTTAGTATTTTAGACAGTGTTGAGGAAGAGACGGATGAGTTATAAATGGGTACCAGTGACATAGGAATGTGTGGGAGAGAATGTCTAAAAAAAAAAATTAGGCTTTGTGGTAGAAAGCTGAAATCCAGAACCTCCAAAGTTGCATTCTCCGAGATGCTTCCTGTTCCGCACGTGCAGGTAGCATTCCAGTATGTCAGTATGCTGATGAGATGGTGCGGAGACGAGAGCTTTAGATTTGTTAGGAACTGGGCAGTTTAAGGAAAGGAGAGTCTATTTCTGAACGATGGGCTCCATCTTAACTAAAATGGAACCTTGTTGCTGGTGCTAACATTTAAAAAGGAGAGAGCAGCTTTCTAACTGCATTGTGCAGGTTAGCCAGCAATCGTTCAGGAGCACATGGTTCAGAGTGAGGTTATCTGCAAACTGGGAATCTAGAATACTGCTAGTGTGATAAAGGCAGAAGTAGCTAAGGTTCATCTATATAAAGAGCAATCGGAAAAATGATGCCAAATCACCACTATCAAATGGCAAGCAGGTTGTGAATGCAACTTAAAAAAACACAGTGGTGATTTTGGCCCTTGAATGGTCTGTATGCCTATGAAACGTTGGATGGATTGTAGATCTGACGAGTAGTTTCTCACTCCAGGAATGGGTGCTCAAGTGCCTCATGCAGTTGTGACTCCCTGTATTTAAAAGAAATAAAAATAAAAAGGAGTGCGGGGGGGAGGGAAGACTAATGAAACAGTCTGTCAGAATTAAAGTCCCAAATATTGAATTTGCTTTTGTTGGTGAATTTAATTGAAAAGGTGGCAGTTAACCAGACAAGTTCATTTATACAAGACTATTCACTTCTGAATGAAGGCGTGTATGTCGACTTTGAATTATTAAGCAAAAACGTCACTTAGCTTGTCCACACAGCAGTTCCAAAAGTAGCAAAACACGCACAACGTGCACATTTCGGGATATCACCATCCCCGTATCGAGTGCTCCAGAATCACCTGGGCACACTTAGTGACACTTGGGGGAGCAACACTAGTTAGTTCTTTTATGGGGTTTTTGCTTTCTCTCCTTATTTCATTACCTTTTCTTTCCTAGGTAGCTGTCTCTTTAAAAAAAAAAAAAAAAAAAGCTTAGACACAGGGGACCTCCCAGGGTGAGAAGCCAGTCCTGCATAGGGCCCCTGTCTTCCTCCCGGTGTATTTGGACAGCCTCGGTTGAGCTCTCCCCTAGACTGTATGGGGAAGAGCCATACCGGGTCCAGCATTGCCTTTCCATCTGAATTGCTGGCTGTATCCTGTGCTGTTTTCAGAGCTGGTAGGACTTTTCTGTTACTTATTTTAATCCGGTGCTGCAGTTCACTCCCGGTGCTATTTTCTGTGGGTCTCTCAGCTCCCTGGCGTCCCGATTTCCTGCTGTGTGCTGGAATTTTGTTTTTTTTTCTAATTTGCCCTTCTTTGGGGTCCATTTTATTTATTTTCATCTTTCTCCGGTTACCTTGTATTTTCGCGCCCTTTTTTTACCGCGGGAGCTCAAACGGCGGCCATTTTGAAGTTTTAAAAAGGGAACTTCTCAGTTTTTAACACTTGTGCACAGGTTCCCCTGGCATTTTGGGGGGTTTTTATGCTGGCGATTTTGCTCAGGACAGTCCTGGGAATCTAGGGAGTATTTTATTTTCTTTAAAAAAAAAAAAAAAAAAAAAAGTTTAATTCCAGTCCTTATTTTCATCGGGTTAGTCCCTTTGGTGTGGGCTTGACCTGATTTTGCTCCCTTCTCTTCCGCTTGCCGGGAGGTTGCCAACAGATGGCTACCAAACCGCAGTGCATAATTTGCGGGTCCCGCAGAGGTGCGGTTTCTGTCTCTGGCATCTGCAGGGGCTGTGCCTCAGCTTCTTCAGACCTGGAACATTCACTTGAACTGAAGGAGCTGCCTGTCCCTGCTGACGCTTCTGTAGCGGGGGAGAGTGTACCTTCGTCAGGCGTTCTCCCGTCTGGTTCGGTACCGCTGTCTAGTGGGGGTGTCCCTGAGTTGCAGCATGCGGCTGTAGCAGCGCCACCTGTAGATTTTTCCCCAGATTTCGTTCTCATGCATCAGGCTTTCCGCTTGAGTCGGTCCAGTCAGCTGCCGGAGGCTTGGCCCACTTCCCTTTCCCCTTGCTCCTCGGGGGAGGTTCAGCGCGCTTCTCAGCCGGCCGCCAAAAGGCTCAAGTTTGTGGACCACGATCAGGACACCCTTTGTTTTCCTGATGTTGAGGCGGAGGGTGATCCTGAGACGGAGGCTGATGAGCTAGAGGACGGGGAGATCCCGGAGCCAGAAGATCAGGCTCGGATTATTCGCGTGTTTCGTAGGGACGAGCTGGTCCCTTTGATCACGGAGTCCCTTCAAACCCTTAACCTAGCTGTGGTTCGGCCTCTGGAGGAGGAGGGTCTCGACCCTCTCATTCAGGCGATCAGGGACGCCCAAGTGGTGTTCCCTGTACACCGGGTCGTTGAGCAAATGATCCACTCCCCGAATCCGGTTTGAAGGGTGTTCGGACCATGCATCGTCTTTACCCCTTGGCCGACAAGGACAAGGACTTGTTTAAGTCACCGCGGGTGGATGCTGTGGTGTCGACGGTGACTAAGAAAACCACCATCCCGGTTGAGGGCGCCACGGCCTTGAAGGATGTTCAGGATAAGAAGGTTGATAATTTGTTGAAGCAAGCCTTCGATACCAACACCTTGTCCCTACAGGCCTCCATTTGTGGGGTGTGGGTTGCCCGGGCTTGTTTACGTTGGTCTCAGCATCTGCGCTCGGGTTCCGGACTGGAACAGCAGGGGTTGCTGGAAGCTACCCGCATGGAGTCCGGATTGGCTTACTTGGCGGATCTGCTTTATGATTTGATCCGCTCCTTGGCTAATAGTATGGCCTCCGTGGTGGCGGCACGTCGGTCCATCTGGTTACGTAACTGGGCGGCCGACTGTTCTTCCAAGTCTTGCCTTAGTAAGCTGCCCTTTAAGGGCAAATTGTTTGGTGAGGCTCTGGATAAGTTGGTAAAAGATCTCGGTGAGTCTAAGGGAGGTAGGCTGCCGGAAGATAAGCCTAAACTCAATAGATCGTCCCCCTCGGTGCGCGGTCAATTTCGGGATTTTCGCAGGTTTCGTTCTTCCCAACTGTGGTCGTCTCAGCGCGGTCGCTTTGGAGCCCGTTACCAGGGGTTTCGTGGTTTCAGAGGGGCAGGACGAGGCTTCTCCGGAGCCGCCTCTTCCTCGTCCTCTTCCTTTAATCGCAAGCCACAATGAAGCGAGGTGGGCTCTAGAGGGAAGTCCGGTTATCGGGGGTCGTTTGCGCGATTTTCTTCCTTCTTGGGCCCAGATTACGTCAGATCAATGGGTGTTAGATTATCGAAGAGGGTTATGCGCTGGAGTTTGCCTGCCCGCTTCGAGATTCCTTTATGTCTCCCTGCAAGGGAGAGCAAAAGAAGCGGGACATCCGCGTGACTCTGGATCGGCTCCTCTCCCTGGGGGCGGTGGTTCCCGTCCCTCCCTTGGAAAGAGGCGCCGGTCGCTACTCCATTTATTTTGTGGTTCCCAAAAAGGACGGTTCTCTTCGCCCAATACTGGATCTCAAAGGCGTGAATCGCGCTCTCAAGGTACCGCACTTCCGTATGGAGACTCTGCGGTCAGTCATTGTCGCGGTACGGCGAGGAGAGTTTCTGACATCCCTCGATCTATCCGAGGCCTATCTTCACATTCCCATCCGATCGTCTCATCAACGGTTTCTTCGCTTCGCATTTCCATGGGGCTGCTTCCAATTGCGGGCCCTGCCGTTTGGTCTCGCCACGGCTCCCCGCACCTTTACAAAGGTGATGGTAGTGGTCGCGGCATCCTTGCACAAGGAAGGCATCCTAGTCCACCCGTATCTCGACGACTGGTTGATTCGGGCGAAGTCCAGCCCAGAGTTTGTGCAGGTCACGAACAGGGTGGTGGCTCTGTTGCGATCTCTTGGCTGGGTGGTGAACGAACGCAAGAGCTGTTTGTGCCCGACTCAGGAACTCGAATACCTGGGAGTACGCTTTGACATGGCGCGGGGCTTAGTAATTTTGCCGGAGCGCCGTGTCCTAACGTTGCAGAGCCTCGTCCGTCTCTTCCGGGGGATGCCCGCTCCATCCGCGTGGTGGTACCTTCGGCTACTCGGCATGATGGCAGCGACCCTGGAGGTGGTGCCCTGGGCCCGCTTCAATATGCGTCCGCTCCAGAGTGCTCTTCTGCGTCGTTGGTCCAACCAGTTCAACTCGTTGAACATGAGACTACCTTGTCCGAAACAGGTTCGCCGTTTGCTCCGGTGGTGGCTTTCCTCCAAGAACCTGACGCGGGGGATTCCCTTGGAGCCTCCCCTTTGGGTTCCGTTCACAACGGATGCCAGCCTTTCCGGCTGGGGTGCACACTGCGAAACCTGCTTCACGCAGGGGAACTGGTCTCCCCTGGAAGCCTCTTGGTCGATCAACCGGCTCGAGTTGTGGGCAGTGCGGCTAGCCCTCTTCGCCCTCGAAGCCCTGGTCCTCGGTCGGCCAGTGCGGATTCTCTCGGACAATGCGACCACGGTAGCTTACATCAGTCGCCAAGGGGGCACCGGCAGTGTAGCCCTGGAATCGGAGGCGACGGCTTTGTTCAATTGGGTGCAGACTCGTCTTCCGGCGATCTCAGCAGCCCATATCATGGGCGCAGACAACGTTCAAGCAGATTTTCTCAGCAGAGTGCGGGTGGACCCCGGAGAGTGGGAGCTCAACCCGCAGGTTTACGCACAAATAGTTCATCGGTGGGGTCCGCCCATCATGGATCTCATGGCGACGTTTCAGTCGGCCAAGACGGGGCGCTTCTTCAGCAGGCGACGAGAGCGCATGTCCGAGGGGATCGATGCCCTCATTCAGCCGTGGCCAACGGCCGGTCTTCTTTATGTATTTCCTCCATGGGCTCTGATCGGCCGAGTCGTTCAACGCATCGAGGCCCACAGGGGTCGGGTGTTGTTGGTGGCCCCGGATTGGCCCAGGAGACCCTGGTATGCCGACCTGGTCAGGCTCCGCGACGGCGTTCCTTGGCTTCTGCCCGCGTTGCCAGATCTTCTTCTTCAGGGGCCCTTGCGGATGCTCCAAGTGGGTCGATTCTCGCTTACGGTTTGGCCATTGAGAGGGCTCGGTTAAGAAAGAAGGGTTACTCTACTGCGGTGATTGCTACTCTCCTGCGGGCACGAAAAACGTCCACCACTCTTACTTATGTGCGGGTTTGGAGAATCTTTGAAGACTGGTGCTCCCGGCGAGGGATCCGGGCAGCGACGGTTTCCGTGCCCGTCGTTTTAAGTTTTCTCCAAGATGGTTTTGATAAAGGTCTGGCTGCTAGCTCCCTGAAAGTCCAGTTGGCGGCAATCGCCTGCTATCGCGGCAAAGTTTTGGGCCGTCCCCTTGGGTCTCATCCAGACGTCCGTCGTTTTCTTACGGCGGTTTTTCATTTGCGGCCTTCCCGCAGGATCTTCGTACCTCCATGGGACTTGAATCTCGTGCTGCGGGCCCTGGTTCGTGAACCTTTTGAGCCCCTGCGTAGGGCGTCTCTGAAAGACCTCACGCTGAAGACGTTTTTTCTCGTGGCCATCTGCTCGGCGCGGCGTATTTCTGATCTCCAAGCGCTGTCCTGCAGGGAGCCCTTTTTGTCCTTTTCCCAAGATCGGGTGGTTCTTTGTCCGGTTCCTTCCTTTTTGCCTAAAGTGGTTTCTCCTTTTCATGTGAATCAGGCAGTGTTTCTCCCGGTACTACCTTCTGGCTCCGCCAAGGCTGCGGACAAGGGGCTTCACTGTCTAGATGTTGGTTGCGTGCTTCGTCGCTACTTGAAGGTTACCGAATCTTTTCGTAAGACCGACCACTTGTTCATGCTCTTCGGAGGTGCACGGAAGGGGGAGGCGGCGGCTAAAGCCTCCATTGCCCGATGGCTCAAAGACGCGATCGCCTCCGCGTATCTGTTGCAGCAGCGGCCGATTCCAGAGGGGATCCGAGCCCACTCCACAAGGGCTCAAGCGACCTCTTGGGCAGAGTATAGCCTGGTTCCGCCAGCGGACATCTGTAAGGCGGCTACTTGGTCGTCGTTACATGCTTTCAATATACACTATCGCTTGGATGTGTCAGCCGCTCAGGATTCCTGTTTTGGTTCGGCGGTTCTGCGCGCCGGATGGCAAGGTCCCGCCCGGTGTTGACTGCTCTGTTACATCCCGATTGTGGAGGACTAAACTGGAGGACCGATCAGGAAATGAAAATTACACTAACCTGGTAATTGTAGTTCCTGGAGGGTCCAGTTTAGTCCTCCTTCCCTCCCGAGTATCAGCTGGTTTAGTGCGGCGCGCTTTCCAAACGGGTTGGCTCTGAGACGGTTTCCTCTTTTTCATTCGGTCCTTTTTTGCGGCCGCGCTCTTTGTCAGTGCTATTCCTTCTATCGGATTTTCAGTCAGCTCTCTTGGAATTTTGACTGTGGGCTGTCTTTTTGCTACCGGAGCGTCGCTAGAGGCGCGGTGCAGTGTTCTGGCTTCCTCGTTTGGGGAGGGGGCTGATAGCTTATTGGGGGGAACGAGTTTCTTCTTTAGTATGCATTTTTTTTTCTTACTCTAATGTGTTGCTTCGTTAAGTTTGCTTTGTTACTAGTACACTGGGGGCTTCTGGGAGCTCCGTCTGCATATATACTACGGAAGATTTGATTGGTCCAGTCTCCAGGCTGCAGGAGGAGGTGCACTACCCGATTGTGGAGGACTAAACTGGACCCTCCAGGAACTACAATTACCAGGTTAGTGTAATTTTCATTTATCTCCAAGTTATAATGCCCTGTTCAATGTAATTTCAGTTTGTTCAATGTAAACCGCACTGATGCAGAATAGCGCGGTATATAAGAGAATGTAAATAAATAAATAAATAAATATAAATGACTAATGAAATGGATAAATGAACATTTAACATCACACCTACCTTTATTGAAGACTCTTGTTGGCATATGGAAGACTGCGAGGAGGGGAGAGGGAGGAGGAGAGGTTATTGTTTGGAAGGGGAATCCCCCTCCATAAGGACCTCGGGTATCAAGGCCCTATCCGGGGTTACTTCAAAATGCAGCCAGACACCCAGAGAGAAGATCGGGCACAGGAATTTAGAAAAAAAAGAACAAAACAAGAAGGATCCACAAAAAAAAGCCTCCAGTAAAGGCGCCAGCCACAGCCACTGGAAACAGCACTCTCCCGCTCAGGCAATCTGGAACGCAGAGCTGAGCATGCGTTCCAGAGCCATGTGACAATGGCTGCAGCAGCACGAGCCCCGAAGTCTCAACCAGGCAGCAGAACGATTCTCTCCCCGCCTCCGATTCTCAGCAGCAGAACAACTCCCGGCACTTCTCTCACACACCTCTGATCGCCGATTCTCTCCCCTGCCTGAAATTCTCAGCATCAGCAGAACAGCTCCCGGCACTTTTCTCACCTCACCGGACAGCGCACACACAGATCCCTCAAGTTTGCCAATCAGCAGGGAGCGTCGGAAGCCAGACTCTCACTCCTTGATTACAGTAAGGATCGCTGAAAGCAAAGAGCTCAATCGCAAAAACAAGTACTGTACTGTATTGAGCGCCCCCCCCCCCCCCCCCGGTACGGACCTTTTTAAATTGTACGAACACCGAGCAGATGTATGAGAACCGGGACAAAATTGCAACCAAAAGAAGTCGTCGAAAACCGAAGCTAACGAAAACTGGGGCAAATGAAAACCGAGGTTTGATTGTACATCCCATTGACTTGGTAGAAGGAAAATAACCAATGGAACACTGATACTAGGGTACAAATTATAGTGGTGTGCAAGTCTTGCATAGGCTGCATGATCAAGATATTCTCAGCTTTATTTTGACAATCTTTCCAAATTCTATGGCAGAATCCTGGCTTACTATACTGTTTCGTTGCAGATTTAATTTGGCAGCCATTTCTGCATGCAAAATTACTTATCTGTGAACTTTTGTATGGGTTTAATTAGGAAGCAATGTCCCAGTACAATCAACTGGATTCTGTGTCAAAACGGGATCGAAATGAACCAATAGAATACTGTGCTTTAGCCAATAGGAAGTCATATTTGATAGCCAATCAGTGCATGATATGTTGGCGGCACACAGGGTTTAAATTTAATGTGGATCAACTGGTGTGTATCACATCTAATGCTCAATATCCTGGCATGTGAAGAGGTTGCATTTTCTGTCAATGAAGGACTGGGTCCAGTTGGTGGATCATTTGCATGAGGAAGAGTATTCCAGCCTGCAGATAGAAGCAAAAGGTCTGCTGTAATCAGAGCACAATTGTTCTCATTCTGCAGAAGGAAAAGGAGACTGTAAATATGCAGGATCGACATTGTAGCGGTCAACCAAGAGGGACAACAGGGCCATGATAAGGACATCACTTGGCAACCACAAGCTAACCTCCCTGAGCTTCTGCGGGAATGGAAAGTGGTGGTCTGTTGCAGTTTGCCCTTCCATTGTGTGGAGACAATGCTTGGAGTATGGGTTGAGGGCCTGTAAGGCATGGATGAAGCCGCTACTAATGGTGGAACGGAGAAAGAGACACATTGAGTGGGCATCCAAGTACTCAAAATGGAGCAAGACTGATGGGGAGAAAGTTCTGTTCAGCGATAAAAGCACGTTCTGCATTCTGGATGACCAGGGCACAACTTATGTGAGGTTTCTTCATGAAGAGTACAAACCCCAGAGTGCTTGAATATCTCTGTGAAGCATCCAACCAAGGTCATGATCTGGGGATGCATGGCGGCCAGTGGTGCTGGAATATTCCATATCGTTGATAGGATGGTGAATGCAGAAAAATACATAGGAATTCTGCAGAAGTGCGTACAGCCAACAGCTGAGCAACTATTTCCTGACAGATATTTCTTCCAGGATGACAATGCACCTTTCCACTGAGTGAAAACTGTGGCCAACTGGAAGAAAATAAACTGAGTCCAGACCATTGACTGGTCAGCTCAATGACTCGATCTCAACCCGACTGAGAATCTTTGGTACAAGGTATCAGTTGACCAAGCGAGAGCTGATTGAGTCATTGATTGCAGTCTGGAATCGCATGATAACACAAGAACACATTGTCCAACTGGTCTACTCCGTGCCAGACAGATGTCTGGTAAGAGAGAGATCAAGGACAGTCGGCCCATCAGGTACTAATTACCACCACCAACAAAAAGCAGCCATTTTCAGGGCTACCTAATGAAATTAAGAAAAAAACATGCACACTACCAGCATACACTGAACAGAAAACACAACAAGCTTTTGGGCACACATTGCATCTTTGTACACAGGTTCTCAACCAAATGAACATGGGTATCAAACAATCATAAAAGAACGCTCGCATGATGGCAAATTTGTCAGATTTGTACAAAAGATAAAAGGGAAGAAAATTGCAGAAGGGGTTGTAAATTGTAACGCATTTTGTCCCTGTGATCCAAACAACTAAAAACTGCCAATTTGGCACTTATGCAAGACTTTCACATCACTGTATGTCAAAATAAGACAGATACAATTTGTGAAGGGGTAGCAGCCTTTGTTAAAGATGGTGTAGATCTAAGCAGGGAGAGAAGTCCTGTAGGACACAAAACACACCATGAAATGTTTATAGATAGAAATTCATGTGTGAGCGTGGCACGTATAGTGGTTGGGTATGATGCTATCCACCTGGCCAGGATGAAGCAAGTATAATGAAATGCATAAATTTATAAAGCAAATAAAAGAAGCAACACAATAATGGGAGATTTCAGTTAAGTTTCTAGATGCCATAAATGACTCCATTTTAGAGCAGCTAGTTCTAGAACTAAAGAGAAAGGGGGTTTACTCTAGATTTAATCCTTGCTGTGAAGCAGAATCTAGTATGAGAGGTATCCCTGGCAGGGCCGCTTGACAGTAGTGATCATGCCACCAAATTTCACCTAATTACAAAGAGCAGGGCAATAAAGACAACTGCTGCAGTAGCATTTTATTTATAAAAGAGAACATTACAAACTGAGGAAATTTAGAAAAATAAACTTAAAAGGAGCAATTGCAAAAGTGCAGTATTTGAATGCGGTGTAGATGCTGTTTAAAAACAGGATCATGAAAATTTAGACATTTGGTAGGACAATTGCAAGGGAGTATTTTTGGGGTTTGAGGTAGTGTGGGGGGAGGTGAGATTTTGGTCTGGGGTGTTTGGGAGAATAGAGAACAAGGAGAGGGAGTTTGAAAGGAGTAATTCCCTGACTGTTTCCCTGTATGTAAGTTCCTATGCCATAGAAGCTGGAACCCCTTCACCTGTAGAAATGCATTGGAGTATTTTTGGGTGGGACTTATATTTCTTGAGCCCTTGGTCTGATTTGCCTCATTTTTGTACTGTCTTTTTACTAGTTTTTCTCATATGCCAAGTTTCATACTATTCCATTAAATTTGAGGAGAGTTATTTGGCCTCTGGACGAACAGATTTTCTTGGCCCCTCACCCTTACATAATTTCCAACTTCTGTTAAGAAAGAATAAAAAAACAGAGCAAAGGGCTGCTGGCATGGTTTAATGATGAAGTGAGAGACTGTTACAGCTAAAAAGATGTCTTTTAGTGAATTGAAAGCTGATTCCGGTGAACAAAATGGGAGAGCATAAGCACTGGCAAGTTTCGGTAAGACAAGTCAAAAGAAATTTAAAAAGAGAGTTGTCCAGAGAAGCAAAAACTGAAAGTGCTTTTTCAGATGTATTCAGAGCAAGAGGCCTATTAAGGACTCAGTTGGACCACCAGATGACTCGGTGGTAAAAGAAGTGCTTAGGGAAGACAAGGCCATAGCAGAAAATGTAAATGAATTCTATGCTATGGTCTTTATCAAGGAGAATGCTGGGAAGATATGTATGCTGGAAACCACCTTTGAGGGTGGTTATTCAGAAAAACTAAATCTAATCATGGTGAACTGGAGCAGAGCCTATATGGATTTAGGAAAGGGAAATATTGCCTTACCAGTCTGTGAATTTTTATAAAGTGCTTCCTTATCGTCCCTCCAGTCCAGTCCCGAAACCTCTGGGTTGAGCACCTTCTCCAGCAGCTTGGAGACTGAGCATGTCATCTTTTGATGACTCCCATATAAATACCCGAGGGACTGCCCACAGGCTCCAATTTTACTTAGTCTCCAAGCAGCTGGAAGAGGTGGTGATCCAGGGTGCTGGACTCACTTGAGGGACAGATAAGGAGGTTTAGTTCTTAGGTTATTTAGGCTTGTAGCATTTTGTTTTTAAATTGATGCCTGTCAGTCTGAAGTTCTGTGCAGGAAGGGTTAGACTTGGAGAGCTTCCCCCTTTTTTAACCCCCCTCCCTTCTGCTGGTGGAACAGGGTTGAGGTGCAGAGGCTCCTTTGGCTCCTGGGGCTGATTGAGCCAGCTCCCAAACCCACAGATTGGGTGCGGAAGCCGGTGGAGATTTGTGGAGTGGCAGCAGGTGAAGCAGCGCATCTGGAGTCCTCCCCCCTCCCCGACGCCAAAGCCGCGATTCCGGCTGAGTGCAAGAGGGCAAGACAGACTGCAGATTCGAGAGCAGAGAAAGCAGCGTTTCGGCGGTAAGGTTCATTTTGGGGGGGGGGGCTATTAGCTGTGCGGGAGCGAAGGCGGAGGCTGTTAAAAACCGTCGAATGAAGGGTGCGATTAGCAAGGACAGGCCCTACCGTGTGGCAGCAGCGCGGGAAGTTCAGCGGAGCGGTTTGCTTTTCTTTCCCTGGTTATCCTCGGCAGTTTTTACCTTCCCCTAGGTGTCGGATGGCTGCAACTTAAGTGTTCTTTTTGAGATTTTGGCTGTATGTTACTCCAGGGGTACTCCAAAAAAAACCAAAAAAACACCTCGGGTTTTACTTGCTAGGAGGACCTTTGATTAAGTAAGTGAGGACAAGGCCCTGCAGGGCTGGTGGCAGTTAGTCCCTATCTGTTGGTGGAGTATGCCTTCCAGACCCCAATGCCTGATGTGTGGTACTCTGCGAGGGGCTGTGTCGGAGGCAGGCATTTGTAGGGGATGTGCTCAGGAGGCAGCCTCTATGGAGGGAAGCCCTAGGGGACAGTTCGGAGCGACAGAAGGTGACAGCTCAGGTTGGGGAGCAGCAGGATTCACTGTCCTTGCTCTTGCCAGCGCAGGAAGCGGTACCTTGCACCTCGGCCAGTCCCGGTCTTTCCCTCCGGCAGACCCTGTGTCAGGTGGGGGCACCGGGGGGTTTCTCACTTGGGTTTGTACTGTTGCTCCACCAAGCTTTTTATCTGCGTCAGGGTCATGGCGCTATTTCCACAGGGGCAGTGCGAGGGGAGAAGCGAGTGGGTGCCCCTGTGGGGGTGGGGGCAGGTCGAATCCCCGCGAAGAAGCACAGACCCTATGGGGAGGGGTCAGAGCGTTCCCCGCTTGCTCTCCACTACCAGAGGTTTTGGAGGGAGAGAACCTGGAGGTTGGTGAGCTCTGGGAGCGAGAAGAGCAGGCGAGGGTGTTCCGGGTGTTTTGCCGGGAGGAGTTACCAGCGCTCATCTCAGAATCCCTCAAGGCTCTTGATCTGTACCACGGCGCCTCTGGTGGAGAAGGAAATGTTGGAAGATCCCTTTATTCAGGCGGTGTGTAAAACACAGTGTGTTCCCAGTACATAGAGTGATCTGGCAGATGATCCAAGAAGAATGGGATATGCCAGAAGTGGGCCTCAGGGGCTCAAGGGTGATGTCTCGGCTCTATCCCTTGTCCAACATAAGAGCATAAGATATGCAATACTGGGTCAGACCAAGGTCCATCAAGCCCAGTATCCTGTTTCCAGCAGTGGCCAATCTAGGTCATACTACCTAGCAGTATCTCCAAAAGAGACAGGTTCCACAATGCTTGTATTGGGTCAAGTATTGATATCCTGGGTCCCTTTTTAATAATGGTTTATGGACCTTTCCTCCAGGAACTTGTCCAAACTTTTTTTTAAACCCAGCTACACTAACAGCTCTTACTACATCCTCCGGTAACAAATTTCAGAGTTTGATTACACGTTGAGTGAAAAAATATTTTCTCTTATTTTGTCTGTTTACCCTGTAGCTTCATTACATGTCCCCTAGTCTTTCTATATTCTGATAGCATAAACAATCGATCTACGTTTATCCGTTCCACTCCATTCATTAATTTATAGACTTCTATCATATCTCCCCTCAGCCGTCTCTTTTCCAGGTTGAAGAGCCCTAACCTTTGTAGCCTCTCTTCATAGGAGTAGCCTTCCATCCCCTTTACTATTTTGGTGGCTCTTCTCTGTACCTGTTCTAATAACGCTATATCCTTTTTAAGATACAGCGACCAGAATTGCACACAATATTCAAGGTGCGGTCGTACCATGGAACGATACAGAGGCATTATAATATCCTTTGTTTTATTTTCCATTCCTTTCCTTATGATACCTAGCATTCTATCTGCTTTCTTGGCCGCCGCTGCACACTGGGCGGAGGGTTTTAACATGTTATCCACGATGACTCCTAATTCTTTTTCCTGGGTGGTGGTTCCCAATGTGGAACCTTGCATCGTGTAACCATAGTGTAGGTTGTTCTTTCCTAGGTGCATAACTTTGCACTTGTCCACATTAAATTTCATCTGCCATTTGGATGCCCAGTCTTCCAATTTATCCAGATCCTCCTGCAGTTTTCCACAGTCCTCTTAGGTTTTAACAACTTTAAACAGTTTTGTGTCATCTGCAAATTTGATAACCTCACTAGTTTTTCCCTTTTCCAGGTCATTTATGAATATGTCAAAGTAGCAGACCCAGTACAGATTCCTGGGGTACTCCACTATTCACCTTTTTCCATTGGGAAAATTGACCATTTAGCCCTACCCTCTACTTTCTATCTTTTAACCAGTTCCCGATCCACAATAGTACACTGCCTCCTATCCCAAGACTTTTTAGTTTTGCAAAAAGTCTCTGAGACCGCAAACTCTTTCGGCTGCCTAAGGTGGATGTAGCGGTGTCATCGGTCATCAAGAAGACAACGATTCCAGTGGAAGGCAGTGCGGTGCTTAAGGACATCCAGGATCGAAAGTTGGACACTTTGTTGAAGCAAGTCTTTGATAGGCATGCCCTTTTTCTTCAGGCTTCTATTTGTGGGGCCTGGGTCGCTAGAGCCTGCCTCAGATGGTCTCAGTGTTTACAGCAGGAGGAGCTGCCTGCGGAACAGGCTGGGGAAGCAAGGTTTAACCAGTTTCAGAGGGGAAGGTTCCTTCCATAGGCCAAATGTTTTGAGGGTTTCAGGGAGCTGGCAGAGATTTTGCGGCCTCCTCGCCCTCAGGGCTCAAGAAATCACAATGAAGCAAGGAGGGCCCAGGTGGGGGTACAGCCCATGGGGGGGGGGGAGTCTGCAGGATTTTTACCCTGTCTGGGCCCAAATTACGTCCGACCAGTGGGTGCTCGAAGTCATTCGGGAGGGTTACGCTCTGGAATTCGAGCACCCATTGGCTGATTAGTTCATTCAGTCCCCTTGCAAGGCACCGGCCAAGCAGGCAGTGGTGGGGGGATACCTTGCAGCGGCTGCTGGAGTTCAGGGCCATGGTTCTGGTTCCTCCGAACCAGTATGTCAGCGGTCAGTACTCCATTTATTTCGTGGTGCCGAAGAAGGAAGGGTCCTTTCGTCCGATTATAGATCTCAAGCAGGTAAACCGCTGTCTGAGGGTACTCAATGCCCACTTTTTCAAGAGCAACGGCAGCATCTGAAAGATGTATAGCCACTTTGCGACCACAATCATCTGGTAAAGAGAAGCTCTACCCATTAGGGACAATGGCAGTGGCTCCCAGCTACCTTAACCTATCCAATGTAAGGCACAACTACTGAGCAATGTTGAGAGTATAACTTTGAAAGATTCTTAAGGACACGTACTCCCAAATAGTACAAAGAGGACTCCGCATGCCTCAGAGGGAACTCACACCCCATTCTACCTCCATACCACAATGTGGGGACATTGCTTCAAACTTAAGTTCAATTTAAGTCCAGACATCTCTGCAAATGCTGAAATTAACCCCACAGCATTCACAAAGACTCTACTGGGTTAGTTACCAGCAAAAGAATGCCACCTGCAAATGCCAAACACTTAACCTCCTGAGCCCCCAATCGCACACTCCAGACTTGCTCCAAAGGTTTTAGGGACTGTAACAAAGGCTTTAAAAGTAGCAGAAAAAGTAGAAATAAAAGGAGGCATCCCTGGCGAGTCCCCTAGCTAATGGGAAATGTGGTGAGACATGCCCGTTCAGCAACACAGTTGCTGAGGGACTACTGTACAAAGCCTGCTATGTATCCAGGAAGAACACGCCCAAATCAAAATGTGTCAAACCATGGACAACAAACTCCATTCTACTCTATCAAAAGCCTTTTCGGTATCAAAGCTAACAAAAAGAATGGAAACTACCTGCTTCTTTACATTAGTCATTGCTACCAGAAGTTTAAGTACATTAATTACCACTTGACGATCCTTAACAAAATCACCTGCTCCACTGCTACAAGCGAGGGAAGGCATCAGACACAACTTATCAGCCTAAATTTTGGCCACAACTTTTAACTCCACATTTAAGAGAAATGGGCCAATAAGACTGGCAGCAAGGGATCTTGCCCCTTCTTAGGGATAATAGTGATTAAAGCTTGATTAGTACCTTGAGAGAATTGTCCCTTGTGAATGGCAGCAGGATCATCATATGACTCTAATGATCCAGGCAGATGCATCTGCAGAATATGATAGAATTCTCCACTAAAACTGTCTGTCTGGTCTCAGGGCCTTATTCAGAAGCAGCGTCTTCAAAGCTTTCTGAATTTCAAAACAAAAAAATCGGCACACACAGCTGAGTGATATCTTGATGTGTCAAGGTCGGAAGGCCCAAGCCAGCCCACCAGAAACTCACCTGCACAGTAAGAATCAGTCTGTACTTAAGATGAATATAGAGTGATGTAAAAGTCTCAAAACACAACAGCCATATCAACCACATGCCTAACTATACGACCTACAGTGTTTGGAAGTCATCCAGGTAGCTGCTTGGCATGATTAGTTAAGCCCATTTTGAGCCTTAAGTTGATGGTAGCTGTCCAGATTTATGGAGTTTAAATTTGTGAAAGGCAATCTGTCTCAGA
Organism: Ichthyophis bannanicus; assembly: GCA_033557465.1. Lineage (NCBI taxonomy): Eukaryota > Metazoa > Chordata > Amphibia > Gymnophiona > Ichthyophiidae > Ichthyophis > Ichthyophis bannanicus. Next base: position 278,014,849 of record CM066032.1, on the reverse strand, counting down.
TTGCTTTCAAACAAATCATTCAGTGCTTTCTGCGTTTAAAAAAAAAAAAAAAAAGCCCTTTGGTTGACACATATAGGGCAGAAATTAAAATAAGAATATAAGAAATGCCATACTGGGTCAGACCAAGGTCCATTAAGCCCAGTATCCTGTTTCCAACAGTGGCCAATCCAGGTCACAAGTACCCAGCAGTTTCCGAAAAAGACAGGTTCCATAATGCTTGTATCGGGGCAAGCAGTGGATTATCTCTGTCCTCTTCAATAATGCTTTATGGACCTTTCCTCCAGGAACTTGTCCATACCTTTTTAAAACCCAGCTACACTAACAGCTTTTACTACATCCTCCGGTAATGAATTCCAGAGTTTGATTACATGTTTAGTGAAAAATTATTTTTTCTTATTAGTCTTAAACAGCTTACACTGTAGCTTCATTACATATCACCTAGTCTTTCTACTTTTTGATGGCATAAAGAATATATCTACGTTTACCTGTTCCACTCTATTCATTACTTTATTAGACCTCTATCATAGCTCCCCTCAGCTCTTTTTTTCCAGTCTCCACTTCTTCTGGCGCAATTTTACCTCTAATTGAAAAATGGAAGCAGTCAGCTTTTTCTTCCAAGGCAAAGCCTAGGCGATTCTCCTCCCCCTCCCCCAGACAGCTGCAACGTCATCCCAGAAGAGGGTAGAAATGCCCACGTGCTGATGGTTATCGCAGAACTTTTTCCTTAGTGAAAAGGAATCCTCAAAGAAGCATCAGGGTAAAGATACACAAAACTGAAGTGATCCACACCCAATTCCATCTCTGTCCATATCAGTGTATGGCCAGAGATTTTTTAGCGGGCTGATCTGAGTTGACAGGATTACAGAAAGAAGATCCCTAGAAGCCATACATAAGAAGTTCTGAACATAGACCCATATGCTTATGTATCAAGAGCACACTGTAAGGGATGAAGAATGCGCCAGGCATCCACTAGATCCAGCTGTTCACAAAGATATGGCAGCCCAACCTGGGAAACCCAGTGTATCCTTTTTGATTTCCCAGAGCAGTCCATATCCTCATCCATATAACAGTCACCAGCCAAAACAATGAGGAGATGCCACAGAGTAACACGCTCCTGGTATAGTCCCTGTAAAAATGCTTGACCAAAAACAGGAGCATATATAGAGGCTAAAATGAAGTCTCTGCCCATGACTTGAAATTTCAGAAAAATATAATACCCCTCTGGGTCTCGGATCACATCCATAACCTGATACTGTAGCGATTTGGCCATCAAAATAGTCACTTCTGCTCAGTGTTGAAGTGTGAAGGCAGATACACCACACCAGCCTTACCCCACTTCAATTTCTGATGCTCTGAGTCTTTTAGTCTGGCCTCCAGACTAAACACCCATACACAAGGACTTATTTCCTGCTTGTTCATGGAGAACTTCTCAAATCTTGCAAATGTTAGAGATTTTAACATTTGCAAGATTTGAGAAGTTCTCCATGAACAAGCAGGAAATAAGTCCTCGTGTATGGGTGACATCACTGACTGAGCCCCACACGGAACACTCCCCAGCTTCCAAAGGAAGCTTTTGGGTGGTATGCCGCGCATGCGTGCCTGCCTTCCCTGCCAGCCACAGCACCATTTTCTCCAGTCATCTTTTTTTCTGCTGAGCCCATAGGACATGTTCCTGCAGTCCGGAAAAAAAGTTTTAATTTATTGCCCTTGTGGCTGAATTTTGCTTATTTTTTCACCCGCATGTCTGTTAGTCTTTTTCTTACCCTTTGGGTGTGTATTTTCTGTAGGGTTATTTGGGCTTAATGCTGTCAAGTTTTCAGAATTTTAAGTAATCCTTCCTGTTAAACCACGCATTTGGACTGGGTGTCTTCTAGCAACGTGGTGGTGTGCTCCTTTGGTGGACCAAATGTGGCAAGACCATTTCTGCCACTGACCATCAATAATTGGTTCTTGCAATGCCTTGGACCTGACCACCAACCGGCGTCCTGCGAACTCTGCTTGTAGATGATGCGTTGAAGGCTGAAGGGTCGGGAAAAGCAGGAGTCCCTTTTTGGCTCATCCAATTCAGTATCCTCAGGCCCGACCCCCCCCCCCCCCCTCTCATCCATGCCTCAGGTGGCCAAGGGAAAAGAACAGAGGACTCAGTCGGAGCAGAAAGGTTAGAGTGGAGAGAGGCATCCCTCTGCAGACATCTTATCCACGTCAAAAGGGGAGCACAAGGAAAAAATCCACATACAGCACCATTGCAGCTGCTCTAGGTGCGAGATGGACAGTGAGGGCTGGGAACGGCCAGCTAAGCTTCCCTGGTGGGAAGATCCGACATGACCCGAATGGTGGAGTCCATTCCCAGTGCCCAGAAGGGCTGCCGGATGTCTTCTGATGCTGCTATCATTGTGGAATCCCCACTCGGTTCACTAGTGATGGCATCAGCATCCACTTTGATTATGGTTCTGGAAGAACACCTACAAGCCTTCGAAGCTCACCTGGCAGCAGTGGAAGCACTGCAGAACACAGGCTTTGTGTAGCGGAGCTTGTCATCACCACACTCCTTCCAGCCAATCCTAGAAACCCTTGCCCTACCCACCATGGCTGGGATATTGGGTGGGAGACCAGTATCGACACTGGTGGTCAGAGCCATCTCCCTTTCCAGTGTGTTGGAGTCCGAGGCCCTGGGGCATCGGTGTTCTGGGTGTAGGAGGGACCTCTCCTGAGCCACATGGTTGACTTCCTCTCAGAATCGGAATCGGAAACCAAAGTGGAATTGACAGTGTCGGATCTTTGGGCCAGGATCTCTATCCAACCCCTCGCCCCCTCTGAATCAGTGGAAGTCGCCCCTGGAAGACACATCCTTTCAGGATTTTGTTCAGGATCTGGCCAAGGCCATCCCCTTTTCTCTGGATTCAGAAGAGGAACAGAGGGCTGAGGAACTGAGACTCCCCCAGTACCCCTCAGCCCCTCGTGAGGCAGTGACTGTTCCTGTCCACCATGTCCTGCAGAGGCTGTTACTGCGGCTATGGGAGGCATCGTTCACTCTGTTTCTCCAGGACCAAGCAGGAAGTCAGTCCTTGCATATGGGTGACGTTGATGCCAACGGAGCCCTCGCAGAAGCATCTCCCCAGCTTTCAAAGAAAGCCTTTAGAAGATGCCACCACACATGCGTGGTGCCCTTCCCGCCCAAGGGTGCCATTTTGCTCAGTCTCCCTTTTTTCTGTGGAGCCTTAAATTTTTCTTCGTGTGTTTTTTGTACTTTTCGGCCTGTGCCAGCTCCTTTCCTGCCTGACACCTGTTGCTGTCGTACTGAGCCTCAGAAAACCCTTTTGTCTGTCTTTTCCATCGCATCACTTTCACGCCTTTTTCAACTGCTGGCCATGTCTAGGGAGACCTTTTTGCTCCAATGACAACTAGCTTTAAAAGTGATCAGTGCTAAAAAAAAAAACATGTCTCACCAGCACTCATGATTGTTGCCTCCGGTGTCTGGGCACCGACCATGACCCGGAAGAATGCTCCCTGTGCAAGAGAATGTCCGCTATGGCCATATAGAGTCATCGGCTTAAGCAGGATGACATCTTCCACAAGGCAGATTCAGCCCGTTTCCCCGGTAGCCTCATGCTCAAAGACCCCGCACGGACGCTCACTCTCGTAAGGCCCCTGCGGTCCCTCTGTGGGCTCACGGACACTCCGAGCAAGGGTCCCCAGAGTGTGAGTGTACGAAGACGACCTCAAGGGCCTCATCCAGGGAGGGGACAAACATGGGAAGTCCCGTTCCCGGTCCCTCAGTCTCCGAAGAGCCTCAGAGGAACCAGAGCAGGAGCGTTCTCAGACATTGCCCAGAGCTGATGTTCTGGCCTCCGCCGACAGACTGCAGTCTCCCGAAGCCCATCCCATCGAGGACCTCCTCGACATCTGACCCAGTCACTCCGTGGTCGGTTTCCATAGCTGCTACCCCCGAGTGGGAGGCTCGTATTTGGCCTTAGAGCGCAGCATTTCTGCATTCCTCACCTCCCAGTGGGCACAGACCCCAGCCCTGCCGAGACTGCAGTGACCTCAACATAGAGGACTTCCCAGGCCACCGATGCGATCTCCGAGAGCAAGATGCCTCAGGCAGATCCCCGGCGAGGGTCTCGTTCTCCCTCCCAGTCCTCGGGAGCGAGGTTTTTGCAGGCAAGCGCCTTTTACTCCAGCCATTCCCTAGCCTTGAAGCATCCAAGACCAGAACTAACAGCTCTCTTGTAGCCGTAGGATCTCAAATCCTCTGATTACTCCAACTGGGAGTCTGACATTGAGACATCACCGGAGACTCTGGTTCACGAAGACCTTCCCTTGGACCCTTTCCACCAGCTGCCAAGTGCCAATCCCCTCCCGAGGACACCTCTTTCCTCGAGTTTCAGGCACATGGCACAAGCACTCTCCCTCATGATGGAATCGGAGGAAGACCATCGTACGGAGGAACTTGACATCTTCCAGTATGAGGCACCACCGAAGGAGACCTTGATGGTCCCAGTCCTCTCTATCCTCACCCGGCTCCTCTTCCGGATGTGGGAGACCACGACCTCTGTGCCCATCATGAGTCGGCAATTAGACACGATGTACCGGTGCCAGCGGGAGCCAGATTTTGCAAGGCGCAACTCCCCCACGCCTCCATGGTGGTTGTCGGTCATGCGCCAGCAAAAAAAAGTTCCAAAGACACTCTGCGGTGCCCCCGGGCAGGGAGTCTCATGCCCTTGATACCCTTGAGCAAAAATGCTACCAGGGCTCAATGCTGGCATGCTGTATACAGGCTTACCAACTCTACATCGGCATGTTCCTTCGGGACCTGGCCAAAGAGCTTGGGGGGTTCGCCACTGGCCTCGATGGGGACCACATCTGGCGTTTCCAGGCTCTTTTGAAATTTGTTGTGGAGTGCTCCAAGTACTTGTCCCGAGCCACTTAAGACTACTTCGAATCATTCCTGCGGTACTTCCTATGGATTTGTTCAAGAAATATCTTCAGGGGTCTCTTTTGGTTCCGCCTGACTTGTTTCCTCCTATTTTGAAAGCCTACATTTTGCCAGTGGGCAGGAAAGACGGGAAGATGGCAGTTGGGACTTTAGAAATGGATTTTCTTAATGTCTCAGCTCTTCTACAATCACCTAAGGAAGATGAACTGCCTGTCTCCACTGTGTTAGTATCATTTGCTTTGTCATCAGATAGAGAGTGGATTCTCAAGTTATACTATAAAAAGAGAGCTAATTTGTTTATGGGTAAAAAAATATTGCTTTTCCCTGATGTTGCCAGAGAAACTCAGAAGAGACATAAAGCTTTTTTACTTTTGCGTCCTTTGGGTGATTCAGATGGGGGCATCCTTTGTATTGAGATTTCCTTGTAAATGTATCATTGTTTTCAAATTATATAAGTGTTTTCTTCCAGCCTGAAGATTTGTTCTCCTTCATTAGCACTCATATTGTTACATCTTCTCCTTCCTGAGCCGTTCCTCATCTGTTTGTAAGATGTTCTTGGGCCTCTGCCGTCCTCTTTTTGTGGGTAATATTGTTAACTTGTGAGTACTGAGGGGTCTCCTGCCCTCAGTATCCTTTATTTTTGTTGCTCCCCTCCATTATTATTGAGGACTATTGATACTCTTGTTAATTCGTCTCCTATTTTGTTTTTTGTATTCTTTTTTGTGCCAGTTTGTATCTTTGCTGTCCAAGCAGTGTTGGTTGATATTTTGTAAAAATTAATAAATATAAAATTTAAAAAAAAAAGACTGCTTCAAATCCAATGTGAGAGTGGCCGGCATCGGCGCCCGACACCAAGCTTGACTCCAGTCGTCCGATCTCGAGCAATGGGTGCAAGAAAAACTTCTTGACATCCCGTCCCTCGAACAGCTCTTCTGCAAGTCGATGGAGAACAAGACGGCTGAAATTGAGAGAGTATGTCACTCGGACTTGGCTCTCGAAAGAAGCCGCAGGGGAAGAAACCCCTTTTCCTCAGAAAGGTCAGCCGTACTGGGGCTACCCTCCTTACCCTGCCATTCAGATCCCCCAGCAGGGTCCCCAGAGCAAGGGAATGGGCCAGGGCCCGTGCAAGCCCAAGGGCCAAAAAAACCAGATGCCAGCCCCAGCTCAGCCTGTATCAGGGTTTTGATGCCATCAGCATAGTCCCTCTTCCACCGGAGGACCAGCTTTCTACAAGTGGATGCCTGGTCCACTTTGCCCATTGGTGGACCTCCAACACCACAGACTCCTGGACACTTCAGATGGTCAGGGAAGATTACCTCCTGCACCAGGTACCTCCACCTTTTCTTTCCCAGGGAGCCTACTCTGTCGTCCCCCCCCTGCACCAGGCCCTGCTACTACAAGAACGCCCAGTTCTTTTGAAAGACAGGGCTGTGGAGCTCGTACCTCCCCCCTCGAGAGGGCAAGGTTTCTACTCCAGGTACTTCTGGTCCCAAAAGGGACAGGAGGCCTGAGGCCCATCCTGGACCTGAGAAACCTCAACAAGCTCCTGGTGCGGGAGAAGTTCAAAATGCTCTCCCTTGAAACACTCTTGCCCTACCTTCAGCAGGGAGATTGGCAATGCTCCTTGGATTTGAAGGACGCTTACATCCACATCCTTATCCATCCATATCACAGAAAATACCCGAGGTTCATGATCGGGGCGACCACTACCAGTACAGGATACTTCCCTTCCCAGTGTCTGGCAGTGATGGCGGCCTATCTCCGCCTCCAAGGGGCCTTCATCTTCCCTTACCTCGACAACTAGTTGGTAAAAGGGGACATGGCCTCGGAGGCCAATCAGGCCACCGGCCGCACCATTCAGGTCTTGCAGCACCTGTGCTTCATAATAAATCATCCTAAATTTCACCTCACCCCGACTCAAGCACTGGAGTTCATTGGGGCCCGCCTAGACACTCCAGGCCAGAGCTTTCCTCCCCCTAGACAGGTCGGATTGCCTCATGGCCCTCGCAGCCGAGGTACAGCGGCACCGTGCTGTTGACCCAATCACTGCTTCAGCTCTTGAGCCACATGGCCTCCACAGTCCATGTGGATCCTGATGCACATCTCCACATGCACGTGGCTCAGTGGTGCCTCCATTCCCAGTGGACCCAAGCCACGGGCCGACTCTGGGACAGAATCAGTGTCTCACCAACTGGCGGAGTCCCTCACCTGGTGACAGGATACTCAACACCTGCAAGCGGGCATGCCCTTTCAGTTCCCGAACTCCCAGAAGGTTCTCACAATGGACGCCTCCCTGATGGACTGGGGCACAATAAGAGTGCCAGGGGGCCTGGTCCTTCAAGGAGAGCCAGCAGCAGATCATTCTGCTCGAGCTCAGAGCAGTCTTCCTTGCCCTAAAGGTTTTCAAGCACCGCCTACAGCACCAGTCGGTGCTCATCCAGATGGCAATCAAGTCATGATGTTCTGTGTGAACAAGCAGGCTGGCATAGGTTCCTACTACCTTTGCCAGGAGGCTGTGGCCCTCTGTTGCTTTGTGACCAGCCACGGGATGCTCCTCGGGGCGGTCTACCTACTGGGCCAGGACAGTGCCTTAGCAGACAGGTTGAGCAGGGAACTCCAGCCGTATGAGTGGCGCCTGGACCCCAAGGTGACCCTTGGGCTTTTCCGGCTATGGGGCCTCCCCAGCCTGGACCTCTTTGCCAGCCCAATCAATATTCAGCTGCCCCATTTTTGCGGCCCCAACCCCACCCTTCCCGGGTGGCAGCAGACACCTTCCTCATCCCATGGTTGAGTAGCCTACTGTACATCTTCCCTCCCATACCCTTGATAGCTTGGACCCTCTTCAAGGTCTAGTGAGACAAGGCATCGGTAATCCTCATAGCCCCGCGGTGGCCCAGACAACCCTGGTTCCCCTTGCTGCTCCATCTCTTGACTGAGTTCCTGGTCCCTCTCGGGAGCTTCCCGGGACTCTTGACAGAAGAGGAAGGCTCGATCCTCCATCCCAACCTGGGTTCTCTATCTCTCACAGCATGGTGGCTGAACAGGTCGCCCTAGCCCCCCTAAACCTCTCTAAGAAGGTGGAGGAAATCCTTCTGGCCTCTCATAAGGACTCCATGAGATGGGCCTACACCTTCAAGTGGCGCCAGTTCTCCATGTGGTGCACAGAGCACTGAGTGGATCCTTTTTCCTGCCCAGTGCATTCGGTCCATCAATATTTCCTCCACCTCTTGCAGTCTGGACAATCCCAACTCTGTCAGGGTACATCTGAGCACACTGTCCATGAACCACCATCACATGGAAGGCAAACCTTTATCCGTGCAGCCCCTCATCACCAGACTTATGCGGTGCTTGTTGCTCTCCAAAACCCCCTATTCGGCTGCCCCCAGCAGAATGGGATCTCATTGTGGTTCTAGCGCAACTTACCAAGCTGCCCTTCAAGCCCTTGACTACCTATACCTTACGCTGCCTATCCTGGAAGGTTGCCTTTTTAGTGGCACTCACCTCTGCCTACAGTGTCAGTGAGCTCCAGGCCTTGGTGGCCGCGCCACCCTACACCAGATTCTAGAAGAACAGGGTCATGCTCTGCACTCACCTTAGGTTTCTCCCAAAGGTGGTCTCTGACTTCCACCTCGATTAGGAGGCAGTGTTCCCTACCTTCTTTCTGTGGCCTCACACCGACTCTGCATTGGCTATCTTCCATACCCTGGACTGCAAACGAGCCTTGTCCTACCTGCAATGGACCCATAAAGCCCCACAGTTTTTCATTTCCTTCGACCCCAGCTATCTGGGGCAGGCTGTCACCGAGTGGACCATATCCATCTGGGTGGTGGACTACATCACCTTTGTTGAGCTGACATTCCTGTGGAGCACCAAATCACGGCACACAATGTTCGGGCAATGGCGACCTCTGTCGCAAGCTCTCCCTGGACTACTACTTGTTTTGACAAATTACTGCTCTGAAGAAGTGACCACCGTTGCATTTGTAAGGCAAGCTCTCCCTGGACACTGTTATCCTCAGTCTGTCAGCGGATTCGCCTATGGCTGCTCATGGCCTAGTCAGGCTGTGCCTTTTTCATACCAGTCCTTGGTAGCCTGGAGCTGGGGAGTCCCATATGTGAAGACTGACTTCCTACTTGTTCCTGGAGAAAGTGTAGTTACTCACCTGTAACAAGTGTTCTCCAGGAACAGCAGGAATCGGTCCTCACAACCCTCCCTCCTTCCCTTGGAGTTGCTATTCATTTTGGCCATCTTCTTGGGCTCTAGCTATGGCACCTGACTAAGATGGCACCCTTGGGCGGGAAGGGGACCACACATGCGTGGTGGCATCTCCCAAAGGCTTTCTTTGAAAGCTGGGGAGATGCTTCCATGAGGGCTTCATCGGCATCAGTGTCGCTCATATGTGATGACTGACTCCTGCTGTCCCTGGAGAACACCTTTTACAGATGAGTAACAATGCTTTGACACAAAGTAGCATATAGGAAGATCATATCATCAATACAATGCAACCAAGTTTCCAAGACCAAGAACCAATTGAATTTTTTTTTATAATTTTTCCCTTTCCTCCCTCCCTCCCCTCCCCCTCCCTCTTACCACCCCACTCCCAAAGGTAACCGTGTCTGATGTGCACCTGCAGAATCCACCTCACAAACCATACCCCCCTATTCTTCCTCCCTCCCCGGCATAGAGTGCAGACTCAAATCACACAACATCCACCTTTCTCCCCTGTCTCACTCTCGCCTAACCCCTTCAGAATGTGATCATGGCCAGGCTATAATCATGTGAAGGTAGAGACTGCAGATACTTTTCTCTCACCAACGTGAATTTCACCATGCACTGCGGGGACCCACCTGTATCCCTTTGCTCCATAAGCAGCAGCTCAAGCAAGGCATTCCACCATTACCGAGGGCCCCTCAGCGGACAGCCAGTACTGCATGATCATTTTTTTCCTAGTCCAAAGCATCTCATACTACCCCTTAATGCCACTGACTTCTAGGGTTCAGAAATGACCGCCCTAGCATTCCCCCTCCCCCCAAACTTCCTGTCTTACAATATTCTGAATGAAGACTAACACCCTGTCTCAAAACCTTTGGACCTGCAAACACAACCACACCATGTGCCCCAGAGTACCCTCCCCTTCCCCACACTTCACACACATTGGCGAGGGCTCAACTCCTGCCCGATATGCCCTGACCTTTTGAAAAATACACCCTCAGCAACAGTTTATATTGACATTCCCAAAGTCAGACACTACACACCACTCCTGAAACACGGGCCAAGCAGGCCCAGAGGTTCAGCCCCTCCACCCAGTCACCCAATTCCACCCTCTATCAAGCTTGAAAGTTATCAAAATTTACTTCTGCTGCTTCTCTTCATTTAGTTTTCTGCACTGCTGAGATGTTCAACTTCCAATCCTCCTCTAAGCCCCACATATACTGCAATTTGTTCTCATACTCCATTTGTAAGTTCTCCCTTGGTAGGGAACCTATACCGTATATATAGTTATTTATTTAACAGATTTTCTATACCACTTTATCCTACGGTCAAGGCGGGTTACATTGAAACAAAACTGGATAATTGTAACAGGGTAAAGAACTTGGAGAGAAGTTAATAGTAGGGGGGAATAGTGTTTAAGGGGGTAAGGGAGACTGGGATGAGGTGAGAGGGATGGAGGTAGTTGCATAAAGATATATGGTAGGCTGTAAATAGGTGGGTCTTGAGGGCCTTTCTGAATGTGAGCAAATCTTTTGTGGTCTGGAGTTTGTAGTGTTGCAGCTGAAGGAACACGGAGGCATCCCTATCACACAATACATAGGCCTCCTTCAAATGGTCAAAGATTAGCAACCTCCCTTGGTCATCTAATACCTGACCCACTCATCTAATTCCCCCTCCCCCCACTTCTGAAACCCTCTAATCTGCCACCCCTGGGGAAACGCCACATTTCCTTGTAGTGGCAAATACACACTCACTCTGGGATCTTGCTGCAACAACATACACCAAAAGCACGAGACTTTCCTCATTGACACCAAAATGCAGGAGGAATGAGGCACCTTGGGATTTTCTCCAAGGGGGTATGAAGCAAAGAAAACAAATTCAGTGGGTGTCCCCATGCGCATTCAAGCTTGAGGGGAGTTTTGTCAGATTCCAGTGCTACCCAATCCCACAGATATATCGTCAAACAGGCCACATTATATAGGTGCAGATTCGGCAGACCCGTGCCTCCCTGCTTCCAACCCTTTCCCAGATAGACATAAGGGATGCGGGTTCCCCCCCCCCCCCCCAGCAAAATGTCAAAACCAAGCAGCTCAAGGGCCTGCAGGTCCTAATGAAACAAATACAGTGGCAACATTTGAAACATGTAGAGCCATTTGGGGAATAATACCATCTTATACAGACTAATCCACTCCAGTAAGGACAGAGGATAGATTTTCCAAACTCCCAAGATTTCCTTAGTATATTCCAACAAAGGTCGCACATTACTACCATACAGGTCCTGAGGCTCTCCAGTAATCAGGACCACCAAATATTGAAAGGATCCCTCTGCCCAATGTAATGAGAGCTCCCCCTTCCATTCCCTAGCTCTAGTGCCCAGGCCAACACTTCTGATTTTAAATAGTTTAACTTCAGTCCCGAGATATCGCCAAATCTCGGAAAGTCTTCCATTAATGCTTTTAAAGAATCCTTAGGGTCCAACAGGTGCACCAGGATATCATCAGCAAAGGCAACCACTTTAACTGCCTGCTGCCTAATCTGCATCCCCCCCCCCCCCAATATCGCCAGGCATCTTTAAATACTACATAGCAACAGGTCCAAACTTAGGATGAACAACAGGGCCTTCACTGCCCTCCGAAAAACCTTTCCAATCCCAAAACTCTTTAGCACAGTGAAAAGCTGGGTTCGCTCCCAGTCCACCTAATCAAATGCCTTTTCAGCATCAAAACTGACCAACAATGATGGGGTGGACTGGGAGTGAACCCACTCTAAGGAAATCAAAATCCTATTCACATGCTTAATCCCATACCTCCCCCTCACAAATCTGACCTGGTGCTCAGACACCAGGTCTGGGGCAAATGCCACCAGGTGATCAGCCAAAATCTTGGAGTAGACCTTCAAATCATAATTTAAAAAGGAAATAGGTTGATACAAAGTGACGTCCATTGGATCTTTTTCTGGTTTTAAAGTTAATGTAATATTTATTTTTTTTATACCGCGCTCTTTTAGAATCAGTGCGGTTTACATGTATACTAACAGGTACTTTTTTTTTTTTATTCCATTGTCCCCGAAGGGCTCACAATCTAAGTGTACCTGAGGCAATGGAGGGTTAAGTGGCTTGCCCAAGGCCACAAGGAGTGGCCATGGGACTAGAGACCCCAGTCCCTCCAGCCTGAGGTTGCTTGTCCCCATGTGGGAATTGAACCCCCGGCCTGAGGTAACCTGTCCCAACCACTGAGCCACTCCTCCCTCCATATTCATATCCATAGTCCATATTCATTGTGGGTGCCACCTTAGAAGTCTGCATCATCTCATTATACAATAATTCCAATGTGGGAGAAATCCCCTCCTCCCCCCCCCCTCCCGAATTGATCACACCCAAATGATCTCCTCCAAAGTAATAGGGGTACCTAAGCACACCCATACCTCCTCACTCAGTTTACGTAGTCCTATTCTCTGCAAATATCTGGCCATCCCCTCTCCTCTCCCTTCCTTGCGCCCATGGAGATTCTCCAGAAATGCCTTAAATTCTTTCCCATTGTCTTGCTTCGAATTCAGCATCCTACCATCCCCCTGGCACACCGCCATGTTATGCATTGCTCCTTTCCCCTTCGTCAAACATGCCAAAAGGCACCCAGGTTTGTCACCATGGCAAAAAGATTAATACCGACAATACAGCAGAGATTTTTTTGCCCTTTGATGTAAAAGGGTATTCAGTGCTGCCTTAGTTTCCATTTACTGCTCGCAGGCCTCCTTGGAAGGGAGGACACAGCTGTTTTTCCAGCCTAAGAAACCAGTTATCCAACTCTCTTGCTTATGTACACTACACCCCACAATGTGTCCTCTCAAAACAACTTTTGCCCTTTCCCAAAATATTGCCTGTGCCTGGTGTTGGCCATTAAACCTCCACATACTGCCTCTATTTCTGCTGGAGAAATTCTCAATTTCAAATCCTCATATAGCGCCAGAGGGAACCTACACCGCCTGGCCATATCTGTTCCCTCTCCCTCCACTTCCACCCATACCAATGCATGGTCCGATCAGTAGCTGTCTAATGCACTTTTCAGAAGAAGGACCGAGACATCAAGAGTCAATCTGGGATTGGCTGGAATAGGCCCTACAAATGCTCACACACAAGGGGGACACCCTGCTGTTTATCAATTCCTCAAACTTATTAAAGTAAGTATCCAGAGCACAAACTACTGTGTCTGTAAGCTGTTGGAGCACAGATGGATTCAGGCCTAGGTCTTCCTCACTAACAGCAGTCATCTTAGGGTCGGTAGGCCAAATCCGCTCGCGGTCCTTTTGTCCAACTTTTGTGGTCATGTCGGCAATGGGTCTTTGCATAAGTCTATCCATAAGTCAGTGCTCAATCCAATGGGGCTAGATTCACCAGGGAGGCGGGAGCCAGGGAAAAATGCAACTCTGTTGCTCTCCGCATCATATGATCCCTGGGAAATGAAATTTAATGTGGATAAGTGTAAAGTGATGTGTTTAGGGAAAAATAAAATCTATGAGCACATGATGCTGGGTTCTGTATTAGGCAGGAATATACAAGTTCAGTCCTCAAGGCTACAGACAGGTGATGTTTTGAAGATATTTAATAAATATGCAAGAGATCTATGTGCATACTGTCTCCATTATATACCAATCTATCTTATACATATTCATTGGGAATATCCTGTAGACCTCACCAGGTCACAATCCTCAAGGACTGAATGTGTGCACTCTTGATATTAGGCATCACCATCCAAGTAAAGGATCTTGCATCTCAGTGTGTGGTGACAGTAAAAAGGCAAATAGAAAGTTATAAATTATTAAGAAAGGAATGGAAAAAGGATATTGTAATAACTATACAGATTCATGTGACCACACCTTGAGTATGTATATAAGACTTGCTAATTGCCCTTCAAGCTTGACAGGCCATCAGAGTGTACAGTATACATAAAAATTATGAGAGAACAGAGGGGAAAGAAGAGGCAAGATTATAGGGAAAAAGCGGGGGCTGCTAGAGAATAAAGGACCAGATCTACAAACCATCTCAAAGTATGCAGCTGAACTATAAAAGATTCAGTGAAGGGCCCCCAAAATGATCAAAGGGATGGAATGTTTCCTATTTGAGGAGAGAAGAGATAACCAAGAGAGGAGACATGATAGAGGTCTATAAAATCACAAAGGGGGGGGGGGGGAGAATAGGTAAATAGGAGACAATCATTTACCCTTTCAAATAGAATTAGGGAACACTCTGTGAAGCTAATAGGTACCACTTTTAAAATAACTTGGAAGGAATTATTTTCTCACTCAGGGCACCCTTAAATTGTGGAGTTTGTTGCCTGAGGATGTGGTTAGTGAAAGCAATTAGCATAGCTGGTTTAGATAAGTTCTGGAGGAAAGGTTCATAATCTCCTACTATATCAAAAAAACACCTGCTGAAGTACTTAGCAAACCCTACACAGAAACTCCAGCTACCAATTCTCCCTCACATACCAAGGTTATAATCAAAGTTCCTGAAAAACAGCCCTTATATAATCAAGATAAAAGGCTAACTTCTTTTCCTATAGAGGAGAAAAGACCTCAGTAACATCGCTTATCCCTCTATACGGCATTTCACTATATGCCTGAAGGGAATTTGCTGCCATTTACCATCATAGGTCTAAAAAACTCCTCTAATTTTATTTACTATTTTCAATACTATTTAATTAAATAACTTAACATTCTTTATTGCCTACTATCCACCATAAAATTATACTACATAAGTGGTAGCATTTAAAGATTTCCCACAATCAATCATGCTCACAGCACAACACAGCAGATTGCTAAATTGCTGAGTTGCTCTCTCAATAGCCCATGTTCATATTTGAAACAAAACAGAATAAGGCTTAGATACAACAATATAGTCTTTCCAAGTATTGTGTGTTGAAACGGAAGAAAGATGCCTCTATGATATTACACTGTCAGGAATTTAATCATAGTTTTTTTCGAGTTTCATTGCTATGTGATTGACCATGTCCCTTCTAATGAGCTCAGTGGAGATTGTGGGGAATTGCAGCTGCTAAAAGAACAACGCTGGATCTTTGAATTAAATACCATGGAACCTAGTGGGCTTAATTCTTCTATTGATTGGGGAGTACTTTTATAGAATGTGTATTGTAAGTTTAGCTCCTCCCCCTTACAGTGCATTGCTTTTGATTGGTTCAGAAAGGGTTTAAAAGAGAGAAGTGATGTCAGACGCTGTAGTAAGTAAAGTCATTAAAGCCAAATAACCCCCCAATGAAGTGGAGTGTCTGCGAAATGGAGATCTTCGTAGGGTGATGGCTAGTACAAGTGTTCTTGAGAAGATTTTGAAGTTAAGCACAAAGAGCAGATGAAGCCCCTTCAGGCATATAGTAAAATGCCGTATAGAGGGATAAGTGGTGTTACTGAGGTCTTTTCTCTTCTATAGTAAAAGAAGTTAGCTTTTTATCTCTATTATAAAAGGGCTGTTTTTCAGGAACTTTGATTATAACTTTGGTATGTGAGAGAATTGGTAGCTGGAGTTTCTGTGTAGGGTTTGGAAAGGTTCATAAACCATTATTAATCTGATTTACATGGGTAAGTTTATACCCCTGTTCGATGTAAAACCAAACAGAAGTGTGTTTTGGTCATTTTGTTGTACTGTGAACCGCGCTGATGCCGAATAGTGCAGTATATAAGCAACTGTAATAAATAAATAAATAAATCCCTGGGTACAAGCAAGGAGGACTAGATATATTCTTTGGGATCCTGCCAGGTACTTGTGACCTAGATTTAGATTAGCCATTAGAGCTTTGGGCTGACTCAGAATGGTGTTTTTGTTCTAATGTGCTTAAAACCTGTACATGTAATTTTGCCCAGACTCAGCAGAGGTGTTCTGGAGATGAGGCTGAGGAACCGTTTGCAAATATGCTCATACTTAACCCAGAAAATGTATTCATAGTAAACAGCAGTTGTAAATATACGCATGATTAATAAGATGGCATGCCTCATGCGCTAGAAATCTTGCAAAATTTGCAACATTGCTGTACCAGAAAGGCACTGGGATCACAACCGTAAAAGAATTAGCTATGATCACCTGGAACATTCCCATTCCAACCATTTAAAAAGCTGGCTGCAAGGAAACGGGACATAGTAAAGGAGACGAAAACCAGAATGGAATTGATTATAGCGGTATCAATTCCAAATGACTTGTCTGTGAACCGTATTGAAAGGGAGAAGATTCTCAAGTATGAAGAAATGCAGTCAGACCAAGAAAATGTAGCAGAAAGGTACTGAGATTTTGTATCACGTTGAGTGCCACAGGTTTGAATAAGAAGAAATTCCAAACAATGCAATATGTGCCATTGTGACAATGCTGACTCCTGATCAAAATTCTTTGATTAAAAGGAGAGGTCGCAGTGGTGCATGGAGAATTTCTTTGCACTGGGCCGACTAGCTCCGACAAAAAATATATAAAGTTACAAGGGGACGTTTGTTGTCAGAATTTTTTGGCTTTATGACTCCTGATGATCCAGCAGCCCCTGGATTTTCTTGGCAAGTTGTGACAAAAGCAGATTGCCAGGCCTTTCTTCCAAGGTAATGGAGAGTAAAGTGTTCAAGGTGTGCCAATGAGAGTTGAACAGGTTACCTCAGGCTGGAGGGCCAGGGGTTCGATTCCCACACAGGGACAAGTAACCATTAGGCTACATTCACTTGAGTACAAATGATGTGACTAGAAGAAATTTCTCTACAGTACAAAGGGTCTTCCAGGTTTTGGGAGAGAAACTTAAACCTATTGTCAACACTATAGCATTCTCAGAAGTCTTTCATGTTCATAAGGGGGAAGAGAGGCTACATCACATAACCACCTTTAATCTGTGGCTCCAAACCTGGTGCAAACAAGGAGGATTTAGATATATAGGCATCTGAGGCAATAGATGGAGCAGGAGACTATACTGTGTTGATGGACTTCATCTGTAGTATCTTAGGATTGGAGAGTGGCCAATGTTACTCCAGTTTTTAAAAAGGGTTCTGGGGTGATCCAGGAAACTACAGACTGGTGAACCAAATTGATAGAAACCATTATAAAGAATAAAATTACTGAATATGTAAATAGCCATGGTTTAATGGGAGAAAGTCAACAAGGATTTAGCCAAGGAAAGTTTTGTCTTACTAATCTGTTATATTTTTTTGAAGGCGTGAATAAACAGGTAGACAAAGGTGAGCCAGTTGATATAGTGTATCTGGATTTTCAGAAAGCCTTTGACAAGGTATCTCTTGAGAGACTCTTTCAGAAATTGAAAAGTCATGGGATTGGAGGCAGTGTAGTATTGTGGATCAGGAACTGGTTAAAAGAACAGGAATATAACTTGTTATCCAAGTTTATATTCCTGTTCGATGTAAAACCAAACAGAATGTGTGTATTGGTCACTTTGTTATACTGTAAACCGCGCTGATGCCGAATAGTGCGGTATATAAGCAACTGTAATAAATAAATAAATAAATAAATAAGAAGGCAGAGAGTAGAGCTAAATAGCCAATTTTCTGAATGGAAAAAGGTGAATAGTGGAGTACACCAGGAATCTGTGCCGGGCCCCACTGCTCCTTAACATAAACATAAATGTCCTGGAAATAGGAATAATGAGTGAGGTGATCATATTTGCAGATAACATAAAATTATTCAAAGTTGTAAAAATGTAAGAGGATTGTGAATAATTGCAAGAAGACCTTGATAAATTGGAAAACTGGACATCCAAATGGCAGATGAAATTTAATATGGACAAGTGCAAAGTTATGCACCTAGGAAAAAACAACCCAAATTATGGTTACATGATGCAAGGTACCACCTTAGAAACCATCACCCAGGAAAAAGATTTAGGCGTCATGAGTAAAACGTTGAAACCTGCCCAGTGTGCAGCGGCAGCCAAGAAAGCAAATAGAATGCTAGGAATCATAAGGAATGGAGAATAAAACATAGGATATTAAAACATTGAATATTGTTTGCAATTCTGATCGCCATATCTTAAAAAGGACATAGAATTAGAAATGGTATAAAGAAGAGAGACAAAAATGGTAAAGGAAACGAAAGGATACTCTGTGAAGAGAGGCTTAAAAGGTTGGAGTTCTTCAACTTTGAAGAGCGATGACTGAGAGGAAATATTATAAGAGGTCTATAAATTAATGAATGGAGTGAAACGGGTAAATATAGATTGGTTTACGCCATCAAAAAGTAGAAAGACTAGAGCACAGACAATGAAGCTACGATGCAACCTATTTAATAAGAGAAAATATTTTTTTACTCAATGTTTAATGAAACACTGGAATTCATTACTGGAGGATGTAGTAAAAGCTGTTAGTGTAGCTGTGTTTAAAAATGGTTTGGACAAGTTCCTGGAGGATACATTCTTAACCATTATTAAAGAGGACCCTGGAAATCCACTGCTTGCCCCAGGACAAGCATTGTGGAACCTGTCAGGTACTTATGGCCTGGTTTGGCCACTGTTAGAAACAGGATACTGGTCTTCATGGACCTTGGTCTGACCCAGTAAGGCATTTCTTAAGTTCTTATCTCTGTGGCAGGAAGAAGGATCCTATGTGGAAAAAAATCAGGCAATATGTGGACAAGCATTTAAACTAGGGAAAGGGCGTGACAGAAAAAACATAATAACACTGGAAATAGTTGTCCTATTAATCCACACATTAATGACAACTACTGCTACTATTACTACTGAGCATTTGTATGTAGAGCTAAAAGACGTAAGCAGCGCTGCACAGACATGTAAGAGACAGTCCCTGCTCTTCAGAGCTTACAATCTAGTTTTATCCCCCAGGTCGGAAGGCACTCAACTAGCTACTGGGGAAGAGCTGAAGACTTTTCAGAGTAAAGCCAGCATTTATGATGTGGTTGTATCAAAGCCCTCGGAACGTCTGACTGCTGATGTAGCTGCGCATGAAATGAGTCAGAAGCTGTAAAGATGTCTTACACATTGGATCATGGAACGTACGAAGCATGAACCAAGGGAAATTGGAAGTGGTCAAGAATGAAATGGAACGTGTACAACTTGATCTGTTGGGTGTGAACTAAAATGGACTGGCATCGGGCACTTTGCATCAGATGATCACATGGTCTACTATGCTGGAAATGGAAGACAAAGAAGAAATGGTGGGTGTTGCATTTATAATAAAGAAGAAACTTGTGAGAACTGTTATGAAATACAATGCAGTCAGCGAACGCTTAATCTCTATTCGTCTGAGGAATGCCTATCAACACAACTATAATTCAAGTATATGCCCCAACGACAGCTGCAGAAGAGAATGAAATTGAAGAGTTCTATGAACAAGTTCAAGCTGAAATTGACAGAACATGCAAACAGGATATTCTGATAGTCATGGGTGACTGGAACGTAAAAGTTGGCAACAAAGAAGAAAAGTAGTTGGAAAATATGGACTTGGCAACAGAAATGAAGCTGGAGAAAGACTGATAGAATTCTGCAAGACCAACGATCTATTCATCTCAAACACCTTCTTCCAACAACACAAGCTGCGACTGTACACAATGACTTCACCCAATGGATTGTATAAAAATTGACTACATCTGTGGAAGTCAACGATGGAAAAGCTCTATAACATCAACAAAGACAAAACCTGTTGCTGACTGTGGTACAGATCAACTACTAGTATGCAAGCTCAAGCTAAAGTTGAAAAAGAGCAAACCACTCATGAATGCAGCAAAATATGACCTTGAGAATATACCACTGGAATTTAAAGACTGCCTGCAAAATCGATTTGCTGCTTTAGATACAAATGACAGAGCTCCAGAAGAGTTATGGAATGACATCAAGAAGGTTGTGTTGGAAGAAAGCGAGAAGTCTCTACAAAAGGTGAAAAAGCAAAAACGGCCAAAATGGATGATGGAAGAAACTCTGAAAATTGCCCAGAAATGCAGAGAAGCTAAAGCCAGAGGAGAAAGAAAGACAATCACAGAACTCAACAGAGATTTCCAACGTGCAGCAAGACAGGACAAGGAAAAGTACTACAATGACGTATGCAAGGAAATAGAAGCAGGAACTATTAGAGGAAGAACAAGATCAGCTTTCCTAAAGCTACGAGAGTTAAAGAAAAAGTTCCAGCCTCGAATTGGAATGTTACAAGATGCTCAAGGTTCTATGTTGAATGATGCTGAGACGACCAAGAAAAGATGGAAGGAATATACAGAGTTTTTATATGATAAAGATCAAGTGGACCAACAACCGTTTCAACCTGTACCTTATGATCGGGAACCATTGGTGATGAAAGAAGAAGTTGAAGCAGCATTGAAAGCCTTATCAAAGAACAAAGCACCAGGCATTGATAGCATTCCCATAGAAGTATTACAGCAATCTGATGCAGCTGTTACCGTATTTACAAGGCTGTGCCAAGAAATATGGAAGACGACATCATGGCCAACTGACTGGAAAAGATCTGTTTATACCAATACTAAAGAAAGGTGATCCAACTGACTGTGGAAATTATCGCACAATCGCTCTGATCCCACATGCCAGCAAGATTCTACGGAAGATTATTCAAGAGAAACTACAACCATACCTGGAACAAGAACTACCTGAAGTGCAAGCAGGGTTCAGGAAAGAGCGAGGAATGAGAGACATCGTTGTGGATGTGAGATGGATCCTTGAAAAGACTGAAGAATACCAAAAGGATATCTATTTGTGCTTTATCGACTATAGCAAAGCTTTTGACTGCGTAAACCATGATAAACTCTGGGCCACATTAAGAGAAGCATGGGTATACCAGAACACCTGATTGTACTCTTGCACAATCTGTACTTTGATCAAGAAGCAACAGTTTGAACGGAACAAGGTGAAACAAAGTGGTTTAAAATAAGCAAAGGTGTAAGACAAGGCTGCATACTTTCCCCCCTACCTGTTTAATTTATATGCAGAACAAATCATCAGAGAAGCAGGATTGTATGAAGATAACAGAGGTGTGATGATTGGTGGAAGACTCAACAACCTTCGCTATGCTGATACCACATTACTAGCTGAAAGTGAAGATGATCTGAAACATTTGCTTCTCACGATCATAGTCTCAAAATGGGCCTGCACCTTAATGTAAAGAAGACAAAGATCATGACAACTGGCATAATCAACAGGTTCATCGTTGAAGGAGAAGAAATTGAAATCGTGAACAGCTTTAATCTACTTGGATCAACTATCAACAAAGAAGCAACAAGCAGTCAAGAAATCAGACGCATTGCTCTTGGCATAATGTCTATGAAAGACTTAGATAAGATTCTCAAGAGCAGAGATGTCTCTCTCCATACAAAGATTCGACTTGTTCAAGCCGTGGTATTTTCAATAACATATGAATGTGAAAGCTGGACAGTGAAAAAGATACAGGAAGAAAATTGATGCCTTTGAATTATGGTGCTGGCGGCAAATACTGTGTATACCATGGACTGCCCGAAGAACAAACCAGTCGGTACTAGAGGAGATCAAACTTAAGCTTTCTTTAGAAGCTCAGATGGCAAGACTTCGACTTTCATACTTTGGACACATCATGCGAAGAGAGAGATCATTAGAGAAAGACGACATGCTTGGCAAGATAGGTCAACGCAAAAGAGGAAGGCCAGCAATGAGATGGATCGATACAATAACAGCAGTTATGGGTACCAGTCTGTCAACAATGAGCCGCCTGACTCAAGACCGAACACAATTTAGGATAGTTATCCAGAGGGTCGCCTTGAGTCGACTCTGACTCGACGGCACTTAACAACAACAAACAACGAAAAGGGCAACGGACATATTTGTAAGGAAAGTAAATAAAAACAAGAGGAAAAGGAAACCTATATAGTTCTCCAAAGAAGTGGCTGTGCCAATAAAGGCAAAAAACAGCTTTTACAAAGGAGGAACACAGAAAAGTATATAGGATAAAACTAAAAGAAAAATAAGGATAGGAAAGGAAGAAGAAAAGATGGCTAAAGATGTGAAACATAGAGACAAAATTCTTTTCAGGTATATTCGCTAAAAGAGGAAGATCAGAGGCGGAAATTGCAAGCCTCAAAAGTGCTGAGTATAGGTTTGTAGAAAGTGATATCGAAAAAGTGAAAACGCTAAACAAATACTTCTGTTCTTTCCTGTATTCATGAAAGAAAATACTGGAGGAGGACCATATATGGTTGACAAATATATAAATGGAATGGATTAGATACCACACCATTCACAGAGGATAATGTTTTTGAACAGCTTGCAAAACTAAAAGCGGACAAGACCATGGGACCAGATGGGACCAGATCAGGATACTGAAAGAGTTGCAGGGCTTTTAAAGTTTGTTTTTAATAGATCCTTCAAGACTGGAGAGGTTCCATAAGACTAGAGAGAGGCTGATGTGATACCTCTTCACAAAAGTGGTAATAGAGAAGAGGTGACAAACTATAGGCCAGTAAGCCTTACCTCGGTGGTGAGTAAAGTAATGGAGGCACTCTTGAAATAAAGAATAGTTGACTTTCTAGAAACCAGTGGGTTGCATGTTCTGAGACAACAATATTTTACCAAAGGAAGATCATAGCAAACAAATTTGACTGGGTGACCATAGAACTAGGGCATGCGATGAATGATATACCTAGATTTCAGCAAAACCTGTGATACTGTTTCTCATAGGAGTCTTATCAACAAACTGAGTAGCCTGGGGATAGGTTCCAAGGTGGCAAACTGGATCAGAAATTGATTGACTGACAGGCGACAGAAGGTGGTGGTAAACTTAACACTTAGAAGAAAGGGGAATGTGTGTAGTGGCGTGCCTCAGGGATCAGTTCTGGGACTGATACTGTTCAACATATTTATGAGCGATTGCAGTAGGATTGAAGGGAAAAGTCTGCCTTTTTTGCAGATTAGCACAAAAATTTGCAACAAAGTGGACACTTCTGAAAGGGGGACAACATGAGGAAAGATCTACCAAAACTGGAAGAATGGTCTAATGCTTGGCAGTTAAGATTTAATGCAAAGAAGTGCAGTCTCATGCACTTTGGATACAGAAATCAAAGGAATTGTATGCATTAGGGGGCGAGAGACCAGAAGAGGGGCCTCTGAGTGCTAGTGTCTGAGGATCTCAAGGTGACGAAACATTGCGACAGGGTGGTAGCCAAAGTCAGAAGGATGCTGAGCTGCATACAGAGAGGAATAACTAGCAGAAAGGAGGCGATATTAATGCCCCTGTACAAGTCATTGTTGAGGCCTCACTTGAAGTACTGTGTTCAGTTTTGGAGACCGTATCTTACAAAGGAGTTTAAAAGACTTGAAATGCTTCAGAAGAAGACAACCGAAATGATGAGAAGAGACTTTGATCTAAATATGTGTATCTTAGAGGAGAGGAGGAACAGGGGAGATGATACAGATCTTTAAATTAGAGTTTTAATGAACAAATCTTTTTCAAAGAAGGGAAACTGTAAAACTAGAGAGCATATGATGAAGCTGCAAGGCAGTAAACTTAAAATCAACATCAGGAAAAAAATTTCACTGAAAGGGTCTTGGAATACCCTTCTGATGAAAGTGGTGGAGGCAAATATAGTGACAGAATTCAAAATGGAATGAGATTTTAGCAAGAGGATGAAATCAAAGCAAACAGATATCTTTTATACTTCAGTAAATAGAGGGGAGGGGGTGACCTGCACAGAGTGGTGGGTACAACCCTAAACAAAGGCATGGGGATGGGACCTGCATGGACCGACAGATACAGCCCTAAACAAAGGCATAGAGGGGCGTGACTTGCATAGAGCTTTAGTTACAACCACTCTAGCCACCTTATTGGGCAGACTAGATGGACCATACTGTTCTTTATCTGCCGT
The DNA here is from genome assembly GCA_033557465.1 of Ichthyophis bannanicus. Taxonomy (NCBI): domain Eukaryota; kingdom Metazoa; phylum Chordata; class Amphibia; order Gymnophiona; family Ichthyophiidae; genus Ichthyophis; species Ichthyophis bannanicus. Next base: position 277,990,871 of record CM066032.1, on the reverse strand, counting down.
CATATACTATATTACTATGTAACCCCAGTCTCTTGGTCACCAGGCAGCTGCTCTGAGCACTAGGCTAGTCCTCCACTTCAATTTGCAAACACACCTTGATAAATTGCCTATATGTTAGATCTTATGAACTCCAAAGAAGCAGCTCTTTAGCATGTTGCAAATACTACAGCGAGCATTAACAGTAAATTTGAGAGACCAAAATCATATACTCTATGTACTCTGGCTTGGGAGTGAGGTTCATTAGTGTCATGGCATGCGCAATACTAATTTTCGAGAAATTGCCTTCAACGAAAGTAGGTCTATACTTTTAGCATATGCACACAGTGCTAAAATTAACCTCTTTCTGTTATGGTTTAGACTTGACATACTGCCCTTTACTATGTATATCAGAGCAGTTTACATATATACTAACAGCCACTTTTTATTCCCTTGTCCCCAAAGTGCTCGCAATCTAAGCATACCTGAGGCAATGGAAGGGTTAAGGGGCTTGCCCAAGGTCACAAGGAATAACCATGGGACTTAGAGACCCCAGTCCCTCCAGCTTGAGGTTGCTTTGTCCCTATGTGGGAATTGAGCACTTGGCCCTCTGGCCTGAGGTAGCCTGTCCCAACCACTGAGCCACTCCTGGTTAGGTTTGACCTTGCTTTCTTTGTTTACTGTATTTTTTTAAGCCAAAGCTATTTTAATTTAACTCTGACATTTTTGTCTGTTCCTTTTTGTTTTTTTCTGCTTAATTCCGCTTTGATTGAAAGATAAGGCAGTATAGAAAACTGGTTAAATATGAATTGAGCTATGGCATCACAAACATTTATTAGCTGCTGCTTTAGGGGTTTTGCCCCTTTTTATATCCCCCATCCCTATCCTGTACAGCCATTGGAATAACTATCCTGAGCCTACTGTAGGGGTGTCAGCCACTGAGCGATGACTGACAGGAGTTGCTTCCCTGGAGGGTCTTTGAATGTTGCCTCTTCATTATCCCCAAAGATTCTTGCACGCTATTTAAAATTATTGGAAGAATCGTGTAAAGGATCATCATATGAAACTGAGAGCTTGTTGTGGAAGAAATAAACATCCCATGTTTCTCTGAGATGTCATCGGTCCATACCATATATAGATCTCTCTCAAAATCTTCCAGAAATAGTCACATTTTTAAAAAGTGCTTTCATATCTGTTTGTTTAAAAAAAATTCACATCCAAACCCACGACCAAGTATCCGTAATTAATCCATATATTCACTTATCTTCCATAAAGTCATCTAACATATCCTGCTGGCTGTTCCTGAATTAGTGATCTGCTTTCTATGTCCACTAGGGAGGGAGGAGTGGCTCAGTGGTTGGGACAGGTTACCTCAGGCCAGGAGTTCAATTCCCGCATGGGGACAAGCAACTTCAGGCCAGAGGGATTGGGATTTCTAGTCCCATGGCCACTCCTTGTGGCCTTGGGCAAGCCACTTAACCCTCCATTGCCTCAGGTACACTTAGATTGCAAGCCCTTCAGGGACACGGGAATAAAAAGTACCTGTTAGTATACATGTAAACCGCACTGATTCTAAAGAGCACGGTATAAAAAATAAATAAATAAAATCTCTTCAGCATTTAAAACTTTGCTAATCACGAGTAATATGGCATCAGCATCTTAAAGTGAGCCGGTATACCAATGGCTTATTTAGACAGAGATTGAATTAAGGATATCCAATCAATTTTGGCATTAAGACCAGTTGATGAGTCTGTTCCTTGACTGACAAATGTAACAACAGTTGGATTATAATTGTGACTTGTGGTTTTAGGTATTAACCAGTAAACACCCAATATGCAAAAAACATCCAAAATGCCCAAAGAAATCAAACGTGTTGACTGGATAAGCACCAGAAAAACACTTTTTGCCTTCTTAGGATTATTTCTTCTGTGCCTTTTCAATGCTGACGACGCCACAGTTGTACAAATGCATATATTTGATTCAAGTGGAGAAAGTACTCAGCAATTGTATAATAGATACAGTGGGGGTTTTGGATCCCTAACACTAATTAATAAGCTGGAAAAACATCTAAAAATAAAAGCCATTTGGATGTTTATTTTCCAGACATTCTTTTAGAGTTGCAAAAAAGTGTTTTTGTGGTGTAGGTACAGTTGCTCAATAGCTTTCCTGATTGAATCAAATATTTATATTTGTGCAGCCAAAGCTTGGTCTGAACAGAAAATGCACAAAAGCGGAGAGCCAGGGGTAAGAGTGCTAGGGGTGGTGGTGTGTTTTAAAGCGTTTATCAAATAAATACCTTTTCTTTTTTTTTCTTTTTTTTTTTTTGCATCAAGGGTGTGTTAACCAATAAACATCCTAAAATTGATAAAACCTAAAGTTGAAAGCCCTAGTTAAAAGCTTGTGTTGCAGTCACACAACATTGAATGTGTGAGTTCATTTATTTATTTAGCAGGATTTATATATTGCTTTTCACTGGGTCAAAGCGGTCTACATAGAACAACAATGGTTTTTAAATACATAGAACAAATTAACTTATGTACAATGAACAGGTAACATATAATCATGAAGATTGAATGGAAGTTTGGTCGGCTATTTACATTGGTGGGCTACATATTGGGTGTGCGCAGGAGAAGTTGTGTAGGAGCTTATTCTGTTTAGGGTTTGTGGGTTTTGTGTGTGTTTGAGGGGGTGGTCATGCGAGGGGCCAAAGTATTCAATGAGCAGGTGGGTTTTTGGGTGCTTTCGGAAGTTTTTGAGATCTGCTATGTTTGATTGGCTCTGGCAGGGTGTTCAGATGGTGCATATAGTTCAAAGGACCGTGCACATCCTTGCTGGTTGGTTTTTGCTTTTGCGTGTGGGATACATGTTTTTTGTTGATTGTCTTGGTCTGTTTTGTTGTGGGGTCTGAAGGTGTGAGGTGGTGTGACAGTGGATCGTCTTGTGGGTGAAGAGTCTTATTTCTGATCCGACTTTTGAGGGGCTGCTAGTGTAGGTGCTTCAGATGGGTATAATATGGTCGTACTTTGAGGCTCCTTTAAGTATGCATGCGGTAGTGTGTAGAGCGGTGCGTAAGGGGAATTAGGTGGACTGTGGTAAGCTTTGGTAAATAGAATTACAGTAGTCAAGATGTGGGAGGATCAGGGCCTGGAGAACGGAAGTCTGTTGGTTTGAGGAGGGGACATAGCCGTTGTAAGATCTTGGATTTGAAATAGATTGTATTGGCGGTCTTGAGTATCTGTGGGGTGAAGGAGAGTTGTAGATCCATGATGATGCCGAGATATTTGATTTGAGTTTGCACTTTTATTTGTGTGTTTACGGTTAGAGCGATAGGAGAATTTATTTAACATTGTGATCCGTAACGTCTCAGGAATAGAGTTCCAAAATTGCGGAGCATGAAGTGAGAAGGCTCTCTTTGAGGTGGTAGCACTTGTTTTTGTAATTAGTGATGGTGTTGTGTGTGCATGATCCATGAGCCGGTTTGTCTTTTTCTGTTAAGTAGGACCTGAAGTAGGACCAACACAGCAAGGAGCAGCGCTCTCGCAGTACCATCCAAGGAACACAAGGAGCAAGAGACGTGATGAATATGGATGACCAACAAATGTTTATTCTCGTAGAACCCCAACGCGTTTCGGCGCTGACGCCTTCCTCAGGGGGAATGCAACTTAAAAACATAAACAAATTCAAATAAACATCTATACAAACAACTACTAAAAATGTATATAAAAAAACATAAATGATAGTGGTAATCCAATCATTAAATAAAAATGAAATAATTCTGGAAAACAACCCCACTAGGTTTATCTACAATTGTATGCATATAAATTGTTACTTAATGTAAATAAATTGTTCAAATTAAATATAACTTCTACAAACGCAGGACATTGAAAATAAAACCATAGTATTAAAAACATATACATGAACAGGACGCCAAATAAATGAATGGTAGTGATGCATGAACATCTCATTGAAAACATTAGTTGTTACAGGGTGTAACTGCTAATGATTTATCGATCTAGGCAACAGTGTCTCTTTGGATGCATTATATTTTTAAAGTGATTACCGCTATAACTACTAAACCTTAATATACATATTAAAAGTACATTCATCAAAAAACCGTTCAAACATATTGAATATAATCAGCATTATATGGAACTTAAAAACTATTTTATTTATAAAAGTTAATGAATGATGAAAAAATATTAAAACTATTGTGGTTATATTGGTGGTTGTTGAACTATAAATAGATTATAATCAAACTGAAATCTAGTCAAACTATATTATGAATTTTTCTTATGCCATATATATATACGTAGATTATATCCAAAACTTATTCCATTTTTTTTAAAAGCATTAATAGGATTGTTTGACTCACACTTTGGAAAAGATATATCTTCAGGAACAAGCAGGAATGAGTCTTCACATATGGGTACGTCGGTACCGACGGAGCTTGCGCGGGAACGCTCCCCAGCGTCCAATCAGAAAGCTTTTGGGAGCATCCCTCAGCGCCTGCGTGCTGCCTTCCCGCCTTTCCAACTGTCTCTCCTCAGTTTTCGTTTTTCTGCGGAGCCGGCAGGACATCCTCCTGTCACCGCAGAAACTTTTTTCTTTAATTTTTTAATTCTTGTTTTCTTGTGGTCGCGGCTGTTTTCCCGCCGCCACCGGTACCGCCGGTGGGGTTTTTTCTTTTCTTTTTCTCAAACTGAGGGAGAGTTTCCCTCAGTTTTTGTCTTAGAATTTTTGGGCCTATAAGGCCTCTCCATCATGGAGCCGCCTTCTGCTAAGAAGTGCCTTCACTGTGGAAATACAGTTTTCTTTTTAGACTCCAATAACTGGTGTCTAACCTGTTTGAGCCCTGACTCTTTTTCCCCTGAACCGTCGGGCTACAATGCTGTGAGAAGAGATTCTCTATTTCGAGTTTCTCTCGATGCCGTTTTCCCTCCCTGTGTCAGGGCACCGGCCATTTCTTCTCTACAGGATCAGGTAACCCACAAACAGTCTGTTAAGACTAGCCAATCCTTGAGTGGTATGTCTCATGCTAAGCATGCTGACGGCCCCGGCCTTGCCCTCAAGAACCCATTGGCATTGAAACCCCGCGGGAGTCTTCGGGCTCCAAAGCATTTCAGGGGTTTTCAGGTTGTTCCTGGGGCTCACCCCTCACAGAACATACCTGAGCCATGCTCGGGGGTGGCATCCGCTTCGAGCGGTACCGATAACCCGGCATCGGCACTGGTGTTGAGCGATTCACTCCTCACCAGGGATCGTCATCTGGTGTACTCGGTACCTTCGGGACCGATCGATACCCAGATTGACTTTCCGGTATCGGCACTGTCGATACAACCCCTGACGCCGGTACCATCTCGACATGCATCGATCGATTCGCTTCCTTCAATGCCAAGTCTAGAATCGATATCTAGTCTGGAAGACTGGGTACCGACACGTCTCGGAACCGACACGCACAAATTCCGGATGCGCGGTACCGAGGATAGTCACCGAGACTTTCGAGTTTCCTCGGTACCGTTTGAGCAGCCTCCGCTGACTGCTTCGGCGATTCCGGCACAGCTACCGGTATCGGCATCAATGTCGGTACCGGCAGTATCATTGGGACCAGCTCCTTCCATGCTTCTTTCACCTGGATCGCTCCTTTCTATACCTAGCTTGGAGTCGATACCTGGCATGGATGATGCACTACTGACTGTCTCAACTCATAACTGCCAGTTCCAGTGTCCATCCATTACAAATCCTGTTCTGCACCGGACAGGTACATCTTCCGGTGCCCAGGCTGCTTTTTCAGGTTTAACCTGTCCAGGGATGGTTCCCATCGGAGATCCTTCTTTTCAGAAATTTCTCCTTGACATGGCAACCTTCCTTAATATTCCTATCCCTGGCTATGTTTATGTTTTATGTTTGTTTTATTGCACTTGATATACCGCTATTACATTTAGAACATAGCGGTGTACAGTAAAGCAAAAACCTTACACAGAGACCAGTAGGTCGGAGAAAGAAAGAAAAAGAAAGGAAGTTACAATATAAGACAGGAAAGCACCCAAGCTATGGGTCTTCTCAGGATTTTTCTGCAGAAAAGGAAAATATAATGCTTCCTTTACATCACTCTTTGCAGAATCTTCTTCTGAGGGTATGGGAAAAACCTTTAAGGGTTTCTTCACCTCCTACAGCAACTGATCTTCTGTATCAAGTGCCCCTCTCTCCAGGATTTCAAAAGCCTCAACTTCCCCATCATTCCATTGTAGTGGAATCAGCAATGAGGAAGGTAAAAAGCAAGAAAAAACATTCTTCTTTCCCGCCAGGGCGTGCATCTAGAACACTGGATGCCTTTGGACGTCAAACCTTCCAAACATCTATGCTGGCAACAAGGATTCTCTCATATATTTTCTATATGAGTCTATCCCTTCAGGAGATCACAAAGAAATTATCTCTTTTGACTCCTTTTCTATCAGAGCCCAAGGCTGAAGACTATTCTTTACTTCTTAGTCATAGCCAAAATATCTCTTGGTTTCTTTCTCGTGCTTCCCTAGACTCTTTTGAGTCTGTTAGCAGAACTTCTGCTATAGCCATAGGAGCACGTCGTAAAGCCTGGCTCCAAGCCTCAGACTTGAGTACATGGGCACAACAAAGACTGAGTAATACTCCTTGTACTGGAGAAAATCTCTTCAATAAGGAGTCCTTACGTCAGGTTGCTCATTGCTCCACTGACTTTCCTGTTTCTGAGTGCCATCCTAAGCCCTCTCCTTCCTCAGCAGGTAGGAAATGCCCTACCAAACCTTCTTTCCCTAAAAGAAAGAGGTTTTCCTCTTCTCCTACCCATCATTCGGATGTTCCCAAGCAGGGGAAGTCTCGCCCTGGTCTGAAGAAACCAAACTCTAGCCAGGCTGAATAAACACAGTAACCATAGGTTTCTGATTAATCTTTTCTAACTACAGTTAATTTCTTTTCAGCAGACATTTTTCACTGTTTTTCCTTTCAAAACTCTGCTCAAGGATTCCTATTCTCAGGAAATCAATTTACTCTTCACTATGCTGAACTGTCAGGCTATTCATGTCTATAAGTTACAGTTTTCCACCTCTTCCTGAATAGAAGAGAGGTTTACCAACTATCACATGATAGTTTCTCTGTACCAGCATGAATTGTTTCCTTCCAGGGACTTACCATATGGTAAGTCCTTCTTCAGCTTCTATCTCTACCCTCTTCGCCAGGGTTTCCCCTGTAAGAGTGGTACCATACCTTTGAAAGACTTTTCTTGTCTGTCTTTTCACTGTAGAGTTTCTTCTCCTGAGTAAACTCCCTTCTTTATCTAGGCAGCTCTGCAGACAGAGACAGCTTGCTTTATTTGTTCAGTCTGTTTCTCTCTGTTTGACACAGACCGACTCTCTCTGTTGTCCTATTCGGTAGCTGCCCATGCAGGAGTCCAGTGCTTGACTACTGGTACTTTTCCACAAGTCCCAGTCTTGTCTTCCACCACTTCAGTCTGGCCTTAGTAGTGATTCCAAGAAAGTTTTCTAAATCTTTCTTGCATGATCTTTTCACTACAGGCTTCTTACACTATCTTCTACCCTTGCCATCTCCAATCTCTGGATTTGGCAACATAGTGGACGTGGCTGTCAGTTTTCTCTATCAGCCAGTTCTACATCCCAGTTCTCCTGCATAATGCTCTCTGCAATCCTACTGAGAAGATTTCCACTATGGGCCCTTGCTAGAGAGCATAGAGTTTCTCTAATGGCTTTTCATCAGGGTTGAAATATGCTTCCTCAGTCATCCCCTATGACTGTGAGGGTTCTTCATACCCTACTATCTTCTTTTAAAAAAAAAAAAGAGGGAAAAGGACATAAGCCTTCTCCGCGTGAGAGTCTAGAGTTCTCCCATTCCTATAGGGAATATACTCTTTTTTTTTTTTTTTTTTTTTTCTTGCAGCTTGTCCTCATGGTATCCTAATACTTCAAGGACAGCACATATTACTCTGGAAAACGCCTGATACCTCCTTGTCCCTCATGTAGGTCAACCTGGTATCTCATTCTATGCGTTTCTGTCCTTTTTACCATGCTGGAGTTCCACAGGACTCCGGACTTGCTGTTTACAGACTGATCTTATCCTCTGTTTTTTCACGTAACCATCCTGGTAATTCACTGGATAGCATTCCTTTACCATCATCTCTGGGGGAATAGATTCTCTATATATCTTCTCAAGTAGGTTTCACCTCCTTGTTCTTAGATGAATCTTTTCCCTTCACATCAGTGGCGTAGCGTGAGTTGTCAGCACCCGGGGCAAGGCAAGTAATTTGCGCCCCCTAACCCGTGGATTTTAGCACTCGAGTCTCTTCCACTAGATTAGTTAAAGAAACCCTTACCCCCTAAGCACATGTATTGTTTGTTATGAAAATACTGATGTAATTAAAGTAAAATGCATCTAAATACAAGTTTATTTTCAAACACTTTATTGAGTGCGAACATGCATTACACATTCTCCACATTTTCAGCAGGTCTATGAATACAAATCTACAAATGTAGTAACCTAGCATGGGCCATGCTATTATATGTCATCTCACAACCATCGTAAATGACAAAAAATATCAAGAACAAAAACTAAACATCAAAATGGAACCATACCCTGGAGATGATCCAAGACTGGGCTAGATGGAGCCGACGGGATCTCAGCCGCCCTGATTCGCCTTCCCAGGAAGTTTTCCATAGGAGCGCAGGAGGAAGCCCTGACCGGATGGGAGATGCCGTTAGCAGGAAGGGGAGCGGAGCGCGTTAGTTCGCACCGACACGAAGCTGATCGCACTATACAGCCATGTAACTGCACGCCCCCCGCCCGCTCGGAAAGCCGCCCCCTCCTCCTACCGAAGCTCCGATCCCGTGCATGTCCCCTGGGAACCCATCAGCTAAAACCCTCCTCCGGGTGGCCCAGGAACGGATGAGGCAGAGGGGCGCTAGAGGCGAGGGGTTTCAGGGCTTTGCTAAGCCCGCAGGGTGGCCAGAGCCGCCCGCGATCCCCCCGCTAGGAACGTGCACCCGGGTTTAGCGCTCGGGGGTTTGGAGCACATGGCTGAAGGAGCTTCCAGGCCGCGCCACCGAGCGAGACATACGAGGTGCCGCTGTGCGCGCAGTCAGTAGTGCACCCCGCGCAATTACCGACCAAGAGTAGGAACGAAGCGATTTCCAAAAGCGAAGTGGCAACCACGCCTTTCTGAGAAGCAATCCAGCTCAACTCAGGAGAGGGGGAGCCTCCACCAAGCAAGAGGAAAAGTCTCTTAAGCGCGCAAGACTTTATCTGCACATGGGGACTCCCCGGCCCCTGCACTGAGAAGCTACCACCCGAACATGCTCCACGCAGACACAACCTGCCTTGAGCTACTACTGAAAAGGGAGACAGACAGTTTTTAAAAAGCGCAAGTAGGGCTGCCCTCTGCTTTCTCTTTCCTTTCTGGCCGCAAACGTTTCTACAGTTATAAAGCACTCCAGCGCCAAAGGCTTCTTCATAAGGACGCGGCGAATCCCAGTCCCCCCAACAGTGGCTGCAGGGCTCACCTCGGCTGGACGCACACGATGATCGCTGCCTCGCACTCGCTCGGGCTGTTGCTTCACATCTGTGCTGCTTCCTGCCAGCTGTGTGCACTTTATACGCCCCAGGCCCCGCCCCTGGCACTGCTTGAGACTGAGCAGCCGGACGGATGCAGAGAGACGGCCTCCTCGGGGTGCTGCCCCCCGATTTAACCCCCTACATCTGTGCTATACAATCCAAGGTACTTAGAATGCAAACACGGAATGCTCCCGTTAACCTGCCCCTTCCCCCAGCCCCCAAAAACTCTTATCTGTACATCAGAGCTGTCCCTGGATAATCCAGGCTGGATTTATTGCTTCCGTTCCCTGCGCTGCTCTTAGCCGTGCGAGCGCGCCCCCCCCCCATGTTGCGCCCGGTGCGGCCGGCCCCCCCTGCACCCCCCACGCTACGCCTCTGCTTCACATCTCCATGTGAATGTCCTGATATGCATAGCTCTGTCTGCTTATTGCAGGCATCTATTTTTAGACCTATATATTCAGGTATATATATATCATATATATATATACCTCTATACATCTCTATAGATGTATCTGTCAGCTAAGTGTGCATATGCTATGCCCTTTAGATCTCATTATATATATATATATATATATATATATATATATATATATGTGTGTGTGTGTGTGTATCTGTCCAGATACTTATTATAGGTAGATATGTATTTCCATACTTATCTCCTGACTTTCTATGCTCATAAAGGTTTTTACCTTCCTGTATGTTTCTGACAGTGGGCTTGCACAGCTTCATACTGTTCCACAGTATGTTTCGGATATTTTGCACACAACCACTGCTGTGGAACTGACAGCCCTACCTTATCCTAGGTTTACGTATCCCTGAAGCTCCATGCCCCAATGTCTTCCTACCTCTCACCAGTTGGGAAAGACATGGTGGATCTTCAGTGGATTTCAGATTCAATTCCTCAAACATCTGTCCTTTCTTGGGAGTATGGGGTTCTTCTCATACCCTTTCCTCCCTCAAGGACTAGGTCTGTTTGTCCAGATCGGTCAGTCTTCCTCTTTTGCTCCTACCTCTGAATACTTCTGTAGCCAAAAGAGTTTTCAGCTTTCCATGAAGCTTCCCACTGAAGACCTGCCGTGTTTGTGTTACCCCGATTGAATCCTGGGGTCACCTCTCACTCCAGATGTTGACCTCCACCTTCACTCCAGTGAGGTCACCTTGAACATTATTCTGCTGGGTCCCCAGTAGACTCCATCAGCTTCTCTACTTCCTGCAATCCAGTAGGTGAGCATCATATGGTGATAGTTCATTCCAATTTTATGATTGTTCATTTCAATATATCTCTTGATAATGATCATACATACATGGACTCCTTCCCTGTAGTCCTTTCTTAGGTTAGCTGTTTTTTCAACAGCTCCTCTCTTTTCAACTCCTGCCCTCCATCCTCAGGATGCCTGGCCATATGAGGTGTAGCATGTTTTCAATCTTCAACATGTTAGGGCTCCAGGCATCTTAGCTTGGGAGTCCCCATATGTGAAGACTCATTCCTGTTTGTTCCTGGAGATAGCACAGTTACTTACCTGTAACAGGTGATCTCTGAGAACAGCAGGAGTAAGTCTTCACAACCCACCCACCTCCCCTAGGAGTTGTATTTCTCTATCTATCTTTCCTTTCCTCTTTCTCTCTCTCTTTGTCTCAGCTATGAAACTCAACTGAGGAGAGACAGTTGGAAAGGCGGGAAGGCAGCACGCAGGCGCTGAGGGATGCTCCCAAAAGCTTTCTGATTGGACGCTGGGGAGCGTTCCCACGCAGGCTCCGTTGGTACCGACGTACCCATATGTGAAGACTTATTCCTGCTGTTCCCAGAGATCACCTGTTACAGGTAAGTAACTGTGCTATACCGTATGACTAACCTGAAGATGTCAGCTTGTCTGTTAATGCCGTTTGTAGACTTGTATAGACGATACGCTGCACTAAAAAACCGAATAGACTACATGTGAATTATTGTGCTGAAAATTTTTAAAAAGAAGAAACTCCTGTAGATTCTATTTTTTAAAAAAGAGGATAGGTGACTAGTTACTTATATTGAGTTTACTAACCTATGGTTTAAGACCTTTTAGTTGTGTTGTCATCGGAGTGACACACCAGATGCAAGCGCTGTTAAAAAGCAAGAAGAAAATGCTCACACTTTTTGAAATCGAAAATGAGACCTTTATGACACAATGGTATATCTCCAGTTCTATGAATGTCTTTTTGAGTTATAGTTTAAAGTTGTTGTCTCTGATGTACAGGGCCTCTGTTTTCTTGAGGTTTATGGCCAAAGTCTTCTGAGCCATTTGCTGATCATGAAAAAGCATCTCATTATGGGTGTGATATCCGGTTTGATGTCTTTATGGGTTCATAGATCATTACCTCTTTGCGTAGATGTTTTTATGATAGTGCAAATTGTCTGGAGGAAAATGTTGAGTAATAGGGGTGAGAGGATGAGGCCTTGTGGGACTCCTTGAGGTTTTGTGTCTGGGATGGATTTTGCAGGGCCAGATCTTACTTGTAGTCAGTCTGTCAGATATGATTTGAACCAGGCAAGGGGTGTGTCTGAGAGGGAGGAGTGGCCTAGTAATTGGGGCAAGTTACCTCAGGCCGGAGGGCCAGGGGTTCAAATCCTGCTAGAGGACAGCAACCTTGGGCTGGAAGGACTGGGGTTTCTAGTCCCAGAGGTGCTCCTTGTGGCCTTGGGCAAGCCACTTAACCCTCAGTTGCCTCCGGAACAAAAACATAGATTGTGAGCCCTTCGGGGACAAGGGAAAAAAAAAATATAGTACCTGAATGCACACTGCTTTGACTGGTAGAAAAGCAGTATATAAGCTTAGTTAAATATTCCAAGAGCTTGTAGTTACTGGATGTCAAATGCTGCCTTTATGTCTAGGAAGATGAGTATGAAACCAGTTTTGGGTTTGTCTGTTCCTATAAGTAGGTTGTCGAGAAAAGCGGTCATTAGGGATTCCACTCCATGGTACGGTCTGAAACTATATTGCTGTTAATCAAGTGGATGGTGTGTTTCTATGTGATCATAGAGCTGTCGGTAGATGATTTTTTTTTCTAGTGTTTTGGCCATGAAGGGAAGGCTAGCTATGGGTTTGTAAGAGGTTGGTTGGTTGTCATTTGAGGTTCCTTTTCTTAGAGGATGGATGGAGGCAGTCTTGAGTTTGAGGGGCACCTGTCCCTGTTGCAGTGAGAGGTGGATGACTTTCAGTATTATGGGGTTGAGTTCTTGCCTTGCTAGCTTGATCCAGCTGACTGGACAGGGGTCGTGGTGAGGTGGTTGTGTTGATGCTTGTGGTGATTTTCTCTAGGTAGTCAGGTGTGATATTACTGAAAGAGCTCCATGTGGTTGGGTATGTGGTTACTTGCTGGTCTGTTATGGTGATGGGCAAGTTAGTGCTGTTAGCGCAAGCTGAAGTTCAGGTCTGGAAATAGTCTGCCATCGTCTTTGGAGTGAGGATGGTTGCTTCAACTTGTTGTGTTGTATCCTTGCTTAGAGAGTTCACTATGTCAAAGAGCTCTCATGGGCAATTGAGAGAGCTTTAGATTCGTTTTGTGGTATAGTCTTTCTTTGCTTGAGCTGTGGCTGCTTGGTATGCCTGTAGTTTGTTCTTGTAAGTGTTTAGGCTGTCATTTGATCTGGTGTTTCTCCATTTCCTTTCTGTGAAGTGTGGGTTTCGCTTCATGTTTTTTTTTTTTAGAGTGTACCAGGTGGTTCTCTGTCTTGTGCGGGGGTTGGGTGTGGGTGATTTTGTTGCAATATCTGCGATTGTTTTGTTCCAGTTTTATATTATGGAGCTTGTCAGGAGCGTTCTGATAAAATCTTGGCTAGAAAATCTTTATTCCAGTTTATGAAATCTGCATGCGTGTGGGTTTGGAGATGTGTAGCTTGTGCTTGTGTGATTCAGGTGTTTGTGATCATCTTGTGGTCTGACCAGGGGACATTGACAGTGGTGGAAGGAGGAATTGGGTGTTCGTTGAATAAGTGTTGTGACAAGATCATCATGTTGAGGATGTTCCCTTTGCTGTAGATGAGTTGGTTGATGATTTGTGTGTAATCCAGGGATTCCATGGCCTCTGGGAAGGTTCTTGCTCTGCTTGGTGATGTGGAGGCAAGGTTGAGGTCACCTAGTAGCCTGAGGTAGCTTGTTGCAGTGGTTTCTAGGATTGTGTAAAGTTGGTCAGGGTCTGCATTTGGGGATTTGTAGGAGAGGAGGATGGTTGGGTGGTTTATCGTCAATGTGTCCAGATCTTTATCGGATGATTTTAAGAGGATGCAGAAGTTTAGGTGTTTTCTTGTTAGGATGCAGATGCTGCCACCATGGTGTTTAGTCCTTGAGGAGCTGAAGAGATGATAGTCTTGTGGTGCAAGTTGGTTTAATAAGACACTGTCAGTTTCAGTGAACCAAGATTCTGTTATGTTGAGGATGTCAATGTGGTTATTGAGTAAGATGTCAGAGGAGCTGTATCTTATTTCTTGCAGATCTGCGGTTTAGAAGGGTGCATTTAAGAGGATGGGCTTTCCAAGCATGTGATAGTGATGGAGGTATATTTGTGGGTGTTAAAGGTTTGATTTGAATGATGTGCTGTGTGTCTAGGTTTGCTTCTATGATGGAACGAGGGAATTTGCTGAGAGGGGGTGCATGGATAATTGGAATGTAGGTTGGAGTTGGGAATGAAGGAGAGTTGAGTGCGCATCTGAGGAGTGAGGAGAGGCATGGTAGAATGGTTAGCAGAGTCACCATTCTTTGTGAGTTTGCTTTTGTTTGTTTAGTTGCTACCTTGATTGTCCTGCTGAGCTGTGAGATTTTTGCTGATTGGGTGTTGCGGTGCTGGATTTTGCTGCTGTGGTGGTGATCAGGCCAGCTAGGGTCTTTAGGTTACAGGAGGTCTGGTTGTCATCTCTGTGTTGCTCATGTGAAATTGCTGTGCTTGTGCTGTTCTTTCATCGAGGTTCTTTGTGGTCTACTGGCATTGCTGCGCTGATGTGCCATCAGCAGCCGTCAGAGTTCGGTCCTCTATGGAATCAGCCTGTTGTGTGTTGCTTCTGTGGGGAGGACGTTTTTGTGGGCTCTCCTTGTTTGTTTCGGTAGGTCCCCGCCAAAGAGCCCTCTGACAGGCCCTCAGGGTAGGTCAAATTGCTTTGGAGCAAAGTATCTGTGGGCCTCAGGAGATGGAACAGCATGGTTTTTTGCCTTTTCATTGTGGGGGAAGCATGATCCTTTCTTTTGTAGTGAGCAAACATGGAGGGAGCCTCAGGGACCTCCGAAACAAAATCTCCACAAGTTTCAGCTCCCATGGTTTTGGCAGGAAACATGGCCATTTTCCCCATTCCTTCCATTTTGTCTCTGGAGATAGAACAGTATGTTTTAAAATCTTCTCGGGGGGGGGGGGGGGGGGGTCTCCTGCACCTGGGACTTCAGGATTAGGTATGCCTGATTCTTCTTTTTCTTTTTCTCCTGTTTTTATTCAGGCCTATTGTCATTCCCAGAAGCTGGGAAGGGCAACTTTGGCCCCATTTCCAAATGCCAAGTCAGATCAATTGTCCCTGCCGGAGGGACCCCGCTCCTGGGGGTACCGCCTCCTAAGAGGAAACGCATTCATGAAGCGTCATGGGCTGAAGAAAGCCCTCTGCATTCTCCAGCTTCTGATGACACTATAGAAGGTCTGTCCGACCTCTGGGGATAGGTGGCAGAGCCCAAGCTGGAAGAAGTGGAGATTCCTCAGGGGGAGGTCCCCAGTGGAGTGAGGGTTGTTCATCACGAGGAGTTACCAGTCTTAATTTCTCACTCACTTGCCGCTCTCATTGTTGTCCCGGCACCCCTAAAGACGAAGGAGCCTTTGGAGGACATTTGCTACAGAACCTTAAAAATCTTCGCGCCATCGGGCGCTGCTCCTCTTCAGCCCCCACCACCTCCAGCAGCTCTCCCCTTCCCGGGGATCGAGCCACCAGCGGCAGGAGGGACCATCTGCTGCACACAGCCCAGTCGGGGCTGTGCAACAGTTTAAAATCTTCGCGCCATCGGGCGCTGCTCCTCTTCAGCCCCCACCACCTCCAGCAGCTCTCCCCTTCCCGGGGATCGAGCCACCAGCGGCAGGAGGGGCCATCTGCTGCACACAGCCCAGTCGGGGCTGTGCAACAGTTTAAAATCTTCGCGCCATCGGGCGCTGCTCCTCTTCAGCCCCCACCACCTCCAGCAGCTCTCCCCTTCCCGGGGATCGAGCCACCAGCGGCAGGAGGGGCCATCTGCTGCACACAGCCCAGTCGGGGCTGTGCAACAGTTTAAAATCTTCGCGCCATCGGGCGCTGCTCCTCTTCAGCCCCCACCACCTCCAGCAGCTCTCCCCTTCCCGGGGATCGAGCCACCAGCGGCAGGAGGGGCCATCTGCTGCACACAGCCCAGTCGGGGCTGTGCAACAGACTTAAAATCTTCGCGCCATCGGGCGCTGCTCCTCTTCAGCCCCCACCACCTCCAGCAGCTCTCCCCTTCCCGGGGATCGAGCCACCAGCGGCAGGAGGGGCCATCTGCTGCACACAGCCCAGTCGGGGCTGTGCAACAGACTTAAAATCTTCGCGCCATCGGGCGCTGCTCCTCTTCAGCCCCCACCACCTCCAGCAGCTCTCCCCTTCCCGGGGATCGAGCCACCAGCGGCAGGAGGGGCCATCTGCTGCACACAGCCCAGTCGGGGCTGTGCAACAGACTTAAAATCTTCGCGCCATCAGGCGCGCCCGCGCCTGGCGGGCCTGCGCCTGAGGGCCCTTTGGCGTGGCCCTTAGGCGTGGAACGGGGCGGTAGGCGGTGGCACTCCAGCAAGCCACAAACGAAGCCACAATTCACACCTATACCAGAGCCAGCTACCAATACCAAAAAGGCAAGTCCTTCACAGCTAACTGTTTTTTTTTTTTTTTTTTGAGATAGCAGCCTTTGCCTTGACCATTAACCAGCAGTCACCTGAGCTTTTTAGCGGTATCATGTAGATGTTTTTGTTGTTAATCTCTACTAGTAACAATACCCCTGTTAACGTTGATAACGTTTTACATACTCTGTACTGCTTTTCATGCAATTATCTTACTGTATACCAGTAATTAGAATCCTTTGTACTATTACCACTACTGCTATTACCACCTGCATTCACAGTACTATTGCAATTAATCTTTCCTGAGTGCGAATACTGCATCTCACTGCACTGTAGCCAACATTTCCACAATTATCCCTCTCATTACTAACACCCAAGAGAATGTACAAGGTTCTGCTCTTATTCATGACCTTCCTTACCCTTGGTCTCCCTTACACATCAAATGCATTCAACCATGACACATATCATATACCAATCCTACGCACATACGGAAGGAGATGGTCCGAATTCCCCCACCACACTACAGCAAAAAATAACTTTTCACCCCACTCCCATCTACTCAACATTCCTCTCCAAACCATCAAAAAGATACAAGAAGAGAAGCAACATCATCAACGCCTACTAAAATGTGCACTGATAAATGCCAGATCAGTACGATCTAAATGGCCCGCAGCCATTGACCTGATACCCCAATATAATCTCGACATCTTGATGATCACGGAGACATGGCTATCCGACTGTGACAACGTACTACTGAATCAGATGCTGCCACCAGGTTTTGTGATATACACTTCTCACAGATCCAGTCAGAAAGGAGGCGGAACCCTCATCCTGGCCAAAGCTGATTTACACTTCAAGTTGTGCAACTCCTCTAGCTCAACTAACCTTGACTCCCTCACTATAGCTAATGAGCTCTGCACAATCAACCTTTTCTATCGGGCACCCTCCCCCTCACCAGATGATCTTCCAACTATAATTGAGCAGGCATGTACCACATCCACCTCACGCTCACCAAGTTGGCTAATCGGTGACTTCAATCTCCCATCTCTTCAAGACAGCCACTCAGCAGCATTCCTTGACGCCCTGGAGGACCTAGGTTACAAACAGCATGTCGATTTCCCCACCCACACTAAAGGTGGCAAACTAGACCTCATTTTCGCACCTATCTCCACCTCCACAATACCCCTAACTCTTGCACTATCTGTAATACCAGTACCCTGGTCTGACCACAGTCTTCTCAGTTTCAATATACCCATTAATACATCCCACAAAAGCCGAAAGTCTTCTAACACATCTGGATCCCACACAACCCGCTTTAGACCACTCAACCAGAGCATAGTCCTAGAGAATCTCAGACCCCTCATGGCCAACACAACCATGGACTTAGATGATCTCATATCCAAATGGGATGAAAACCTGAGAGCTGCCTCCTGCCCATCACTCACCGAAAAGAGAATTCAAAAACGTGAACATACTCCATGGTTCTCCATAGACCTTCGTACATCTCTCCACCATCTACGCAAACTTGAGCGACAGTGGCGACGAACTCACTCTCCTGAGGTGCTGGTAGCATACAGCTCATACCTAACTACCCACCGAGAAAAGATATCACAGAGCAGGAAAACCTACCACTCAGACTTAATAAAACGCTCCATCAACAAACCACACGCATTGTTCAGCATAGTAAAGTCCATAACAGGTGAACCGGTCTCAGCACAACCCCCTGTGCCTCAGCCGCAGGACTACGCAAACTACCTGCAATCAAAGATGATTAAAACCAACACAGACATAAATGTCAATAACGCCTCCACTTCACCTAAGGCATCCCATGCAATGCCACTACACAACTTCTCCACTGTATCAAATAGAGAGGTTGTGAACATTATTGCCTCAATCAACCCCAGTACAGCTCCTAATGGCCCATGTCCAGCCAGCTGGATCAAGGACATGCGACATGACCTCAGTCAAATATTGAGCAAAATACTGAACCAGTCTTTCTCAACAGGTTCATTCCCGCAGAGTCTAAAACACACTTCCATCAAGCCCCTACTGAAGAATAATAGACTGGACCCATCCAAGGTTGATTCCTTCAGGCCTATCTCGAGCATACCACAGCTCGCAAAAATCATTGAGAAGGCCGCCCAACAACAAATCCAACATCATATTGACACTGAAGCACCACTAGATCCATCTCAACATGGCTTCAGGGAAGCACATGGAGTTGACACAGTCCTTACAACCCTATTCAATGTTCTGGTAACAGGAATAAATAACATACAACAGGGGTTCGTCCTCATCTTCCTGGACATCTCCGCCGCTTTCGACTCTGTGAGTCATGACATACTCCTACAACGCTTGAAAGATAAGGGGATTCAAAGCACAGCACTCGAGTGGTGTAAATCATACCTATCTAACAGGTGGCAACAAGTAAAAACAGGTCACGCTTCCTCAGAACCATTCCTGCAATCACAGGGAGTACCGCAAGGATCGTCCTTATCGGCACTAATGTTTAACATCTACATGCAGCCAATATGTGACTTGATCAGATCCTTTAATGTACAATGTCTCGCTTACGCAGATGACATCCTCCTATATATGCCGTTCACAATTGAACATCCAGTATTCTCCCCTATAATCAACTGTTTTGAAGCTGTAGCCGAATGGTTGCTATCACAAAACCTTCGGATTAACCACAACAAAACTGACGTTCTTTTTGTCACAAGGAACCGTAAGTTCATACCTCCTCCATCACTACTCGTCAACAACATAGAGTTGAAATCAAAAGCTACCATCCGTTACCTCGGCATCACATTGGATCAGCACTTGGACATGACAACGCATGTCAAGAACATCACAAAAACTATATATTATAAGATCAAATCGCTACGTCACCTCCGCTCCCTACTAGATCCCACAGACTTCCGAACAACCTTCCAGGCATTAGTCCTCCCACACCTGGATTTTGCCAACATCATCCTTCATGGCCTCCCTCAATCAACTTTAAATCCGCTCCGCCTAGCCATGAATACAGCCGCCAGAGTCCTCTCCGGCTCATCAAGATCTGACCATATAACACCCATCATGAAAGAACTGCATTGGTTACCATTACATGCCAGAATCCAGTATAATTCTTTAGTCCTTACTTTCAAGGCACTAAATAACTGCCCCCCTACGCCAATCAGCAAGCTTATCCATGGCACCCTGGAAAACAGAAAAAGGAGAACCACATCAATGAACACCTTAATTGTCCCAAAAATAATAACGAAGTGCACTAAGGCCACCTCCAACAGGGCCTTCTCCTTATTTGCACCTCTAAACTGGAATGCGCTACCTCACGAAATCCGTGCTATCAAAACCTAATCCTATTCAGAAAAGCATTGAAATACCACTTGTTCACAAAATGCTACCCGGAAGTCAACCTAGACATTAACAAAACTAACACCTCAATACAACCCGAAAAGGGCTAGTTGGTCAACCTTCTCTCTAGTCCTATTAGTGAACCACTTTGCAACATCCAAATGAGTTTTATATTACTGTATATATCATTAAGTTATTCTGTACATAGTTTCCCCGGTTGTCCTATTGTTGAAGTTCCCTGTTCAATGTAAAACTCAATGTTACTTGTATACATTGTAGTATGTTCTTGTTCAATGTACACCGCACTGATTGTAATAGCGCGGTATAAAAGAAGTGTTAAATAAATAAATAAAATAAATAAATTAAGTCTTCTGAAGCCTTCTTCCCTGTTCATAGCGTGATTAAACAAATGATAGAGGCGGAATGGGAAGTACCCTGAACTATGCCCTTTTCTTAAAATTAAGGAAACTATTTTCAAATTGAAAATTAGCGCAAATTGGCAAAATGTTCGTGCAGACTTTGACAATATAGGCAAAGTGGAAGTACATTTGCACTTGGAATTTGAAAATTGCTTTGGAGCAAAATATCTGACCATTTGCAAGTGCTTTTATCTGCAGTTTCTTTCCCCATGGAAACTAAAACACATTCAGATTTAAAAATGCAATCTACGCTTTTCCCTAACCTAAACATGCCACAGGCATGCCACTTCCTAATGCAGTTATGAATGTGTTAGAATCCTTTCTTCTTTTAGTCAGATTTTTTTTCAGTATTTATCCATGTAAATAGCTTATTTTCCATTTTTAAGATGTTTTCAAAATGTTTGCAAGCAGATCTATCAAGAACTGCTTCAGAGTAAAATAAAGTGTTGTTTCAGGGAGAAGACTACGAGCCATGTTTGTAAATGTTAGCATGTGCTATCTGCTGCAGCTCCCATTTTATTCCTAGGGGTGCGGTGGCAGATAGCGGGCGCTAATATTTACTAAGCATAGTCCTAAGTGCCCTGTTGAATGTATGTAAGGTAGAAATTGTATAGCATGTGCTGTGCTTGAGTAGATCGGGATAAAATACCTATATAATCACTACTGATCTTTTAGAAAGGAATGCATAATAAATAGGAGCCTGAGTAACTTGGCAGAGTTCAGCTGTGGAACAGATTGCAGTGATCTGTTTTGCTTTTATCAGTAACTATCCATTTAGTTAAAGCAAGTGGCAGGGGGAGGGAGCTGGGAGAATGAGAATTCTCTTCTTGCTGAGGGAATTAATGCCTTGAATTACTACCACACAACTTTACAATTTCATCCATTTTATAACAAAATATTTGATATAAATGGGTTTCCTTGCTAGTCTTGGGCACTACAATTTTTTTTTAAATTAATGCGCCTGCTCAAATGTATAATGCAAGATGTACTTGAAGCAAAAGTGATCGGTTTCCTTTTCTCTCTTGTGCCCTGAGCATAAATCAGATTTACGTTCATCTCAAAACCAGTTTAGAGTAAAAGTGGTTTGAGCATGCACACTTCCTTTTATTGGTTTCCTCATGTGTGGTGATCTTGTTAGGAGCAATTTGGAATTAAGCTGCCTTTCTGCAGATGAGATGTGCCATAATCTCCTCTTAAGCTGAAAAAAAATGCTGACTTGTGCATGCTTAGGGAAAGTGAGAAAGCAGAGGGGCCAACCTATCTGAGGTGTGACCTCCACAGAGCATCTGGAGTATTATGAATTAAATTGAAGAAAAAAAATGACACTAATGTGTCTCTCCTTTTATTCTTCTGCACAGGTGATGCGGATGACATTGTCAACATTAAATTGGCGGCGGCGGGAAATGGTCAGGTGGTTGGTCACATGTGCGACGGAAGTGGGTAGGTGTAATCACCCAATCTGTAAAACCTGATCAGAATCCCAAATTAAAGTCCATCATTATACAAAATTCTGATATATCATCCCCTACAATTTTTGTCGGAGTGAGTCAGCCCAGTAGCCAGGAAATCCTCTGACCACCACTGTGACCGCTCCTTTTTTATTTGAAAACACTATTAAAAGTGAAAAATTAAGTACTTAGCTTTGCTCACTGACATTTAACCGACAAGTAATTCCAACTTGAAAATTCCCCAGAAATTAGAAGTGCCGACGTGCCACGTTTCGGGTGCTGCCAAAAAGGACCTTGCTGCCCTGCTTCAGGTTCATCCAATTCTGGTATACAGCCAAAGTGCCCGAAACGTGGCACTTTTGATTTCTGGGGAATTTTCAAGTTGGAATTACTTGTCTGTTAAATGTCAGCGAGCAAAGCTAAGTATTTAATTTTTCACTTTTAATAGTGTTTTCAAATAAAAAAGGAGCGGTCACAGTGGTGGTCAGAGGATTTCCTGGCTACTGGGCTGACTAACTCCGACAAAAATAGGTGTAATCACCGACAAAGAACACTGCTCATGTCTGCTGTCCCTCCCCCTCTACCGCACCCTCCGTTTTGAAGAGTCCTGCAAATCCTAGATGCTGTAACTTTTATTTGCTGATTGCACTGTAATAAACATGATGGAAAACAAGAGAGCAATGAAAGATCTTATCTTTGGAGCTGAACAAAAACGTCATGTCACCTAAAGTGAAAGCAAGACAGACTGAGGTTCAGCTTTTTCTTTTTAGACCACTGAATGAAGGGGGCTCTAAGTATTCCCGAAAAGAATATTTGTCTTCCATGGTCTCTTTACCTTGATGTTTTATGGTTAATAGTGCTCTTAGAATAGCTCCCTGAACACATACTTTGTCTTTCTTTAGTTTTTACCATGTTTCCTTCACAATGTTTTGAGTTCTGCAGCCTTTCAAATGCCTGAGCTGCTCCTTTCCACATATCCTAAGCTGTGAATTGACTCCTGCCTTTTATTTTTATGGACAATTTAAGAATATTTTTAAGCTGTAGTTGCAAAACTGGTGAAAAAAAGCATTTTGGTATATCACAGATACTACAACAAAGGAATTTCTTACCTCTTTACCTGGTAGGTACCATAATTAAATGCAGCTTTTTTCCATGTGGGTTTTTTTTAAATTATTTTAAAATGTTCTAATGTCGTACATCGCAGACTTGTTTTGGTCAGGTTTCTAAGTCGTTACCTTGGCTTTTTTGTAAACTTTTACTACATTTGTTCCTTGCTTTTGTGTTATGTGGCTTGGCCAGCAGAAACAGACCTGCATGTGATCAACAGTCGTGTTCCCAAACCCATGTCTTTTTTTCAGGTATTTGCTCTTGTGTAGGGGCAATGTCATTTCGATTGCCAGCTGTGGTAATGTCAGCACAGGAAAGCAAAATGAAAACAGCAAATTATCAAGGGTCAGAGATGGCAGGCTTTATGAATGGCAATTTTGGCCTCTATCTGATGAGATCTGGTAGAGCTGCACACAAGAGGAGGAACTTGTGTATGTGGTTTAATGATTATCTGCGATGTTTCGAATCATTCAAGGATGAGCACTCTTGTTTGCCTGTGAAGCAGAGATTATTTCATGACTGGAAATGTAGTGGTCTGACATCAGAAACTTGTGCTGAGGAGCTAAAAGTGAAAGAAAAGCTTAATCATAAAAGCTAAACTAGCATAATCCCAAACACTTTTTTTTAATCTGTCTGTTTTTATCTGCTTCCCAAACTGAAAATATTCTGAAATTATCACCAGCTTTCTCCTGTTCTGATATGTTAAAATGTATAATTCATTTTTTTTAGATAAAAATAAATCTGGGTTCATCTGTGTATGTATACACAGACAGTAAAGCAGAAAAACACTAAGTGCTGACAGCATTTGTTACCAGCATATGTGCATACTCATCTGTATGAACCAAAAAATACCTCAGTTGACCGACCACTTTGTTCTATTTCCTCTGTAGGTGTTTATGCACTGGACAGTATCATGCAGAGCTGGTTTACGCTCTTCACTCCAACAGAGGCCACTAGTATTGTTGCTACAACGGTGATGTCCAACAGCACCATTGTCCGTTTGCATCTGGACTGCCATCAGCAGGAGAAATTGGCCAGCAGTGC
This sequence comes from Ichthyophis bannanicus, assembly GCA_033557465.1. Taxonomy (NCBI): domain Eukaryota; kingdom Metazoa; phylum Chordata; class Amphibia; order Gymnophiona; family Ichthyophiidae; genus Ichthyophis; species Ichthyophis bannanicus. Next base: position 277,967,086 of record CM066032.1, on the reverse strand, counting down.
TAGGACGCTTGCACTCCAGTGTGCCATGAAGGATCCTCAAAACTGTGCCCTCTCTGCACTTACCTTATGTGAAAAGGATCACATAGCTTTTGAGACCGCTTACCAAATTGTTCTAGATGCTGCTACGACTGGCATGAGCTATACACAGCTTTTTACCATAGCACGGTACATGGAACACCGTGGTTATCCTATGCGGGCCTACAAGTTGGCGACTTTGGCCATGACGCATCTCAACCTGAGTTACAATCAGGATACACACCCTGCCATTAATGACGTTTTGTGGGCATGTGCGCTCAGCCACTCCCTTGGGAAAAATGAACTGGCAGCTATAATACCTCTAGTGGTCAAAAGTGTCAAATGTGCAACAGTACTATCAGACATTCTGCGTAGGTGCACTCTGACCACTCCTGGGATGGTTGGACTTCATGGAAGAAGGAACTCTGGTAAGCTAATGTCACTGGACAAAGCCCCATTAAGACAGCTTCTAGATGCCACAATTGGGGCCTATATCAATACAACTCATTCGCGGCTCACACACATCAGCCCACGACACTATAGTGAGTTTATTGAATTCCTCAGTAAGGCACGGGAGACATTCTTAATGGCTCATGATGGACACATTCAGTTTACACAGTTTATTGACAACCTAAAACAGATCTACAAAGGCAAAAAGAAACTAATGATGTTGGTTCGTGAGCGGTTTGGTTGATGAAAATGGTTGAACAGGGGAGGGGGGATTTTGTTTTTACTTGAGCCTGCCTTTGTATCCTTTTTAACTTAAAAAAAAAAACAAAAAAACTCCATAAACTTAAAAAAAAAAAAAACACAACAAAAAAACAGCACCACACCGGTATTATATGTGTATAGTTATATTGAGTTTGCAAAACTAAATTGTCATGTTGTGAAAGTTTGTGTGTGTGTTCTACTTTTTTCTTTTCTTTACTTTTTTTTGTTTTGTTTTTGTGTGTGAATGAGAGAGAGTGTAAAAGGAAAAAAAAAAGTTTGGTTTACACTGAGTATATGTTGTCAAGTGGCAAAAGCCCACATAGCTCTCCTGTTCTTTCTGTATACGTTCACAGCCTCAAAGAAATTGCAATGGCTTTAAAATTAAAATAAAATACAAAAAAATCAACAAAATAAAATAAAAACCAAACAAGGGGAAAAAAAACCTCCATCCTGTGACAAGTACCTCGAATGGATTCAGCTTTACTCCTTTCTCAATTCATCCTTACATTTCAGCATATTTAAACAAACTGCCGAATAAAAAAAACAAACAGATCAACACTACTAATAGAAGGCTGACCCACGTGGCTTTGCAGTGCTGTTCATCCGGAAGCATGGCACACGACGCTTGTGCATGTGGAAACTTAGCGACTGTCAACATACGTTCTCAGGGATTTATCAAAGAAAAAAAGGAAAAAAAAAAGAATGAGAGCATTTATTGTACTGTATATATATTATAGTATATGTCTGAATATTGAAAAAAAGTATAACTAACTAATTTATAAAATATTCTATGTAATGCAAAAATACTTGAAGCTGCGGTAGCTTGGTTTTAAACAGACAAAATTTTAAAAAATAAATAAATCTGAAAGCAAACATATCGAAAAGACTGAAGTGCGCCTTGCTTCAGGGTTGGCTCAGATGGCGTTCTATATGCTGAGCATCTATGCAGAGTCACCTTGTTTGATTGCATGGTTGGACGGATATCTATTGGGAATAAAAGCTATATGGATATGTATTTATATGACCCATATAAATACATATGTGTATACTTGTACACACACCAGACACAATGCTGAAGAGGGACAAGCAGATACACACACAGCAGCAGGCCTTAGCATTAAAAATACAGTATGCCAGAATAGGGATTTGTGCCTCCTTTCCTGGCGGCAGGGGAGGAACACACTTTAATATCCTTGGACATAAAAAAAAAAAAAAAAAAAAAAAAATTCCAAAATGATTGACATGATAGGTTACGCCTTGGCAGTAAGCTGATAATAAGCTAACCTTTGTGCACAAATAACGTATATATATTATATACATACAAATATATATATATATATTCTGCATCGGTATTTTGACTTTGTGCAGGACAGAAAGTTGTGTAGGGTATGACTGTTCTTTTTCAGTTAGGTAATCTTTCTTTATTTTACTTTTTTTTTTTCTTTTTTTTTTTTTTAATATTTCCTTTCTTTAGAATTACTCAAACAAAAACAGCCTTCTATCTTGCCTTGTCTTAATGCTTTAAAATAACCAAACTGGAGATCTAACTACCAAACTGTTCATTATATTATTAAATACCAACTTTGGTTTCAATATAGTGTCTTTACTTTAGCTGAATGGTCTGTATTCTTGTGCTTTTTCAAGCCGTTCTTATGTTTTGGTGCAAAAGTTGTCTAGTGTCTCTCGTTCCCTTCATTAGAGAACATGCTAGAGGTATGTTTGTAGGTATTTTTGTTTAGAAGAAAAAACTATTTCATGCTCTCCATTTTATTTATTATAATAGGTAAAAAGGTTGTACTTCATCACCCATGTAAACATGTTCATGAAGTTGAAAGTAATTAAGATTTGATACACTGATATCAATTTATTTATGTAACTAAATCACTGTTTTATAAACTTGTTAATGATCAACAATTTTTTTGTTTTGATTAAAATTAGTTTTTTGAAAGCTGATTCTGCTTCCTTTATAGTGTGTGTCACTGTAGTGGAGCCTGATGGCCTCACCCCCTCAGGTTCTCAACTCTGGTCTTCCCTCGTGGTTCTGGTTTTCAGGTTATAAGCCAGGAAAAAGTCATGGTATTTGAGATGTTTAGGCTAAAAAATTAGGTTAATTTTATGCATCTTTGCTACACTGGAAAACCATATCTGTCTTGGGGCCACAAGGACCAGTGTTGAGAGCCACTATGAGGTGGCCCTTGTTTCAGTAAACTTGTGTGGGGGGGGTTCCCTTGTGTGATCTGCTGTATTCACAGATCAGTATACTTTAAGGCTATTTGTGCAGTATATTAATCTATTAGATTTGTTTACCTGAAATAGTAAATTCTGTAATATCACTGCATCCACTTTTCCAGTGATCACAGCTAACAAAAAATGGATGACTTTTAACTAATGTTTTGTTTTTAATGCTGAATTTTCTGGCTTGTAGGTTACCTTTGAATAATCCGAGAGTTCAAAGGTGTTGGAAAGGGGAGATATCAGCCCAGTGAAAATGTTTGTCTTGAGCTTTGATTTTTTTTTCCAGTCATGAATGATGTATTTAAAAGTAGGAAGCTATAAAGTACCCATTTGAGATAAGCAGCGATTAATCAAACAGCGTGAATGGAGCTTAGAGACATACCTAGAAAAAGGAAGAGCTTGCTTAGCTGTTCTCTGAAGTCATTTCATAACCAGAAATAGACTAGTAAAACAAAATCTAAGGTGATAACCTTTTCGTTGAACTAGTTAGTGTACTGCATTTGACTAGCTTTTGGGCGCTTAAAATCCTTTTCCTCAGGTTAGGACAGAATGAGCAAAGGACGGCGATAACAGAAAAAGTAAGTGAATCATTAAAAGCATTCCAATGCTAGTCTGAAGGGGAAAGGTAGAGGTGAGGGGCATGGATGGGTGATCATAAGGCAACAGGCAACTTTTTATGACTAGTTCACTAACATTTCTGTTAGGCATAATTGGAGAGACCATCTTTCTTTATGTAACTATTTGATTTACTGAAGCCATTTGATTAATGTTAAAAATTAAGAATTTTAATTTAGGGTAAACTGTTTTTACAAAAGCATAAAGCATGATAAAGTACGGAAGTTGAAATGTAATATAAAACAAGACTGTGGAGGCAGTACATACAGGTCTGATGAAGTTTATGTAACTCCAAGGACAATCTGTATTTTAGCACAAATTTATATGCAAAACATGATTAGATCCTAATCTAAACCCTGATACCGAAAAAGAACGCTATTGAATAAGTAACAAACAAAAGGGGTAGATTCTGATTATTCAATAAAGATTGAACAATAAGCATCCTTAATTGAAAAAGTGTGTCAACCCTCCATTCAATAACAGGCGACACCTCCTTGAGCAGTAATATCTACAAAAATATTGCTTGTAACTGTTAAATATAGGCGTGCTTGAACTGTGCGACACTTGATTTTCTTGCACAGAGATCTACACATCTCGCCACAATATTTCAAGAGGTGTTATGGTTGGGACTTTGTGTGTTTTTGGCTTGGCCAAAGCAATCTCCTCTGGCTGCATGGCTCACTTTCAGCTCATCTACAGCTCACAGATGGATAACATTATAGAATGTACACTGCACAGAGCAGATTCTGATATACACGGTATATAAATGCAAGCAAATAAATTGCCGGATAGCTCTAGAGCAGAATTTTTGGTTCCATCAATGATCGCAAGCCATCCAAGCCCAGAGGCAGCAAAAAAGCCCCCCCCCCCCCCACCCACTTTCCTCCACCAGCACGCTTGACAGGATGAGGTTCTTATTTGATGATGGTGTGTTGGTTTTTCACTTCAGTTTTTCACTCATCTGATCAGAGAATATTAATCCAGAAGCTATGTTAGGTCACCTAGGTGCTCTTTCAACCTGAGGTGGGCAGCAATGCTTTTTCTAGAGAGCAGTGATGTTCAGGACTGGCCCAACCATTAGGCAAACTAGGTGGCTGCCTAGGGTGGCAGCTTCTTTGGGGGGGGGGGGGTACAGCAAAGAGCAGGTCATTCAAAGTTAAGCAATAGATTCTGACAGCCAGGGGACAGACTTAAGGTTTGCCTGGGGCACCAACACCTTGGATCAACTTTAAGGTCAGCCCTGGTGATAGCTCTTGGGTAGTCCTTGTAGTCTTCAGCTTTCCCATTTATAGACTGACAGTGGACAAGTAGAACCCCAAATATTTAAAAATGGTCTTGTAGCCCTGTTCAAGCAGATGAGCATCAACTACACTCTTAGGTTCTCCGCAATGCCTTTGGATCTTTGCATAAGTTCCACTGCCTTTTATGACTACCAAACATAAAACCTTTTGGACTTCTCTATAAAGTGCCTAAGCTCAGTCATGCAGATCTACTCTGCAGTTACCTAAGCACTTGATTCTAATAAGCTAATTAATTGTGCTGGGTTCTCTTGCTATTTCACTTAAACATTTCTGAATTTTATTGTTCCTGCTTTGTACTCTCTCTTCAAATAGAATTGTTCAATTTGTACCCCTTTTTTAGTTGAATTTTGCTTCAGTATAGCATCTATTGTTGAGGTCAGGCTGGCAAAACCTTTGTTCATATGGATGTGTGTTTGCATATGATGATGATCCCTCCCTTCTCTCTCTCTGCTGCAGCCAAAGCAGAAGGGTGAAGGGCCGATGGGAGTCCCAGTCCTGAAAAGGCCAGCAGGAAGACACTGAGTCCTACTAGACAGAGTTGGGATTGCAACCTGAAAAGGCCAGCAGAAGAGTGGGGCTGTGGCCTGAAAAGGTTAGGAAGGCCTGGGTCCCGTTGGCCAGAAGAGTGAGGCTGCAGCCTGAAGAGGAGGAAGGTGGCTGAAAAAATGGTGCAGCCTAAGGGAAAGGGCAGGCTTAGAAGGAAAGAAAGAGAAAGGAGAAGAGATGGCGACTGCATCAAGGGAGAGGGGAGTGAAATGCCCAGAGTGCAAGGTTATGTAGCAGGGGAGAGTGCATGGCTGAAGGAAAAAGAGGTGGAGAGTGCAAGAGGGCAGTGAAGGATAGGCATGGGAAATAGTGCAAGGTGATGGAAGAGACAAGGAGCTACGTGCAGACATGCACCCACCACTCCAACACATACGGACACAAGCCCCTGATGCACATGCATGCATAGAGCCGCCAAGATAAGCCTACACCAAAAGACATACGCAAGTACCCCCTGACACTCCCCATGATGTGCACGCACATACAACACTCCGCATGACACATGTCCTACATGCCTGATGCTGCAAACAGGAAATGCATCATTGTGTTACACTGTAAGTGTAAACTTTGCAACCTGTTGGGTAAGAAGAGATTGGTTGTAATTACAATGTCGTACCATGATACCCTTGTTTAATTGTCGTCATACTTGATGTGCACAAACTTTCTGAGAACTAGAAATAAGGTACTGATTACTTAAACAGAAGAGGGCTTTGGGGACGATTTGACAACCTTGAACTTTTCAAATACAGTATGTAACAAGGCAGCATCACAGTTAGGAATAGCAAGAAGAGAATCCAACGAGAAAAAAGATGGTTGCACAAATTAGTGGTGATAACCCATATAGTGTGTGGCTTAATTTTGGGGAGAGTCCAGAGGAGATCCTGTACCATAAGTTGTATGTGGACAGATCTATGGGTGCTAATAACCAGACACCATGGGTAGAAAAATATAATTTGAAAATCAGTTGTGCAGTTAAACTTGGCCACCAGACACTTTTAAATGCCAGGAAGAATATAGTTTTGCCATGCTCTCTCTTGTTTTGTCTATTTCAAGTTAGTTTATTTTGTGTTTCCTTTTTTCTTGTTTTCAGTTTTCTTTGATTTTCCTCTCCTTCCAGCAGTCGTACAATTCCATCCCAGGTATTCTCCCACCCATCCCATTTCAGGGCAAAGATATCCCTAGAGAAGAAAACATTTCTTTAAGACTGGGACTGGATAGATTTGTAGCATAAGGGCGTAGTTCTACATTGAAACTGTGATATAATTGCAATAACCCTCCTAGCTCCTAAAGGCAAAACTGCAGTGAAAATCAAAGTATGGGACAGTAAAAGAGTAGCCTTAATAGTATAACGCTGAAGGTAAAGTTAGGGGGTCTGCAATAAAGAAAAATGGATAGACTAAAACATTGCAATTGTTCTCTGTCAGCTGAGTGGAGGAGTAGCCGAGTAGTTAATGCAGGAGGTTGAGCATCAGGAATGCCAGGCTTCAAATCCTACTGGTGCTCCTTGTGGCTTTGGCCAAGTCGCTTTACTCTCTGTTGCTTTAATGTGCAATTTGTATTATAAGAGTCTGTGGGGCAAGGAAATAACTTTTACCCGAATTACTTGCTTTGCACTCAGATTTGCAAAAGGTGAATTATTAAATCTAAAATGCAAATTTTCTACCCATTTAACAAAAACAATTTCAAATTTTTAGATTGAGCAAACTGACTTTCTAGAAGTTGCAGTCTGTGCATTTCATTGGCATTGGAATCACATTTTCTTTACCCTGTAACAAATGTACATGCTTACAGCAAAAATGTTACTGCAGTCGAGGTGCAATTTTTTAATTTCTGTATTATGTTTTGGCCACCTGAGATGGCCAGAGCCATAGTGCTTACCAATGTAATCAGTGATCTGTGCACACTCACTTCAGGGAAAGGAAGATATTTTAAACATCTAGACAGAAGCATTTTGCTTACTAGCAAGGATGTCTCAAGTTAACATTAGCTCAGAGACTGCAGCATTTTGCTTTGTTACATAGTAACATAGTATATGACGGCAGATAAAAACCAGTATGGTCCATCTAGTCTGCCCAGCAAGGCAGCAAGAGTAGGTGCACTTGCTGCTCTATGCAGGTCACCTCTCCCCATTCCTTGTTTAAGGGTGTACCCACTGCTCCGTGTAGGTCACTCCTATTCAGATATAAGAGATAGTTATGCTTATTTTGATTTTATCCTGTTGCTATAAAGGGATCCACTATGTCTGTCCCATGCCATTTTTAATTCTGTCACTGTGTACCCCCACCATTTCCATCTGGAGGGCATTCCAAGCATCCACCACCCTTTCAGTGAAAAAGTATTTCCTGACATTGCCTTTCAGTTTACCCCCTTGCAGCTTCATGTTATGCCCTCTAGTTTTACAGCTTCCTCATCTTTGGAAGAGGTTTGTTTGTCCATTAATACTCAAGTATTTAAAGGTCTGAATCTTATCTTCCCTGTCCCTCCTCTCCTCCAGAGTGTACATATTTAGGTATTCAAGTCTTTTCTCATAAGTCTTCTGACGCAGGCTCCAAATCATTTTGGTCGCCTTCCTCTGAACCGCTTCCAGCCTTTTTATATCCTTTGCGAGATACGGCCTCCAAAACTGAACACAATATTCCAAGTGAGGCCTCACCAGCGACTTGTACAGTGGCATTAGTACTTCTTCCTTTCTGCTGGTAATTCCTCTCTGTATGCAACCCAGCATCCTTCTGTCTTTTGCCACCACTTTGTCACTCTGTTTCGCCACCTTGAGATCATCAGAAACAATCACACCAAGGTCTTTCTCCTGATCCATGCACATCAATTCTCGCATACAATTCCCTTGGATTTCTGCTTCCCAAGTGCATGACACTGCACTTTTTCACATTAAATCGTAACTGCCAACCATTAGACCATTCTTTCAGCTTTTGTAGATCTTTCCTCATGTTGCCCACTCCCTGAGAGAAGTCCACTCTGTTGCAAATTTTGGTGTCATCTTCAAAAAGACAGACCTTTTTCATTCAGCCCTTCAGCAGTATCACTCACGAATATATTGAATAATACCGGTCCCAAGACCTAACCCTGCTGCACACCGCTAATCACCTTCCTTTCATCCGAGTGAGTTCCGTTTACTGTCACCTGCTGTTGTCTGTTAGTCAACCAATTTCTGATCCAGTTCACCATCTTGGGACCCATCCCCAAGCTGTTGCGTTTACTGATAAGCCTCCTATGAGAAACAGTATCAAAAGCTTTGCTGAAATCTAGGTAGATCACATCCATCGCATGCCCTTGATCTAGTTCTCTAGTCACCCAGTCAAAGAATTAAATCAGATTTGTTTGGCAATATCATCCTTTGGTAAAACTGTGTTGCCTCGGATCATGCAATCTTGTTGGTTTGGAGGAAGTCCACTATTCGCTCTTTCAGGAGCGCCTCCATTACTTTTCCCACCACCGAGGTAAGGCTTACTGGCCTGTAGTTTGTCACTTCTTCCCTATTGCCACTTTTGTGGAGAGGTACCACCTCAGCCCTTCTCCATTCCTGTGGAACTTCCCCTGTCTCCAAGGATCTATTAAAAACATCCTTTAAAAGCCCTGCAAGAACTTCTCTGAGCTCTTTCAGTATCCTGGAGTGTATCCAATCTGGTCCCATAGACTTGACCACTTTCAGTTTTGCAAGCTGTTCTAACACATTATCTTCTGTGAATGGTATGGTATCTACTCCATTCCATTTGTATATTTGTCAATCACAGGTGGTCCTTCTCCAGGATTTTCTCTAGTGAAAACAGAGCAGAAGTATTTGTTTAGCATTGTTTCTTTTTTGTCACTTTCCATAAATCCGGTCACTTTCCATAAATCCGTTCCCATCACTTTTGAGTCCTGCAATTCCACCTGATTTTCCTCCTCTCCTGAATATACCTGAAAACGTCTTGTTGCCACACTTCACATCTTTAGCCATCTGTCTTTGATTTTGCTATTCTTATTTCTCTTTTTGTCTCTTTGATCTTGTATTCTTTTCTGTGTTCCTCTGTTTGCAAACTTTTGTGAAAGCTGTGTTTTTTGCCTTTATTTGTTCAGCAACTTCTTTGGAAAACCAAATACACTCACACAAATACCCACATGTGTTTACTGCATGCCTACTCCTACCCCTACTGACACTGATCATTGATTGTTTGAAGTGCAAACCGCTTTGATTTCAGGACAAAGCGGTATATAAATACTTTTAAATAAAAAATAAAATAAAAATAGGTTTCCTTTTCCTCTTGTTTTTATTTACTTTCCTTATGTATATATCTGTTGCACCTTTTATTGCTTTCTTTAGTTTAGCCCATTGCAATTCCACATCCCTTAACCTCTCCCACCCTACCAACTCCTCCTTCAGGTACTTGGTCATTTTACTGAAGTCAGCATTTTTGAAGTCTTAGACTGAGTTTGCTGTGATTGGATTCCACCTTGGATTTTATCTCAAACCACACCATGTGATGATCGTTGCTGCCTAAATGGGCACTTACCTGGATATTCGACACGCTATCTCCGTTGGGGAGCACGAAATCCAGCACAGAGCTCTCCCTGGTCGGTTAAGTAACCCATCTTGGAAGGCATCCACAATTTTTTTACTACTTTCCAGATTTGCAGAAGGAACACTCCAATCCACAGCAGGTACATTAAAGTCACCCAATATGATCACTTCCCCCTTCATGGCTATCTTTGCAATATCAACAATCAATTCGCAATCCATTTCTTCGGTTTGAGTTGAAGGCCTGTAGACCATACCAGTATGGATAACAGTGCCATCTCCTCTTTCCAACACAATCCACACTGCTGCTTCTTTTCCCCACGTCCTCTGCATTTCAGCAGCTTTAATATTGCTTTTGACGTACAGGGCTACTCCTCCTTTTCTACCCTCTCTATCTCTTCTAAATAGATTATAGCCAGCTATGTCTATATCCCATTCATATGATTCATTAAACCCTGTTTCTGTAATGGCCACAATATCCAAGTCCATTTCCACCATTAGGGCTTCCAGATCAGGAACTTTTTTTGGCTAGGCTTCGTGCATCTGTACTCATTGCTTTCCAGCATTTGTTGAATGGCTTGTCTGCCTTTTGCATGGGTTTTGTTCTACACGCCCCTTCCTGCTTGCCATTGATGTGGTGTTCAAATGTGTGACTGTTTCCAATGTTTTTCTTTTGCTGGGAGTGACATACTGAACTTGTTCTTCTCCATCCATCACCCCCTTTTTCTAGTTTAAATACCTGTCCACATAATGCCTGAATTTTTCACTTAGGATCCTTTTCCCTGCGGTTGAGAGATGTAGTCCATCAGTACAGTAATAGTCTTTTGTTGATCCATATGTTTCCCCAGTCGCCTATATATCTAAATCCTTTTTGTTTGCACCAGGTTTGGAGCCATGTATTAAAGTTCTTTGTGATGCAGCCTTTCTCCCCCCTTACCATGAACAGGTAGAACGTCTGAGAATGCTATAGTGTTAGCAATGGGCTTGAGTTTCTCTCCCAGAGTCTGAAAGTCCCTTTGAACTGCAGAGGCACGGTTTCTAGCCAGGTCATTTGTACACAAGTGGATAACAATATCAGTTTTGGCGTGCTCACTTTCTGCACTAACTATACCAACAATTTGGTTTGAATTCCTGCTGGCTGAACAGCCTGGGAGGCATTTGATCATCCTCTCTCCTTTGAGCTGTGTTCCCAAGTTGGTGCTTTTGATGATGGAATCTCCAATGAGTAGTAGCTTTCTGTTTTGTGATTTTTTTTTTCTTCCTATTTGGTACATTATCAGTAGATTTGGCATTAAGTCTATCATTTAAGGGCAGTTCAGTTTCCATCGATTGGGCACTCATTATCCAAGGCCAGAAAAGGCTTTATGCAGTGATATTACTTGATGTGTAGGGTGTCTCTGTTACAGGTCGCAACCTACCAGAGCCCAGTGTGATCCATTTGTTCCTGGTTTTTTGATTCTTTGTGGAATCGGTGGTGGATTTTGTTCCATTTGTAATCTAGAGGAAGTGTGTTTAATTGCAGCTAATTCTTCCCTCAGAGTCAATTCTTTATGCCTAGCAGCTGACTTGAGGCATATAGGGCAAGCTCTTAGGATTCAAATGATTCTTCTTGGAATGAAAGCACCACAGTTATTGCATTGAATACACAACATTCTGAGGCAGCTGTCCTAGAAGGAGAAAAGAAGAAAAAGTGGGTGTAACACCTAATTAAAGGACAGAAGTCAATGTATATGATGACTATATAGGCAATGCAACCCAGTGGTGGGTAGGGTGGGCGGGAACGTAAGTGTCCCTGGCCAGTAGACCTATGAACTGAGGGCACACTCAGATATCTGATTTAAAGGCTATGCAAGGAAAGCAGGCAGGCTGAAGATTCCTATAAACCTGTTTGATGCCAAGCTGCAGTTCAGAAGCAGCAGTTGTAATGAGTGAAGAATGAGATGGTACAATACACATCAAACCAGACCAGTATGGCTACTGCCTTTTTCAGCACAGGATGGCAAATGCCCAAGTCAATAGCAGTTATGCATAATAGAGAAAATCAGCATTTCTGGCTTTGTGTGTTTTCTGTAGAGCAAGCACGTCATGAAATTATTCAGAGAGGGTGCTTATGGAGTACAAAAAGAACATTGACCACTTTAGGATGTTTAGAGCTGGGAAGTAGAAGCAACCCAATGTCAAAACCATCAAGATTCGGAAAATGTCAACTGAAACAAGTTGTCTTTCTACCAGAAGGCCAAATGGTTATCTTCGAGCCAAATTTCCAGAGGCAAATTATTCAACTGCTGAAGACCAGCAATGGTGAAAGCAGTCACAGGTTGCACTAAGATGTGCAGCCTTACAGAAGGAACAAACAACAATCCTATAGGTGAAGAATGCAACACCTTTGCAAGTCTGGCTAACCATAGTCTTCAAATAGGCAGGAGCATTATCATGTATTGTATGAAATAATGGAACCAAGATCTTAATCCTTACCTGTGAGACAACTGGCAGCCAGTATAATGCCTTCAGATGTAGTGAAATGTGATCCAAACATCTGCAGTTTAACCATCGTTCGTTCATTCACTTTTGGGTGCTACTTGTTTACTGGAAGAATTCCTTGCCATAATATATTTTTAAGCATTCACAGTTTTCAACTCTTATGGGTTTTTTTGTGTTAACCCAAAGATTTACATATCAGGTGGACTTGATTCTTTGAGACTTTAGTAATCTTTCTGATTCATGAAACTACCTGCTAGAAGGAAATCTTCTATTGCTAACTCCAGACTTCGCTACTTTCACCTTGTTGCTCTTTCTGCCTGGAACAAACTACCAGAGTCTGTAGTCGGGCACCTTCTCTGACCCTTTTCAAATCCAGGCTGAAAACTCACCTCTTTGCTGCCGCTTTTGGATCTTGACTCAATCTTCTTTGTGTTTCCTTACCCATTCCCCCAAGATGTATCTCATGTCTACAGCTTCTGTGTTGTCTCTTGACTAGATTGTAAGCTCTGATGAGCAGGGGACTGTCTTTTACATGTGTCTGTGCAGTGCTGCGCACGTCTTGTAGCGCTATACAAATGTTCAGTAGTAGGAAAGAAAGCAGGCTGGCATTGGGAATTAAGTTGGTCTTTAGTACATGGTGTTTATATTCGTTTAAGTGTAAATTCTCTTTAAAGTATAATACATAAAGTTGAGAGATCAAATGGAAATCATTTCTATGGGGCAACTTTCAAATGATGCAGACATATGAAATCTGCAGGTATATTTTACCTATTGATGTCAAATTTTCAAAAGGAAAATTTCTCTGACTCGGAACAAGTTTGCACATATCTGCTTTTTTTTTTCTTTTGTGGGTACATCCCCTGAAAATATAGTGTCTATGTCTGGAAATCTGAAAGCATGCACATAACTTAAGTCTCCAGGCCAGTCTTGTCCGTGTAAGCGTGTCTCCAGAATACAGGTAGAATTGTGTGTAGATTGACTATGCATAATGGTGCGACCCTTTGTGGTGGGCAACTTTCAGAAATCCCATTTCCATGCATAAAGCCTGTTTTACGGTCAGAAATGCCATTTGAAATTGCTCTCCTCGTGTCTCCTCATTATTTATTTATTTAAATTCTCTTATATACCGTGCTATTCTGCATCAGTGCAGTTTACATTGAACAAACTGAAATTACATTGAACAGGGCATTATAACTTGGAGATAGCTATTTTACAGGGAACATGGGCTATGGAGGGTTAAGTGGCTTGCCCAAGACCACAAGGAGCACCTATGGGACTAGAAACCCCAGTCCTTCTGGCCCAAGGTTGCTGTCCTCTAGTGGGATTTGAACCCCCGACCTTCCGGCCTGAAGTACCTTGCCCCAACCACTAGGCCACTCCTCCACTCCTTAATAGGTCTTTTTGGCCCCTCACAACTTAAATGTGCACAATTCTTGGTGAATACCATGCACTTTGAGTTTTAAACAAGGTGGCATCATTCCTGTCACTTATCTGCAAAATATTTTATAATAGTGTGACCTCATGCAATTATCTGTGCTTATGAATTGCAATTGCTATTTCTACTTGGGAGGTGAATCTAAGAATGCTTAATCGGATATGTCTGAATGTCTGCTAACTGGAGCCTTGATACCTAATTTGTTTAGTATTTATGTGAATGAAGAATATTAGACTGCCAATCAGTTGGTTAAAAAAAAGTCACATTAAGTGCTGTTAAGTCAATGCTGACTCCCAGCGACCCAGCAGCCCCCTGGGTTTTCTTGGCAAGGTATGACTGGAAGTAGATTGCTAGGCCCAAAGTCACAAGGAGTGTCAGTGGGAATTGAACCCAGATCTCTTGGGTGCTAGGCTGCTACTCTAACCACTAGACTACTCTTATACCTGTAGTGATTAATTTGGGACTTACAACCTGAAATTCTTCATTTGTCTTGTGAGGTATCCCAAAGTCGCTATAAATATTTTGAAATAACTGCCTTTTTTTTCAACAAATAACCGACTCGTTTTTGTTGCATGTGAGGGTGAGGAATTGATTTTGTTTGATCTAGTCCCTCATTGGGAAGAAAAGGCTGGGAAGATTTTGTGCAGGGGCTTGTGCTCCTTCTCCCTGTTCTGCCCACTGTAAGGGAAGCAGTCATTCATTGCTCATGCCTTCCTTGTTTTGTGGGTCTAATGATTCGAGAACCAGTCATGAAAGTGACGATCGTGCTTTCAGATTCTTCCCGTCAGCTCTCTTGAGATTTCCCACTGTCTCAGTTCTGACATGGGATCTTCTGAGCAAGACATCTGCTGCACCCATAAAGTATATATTAAAATTTTAACCTTAAGAGCTTGGTTGTAGAGAGCAAATTTCACTTGGATGATTTTGGTGATTTTAGGTTTTTGTAAAACCCAAGTGTGTTTAGAGAAAGTAAATGTTCTCTTTTATAACAATCTGTTTAGTACTACTTATGACTGAAAAATGCATTTGCTTGAATAAAAAGTTATGAATTACTTTAAAAATATACATGTAGCCTCCCTGAGATGGATGGCCTGAAAGGATCTGTGTGAGACTTTTGTGGGCTTCACACTTTCTGTTTGGGAGAGATTTAATTTATCTGAAAGTTGTTCATTAAATTTTTACTGAAAAATTTGTCTTTCAGTATAAATAAGGCCATTGACCTTTCTATTTTCGTGATCTGCTGAAAGATCGCAGCTGCCCGGGGGGGGGGGGGGGGGTGGGGTTTCTTTAGCAATGGTTGATCTTATTTGTGTTTGCAGGATACAATAGGCAAAGCACTGGAGGATACTCCTTCAGAAGGCACTTAAGTGAATTGTGATGTCATATTGAGACCTAGACTGTTGCTCTGAATAATGGTAGTAGTACAGATTTCATTCTTAACATCAGTCTGAATTCCCAGAAGGTTCTAATGGTCATTTTTCTTGTGAATAGAAAACTGCCCTTGAGCCTTGCAGAGGCATTTGTTTCTGGAATACAGCCCCGTGAGAGAAAGTATTAATAATGACTTTACAGTCGACTCTGTTTTCATGGCTACTTCTGTGATTTTTAGCATAAGAGTTTGCTATTTAAGATATAAAATTCAAAGCAGTTGTGAATAACACCTTTGAATTTTAGTTTTGGAATTCTACCTTGTTTTGTAATATATTGGTTCCTCTTTAACTGTCCATAATGTAAGCAATAGTTCCTGGAAGAGGACTGCACTCAATTGTTGACTTGCTGCAGCATTCTGGTACCATTTCAAATGGGAGATGAGAGGCTGCAAATACCGTAATACTCTGGAATATAAATTGAAAAACAGTCTTTCTATATTTTGATGGTGTAAACAATTGATCTACATTTACCCGTTCCACTCCATTCATTAATTTATAGACTTCTATCATATCTCCCCTCAGTCATCTCTTTTCCAAGTTGAAGAACCCTTATCTTTTTTAGCCCCTCTCCATATCCTTCCATCCCCTTTACCATTTTGGTGGCTCTTCTCTGTACCTTTTCTAATAACGCTATATCTTTAAGATACGGCAACCAGAATTGCACACAATATTCAAGGTGCAGTCGCACCATGGAACGACAGAGGCATTGTAATATCCTTTGTTTTATTCTTCATTCCTTTCCTTATGATTCCTAGCATTCTATTTGTTTTATTGGCTGCCACTGCACACTGGATAGAGGATTTCAACATGTTATCCACGATGATGCCTAAATTTTTTTCCTGGGTGGTGGTTCCTAATGTGGAACCCCGCATCGTGTAACAATAATTTGGGTTGTTCTTTCCTAGATGCATAACCTTGCACTTGTCCACATTAAATTTCATCTGCCATTTTATGCCCAGCCTTCCAATTTATCAAGATCCTCTTGCAATTTTTCACAATCCTCTTGTGTTTTAACAACTTTGAATAATTTTATGTCATCTGCAAATTTGATTACCTCACTCATTATTCCCATTTCCAGGTCATTACGAATTGTTAAAAATCAGCGGACCTAGTACATATCCCTGGGGTACTCCACTATTCACCTTTCTTCATTGGGACAATTGGCCATTTAGCCCTACCCTCTCTGCTTTCTATCTTTTAACCAGTTCCTGATCCACAATACTACACTGCCTTCTATCCAATGACTTTTTAATTTTGCCAAGAGTCTCTCATGAGGGATCTTGTCAAAGGCTTTCTGAAAATCCAGATATACTATATCAACCGACTCACTTTTGTCTACCTGTTTATTCACACCTTCAAAAAGCATAACAAATTAGACAAGATCTTCCTTGGCTAAAGCCATGTTGGCTGTCTCTCATTAAGCCATGAGTGTCTACATGTTCAGTAATTTTGTTCTTTATAATGGTTTCTACCATTTTTCCCAGTACTGATGTCAGACTCACTGGTCTGTAGTTTCCTTGATCACCCCTGGAACTCTTTTTAAAAATTGGCGTTATATTGGCCATCCGCCAGTCTTCAGGTATTACAGATGATTTTAAAGATAGTTCACAGATTACTAATAGTAAGTCTGCAATCTCATATTTCAGATCTTTCAACACCCTTGGATATATATCATCCAGTCCAGGTGAGTTGCTACTGTTCAGTTTATCAAATAGTTGAAATACATCTTCCAGGTGTATCTATTTCTTCCAATTGTTCTGCGACATCACCTTTAAAAACCATGCTAGTCATGGGTAACATACCTACATCTTCCTCATTAAAGACTGAAGCAAAGAATTCATTCAGTCTCTCCGCTACGGCCTTGTCTCCTCTTAGTGCCCCTTTTATCCCTCTGTCATCTAAATGGTCCAACTGTCTCTCACAGGTTTTTTGCTATGAATGTACTTGAAAAAGTCTTTATTACATGTTTTTGCTTTTACAGCAAGCTTCTCAAATTCTGTCTTTGCCTGCCTTATCAATGCCTTTAATCTAACTTGCCAGTGCATGTGTTTCCAGTTTTCGTCATTTGGCGGTACCATCTCCATCACAGACACCCATGAGTGGTGCCTTAAATGTTTGTCCTGACCACTCTATTTGAGTGTTGCCTGTGGAATGATGTCAAAAAGGGGCCAGCAAAACCGAGCTGCTAAGCTCGGCACCCTTTTTCCCTCCGATGCAGCCTCCGTGGCATTGATGTCCTCCAGGGCTTCATCCTCCTACCATGGATCTCAGGTAACTAAACATAAATCTAGCCAGTCCTCAAAGGGTAGATCTCCTTCTAAACAGAGATGCCTCTGGCATTGCCCTTGAGGGACTTTCACCGGCAAAATTGTCCCGGCGGGAGGTTTTGGCTTCCAAAGCACTAACAGGGCTCCAGGATGTTTTCGAGGCTTCAACCTCGGCAGAACTACTGGTGCCATGCTCTGGAGTTCCAGCCGCTTTAATCAGCACCGATATCCAAGCATCGGCAGCGTTGATAGACCAGAGATTCTTGGCTATCGAATGCAGTCTGGTGGCTCTTCTCACGGCCTCAATGCCCCTGAAACCGCTTCAGACAATTCAAGAGGTACCGGCACCGACTGCATCGACATCGGCAGGTATTCTACCGGCACCGAGTCATATGTCTTTATCCAGCATCGACAAGTCGGTACCAGACCACTCCGATGCCGACTTCGATCGGTACTGGTACCGTGCCTTGCATGATCACCTGGATCGGAGATACTTCGAATCCTCAGATGAGTCTGAAGACTCCGAAGGCTCTGCCGATACCAGAGTACTTCTTCCTGAGGATTCCTCTTCTCCTCAGCGTAGGATGTCTCCACCAGAGGATATGTCCTTTCAGGATTTTATCCGAGATGTTGCCCGAGGCCTTTCCATCACAGTGGCTCCTGAAAAAGAGCCTAAGGCAAAGGAATTAGAAATCCTGCAATACTCTAAAGCTCCCAAGGAGGCAGCTACCTTACCTATTCATGAGATCTTGCATGATCTTATGTTAAGGATGTGGGAAACACCTCTAACCACATCTCCTCATTCTCGAAGACTCGAAACCATGTATCGAGTTCCTCCTTGTCCTGAGTTTCAGAAGACTCAATTACCACACCATTCCATGGTGGTGGAATCAGCCATGAGACGGATTAAGAGTGCAAAAGGGCATGCATCTAATCCTCCAGGACGTGAGTGTAGGACTTTTGACACCTTTGGACGTCGATCCTTCCAGGCGTCCATGCTTTCTGCTAGGATCAGTTCCTATATCTTGTATATGGGAATGTTCCTTAAGGAAGTCACAGGAGACTTAGAACTTATGAGCCCTCTCCTTCCTGATGATAAAAGGCAAGATTATCTTATCCTGAGCATGTTTAACAAGAGTGTTTCCAAGTTTGTAAATCGTGCAGCCTTTGACTGCTTTGAATGCATAAGCAGAACCTCTGCTATTGCCATAGGTGCACATAGAATTGCCTGGCTCCAGGCATCTGACTTAGAAATATTGGTACAGGACAAACTGGGGAATATACCTTGCACAGGAGAGAATCTCTTTGGCAAGAATTGGCAGGAAAAAGCTAATGAGATGCTGACAATATCACTTTGGATAGATTGTCCAAACCTACAGCTGATCCTGCGAGGAAAAGATCCTCTAAGAAACCATTCTTCAGTAAGAAGTTGTTTTATCCCTCCTATACCCAGCAGGGACATCGTTCAGGTCAGTCTGCCCAAAAGGGACAGCAGCAACAACCTAGGCAACAAAGGAAGCCAAATGCAGCTAAGCCTCAACCGGCTCAGCAGACTCGGCCTCCACAGGGGCTTTGACTCCTATCTAGAGAACTTTGCCTTCCTGGCCCTGAACGACCCAGAACCCTCCACCATCCCAGGAAGGTTATGTCATTTTGCCCCCAGATGGTGTCAGATAACAGAAAATTGGACTCTGTCTATTGTACGAGAGGGGTACAAGCTTCATTTCCTCAGCATGCCCCCTCCTACAATAGTAAGACAGTTCAATTCTCAGACCTATCCCAATGACCGGTTAGGTCAAGAAGTCACACTGCTCCTTGCTCAAGGAGCAATAGAAGAGGTGCCCATTTCCCAATGGGGTACAGGGCTTTACTCCCCCTATTTCCTTATTCCAAAGAAAACAGGAGGACACAGACCCATTCTAGACCTCAGAGAATTGAACAAATTCCTGTTCAGAGAGAAGTTCAAAATGATTTCTCTAGGAACTCTGCTGCCATACCTTCGGAGTCAGGATTGGCTTTGTTCTCTAGATCTGAAGGATGTGTACACTCATATTCTCATCCATCCAACTCACCAAATATTCCTTCGATTCCTGTTTCAAGGGAAGCACTACCAATACAGGGTTCTTCCTTTTGGCCTGGCTTCTGCACCAAGGGTGTTCACAAAATGCATGGCTGTGGTAGCAGCATTTATCCGCATCCTGGGAATATTCGTCTTCCCTTACTTAGACTGGCTCATTCGAGCCCCTTCAGAGCCAGAGGCCAGGGTTGCTCTGTCTCGCACAATGTGCATCTTTCATTATTTAGGACTTGTCATAAACTTCCCAAAGTCCAACCTTGCTCACACTCGATCCCTAGAGTTTATAGGAGCTCTTCTGGATACCAGACAGACAAAGGCCTTCCTTCCACAGCCCCACTGCCTTCGCATTGTGCAGTTAGCTTCCCAAGCAGTGCTAAAACCTCACCTCACTGCTGGGGAAATGTTACAGTTGCTAGGCCACATGGCATCCACCATGCATGTGGTTCCTTATGCTTGCCTTCATATGAGGGCAGCCCAGTGGACCTTATCCACTCAGTGGACTCGGGCGTCAGGTTGCCTGTCAGACAAAATAGCAAACTCAGATCGCCTTATTTTATCCCTCCAATGGTAGCAGTCACCCAAAAACCTTCTGGTGGGGTCTCCTTTTCAGCAACCCCCACCCCAAGCCACTCTAACAGATGCTTCACAGGTGGGTTGGGGAGCCCACCTGCACGGCCTCTCTACCCAGGGTACCTGGACTCCACAGGAGGCCTATCTCCATATCAAACTCCTGGAGCTCAGAGCAATCTTCCTTGCTCTTTGAGTATTTCACACCCAGCTCAGCTACAAGACAGTCCTAGTTCAAACAGACAATCAGGTAGCCATGTTCTATGTGAACAAGCAGGGCGGAACAGGCTCTGTCGCTGTGCAACGAAGCTTTGTGACTATGAGCCCTCGCCAAAGAGCATCAGATTCATCTCCTTGCGGTGTATCTTCCAGGCATTCAAAACTCTTGGGCAGACAGACTCAGTTGCGTTCTGCTTCCACGCGAATGGTCTCTCAATGCAGACCAGGTGGCCCAAATTTGAAAAATTTGGGGAACCCCGGACATAGACCTCTTTGCAAGTCCACTGAATGCCAAATTTCCCCGGGTCTGTTTCAGAATTCCGGCTCTCGGTTGTCAGGCCAGGGATGCTTTCCTCCTTCATTGGGGTCGGGACTTCCTGTATGCCTTTCCACCCATTCCCCTAATTCCCAAAACGCTGTTCAAGCTTCAGAGAGACAGAGGTCATATCCTCATAGCTCCACATTGGCCACGGCAAATGTGGTACCCTCTGCTCCTACATATCTCTCAAGCTCCGCCTCCGGAATTAGGATCTGCTCTAGATCTTCTTTCTCAAGAGGGCGGGATGCTATGGCATCCCAATCCCCAGTCTCTGCATCTCAGGGCCTGGTTGCTGAAAGCCTGGAACTTCACAGTCTTAACCTTTCCCAGCAGGTAAAGGATGTCCTTCATGATTCCAGGAAACCTTCCACAAGACACTCTTACGCATTTAAGTGGAAAAGGTTTACCATATAGTGCTCGCAGAAGAGTCTTAACACTTTTGCGATACCTCTGGAATCATTACTTGAGTACCTCCATTTATCAAATGCAGGGCTTAAGACCAATTCAGTAAGAGTCCGTTTGAGCGCTATTGCAGCTTTTTTCAAGCCTCTAAATGGACAACCTATTTTCTCTCATCCTCTCATAGCGAGATTTGAGAGGCCTTCTTTTAACGAAGCCTCCCATTAAGCCACCACCGATGGCATGGGACTTGAATCTGGTACTTGGGCAGCTCATGAAACTTCCCTTTGAACCAATAGCCACTACCTCTTTGAAATTCCTTTCCTGGAAGGTTCTTTCTCATTGCAATCACATCAGCACGTCACATCAGTGAATTGCAAATGTTGGTGGCTGATCCTCCTTATACAAGGTTCCATCATAAGGTAGTCCTTAGGACTCATCCACACTTTATGCCAAAGGTGGTTTCGCCCTTTCATTTAAACCAAGCGGTTTACCTTCCTGTATTCTTTCCAAGGCCTCACGCCTCAAATGCAGAAAGGAACCTTCATACTTTGGAGTGTAAAAGAGCTTTGACCTTTTGCTTTCAAAGGACACAGCAACATAGAAAATCCTCTCAACTCTTTGTTGCTTTTGATCCTAGTTATTTGGGACTTCCAGTCTCCAAAAGGACACTGTCCAGCTGGATTGCACAGTGTATATCTTTTGCCTATGAGAGTAAGAACCCTTCCTCTTGAAGGCCATGTCACAGCTCACAATGTGAGAGCCATGGCAGCCTCAATGGCTCATCTTCACTCTGTGTCTATCGACGACATCTGTCGAACAGCTACTTGTGCTTCGGTACATACCTTCACAGTCCAATACTTCTTAGACAAGGACTCCCGCCGGAGTGCCTAGTTTGGTCAAGCTGTTCTTCAACACCTGTTCCAGACTTAATCAACTCCTACCCACCATCCCTGGTAGGATGCCAGAGATCCATGGGGGGAAGTGGAGCCCTTCCACATGGGGCACACAACTTCTGGGGTTTCTCCCTGGCATCTGCAGCTAGGGAGTCCCCATATGTGAAGACTACATTCCTGCTTGTTCCTGGAGATAGCATAGTTACTCAGCTGTAACAGGTGATCTCTGTGAACAGCAGGAATTTAGTCTTCACAACCCACCCACCTCCCCTAGGAGTTGTATCTCTCTATCTTTCTCTTTCCCTCTCTCTTTGTCTCAGCTTTAAACTCAGCTGGAGAGGGACAGTTGGGAAAGGCAGGAAGGCAGCACACAGGCACTGTGGGATGCTCTCAAAAGCTTTCCCATTGGACACTGGGAGCGTTCCTGCGCAGGCTCCTTCGGTACCGATGATACCCATATGTGAAGACGAAATTCCTGCTGTTCCCGGAGTTCACCTGTTACAGGTGAGTAACTATGCTTTATATCTTTTGGAAGGTGTGGTCAGCAGAATTGCACACAATACTCCGAATGAGGTTGCACCAAAGACTTATACTTCTACCATACTGTACAAGATTTTGATTTGTTTTTGTGTGTACAAAGAGGAGACACCCCTGATGCAGGTATCTGTCCAAAACATGCTGTGCTTTTAATAAAAATTTGTATGGTTTTTAGTTATTTATGTTTTTATGTATAAGTGTAATAAATTATTCTATTGTGTGTTGGTAGTTGGTTGAATGCCATTTTTTCCTTGCTGCTGACCTAACTTGTGGTGGGTTTATTTCTATTTCTAGATTATTGCCATCTGGTGGAGCTGATGCTTAATCTCCACCTAGAAAGTGTTCTCCAGGTCCTCAGCTCTTATGTTCACTATCCAAGACCTTTCCTTTCTGTCCTCTCCCTTCTGAATGCTATCAAAGCCTGTGACCTATTGACTGAAACACTGTTATAAAAGGGTTCTTGCAGAACGCAGCTTTATCTGTCCAATAAAATTGCTTTTTCACCTAATATGCATGTAGCCGGAAGGCATATATGGCAGTAAATTTTACAGTATTTTACACTGGCCTAGAGCTAACAAGTAAAATTGTAAACATTGAAATCAGCTTGTCACTGGAAGATGCTTTTGAACCACTGCAGGATCCAGTTTGAAAGTAGCTTTGGGAGACTGACTTACCTGAACCTTTGCTTTAAAGAGATCGTGCACTCTATTTGTCACTGCAAGAATTTGCCATTATTTTTCACATTGACAGTCATGGCTATGGCTTGAAACAATGAACATGCGTGTAGGAGAGATGGGGAGCCATCTATTTTATTGCTATATGGCATTTGGGATTTTCTAGCAAACAGAAGGCAGGCCTGGGAAGCCATTTTATTTTAAAATTGAAACCTCTGTATTGCCAGTTCTTTATCCCCTTTTCTGTGCATAGTTTGGCTGCAGTACAAATCCCATGGCAGTTGATATCCATAATGTAGACCAGAAAAAAGCATATTCCTGAATAGATGTTAACAGTAAACTAATACCTATTATTTGGGCTCTATTATGCAGAGGATTTCCTGCATAATAAAACTCAAAAGTCCCATCAGGTACCAGAAAGGAATTGATTTGTCCTGTCTTCTATTGTTTTTCCTGCACCTTAGTCAAAGGTGGCCTTGATACATGTATTCTTTCCAACTATCATCCCACTAGACGACAGATTTTATTTCCTGAACACTTTTGGGTGTATCTTATGGATTTTGGATTGCTGATCACAAAAATACCTTGAAATTTTCCGTTCACGCACCATTTTTTTTTGCAGTTGCCTATTTTTGTGATTTCCTTACATATTTTAAGTCTAAGCTGTTTTGTTTAGACCTGCCATGCCTGGGTATGCACTCGGTGCAGGCTCACAATGTGCAATGGAAATGCTACTGCTCAGGAATGCAGGGGCATGCTTAAGATGGATGCTGGTAGTACAGGCTATAAAAGCAACTTTCATACACAAATGCTATGCATGATGATATCAGTTTGTGTACTTAATAGCATTTACATGTAAGCTTCTTGTCTAAACAATGATTCGTTACAGCAGAAATGTCTCATCAATGTCTCAACAGTCGCGATACATTCTGTTACATTTGTGGTGAGTATGCGCTTAAGCCTCAAAGATGCAGCATGACTACACTTATTAAGAAAGTGTATAAACTCTACTTCAGTTGTAAAGTTGGTGATCAAGACAAATCCTGGGCTCCTCACATTTGCTGTGCAACATATGCTGTCCATCTCAGAGCTTGACTCAGAGGTACTTGGAATCGATGCTGTTTGCAGTCCCAATGATATGGTGAGAACAGAAGGATCACATAATGGACTGTTACTTCTGTCTTACCAATGTATCCTCCTCCTCTGCTAAAAGATAAGAAATCTATTGAATACCCCAGTCTGTCTTCAGCCATGGGACCAGTGCCGCATGACAACAGTATGCCAGTACCAAAGCCACCAGAATACATGGAGCCCAGATGAGGCAGACGAAGATGCCATAATACATGGGCCAGATGTGGAAAATGACATGGATCAAGATTTTGAACTATTTGTCTGGTGTGCCTCATCAGACAACACAGTCAGATTTGAATGACCTGGTGAGGAATTTAAGTTTGACAAAAACGAAAGCTGAACTACTTGGTTCACTATTGCAAGGATGGGGTTTGCTGTCACCAGGTATGGAAATTTCTGTCTTTCCAACCTGCACGAAAATACGAAAAATTTCTTTGCGCAGGTTGACAGCCTCTGTTTCTGCACTGACATTGATGGACTGTTCATTGCTTTGGGTTGTGAGTATGGCCCACAATGGCGCCTTTTTATCGATTCGTCACTGTTAAGCTTGAAAGGTGTCTTGTTACACAATGGCAATGTCCACCTTTCAATATCTATTGCCTATGCAGTGCACATGAAAGAAACCTATGAAAACATGGAACTGTTGTTGAAACATACAGTATAACAGCTACAACTGGAACATCTGTGGTGATATAAAAATAGAGGCACTGCTACTAGGAATGCAGCTCGGGTATACCAAGCACTGTTTCATTTGTGAGTGGCACTCCCATGCAAGAGTCTCATTACATTAAAAGAACTGGCAGCTCCATAAGTGTTTGGTTCCAGGACAGAAGAATGTGGCATATGAACTACTTGTCGACACTTGTAAGATATATTTGCCGCCTCTTCATATAAACTCAGACTGATGAAAAACTTCTTGAAAGCGATGAACAAGGAAGATGAAGGATTTCAATATTTGAGACAGATGTTTCCAAGAATAACTGATGCCAAGATTAAGGAAGGCATTTTTGTGGGTCCACATATCAGACATCATCAATGATAAGCGCTTCGAAGATCTGCTAATGCGGCCTGAGAACATTGCATGGAAGGCATTCAGGGATGTAGTTGAGAATTTTTTTTGGCAATTACAGGGCACCAAACTACATCCAGCTGGTTGGCAACATGCTTGAGGCATACAAAACCATGAAATGCAACATGTCACTGAAGATTCATTTTCTGCATTCACACTTGGACTTTGTTGCTGCTAATCTTGGTGCAGTCAATGACAAACATGGTGAAAGGTTTCACCAGGACATTGCGACGGTGGAAAAGCGTTATCAGGGCAACTTGAACCCATCAATGCTGCCCGACTATTGTTGGACACTGAGACGAGAAGCATTAGATGTTGAGTATAAATGAAAATCAGGAGCAAAACATTTTTAGTTCAGATGGACTAGTGCAATATGTCAGCATCATTCTGTGATTAAACATGCTAAATTCAGTCAATTTAATTTCATGTTTCTCCTAATTTCTATCTGATACAGTGAAGTTGAAATTATATTTGAATTCAACTTGAAGCTGTCTATCATAATCAACAGCTATCTGCCTTTTTGGAGGCTACTAACATAAGAACATAAGAAATGCCATACTAGGTCAGGCCAAAGTCCATCAAGCCCAGTATCCTGTTTCCAATAGTGGCCAATCAAGGTCACAAGTATCTAGAAGGTTCCCAAAAAGGTACACTGAATCCATGTTTATCTTGGAGTAAGTATACGATTTCTTTGGCCCTCCTTAATGGTTTAAGGACTTTTCCTCCAGGAACTTGTCCAAAACTTTTTAAAACTTTTTAAAACTCCACTACACTAACAGCTTTTACTACATCCTCTGGTAACAAATTCCAGAGTTTGATTATGCATTAGTGAAAAAAATATTTTCTCTTATTAGTCTTAAAAGGGTTACATTGTAGTTTCATTGCATGTCCCCTAGTCTTCCTACTTTACCCTTTGCACTCATTCAGCCAACTTTTTACTAAGTTGAAGAGCCCTAACCTTTTAAGACTTTCCTCCATTGGGGTATCCTCCCATCCCCTTTACAATTTTGGTGACTCTTCTCTGTACCTTTTCTAATTCAGCTATATACTTTTTTTTTTAAGATATGGTGACCAGAATTGCACACAATATTCAAGGTGCAGTCTCACCATGGAACAATACAGAGGCATTAAAATATCCTTTGTTTAATTCTCCATTCTCCAGGAACAAGCAGGAAGTCATCCCTCACATATGGGTGACATCAGCGCCGACGGAGCCCTCATGCGGAGCAATCCCCAGCTTTCATGCGCGGTCCCCTTCCCGCCCAAGGGTGCCATCTTGCTCAGTCTCCTTTTTTCCACGGAGCCCAACGGATGTCGTCCTAGTTCCCTCGTGAAAAAAGTGTTTAAAGTCAGAAAAATTCTTTTCTGCTTAACCGGTTCAACACCTGTTCCCCTTCCCGCCTCAGACTTGGTACACCAGTATCGAGTCTGGTCCAGTTTTTCAGTTTTTGTCCTTAGAGACTAGCGTTTGCGCTCTTTTTCTTTTTAGCTGGCAGTCTGGTTCTTTGACCTCGCAGTGGCCCTTTTTCCCCCCATGGCTGCCAGCGGGTCTAAAAAGTGTGATCGGTGCATGAGATTGATGTCTCACCGACAGACATGACTGCTGCCTCCATTGCCTCGGGCCCGACCACAACCCGAAGGTCTGTGGCCCATGTAAGAAAATGTCTTGTGATGAGAAGGCAGCAGCAACTTGATAGGATTTTTCCCGAGTCCGCACCCGCCTGGGCCCAGACTCATCAGAGGCCTCAAGCTCTCGGGAGCTCTCTGATCCTGAGCAGCGTCGGGTGTCCTCTGAAAGGGAGTCTCCCTTGCGGGAACACCGGAGGAAGAAAGGATCCATGAGGGCGGTGTCGTTAGATGGCTCCGAGTGGCCTGGTGCCTCGTGGGCTAGGTCGCGGAGCCAGGCCCGCCACCCTGGAACCTCTGAGTCAGAGGGGCCTGCAAAACTCCCTCGCAAGGACCCAGAGACACCGAGGCAGGTAAGCACTGTCCTCGTAGACTCTCCTCCGGGAGAGCCGGTGTTGGACCCTGACCCGGGGGCTGCAGAGTCTCCTGAGCTCGGTCTCAGGTTGGCGGCCTTGGAGCGCAGCATGTCTGCCTTCATGGACCAGCAGCGGGCGCTGATTGCTGGTCTCACCGGTCCATCTGCCCCGACCACCGGGACATCGACATTGAAGTCAACCCCAGAGGCCGAGCCAATCCTCGAGACAATAAGAACTTGTCGATCCTTGGCCAAGGTCCCCCTCGACCTCCCGTTCGGGACCGATGTCGTCGACGCTGATTCCACTGGCGTTGGGGTGGCTGAGACTGAAGCCCTCAAGGCCGGAGCCACTCGACGACTCCTCGGAGGGATCCGGTTGGGAAACGAAAGACAATGAGTCACCGGATACCCATCAAACCAAATATGTTCCCTCGGATTTCCCCGGGTTCTGAACCTCCGAGAAGGTCCCCCTTGGAGGACACTCTGTTCTTGGACTTCATCCAGAACATGGCAAAGGCTTTGTCTTTCCCAGCGGAGTTCAAGGAGGAGCCTCGAGCCAAGGAGCTCGAGATCCTCCAATATGACTTTCTTCCTTTGTAAGCCTTTACTGTACCAGTGCCCCCCATTCTGGAATGGCCGATGCTCCGCATGTGGGAGACACCGGCCTCGATGCCGGTACTCAGCTAGCGAATCGATTCCATTTACCAAGTTTGCAAGAGCCCTGGGTTCCAAAAAGCACAACTGCTGCACAACTCCATGGTTGTGGAATCGGCCATGCGCTGGCTCAAGAGCCAGAAGATGCACTCCTCGGTGCCTCTTGGCTGGGAGGCCTGCAACATGGATGCCCTTGGCAGAAAGTGCTACCAGGGTTCAATGCTGTCATGCCGAATCCAGACCTACCCAGCTATACATGGGCATGTTGTACCTACGAGATCTGGCAAAGAAGATTGCCGGGTTCTCAGCTGGCCTCTCCGAGGGACCTTTGCAGCATTTCCAAATTTTGTCCACTGGGATCCGGGAGTGCTCGAAGTTTGACTCGAGCAGCCTATGACGGCTTCGAGGCGTCGGCCCGGGTAGCTGCAGCCGGCATCGGTGCTCGCGGCCAGGCATGGCTACAGTCGTCAGACCTGGAGCAATGGGTACAGGACAAGTTGGTCGATGTCCCTTGCCGAGGTGAAAACCTCTTTGGCAAGCCCATAACAGAAAAGGCTGCCGAAATCGAGTCAGAGTACCTGACCCAGACAAGACTTGAGAAGAAGACTTCTGCCCCTTCTAAAAAGAAGGGCTCGGGGAAGAAGCCCTTTTTCCCGAGAAAAGGTACAGCTTACCGCAACTACCCCACATATCAGGCCTCCCCAGTTCCCCAACAGGGGCAGCAGGCCAAGGGACAGGGGCATGGCCCGCATAAGCAAAAGGCCTCCAAACCCAAGGCTCTGGCTCTGGCCCAGCCTGGAGGGGGCTTTTGACTCCCAGAGCATAGTCCCTCTCTCCAAGGAAGTAAGGCCATGCACAGGAGGAAGGCTGACCCTGTATGCCCATAGGTGGCCAGCCATCACAACAGATGCCTGGGTTCTACAGATAGTCCAAAGGGGCTATCGGCTACATCTCACCCAGGCACCTCCCTCTTACTTTCCAGGGGAGCCTCTCAGACCCCCTCTTCACAGGGACCTCCTCTTAGGGTGAGTTGGCAGGTCTCATAGAGGATCAGGCGGTAGAACCGGTGCCCTACCACCTGCAAGGAAAGGGCTTCTACTCCAGGTACTTTCTGATACCAAAGAGAACTGGAGGCCTGAGACCCATCCTCAACCTGCGAAACTTAAACAAGTTCCTGGTGAGGGAAAAGTTAAAGATGCTTTCCCTTGGAATATTGCTGCCTTACCTCCACCAGGGAGACTGGCTATGCTCCTTAGACCTAAAGGATGCTTATACGCACATCCTGATTCATCCAGACCACAGACAATATCTACAATTTGTGGTGGGAGGAAATCACTTTCAGTATAAGTTTCTTACATTTGGCCTAGCCTCGGCACCCAGGGTGTTCACAGTGCCTGGCAGTGGTGGCGGCCTTCCTAAGAATCCAAGGGGTGTTCGTCTTCCCCTACTTGGACGACTGGCTCATCAGAGCACTGGAAGCCCAACAAGCCACTTCTCGCACTATCCAGTTGCTGGAGCACCTAAGGTTTGTAATAAATTATACAAAGTCCACTCTGGTTCCCTCTCAAGGACTGGAGTTCATAGGAGCATGGTTAGACACCCTTCAAGCAAGGGCTTACCTACCGGAAGACAGGGCACAGAGACTTGTGGCCCTAGTACAGCAAGTGAGTTGCAGATCCAAGATCTCAGCAAGACACTTTCTGTGCCTCCTTGGTCACATGGCCTCCACGGTACATGTGACACCCAATGCCTGCCTCCACATGAGAACAGCTCAGTGGTGCCTCAGGGACCAGTGGACACGAGCCACTGGCAGACTCAGGGACATCATCAAGCTGTCCAAACGACTGGTGCAGTCGTTGCAATGGTGGCTTCAGCCACACAACCTACTGGAGGGAGTGCCCTTCCAGTCTCCTTCGCACACGAGAGTGCTGACTACAGATGCATCCCTGCTGGGATGGGGAGCCCATTGCCAGGAATTGTGCACTCAGGGTGTGTGGTCTCCACAGGAGAGCACACAACAGATCTATCTCCTAAAGCTTCGAGCTATCCGCCTAGCTCTATGAACCTTCTGTCAAACCCTGGCTCATCAGCCTGTCTTAATTCAGGCAGACAACCAAGTGGCAATGTTCTACGTGAACAAGCAGGGGGGCACAGGGTCTCGCATCCTCTGTCAAGAGACCCTGGACCTATGCTCTTTTGCGGTCAACCAGGGTATGTGCCTCAAAGCAGTTTACTTACCAAGTCAGGAGAATTTCTTAACCGACAAGCTAAGCAGAATCCTCCAGCCGCACGAATGGCAACTGAATCCCAACATAGTCCAGCATCTGTTCCAGTGCTGGGAGCAATCATCCATAGATTTGTTTGCAAGCCCACAAAATCACCAGTTGCCCCACTTCAGCTCCAAAAAATGAGAATACCCCGGCTCACAAAAACCGCCGTATAATTAAATCAAAAAGTCAAAAATTATGCACTTCACACTTTTTCTTTTTGTCGGAATAACCAAGCAAGAGAGAGCAGGAGTTTTACCTACCCCTCGCCGTGGTCGGTCCTTTTTAATAATTAGAAAATGCTTGAAAACTTATCTAGTTCAATTTAACTTAGCCAGCGTAGAATCCAAGAGACACAACGTGCCACGTTTCGGGCCATCCACACCAACTGTGGCCCTGCATCAGGTGAATTTTGTTGAATCCCAGAAAGTCGGCTTGAAATGAAAACCCGACGGTTAGACTCTTTATAGATGGCGTGTGACGTCACTGCAGACACGGAAGTCAGACAGCCAATCGACCTGCTGAACGTAACAAGCATTAAAAGATAAAGGGAAAACCCACTGTAAGGGAATCCCAATACTGTCAATGTTGAACAGGTCACAATATTGTCTGCCATTCCACAGAGGCATTTAGTCCACGAGGTGAAACTGTGTCCAATTGAAATATCCATCGCTGTTCTGTGCGTTGTAGTCTTCCAACCCGATCACCCCCCCGGGGATCCAAGGGGATGTGATCCAAAACTCGCCAATGTAATTGATGGAAAAGATGATTTTCTTGAAGGCAATGGGCTACCATAGGTGCCGAGACAGTTTTGCGTCTCAGACGAGAAGCATGCTCCCCAAGGCGAATCTTAACTGGGCGAGTGGTACGGCCCACATAAAATAACCCACATGGGCATATAATTAAAATGTCTTCTAAAATGTCTCTGGAGGTGTCACTGTGCCTTCAATGTTGCTATGCCTGTTTTTCAAACATCCAAAGCACAAATAGGCCTTCGAAAATTGCCCTGAGAGTGTGTTTTTCCCTTAACATATAGAACAAATTCACAAAAGAAGAATGCCATCTCGTGATACATTTCTCTTACTAACAAGGCCACTTTGTATTTCTGGGCCCTTCAACCAAAACTGAAACCAAACAGGCTTAGGCAGGATGAAAGAAAAAAATAAAACCTCTGGCCCAATATTCATTGGTGGTGGCTAGTGTAATATACAACAGCTAGGCAACTGTGCTGAATGTTAAATCTGGATATTCAGTGTCGGGAGCCATTTCCGGCCCCCAGAATTCAGGGCTTGCGCAAGAGGCTTGTTCATGTGCCATTATGCCAAAGTATCTCCTTTTACATCTGTTTGAAAGCTATGGCTTCTGCCGTATAACTGTAGCCTCCAGTCTCTAAAGTCACAGGTTCATCCCCTAGCACATCTTCCAAAGATCACTTAACTACAGCAACAGTGAAACTGTAGAATGAACTGAAATAAAATATTTTTCAAAAGAAGAAATGATGGTGAAAAGGAAATCCGAGAACACAATAGGTCTGGATACTGCACTTATGGATCTTTGGTCTGACTCAGTATGGCAAATCTTGTATTATAATCAATTTTTTTGAAGGTGTGAAATAAACATGTAGAGTTAAAGGTTAGGTTGACTATAGTGTATCTAGTTTTTCAGAAAGCTTTTGCCGAGGTCCCTCCTGAGATACTTCTGAGGAAATGAAAAAGCCATGTGATAGGAGGCAGTGTCCTGGGAACAGTTTAGAAGATAGAAAACAGAGAATAGGGCTATGGTCAATTTTTCTCTAAGCAGAAAGAGGACTAGTGCAGTGCCCCAGAAATCTGTATTGGGCCTACTGCTTTTTATTGCATTTATGAATGACCTAGAAATGGGAACAAGTGAGAGCACCAGATTGTCAGATGAGACAAAACTATTCCAAGTTGTTAAATCACGAGGCGATTGTACAAAAATTGCAAGAGAACCGTGAGAAATTGGGAGATTGGGCGTCCAAATAGCAGATGAAATTTAATGTGAACAAGTGCAAAGTTATGCGCTTATGACACAACAACCCAGTGGAGTGGAGGAGTGGCCTAGTGGTTGGGGCAAGGTACTTCGGGCCGGAAGGTCAGGGGTTCAAATCCCACTAGAGGACAGCAACCTTGGGCCGGAAGGACTGGGGTTTCTAGTCCCACAGGTGCTCCTTGTGGTCTTGGGCAAGCCACTTAACCCTCCATAGCCCATGTTCCCTGTAAAATAGTTCTCTGTGTGCTGTGCTTTCCTGTCTAATCAATGTGTTTATACCTCAAAAATTTCCTGTCATGATTTGACAATTTCCAATCTGTAATCAAACTGCTGCTGATCGCTGGAAGTAGCGGTATACAAATGTATACTAAATAAATAAAAAATAAATAAATAAATAAACTATGACTACATGAGGCAAGGTTCCCCATTAGGAATCACCACTCAGGAAAAAGATCTAGGTGGCACTGTGCATAATATGTTGGCATACTGTGTGCAGTGAAGGCCAAGAAAGCTAATAAAATGCTAGGAATTATATGGAAAGGAGCAGAGAATAAAACAAAGGATAAGTCCATCCCAGCCCTGCCCATGGATTGTTCCGGCATTATCAGCTCTATGATCAGACAGCTGTACTGCAAAATTTAAGAAATCAATTGCAGAAATCATTTGACTTGAATTGACTGATGGCGTCCTTGCTGCTGGGATGAGTTTTCCTCCCTGTTGTACCTCTACTGCCTTGATGTTATTGGTATGAACTGTAGTTCCATGCTGTCCTTCCTCTTGTGTCCTGATGTCTACTAGAGGTTTATTTGAAAGTGTTATGCTCATTGCATTGTCTCTGCTTTGTTAACGGTTTTGATGGCCACTATTAGTTGAAGGGTGATATATAAAATAACGGTAATGAAATAAATAGTACCAGGGCGGTCAGAAGGAATATTCAGTGGCACTATCTGGAAAGCACTGCTGAATATCGATCTTACCAGCATTTATCCAGTTAACAGCTTCCACCAACTGGAAATGGCTTTTGAATATCGGCCCCACTGCTTTTTCTACCCTAACATATAAAACCCGTCTGTCAAAATGACTACGATAGGGGTTTGACATCCTCAATCTAAGAACTATGTCCACCCAGAAACAATGACAGAGGCGCAGTATCCTTCATGCTACTTTTCACCCTTTCTCTCCTCTCCACCCTCTTCCCACCATTAGCATCTGATCGCTTCCCTTTTTCTCCTGGGCCATGTCTTACCCCTCTTTTTTTTACATGGGCAATAGCATCCCAACTCTTATCCCCTTATCTGAGCAGGTGGTTGAATCCCCTCTTTTCCCCCCAGCGGGATTGAGGTCTTCAGGAAAGAGGGGATTTATTAGCATCTTCTCTTTTCCACTTGCCTACCTAGGTCACAGCATATGCTCTCTATCTCTTTTCCCCACTCCTTCCAGCTGGCAGGACTTAGGGCTATGGGACTCAGCTTACAAGAACAGACACAGAATGCAGATACGATGACTCCTCTACAGAAAGTTTCTCCTGTGCAAGACTGACTACTGCAGAATGTGTCACCCCCATTCTCCTGGGTGCTGTTGGTGATAGGTTGGAGATGCCCGAGAGAGGATGGTGGACAGGGGGAGAAAAGGAGAATTCTGGTAGGTCTATTGTTCCTTGAGAAAACTGAAATCTTAGTAGCCTGTGATACCTTTTAAAGGACAAGCAAAGACCTGAAGTACTATGGGCTTTGGTCTGAAGAAGGGACCTGTACATTCTCAAAGTGCACATCCCCCAAGATCATCTGCTTTTTCACATATTAATCCAGTGAAAGGAAGAACACCCCAGTAAGATTCAAGTAGAAAAAGAGAGGATAGCCAAAAATTTGACAAATTTGAAGAAAAAAAGAAAGAATAAGAAAATTAAAGATCAGTACCTGGGTGTGGCAAATAAAAATGAAAAAAAAAAGATATTCTTCAATAACAGAGACATTAGTCCCTACAGAAGTACCTATTTATTACATTATAGCTGGTTGGGTCATTGTGGGACTCTAAGCCTTATTACTGAACTGTAAAACATACTCTGGTCCGGTTCTGTGCCTCATTATGCTTCTCTGGGACAGACTATATGATGGTATCTGAATACCTTGTGTACCATATCACTTAGTTGTGTCTACCTGGCCTGCAAAGGTCTGGAAGCGATGCTAGATCTGTGTGTGGTGATAGTGTCGTCTTCTGAAGGGCAATTGAGTTCACTGTGCCTGCTGCCAGGCTGATTTGTAGTGAAATATTGCAACTGACATGGTATCTCAGTGTTGCAGAGAAGTTGTGCCTGCCAAGTGAAGTTGCTATAGCAGCAAAAAGATGTAAGTTTCTCTGCTGTAGCATAGAAATACATGATGATTCACAAACATCCTTTGTTCATCTTTTATTTTTAATATTTCCATTGCTCTTTGTTTTCTTAATTACTGTTAGTTATTCCTGTGTAAAAGATTCTGCTGCTCCTCTGCAAAAGTAGTTTTCTAACAAATATGTTGTATTTTAATAACCAAATCAGTTTTGGAGTTAGATTTAATTGCTCACCTTTCTAAAACTGAGCTCAAGGTGAGTTACAAGTTCAGAGTGTTTACAATTCAAGGGCAAGATTTACTGATGTGTGTTAATGTATATTAATATGTTACCTGTTGATGCATGCTAGTAAATCAGGCTCTGCGTTTCTTTGCTTCAATGGAACAGGCTTCACCTTTTATTGGATTTAATGAGTTGAGGTGGTCGGTGGAAGGTTGCACTGTTTGCTTAAAGTTTAGTTTCTAAACAAAATAGTCAAAATGTAGGCTTTTATAGGTTCAAGGGGTAGTTTATTGTTTGAGAACTTAATATACTGCTCATTACAAAAGTGTCTGAGCGGTTTACAAACATGTCAAAAGGCTGCTGGAAAAGAGAAAAGAATGCCAATTCAAATGGATAGGAAAGGAAAGAATAGAGGGTGAGAGAACAAGTGAAAGGAGTAGGCTGGTAAATGCGCTTCAGTGGATGCCTTGCAAATTAGGACTTTATAAAAATATGCAACCAGAGAATTTAATCATTTAAATTGAGCCTATTGCAATCGAACAGTTTCTTGAGTCAGCTTCTTAGGGGAGGAGAACTTCCTCACAGACAAGGCAGGACACACTCTTTATTCACCATACTTTCCATTCCCTTGGAGGCTTTACTTCCAATTCAGGATTCTGCTTTTGACTTAAATCAGCATTTACAGTTACAACTGCTGTTTTCATGGATTCCTTTCACTCAGGAGTCTATTCTGAACAGCTTAGAGCTCTGCTCCTGGTTTTCCAGTCAGCAGGGCATTTCAACAGTGCTGCTAAAGGGGCAGCAATTTTTATTGGAAGATTTTCAGCACACATGTCCTCTGCCCCCACTCCCATATACTTTCCTTAATCATATTTAAGAACTTATTTCAACTATAATAACACATACATTGCATTTAGCAGGCATCTCCTATATTTGCTAAGGACTTCACAACTCTTTTTCAAGCACATATTCAGAAGGCTACAGAGACTAAGCTGGACGGTCCCGATACGTGGCCCCCATTGCACTGCATGCCATCACCTTTGAGACAGGTTTGCTATCTTCTGCTCTAGTTGAGACATTCCCAGTTGGTTTCGGGTTGCCGGTTATCATTAACTGGGTTATCAGCTCCCATAGCCTGAGAGCTAAACTTCTCACATGGCTCCTCTCAGCCACAGCCTTATTTCTTCTCAGGACTCTGACTCTATTATCCATGAAGCTGCTTTTAACCAGTTCCTGTCTGTTTTTACCTAGTACTCTAGAAATCTCCCTATATACAAGCTGCCTATCCTTCAAGAGAAATATACCCACTTTCTCACATAATAGGGGTCACTTTAAAAGCACCTAGACATGTAAATGGCAATATCTGTATGTCTAGACTGTGATTTTGGAAAGCAGCTATTTGTATGTGTAGAACCCCTGGCTACAGAGATTCCAATAGGGACATGGCTTGGGCATACATAACCAACAGATGGGGCCTTCCCAGTTTACACTAGGAAGCCGCGTCTAAATTTAAAAATATTCACGTCGGCTTTTGCACCTGCCCAAAGCCTTATGCATCAAAGGTAGAATCTTAAACCTCACCCTAAATGCACTGGGGAACCAGTGCAATTCCCAGAGTCAAGGAGCGGCTCTGTCCTGTCTCAATTTCTCTAAGGCCAGGCCAGCAGCAGCAGCATTTTTAATAACTTGCACCAAGACTGTTGAACCCACAACTAAGGTATTGTAGTAATCTCACTGGGCAAGTGCAACAAAGAAAATCTCCTTCATTGCATCTGGTTCCAAAAAAGGACATAATTCCATCAGCATTTGTAATTCGATAAGGGCTCTCTAATTGCAGGGTATCTTCCCCTATAACTCCCAAGTCTCTTGCCTTGGCAGATCCCTGAAAAAGGGATACCAGCAGCTGCCGCCGCCGCCAAATGGGGGCACTTGAAGTCCTAGTCATAGAATTTAATTTTGCCCATGGTTAATTTCAGCTTGCTAATTGCTAACCAGGAAAAGACTTCAGCCAAACATATACTAAATTCAGTGAGAAAGCTAGGTAGTATTCTCCCCATTAGAAAAAGATGCTTCTCATCATCTACATAAACATGATAGGTAAACTGAAACGCATGAAGATTAAGGGTTAAAGGAACCACATAAATACTAGATTATAAAGGGGCAGAGAAACTTCATGAGATAATATACGGCAGAAAACAAGTTCACTAGCTTCATTTTCAGTTGCCATCCAGAAAAACTAAAAAGAAATTGATGCATAACTTTCCCTTTAAAACTCATTGCATCTGATCTCTCTACCACAATATCATGATGAACTCTATCAAGTGCAGCGCAGCGGTCAATAAGCACTAATAACAAGGATTCTCCTTGATCCATCAGTCTTGGGGAAATATCCGTTAAAGGTAACAGGGGTGTATCTATTCTAAATTACTGTGAAATTTTGACTGACAGATTCAGCCCTGAAGTCCCTTCAAGATGTTCTTTGCCCTTTGGGGACAAACAAATGCATACTATACCTGAATGTAACTCAACTTGATCTTCTCCTGGAAGGGTGTGAGCTAAATACTATTACTAATAAATAAATAATAGCAGACATTTATTTCACAATTTTCACAAGAAATGGACTTCTTGCAATAGGACAATAGTTCTGCAGTTGCTGAAGTTCATTAGGAACCACCACCTAGGAAAAAGATTTAAGTGTCATTGTGGATAACACATTGAAATCCTCCACCCAGTGTGCAGCGGTGGCCAAGAAGGCAGGGCCGGCCCGTCCATTGAGCAAGAATGTTTTTTGCACAGGGCCCCGCGTTTCAGGGGGCCCCGCGCAAAAAACATCTTGCATCCCAGCAAAGTTTTAAAAAAATCATAAACCGGCTGCGGCTGCCGCTGCCGCCGTGGCAGCGGCAGAATGGAGAATCCCGCGGGGCCCATTTACAGTCCTTACCACCCCCCCCCCCCCCCATCAGCCCAGCTAAGTTTAAAAAAAAACCAAACCAGAAACCGGCTGCTGATGCCGCCGCCGCCGCCGTGGCAGCGGCAGAATGGAGAATCCCGCGGGGCCCCCCTGTCCTGCAGTCTTCTATGCGGCCTCGGTCGGCTGTCAGAGTTGCGCGAAGAGAGAGAGCTTCTCTTCTCGCAGCTCTGTTAATCACGCCGCGGGGCTGTTGGTAAATCCCATCAGCCCCGCGGCGGGATTAACAGAGCCGCGAGAAAGGGAAACTCTCCCTTCGCGCGGCTCTGAAAAGCCCACGCTGAGGCTGCATAGAAGACTGCAGGACAGGGGGGCCCCGTGGGATTCTCCATTCTGCCGCTGCCACGGCGGCGGCGGCAGCAGCAGCCGGTTTCTGGTTTGTTTGTTTTTTTTAAACTTAGCTGGGCTGATGGGGGGGGGGGGGTAAGGACTGTAAATGGGCTGATGGGGAGGGGGGGAGGGAGGGAGGGAGGGGGGGTAAGGAATTTAAATGGGATGATGGGGGGGTAAGGACTTTAAATGGGCTGATGGGGGGGTAAGGACTGTAAATGGGCTGATGGGGAGGGAGGGTGGGGGGTAAGGACTGTAAATGGGCTGATGGGGGGGTAAGGATTGTAAATGGGCTGATGGGGAGGGAGGGAGGGGGGTAAGGACTGTAAATGGGCTGATGGGGGGGGTAAGGACTGTAAATGGGCTGATGGGGGGGTAAGGACTGTAAATGGGCTGATGGGGAGGGAGGGAGGGGGGGGGAGGGAGGGAGGAGGTAAGGACTGTAAATGGGCTGATGGGGAGGGAGGGGGGGGGTAAGGACTGTAAATGGGCTGATGGGGGGGTTAGGACTGGTAATGGGCTATAGGGGGTTCGGACTGGAAGTGGGTTGATGGGGGGGGGTTAAGACTGGGAATGGGCTATGGGGGGTTAGGACAGGTAATAGACTATGGAGGGGCTAAGACTGGAAATGGGCTGATGGGGGGAAGTTATGACAGGTAATGGGCTATGGGGGCTACGACTACAAGTGGGCTGATGGGGGAATTAGGACTGGAAACGGGCTATGGGGCGGTGGGCTAAGACTGGAAATGGGCTGATGGGGGGTGTTAGGACTGGTAATGGGCTGTGGGGGGCATTAGGACTGGTAATGGGCTATGGGGGGCTTACAACAGGTAATGGGCTATGGGGAGGTACGACTACAAGTGGGCTGATGGGGGATTAGGACTGGAAATGGGCTATGGGGGGGTT
Organism: Ichthyophis bannanicus; assembly: GCA_033557465.1. Taxonomy (NCBI): domain Eukaryota; kingdom Metazoa; phylum Chordata; class Amphibia; order Gymnophiona; family Ichthyophiidae; genus Ichthyophis; species Ichthyophis bannanicus. The sequence goes on along the minus strand of CM066032.1, from coordinate 277,927,986 downwards.
AGGACAGGTAATGGGCTGATGGGGGGGTTACAACAGGTAATGGGCTATGGGGGGGGCTAAGGCTACAAGTGGGCTGATGGGGGGTTAGGACTGGTAATGGATTGATGGGGGGGTAAGACTGAAAATGGGCTGATGGGAGGGTAAGGACTGGAAGTGGGCTGATGGGGGGTTAGGACAGGTAATGGGCAAGAGGGGGTTCGGACTGGAAGTGGGCTGATGGGGGGGTTAGGACTGGTAATGGGCTATAGGGGGTTCGGACTGGAAGTGGGCTGATGGGGGAGCTAGGACTGGTAATGGGATGGGGGGTTGCTAGGACTGGAAATGGGCTGAGTGGAGGGGTGGAATGAACGGAAAATAGCTGATGGGGACACAGGCTTAGAATGAAAATGGGCTGTGAGGAGAGGGAGCTAGGACTGGAAATGGGCTGAGTGGGGGGGGGGCTAGGACAGGAAATGGGCTGATGGAGGGGCCAGGATAGGACTGGAAATGGGCTGTTGGGGGTGCTAAGGTTGGAAATGGGCTGTGGTGGGGGCTTGAATTGAAATGGACTCATGGGCTAGAACTGGAAGTAGGCTCATGGGGGGGGGGCTTGGATTGGAAATGGGCTGAGTGGAGGGGAGCTAGGATTTGACATGGGCTGATGGTGAGGCTAGGAAAGGAATAGAAATGAGCTGATGGGGGGCTGGGATTGGAAATGAGCTGATGGAGGAACTGATAGGACTGGAAATGGGCTGATGAGGGGCTGGGATTGGAAATGAACTGATGGATGGACTCGGATAGGATTGGAAATGGATGGGGGAGCTAGGACTGGAAATGGGCTGATGGTGGGTCTAGGATAGGATTGGAAATGGGCTGATGGGGGACTAAGACTGGAAATGGGCTGATGCAGGGACAAGAAGGGAGCAGATGCTGGGTGGGGCTGGAACTAGAAAGGAGCTGATGGGGGAGGATTAGAATGGGATGGAGCTGGGAGAGTGAAATGGAGAGGGAAAAATATTTTGCGTGGGAGGGAAGACAAATCTACAATTGGCCGGATATTGGGAGAGTAAGTGGGGATTGAGGATGGAGGGATAAAATTTGAGTGGATGAAATAGGAATGAGGAAAGAGCAAAAGGAGAAAGATTAGTATGTTAAAGCAGATGTAGAGAGAGAATGGAAAAAAAAAACCAAGAAGACAGAAGAAAGGACAAATGGACAGCAGATGGAGAGTTAGCAGAAGACATGAAGAAAGAAACCAGAAGAAAGTGGCTGGAACAATTGCAGCTGAAAAAAATGCACAAAAGGTAGAAAAATCTCTCTTTATTTTGAATTTATTAATTGGAATATGTCAGCTCTGGGAAATGTGCATCATTAATTTTTGCGCTTTGTTTAGTACAAGAGGAAATTAATTTATAGTTTTATTTCTACAGTGTTGTATATTCCAAGTTTGGCTTTTGGGGTTCCCAGTTTAATTATTGTCTTCCTGTTTCTAAATTGTGATTCCTTGTTTGGTGATGGTCTATGTTCTGCATGTGTAACTGAGCTGAGGTATTCTGTTTATGTAATTCCTATTTGACATTGCCACTTGTTCTTTCCCCAGTAGGTCATGTATTATTGTTCTCTGAAATGTATTGGTTTAATATTTGCAGTGTTGCCTTTTGATAGTTAGGGTATGGTGCTTTGTGAGTCCTGGTAGTGCTGTTAGGATACGGCGGGTTTGCTATGGGTTCTAAATGGGCAGTGTTTGTAGTAGTTCCTAATGTGCCTGGCGGTTGGTACTGGAGTATAGTAATGTAGAAACCTTTTAGTCTTTCTTTATCCATATACTCATTAAGAGGCATGTTTACTAAAAGTTAGTGTATGGTAACATTATGCAAATATTTATGCAAATGAGGCACCTTATGCAAATGAGGCCCCGCACCGAGTCTCCGCACATGGCCCCGCACCCCCCTTGGGCCGCCCCTGCAAGAAGGCAAATAGAATGCTAGGAATTGTAAGGAAAGGAATGGACAATAACACAAAGGATGATATAATGCCTCTGCACCTTAAATATTGTGGCAATTCTGGTCACCGTATCTTAAAAAGGATATAGCGGATTTAGAAAAGGTACAGAGAAGAGCCACCAAAATGATAAAGGGGATGGAAGGATACCTCTATGAGGAGACTCTTAAAAAGTTAGGGCTCTTCAACCTGGAAAAGAGATGACTGAGGGGAGCTATGATAGAGGTCTATAAATGAATGAATGGAGTAGAATAGGTAAATGTAAAATGATTGTTTACACCATAAAAAGTAGAAAGACTAGGAACATGCAATGAAGCTACATTGTAAACCGTTTAAGACTAATAAGAGAAGACTTCCGGTGATGCGGTGAGAGCGAGTGGACGTGTTTGGCTCGCGCTCCGACCACCCCCCAGCCTAAACCGGCGTTTTTGAGCCTTGACTGAGCCCTAAACCGGCTGACTGTGATCGCCCCAGATTCCGGGTCCCTACCTGCAACTTGGAGGTGAGCGGGTATCGTACGGGGATGGCAGCTGCACTCCGAACAGGGAAGAGAGAGAGAGACCGGGGAGCTGCTCCTCCTAAAATGGCGGATGGCGGGGGAGGGCCCAGCTCTCCGGCATCCCCGGCCCGGGTGGAAGAGATATCGGCGGCGGTGGCTGCGGCCATGGAGATGCAATTCACTGCACTGCGCGAGAAGCTGGATGCCGTGCAGGAGTCTGTAGAGTCCTTTGGGAATCGGCTGCAGGAGGCAGAGGAGTGTGTGGGGCGCGTGGAGGACGAAGCCGCCGCATTGAACCACGAGGTAGCAGGTCTCAAGACCCGGCTACAGCAGCAGGAGGAAAAACTCGACGATTTAGAGAACCGATCCCGCCGCAATAATTTGCGGGTGCTGGGCATACCAGAATCAGTGCTGGACAAAGATCTTCAGTCCTATGTGGGGGCGCTCTTTACATCATTGCTAGAGGAGTCAAAAGTTGGGGGTACTCCTCAGATTGAGCGGGCACATAGAGTGGGCAGCAAAGCAGAGGGAGCCCGAAGACCACGGGTGGTCCTAGTTAAACTGCTCCAATTCCCACAGAAGGAGGCAATTCTTTGCTCGGCCCGTCTAAAGGAGACTGTGGTGGCCGACAACGTACGAATACGGATAGCGCAGGACTATTCTCTTTTATTGAGCCAACGGCGCAGGGCCTATGCACCCGTCTGCCAAAAATTAATAGACCATAAGATCAAATTCTCGGTCCAGTATCCAGCTCGGCTGCATATTTACCATGCAGGCTCCCACCAAATCTTTGAGTCTGCGGAGGCAGCCCGGCCCTATGTGGACAGTATCCTCCAGAGAGAAGAAGCGGGCTGAGGATTTTTGGCTATTAACCTGGAAACGACATTGAACATGGGCTGAGCTATTGTCCTGGAGTGCATGAAGAGGGGGCAGAGACATTAATTGGTGGGCCCGCCATTTATCTCCTGTATTGGGGACTCGGACCTGCGCCAGAGGGCTTTAACGGCCTCGGCTGGCGAATTTTAGGCTGTCCTGTATGTTACAATGTTTGGTGAGTGGGCTCTCTCTGTTGGGGGAGGTGGGGGGGGTAGACCTTGAGAGGCCCCTGTTTCTGCGACTGTACCTGGGATAGGGGTGTTGATGTTAGGAGTGGGAGGAGAGGTGTGAGAAGGATATTGCAGGGTTTTGTGGGGCGGGGGGTGGTGGGACGCATCGCTAGAGATGTCTACAGGACTGGGAGAAAGTTGGTTATTGGAGGGAGATCAGACACTGGAGATGGCGGGTGGGGATTGGAGGGGGTGGGAGAGGGGGGGAGGGGGTAGGGAAGGGGGGGGTTGGAGGGGGGGATCTGCACTATACTTAAGCCCCATTGGCTACCCTATCGTGAGGGGTTGAGTGAGGGGAGAGGGTTCCAGGCTGGGAGAGCCCTGTCCCTACCATTGTGGAATGCCTTGAGATGGAGAATTGACACTGCCCCGCCACTCTGAAAATAGTTTCATGGAATGTGTGCGGTCTGGGGAACCCTATCAAGCGCTATAAAATTTTACAGGCCCTCGCCAGACAACAATGTGATATCGCTCTGTTACAAGAGACCCACCAGACGGCTGTAGAGCATGCTAAGTTGCGTAGGGACTGGGTAGGGCAGGTGTGGGGTTCCCCTGCATTGGGGAAAAAAGGGGGGGTGGCTATTTTGATTCATAAAAAGGTGCGTTGTACGGTAGATGCTGAGTTTCGTGACCCACGTGGGCGTTTTTTGTTATTAGTGTACTCTCGAAGGCCGGCCGATAATCCTGGGGACGGTGTATGGCCCGAATACCTTAGATTCGCAGCTCTATGCGCACTTGGCTGCTAGAGTGGAATGGCTCCCGGAACTTCCCCTGCTTTTAGGAGGCTATTTTAATGGGGTCCTAGATATCGACTTGGATACGTCCCGGGGTGGGGAGGCACGAGAACGTGGGCCAGTAACCCGGGTGTTGAAGCGTTTTAAGACCCGTCTGGGTCTGGTGGACCCGTGGAGGGTGTTGCACCCTTTAGAGAAAGACTTCACGCACCAATCGCGAGCTCACAGCTCTAGCTCCTGTATTGACTTTCTATTGCTAACTAGTAGAGCGTTTGCTAATGTGGGGGATGCTCAGATTGGGCCGCTGGAAATTTCAGACCATGCACTGGTATGGCTGGAACTGTGCTGGGGAGGGGAGGCGAATAAATCGCGGATTTGGCGCTTCCCACCAGACCTGTACAAAGATGCCCAGTTTTACAAGTTTTTGGAAAAACGTTGGAAGGAATTTGAGGATGATCATAGATGTCACCAGGCGGACCCGGAATTAGTGTGGGAAACAGCCAAAGTAGTCCTCCGCGGGGATATTATCGGGTTCGCGGCGCGCAAACGTCGAATGCTGACGGACCGGATCCTTAGGCTGGAGAAACGTGTGTCACTGCTGCGGAGACAGCTTGCTCGGACCCCATCTGCCGGGATTCAGAAGGAGTTGTGGGAAGCTCGTGTAGATCTTAACGAGCTGATACATCAGCGGGCTAAGAAGTCTATTCTATACTACCGATTTCGGTTGTATTGTTACGGGGACAAACCGGGGCGATTGCTGGCCCGTTGTTTGAGAGGTCCACGTGGGTCGCAAGCTGTGGCAGCCTTGCGGAATAGTCAAGGGGGGTTATCTCGGAATAGTACGGACATTGTCCGAGAGTTTCGGACATTCTTTTCTGGGCTTTATTCTGCCGAAAGTGGCTCCCCATCGGAGATACAGGAATACTTACAGCGGTTGCATTTGCCGCAACTTACAGAAGAGCAGAGCCTCCAATTAGGTCGTCCGGTGACTATGGACGAGGTGCAGAGGGCCATTACCTCAGCTAGCTGCTTTAAATCTCCAGGCCCAGACGGCCTAGGGGCCGAGTTTTATAAACTGCTCAATGGTTATCTTAGCCCAACCCTGGTGGCGGTGTATGCACAGCGGGTCGCACGGGGGGGGGGGGGTTTTCGGTGGGGTGTCAACCAAGCCCATATCTCCCTGATTCCAAAGCCGGGTAAGGATCCCGTCCTGGCCTCTTCTTATCGCCCTATCTCGTTATTAAACTTTGATATCAAGCTATTTGCCAAGATTGTGGCGGATTGTCTGGCGGAACATCTGGATTACTTGGTACATGATTCTCAGGTCGGTTTCGTACGGGGTCGCCATATAGTACGGAATCTTCGGAAAATTTTAACCTCGCTGGAATGGGTGCATGACCAGCAGCTGTCGTCCCTGCTTGTTAGTTTCGATGCGGAGAAAGCTTTTGACAGAGTGGATTGGTGCTATCTCAGAACGTTGTTGCCTTGGTATGGTTTAGGTGCATCTTCTTGTGCCATGGTGGACAGCTTATATGCGAACCCTACAGCCCGCATCCTTTGTAATGGTGTCGTGTCGGAGGCCTTTCCGCTGGGAGCGCGGTACGCGGCAGGGTTGCCCTCTCTCCCCTCTCTTATTTGTGCTATCTCTAGATCCGTTGATTCGTGCGGTGGAGCAATCCCCAGAGATCAGGGGGGTGACGATCGGTTCTCAAACCTTTAAAGTATCGGCTTTTGCCGATGACCTATTAGTCCACCTTGTCGCTCCCCGGGAATCGCTGTCCCATTTGCTACGTGAATTTGAGACCTTCTGTCGGTTTGCTGGATTCCGTATTAACGGGGCTAAATCTGAGGCCTTGGATGTTTCGGGAAAGCTGCGAGGGGAATGGGTGGGGGCCTTTCCACTTCGTTGGGCTGATGCCCACTTTACCTATTTGGGCATACGTCTGACTTGTCATCCCCGTGATCTTTATAGATGTAATTTAGAGTGGATGTTCGACCGGCTACGTACGCAACTACAGGCATGGGGGCCGTTACCGCTCTCCCTTTCGGGGCGGGTAGCGGCGACTCAGTTAGTGGTTCTACCTCGTTTGCTATATTGGCTGCAGACTTTACCTGTGTGGCTGCTGCACCGCGAACTGCGCCGCTTTGAGGCTCTGCTAAGGACCTTTTTGTGGCGCGGGGCGAGAGCCCGCATACCCATGCTACGGTTAATGGGGAAGTGGAAGGAGGGGGGGATGGGGCTACCGGACGTGGGCGCATATGCCTTGGCCTGCCAGGCCCGGCACCTTGGGGATTGGCTGGGGGGGACCGCGGTTTATACTCCTACGCTTCTGGAGGAGGAGTATGTTGCTCCTTTGTCGTTGTTGGGGACACTACATATGGAATCTAAAGACCTACCGCAACGCCTTGTACGTAGTGTTTTGTTTCGTTCGGCCCAGTGGACCTGGCGGTACTTAAATGGCCTATGGAAGACGTCCTGGACTGTCTCTAGCTGGCTCCCTTTGCAGTTGAGTCAATAAATATAAAGATTACTCCAGTAATGTGAGAATTATTTTTAAATAGTTTCCAACTTTTAAAAGAGACTTGTTAACACAGCCATATAGATTTTATTTTATTTATTTATTTATTTATGCTTATTTCTATACCGCTTTTTCCAAAGATCAAAGGCGGTTTACAGGTAACATTTAGTGAACATGGTTTTACATAGAACATCGTTTTTTTTCATAACTATGTACAGTTAACATGATAAACGATAACATGGAACATTGTTACAGAACTAAATACAGTTTAACATGGATTATTGTTACAGAACTATATACATTTTAACATTAGTTAGTAATGCTTTGTCTATTTACATTGATTCTTTGCTAAATTAAGCTTTGTTTCTTAAATGTAGTGAGTGAGTGTTGAGGCTTGTTGAGCTGTAGTTAAGGGGGATTGTTATGGTTGTGTGGTGTGTTGGGTGGATAGGATTCATTTGAATTTGTGAAGTGTTCTTTAAATAGAAATGTCTTCAGTTCTTTTCGAAATGTTTTTTTTTAGATGTTAATTTATCATTGGGTCTCAGACTTCAAAGAGCTATGGTAATTGTATTTTTCTACCAACTTGCTCCAAATTGCATCAATGACCCCTTATTTTTCAATTCTTTATCAATTGTTATATTGTTTTTGAAATTTTTGTTTATATTAAAACGTTATAAGATAGTCAGGCTTATCTTTCTTGAAGCAGGAAAATCCCAACGTCAGCCATAGCGCTACTACGTTTCACAAAAACGTTTCTTCAGGGGTAAGCCACTGACTTTTTTCTTAATCAGAACTAGGGGAAAACAAGAATAACATTCTCTAATTAGTATGGTATACTTCTTTATCAAAATACACTGAAGACCATATGCATATACTTCATATCGGAGCGAATATGTCTCAAGGTCCAACTGACTCACCACATAGAATTACCCGCAATGAATGATCAAGTTTCATATAAGAGCGTCGCGCATGTGTTTCAAACTTATCACAGGGAGCCCTATTTATTGGTTAATAAAGACGGCCAACCCTGCGGTATCAGCCAATCAGGAGCAAAGATTCCAATCGATCTGGGAGTTTAGACCATCTGGTTGAACCGATTGAAGCTTAAAGATCCAACGTTGCTCTTTATATATTAGAGTCTTGTCCAGTGATTTTCCACCATTTGCTTTTGAAACTCGTTCTAGACAAAAACATCGGAGGTTGGTAAACAGATGGTTATGCATCAAGCAGTGCTCCACAATTGGTGCTGTCACAGTTTTACAGCGAAGCCTACTGCGATGTTCAGCCAGACGTGTTTTAAAAGCTCTTAAAGTCTTTCCAACGTATATAAGTGGACAGGGGCATTGGATAATGTACACTACTTGAGTAGTAGAGCAATTCGTAGAGTGCTGTAGTGTGTAAATTTTTCCCCGCCAATTAAAAGCGCCCCGTCAGTCGCCAACATATATATGGGAGCTTTTGAAGCACGATGGCTCCCTCAGTCTACCTTTTTTCAATTTGTACATCTATGGTGTCGATACATAGATGACATTTTTGTTCTTTGGTCTGGGACATCATCAATATTGTTGGAATTTTTTGATTGGCTTAATACTAGAGAACCTACTATCCAATTTACTGCTGCCTATGATAAAGAAAAAATGACCTTTCTGGATGTAGAGATTATGAAGGGCAAAGCCGGATGGATCACGAAAGTTTTCCGGAAGCCTACCGACCGTAATGCACTGTTACACTACAAAAGTTTACATCCTAAAAAATTGAAAGATGGATTACCTCTTTCTCAATTCCTCAGATATCGGAGGAATTGTACGGATGTCCGTGAATTTAAAATTCAAGCTCAAGTACTAAGAATGAAACTATCTGACAGGGGCTATCCTTCACGGGTTATTGAATCAGCCTATAAAAGAGCTCTCTATAATCATCGTGAGATGCTATTGGTTCCTAAAACAACTATTAAAAGTGATGCCAACATAAATTTTGTAACCCCTTATTCACCTTATAGCAAAAATATTATGGCTATAATTAAACGACATACTAATGTGTTACAGAGCATCCCTTCTTTAAAGGATAGAAAAGTACGATGTGTCTGGACTCGCCAATGCAATTTTAAAGATCTTCTTTGCCCTGCTATTGTGCCTTCTATGCAATCCGATGTGACGGATACCTGTAAGGGACACACACGTTGTGGTGAATGCCCTTTTTGTGAAGTGAATTGTGAAATAACTACTTTTAATTGGCGGGGGAAAATTTACACACAACACTCTACGAATTGCTCTACTACTCAAGTAGTGTACATTATTCAATGCCCCTGTCCACTTATATACGTTGGAAAGACTTTAAGAGCTTTTAAAACACGTCTGGCTGAACATCGCAGTAGGCTTCGCTGTAAAACTGTGACAGCACCAATTGTGGAGCACTGCTTGATGCATAACCATCTGTTTACCGACCTCCGATGTTTTTGTCTAGAACGAGTTTCAAAAGCAAATGGTGGAAAATCACTGGACAAGACTCTAATATATAAAGAGCAACGTTGGATCTTTAAGCTTCAATCGGTTCAACCAGATGGTCTAAACTCCCAGATCGATTGGAATCTTTGCTCCTGATTGGCTGATACCGCAGGGTTGGCCGTCTTTATTAACCAATAAATAGGGCTCCCTGTGATAAGTTTGAAACACATGCGCGACGCTCTTATATGAAACTTGATCATTCATTGCGGGTAATTCTATGTGGTGAGTCAGTTGGACCTTGACACATATTCACTCCGATATGAAGTATATGCATATGGTCTTCAGTGTATTTTGATAAGAAGTATACAATACTAATTAGAGAATGTTATTCTTGTTTCCTAGTTCTGATTAAAGAAAAAGTCAGTGGCTTACCCCTGAAGAAACGTTTTTGTGAAACGTAGTAGCGCTATGGCTGACGTTGGGATTTTCCTGCTTCAAGAAAGATAAGCCTATCTTATAACGTTTTAATATAAAGAAAAATTTCAAAAACAATATAACAATTGATAAAGAATTGAAAAATAAGGGGTCATTGATGCAATTTGGAGCAAGTTGGTAGAAAAATACAATTACCATAGCTCTTTGATTTCTGAGACCCAATGATAAATTAACATCTATATGGCTGTGTTAACAAGTCTCTTTTAAAAGTTGGAAACTATTTAAAAATAATTCTCACATTACTGGAGTAATCTTTATATTTATTGACTCAACGGCATTATTACTCTATAAGATAGGACCATTTTTTGTTTGTGGCTCCCTTTGCAGGGCAATGTGCATTTTATCCCAGGCTCTTGCTCCCGGGACTTCCGAGACTGGAGGAGGAGGGGTATCCGGAATATAGGCCATCTCGTTGACCCCATAGGGAGATGCAAATCCTTCGCCGCGCTCAGTCGAGAATATGAATTGCCTTCTAGGCATCTCTTCGCATTTCTGCAGGTCTCCCATTATGTTTCTTCTCTCCCCCGAGAGGCAGTGCGGTCTGAGCGTTCGCTGCAGCTGGTGGGAGTTTTTGCGTTAGCGGAGGAAACCCCTCCGACTATTGCGGATTATAAACGCCGACTGGAAAGTGTCCGGCCTCGTGCGGACTATAGGGGGGTGGAAGCGGCGTGGGGAGCTGAATTGGGCTGGGACATATATCCCGACACCATTCGTACCGCTTTGAGGCGGATTGTTGATATAGCGGAAGGGGCGAGATGGCGGGAGATACAATTCCATTGTTTAACTAGAGCCCACTTCTCACCCCGGAGAGCATTACGCAGCCATCTGACTGTTGACGGTAGCTGCCCACGTTGCCGGACGCCCCTTGCACACTTATTACATATGTGGTGGTCTTGTCCGTATGTACAAACATACTGGGGCAAGATAAGTGCCTTTGTTGGTGGATTGGTGCAGCAGAAAGTGAGGTGGACTGGAGCTTTTGTGGTTTTGGACCGGATAGAACCCCCTGCCCTACACAGAAAATGGACACGTTTGCTCATGCGTAAGGCCTGTCTGGTGGGTAAGGGCCCAATCTTGCGTCTGTGGCGAGAGAGCAGCAGACTTCCCCTACATTCGGAGAAGTAGCGCAATTGTCCATCAGTTTATGTTGACAGAACGGTGGAGTGTGAGCGGGGCAGTGTGTCAAACGCTGGACATCCTTTCTTTTGGTATGGGGCCCCTATATTGATACACTGGGGACTCGCTGTCGTAATGAAATTTTGCATATTGGTAGGTGAGAGTGGTGGAGTGGCGAGCTGAAGTGGGGTGTCCATGGGAGAGGGATAGGGATACTGCAGGGGGTGGTAGAGTGCAGGGGACGGGTGGGGGGGGGTGCTGGGGGAGAGGGGATAGGGGATAGGGGGTGAGAGGGGAAATACCTGTAAAAACTGTAATCATCATTTATGCATGTTTACTCCAGGTGGGGATGAGAGTCCACCCCTCTGGAGGTTTGTTGCCTGTTGGTTTCTGTTTTTGATTGGTGATTCTTAAATAAGGTTTATAAAAAAAAAAAAAAAGACTAATAAGAGAAAATATTTTTTCACTCAACATGTAATCAAACTTTAGAAATCATTACTGGAGGATGTAGTAAAAGCTGTCAGAGCAGCTGGGTTTAAAATAGGTTTTGACAAGTTCCTGGAGGAAAGGTCCATAAACCATTAAAGAGGACCCATAAGCAGCACAAAAATTGTCTACCTTTTGGGAACCCAACAGGTTATTGTGACTTGGATTGGCTGCTGTTGAAAACAAGATACTGGGCTTGATGGACCTTGATCTGACCCCGTATGACACATTTTATTTATTTATTTTAGGTTTTTCTATACCGCACTCTTTAAAATCTGCTCGGTTTACATTAGAACAATTTGTACAGTGTAGATGGCGTCTGACTGTACTTACAAGAAACAGGGTTTATAACTTGGTTAACTGGGGTAACTATATGCAGGCTGCATAGGAGCAGGCTACTTAGTTAAATGACTATATACAGGCAGAACAGCCAGGTCAGTGAAGAAGGGTGGGGACATGACCATCTGGTGGCTATTTACAAGATCGTGTGTTATGTACATGACTGTGAGCTATGTACGATTGCTTGCCAGGTGTCTGGTTGTGTTACCGGGTGGGGGTGTGACTGCATGTTGGTGGTTGTGTGAGGCTGGAGGTTGTGAAACACTGTTGTGGGAGTAGAATGGAAAAACAGGTAGTGTTTCAGAGCCTTTCTGAATTGGGCAAGGTCAGTTATGGAAAGGACCTCGGGTGGAAGGGCATTCCAGCATGTGGGTGCGTAGTACACGAAGGACCTGTTTCTTGTTGCTTTTGAAGAACATCTTATGTCCTTCAAAAGAGATGTTCTGATTTTCAATGCCTCTGGTAGATATCCCTTAAAACTGAGGCAATCACCATATTACATAGCCAAAGGAAGTCTCTTTACTAACTGCTTTTACTATAGTTGCCGAACAAAAAAAACAAAACAGCGTTTACAACCCTAAGCTTCCCCAACACACAACAAACTTATCCAGTGTCATGGTTTATGATCCATCTGGTGTGTTTTGCAACATAGGATGGCTATCATTTTCTATTTCCCTTGGCCTATTTAGGCAGTTCATAACTGGCTTATTCATTGGTTGGTACTTATTAAGATCAGCAAAGGTAAGGATTAAATGAGAATAGGTGCATTTCCCAAAAAAGTTATTTATTTATTTTATTTATTTACATTCTCTTATATACCGTGCTATTCTGCATCAGTGCGGTTTACATTGAACAAACTGAAATTACATTGAACAGGGCATTATAACTTGGAGATAACTATTTTACAGGGAACATGGGCTATGGAGGGTTAAGTGGCTTGCCCAAGACCACAAGGAGCACCTGTGGGATTAGAAACCCCAGTCCTTCTGGCCCAAGGTTGCTGTCCTGAAGTACTGTAGATAATTTTGAAGAAAAGGTAGCAGAGAGAGTCCTGCTCAGGGGTATGAACTATATAATAGAGTTACCCTCTGTGAATAGACTTCTGAAAGGAGCTCTGACTATTTCTAGTATCCTTTCAACCCCTTTACATGTGAGCCTATAAATGCACCAAAATAAAGCACATTATTTCAGGAATCATATACAATTCTCCCCCATCCCTCTGAGGGCAACAGTCAATAATGAAACGTGCACCAAGTTCAACTGGTTTGTACATGCCCCCTTCTATCCCTTGGGGTATGGCAATGGGACTGGGAATCCCATTACAGTACTTGAGTTTAGTTGTAGCCACAGGCTCATGTATAATTCAGATGAATAATTATATTTTTAAGGTGGTAATGAATGTCACTGATGTAAAGTCTAAAGATGCACTACTTTGTACAAGACCTTGGCACAAACCCCTTCCTCTGTGTGTATATGCAAAAAAGGTTACTCATGCTCCAAAAGATGTTGCTTGAGAAGTGTTCAGCATTCTGCTTTATGGGGCTTTTATCTTCCACATGTAGCCTGCAGTGAGCAGCACTCTCTCACAGATCACAAAGGCTAGACAGCAGGTTTTAGCAACCACTGCAATAACAAGGGCTCAGCAGAGAAGTCATGCTGTAACTCTTAGGTGCACCCTTAAAGCTCTTTAGTAATATACCCCTGTTAGCAAGCAGTAAAGGCAGCAGAAAGGGTGTCATCATGCGGTAAAGGCTGGGGTGGGCAGTAGGTGTTTTCAGCAGTAAGGGTACTTGGCTCCATTTATCAGGTGCTAAAAGGACATCAGGCTTTAAGGTGTCAAGCATGCACCTTAACATCCGAAAATGGCAGTCACCTTAATGTAGGATAAGGGAGCCCCTGTGAAAGTCACATTTTAGGTGATGGATGGAAGGAAAGGGCTGACGGACCTGTCAGATTCCCTATGCATCTTATGTCTCAGTCAATAAGTGTGATGAGCATGTGGGAGGCAGCTGTACTGTATCAGTGAGGGTGCCCAAGTAATACGCTGTAATGTCTGTGTGTGGCATAGGATTGGGAAGAAGTGTCCCTTGGCAGAGCCAGCATCCCCATGATGTGGCATCAGAAGGATGACTGAGCAGGGGTGGAGACATGCAGATCATTCACAGGACAGGTGTGAGTGATACATCCAAATGATTAAACTGTTCCGATGTGGGCCATGGTATAGCAGCTGGAGGGAAAATACATGACTGTAAATAATGGGCATATGCTGATGGATGGGCTGAAAGATGAGTGTAGTATGTCCTTGCTGCTCTGATGTACTTGATGTGACTACACAAGTATGGTTGTAGTGTGTGTGAAAAAGTGTAGCTGTGCCACGGGGAGGTCCCAGTACCAGCAATTTGGGTATTACAGCTGTTTTAGCTTTTCTAACCACCATACGATCCTTTTGACACATGTTCATATAACAACTGGATAAGTTTCTCTCATATTGACCAAATGGAGAAAGTAGGGATGTGTGATGATCCCTACAGGTGGCCATCCCAGGAGTGGAATGTGCCTGAATGTACTGATTCATGTGTTGCAACCAAAGATGTTCAAGCATGGTTATGAAGAACTATTCCAATCATGTACAATTCATGTGTTATACATCTGCAGGGTAAACATGTCTGACCCTTTGCAATAGGTTACAGCAGAGCCAATAAAGTCATGTTCACAGATGGGCATGATTGCAATGTGCATGTTAGTAGACCCAATGTGTGACACAAAAAAGGTATAAGAATGTGTGCCCTCCAACCAATGCAGACCCTGGACTGTTTCTGGCAGTCTAATGAAGTGAGTTTCCCATAGCCACAAAGAGAAGAAGTGGGAGTCAAATTCTGGTCTGTCACTTACAGAGCCAGTGCTCTAACCATTAGGCTACACCTCCACCTACTTTGCCATAGAACTGTCTAGAAGAAAAGACTACAGCACCCTGCCTACAATGGGCGAAACCGAGGACATGCAAGAACGTGGCTGGCACAGTCTGAGATGGTGGTAAACCATACCTAGGGCCTGTCTACAGAGATGTACATGCAGTATGCACTGCACACTCAGTACTCAAGCTGCATAACAGACACACAGCTGCAGAATACATCCCTTGTCCAAAGGCCAAGCCCCATTTGAGGTCAAGATGGCCTTCCCCCACTGTACTGCCAATGCCAAACAGTCCCATGCAGAGGTCTGCCGTGCTGCAGTGTGGCATTAACTCCTGAGGCAGCACATGTGCAGGACATGCTGTCCTTTGTCACCTGCTGTACACTGCAAGATAAGTACATCTGCACAGACCCCTAACTCAAACCACATCGCTGACCATCCTGTCTTCAGGGGACCATGCACACGTCCCCTACCATCATAGAAGGCAAACAGGTACTGGGCAAGGCTCCAGTGATCACAGTCGCTGCTATGGCTGCAATTGTGGCCCTGGGTGCCAGTGTTGATTAGCCTCCCATTACCCATGATGCACCGCACAATCTGAGCACATATATGCAACTGATGCCCATATGGAGAATGCACTTATCCATCACATCAGCACTGTACTATGCAGGGACAGTGTGTGCTTTCTGCACATGAAAGCTGCAATATGTGCAAATGACCTGTTTCTGCAGTCACCCTGAATATGAGGAAGGGCACACAGCACCTGGTGCCCAGAGCAAGCCCTGCAATACATGGACTCTCCAGGTTTTGGAGCAGATCTTTATCGCTGCTAGTGTACTACAGATATTGCCTGTAGTGTCTGATGCTAGTCACTTGGTATATTGTACAATTGCAGCATGCAGGCATGGCCTGTCTTATCTGGTTCTTGTGTTCTGCTTCTGTTGGCCAGGGACTCTCCTATAGTATCTTACGTTGTCCCCTAGTGTTGTGGTAGCTGTTGACCGGGAACCTAAATGCAGTGAATGTTGTCCAGGCAGGAGGGAGGTGTGACATCAAGAGAAGGGCCTGCCATGAACATAGTTACCAGCAGCCCAGGAACAGCTGCCTCACTTTTTGGCAATTCCAATGAACCAGTTCAATTCCAGGCAGCCTGCATATGTGGGCAAGACCATCCTGTGTCAGCCACTCACATACCATCTTTGCCCAGTCTGCTAGTCACCACACGCTGCATGTGCACAGCCACCATGAACACATTGGCTTTGTACAAAACAGCATGGGCAACCTGCAGCCTGTGTAGTGACTAGACTGCCATAAAAGAAATAGCCCACATATTACTATAGCTCGACCCTATATAGCACCATACATAGCCGTGACATGGTAACAGCTCGGTCAGAGTGAGAGTGGCCATTCAGCATGTGCACCCAGGCCATGCCCATGGTAGACCCATGCTAGGATATCTCAGCCATTGACCCACCCTCTGACACATATACAACCTGTGCAAACCATTCTGTTATAGACAAAAGCCAGAATCCTCTACTCCTCATTATATACTCTTTTATCTTGGACTTGGGGACAGCTCATGCAATGTGAGGTATAGTGGAAAGTGGGCCAGAGATAGGCTAAGAGTGCATACTGGCCCACAGTGGGCTGCATCTGTCACATTCACAAATATGGTGTCCCCCTATACAGCTCTTGGCAGTAAGCATTGAACTTAGTTACATGCCTATACTCGTGTTTAATGTCATGTCCCTAGCCACGGATGCTCCAAACCTCGTCAGTGCAGCACATGCACTCTCCCATGCTGCAGATGCATCAGCCCACTCCCCAGAGCATGTGGACTCATGGCAGTTTGGATATTGGAACAGTTGCTGATGACACATATGCCACCATACCCTGCCTCTTTGTACTCTAACACCATCCTTATGACTGTCACACTCAGTGCCCATGGGGAGTCAGTGAGGCTGTCATGCAGGCCCTCTGATGTAACACATGCAGACACTGAGTAGGCCTGCATAGGTTCTGGCTATGTGAACATAGGCTTTGGCCAGCAATGCCACCTACAAAGGGCACATATTAAACTTGTATGGTACTGTTCCCTGCACCCCTACCCCCATCCCAACCCCAACATTCACCTCCAGGCACTGCCTTCGCATATGGTAGTGGGTGATGCAGAGACCAACATGACATCCTCTGCCACATTTTGGCAGTTGGAAGTGTTCATGCACCATTCAGAGGTCAGTGTCCCACTGTCCAAATCAGGCACACAGGTGCATTTGGACTCTCATTTGGGGTAAGAGGTAATGTACTGCTGGATGCTTTGGTCAATGATCATTAGACAGTGTTGAGGTGGTTTTTCCTGTGTGTGGATTTGCCTGATACATATCTCCCTGCATGTGCACACACTGCATGCAGAAAAGACTCCCCTTGCTTGCACTCTGCGAATGCAGCATGGGATAAGAGCAACGTTCATGTAGGACAATCACAGTGTCACCAACTATGTGAATGGATTGGACATTCACAGAGGCCAGCCCTCCCCCTGAGCCTAGTTTCCTATAGGCTGCAGCTACTCCAGATGGGCTGACACTGTTGCCATGGATCAGCATGCTCTGCCATCCAGCCATGGTGGTGCAGCTCCTCAGTGTGGCAGCTAAATGTGTGGAGTCTTGCTGGACCGAAATGTTGAAGGTTGCACATGCTGATACAGTTCTGGAAACATAGGATAAAATTAATACACCTGGACATACATTTTATGATCCACAGGCTGGTCATGAACCCGTTACCCTTCTCTCATACACATGTGTTTGGAGCCACCAAGCAGGTGTGTGGGTTCATAAATTCATGGGTATATATGTGGTCATTGTTAGGATGTATGTGGGCATGAGTTGGGGTATGCCTATGCCTGCTTAGTTCTCTGTAGGCTCCCTGCCTTACTTTTCTGATAAGGTATGTTTAGAAGATGTGGGAGAAGAACATCTTGTTAGATATGTATGTTGCACTGCCTTGCTGTGCTGCTGGTTCAACTGACATTCATGTCTTACATATGGGATCTGTCCAGTCAAAGGGGCAGGCCATAATACATGTACACACACATTGCAGGCCATTGGTGTACTAACAGAATGACCAATGTTCCTATTTCCTGGTGTGTGCTTGTGGGACAGTCATGGAATAATCTCATATCTTGCAGACCAACATAGCTTATTTGGATTTGCATGTGGCTCCGATGGTTGTAACTAACTGAATACTTACTTATGGAAGGGTCACAGGTTCACGCAGAGATGATGGTCATCATTTGGCAGGTGAGGGGGCAGGGTGGGCATTATTCATCTGGCAGGGCTATTATCATATTGCATTCTATACCTGCCTCGGTGGCATATTTTTACCCCCCGCATGCACATATCCACTCAATATGTGTGGGTGGGGGAGATCCTGATCTCAGGGCCAGTCCAGCCCATTCACTTGAAATACTAGCCAGGTGCCAGGGTCCAACAATCATGGTGGACAGCATGCTGGCCATTCCCGCTCTCCCTGCCATCATGGCACAGCCACCGCTTTAGTGCTGCAGGTGGCCTTATTGAGGTTTCACACATGCAACCTGCACACCATGACATTCCTGCCCCCCTCCACTGGGGGATGTGGACACGCATGCTGCTGCCTTAGATCTTGTTAGGGAGGAATCTCCATGTACTCCGCTGTACCTGCTGCTGACATGCTTACCATCCGACTCACAGTGGCAACTGCAGTGTTGCACCGGACACACAGGGCCGGGATAAGGTTTGTCTGCAGCTGGCCACTGCCGCTGCAACTGCTACCCTCACCCTCACACATTGCCGACATGGCAGCAAGGTGGCAGTGGGGGTGGCGCGACTCATTTTTGACTGCGGCAGCATATATGTGTGCTGCCAATGTCACAGTGGAGTCATGCCAGACATCACAGATGTAAACCCTAGGTAATGGCCTTGTAAGCCTAGTGGGCCAGCCAGTCTCAATGCATCATCCACATGACACCTCCTTTCAATTTGGCAACAACATCATAGTGCCCTTTCTTAATAGGGCACCATGATGTTGCTGCTAATGGAGCACTACTATCACATATTTGGGAATTCTGATGAGTGGAGCACATTGCATACATTTAAATAGACTTTCTCCCTTCAGAAATAGCCCTTTCCGTGAGCTTTCAGATGGCGTTAGGGTTCCCAGCACTGAGGGCTCTAATGCACGGTAACACAACCGTTCGTTAAGGGAGCACACGCTATCGCTACCCACTCTATGCCCCATTAACACCCATTCTCCACCTCCTTTCACCTTTATGCCATGGGCCCGGCTTCCACACACTAATATAGCATTATCAGCGCTTTTCGATAACACGCATTAATAGTGCACTTGCTCCCTTACCGCCCTTTAGTAAACATACCCCTTAGTGAGTTCCAGTTAATAGAGTGGAGGAGTAGCCCAATAGTTAAGAGTAGTGGGCTGAGAACCAGAGAAGGCAAGATTCAGATTCCACTGATGCTCCTTTTGACCTTGGGTAAATCACTTAACTCTCTATTACCTCAGGTACTAACTGAATGTAATGTAATTTTCCTTAAGCTACTACTGAAAAGGCATGAGCTAAATCTAAATTCCTTCTCTAGTCTCATGCAAAGCCATTTACTTCACTCCTATTGCCTAGCCCAGCAGGGATATGGATAAGGACAGCAGGACTAGCTGAGCAGAGTTGCAGGCAGCACTTCTCTCTTCTTTTCTCCATATTTCTAAATGAAATTCAAAAGCCTAGGCAAATTTGAAATCTTTGTTCTTTTCAGTTTTTCTTTGGCTAAATACCCCCCCCCCCCCCATCTCAAAGAGCTCTTCCAGTCATTCAATCAGAGGTATAGTGCTGTCCCATGAGGAAATGACAGGCTGAGGCAGTTATGTGGAGAAGAACTGTAGGTATTTAGAAATCAGACTTCTGTGCTAACGGGTACAAAGGTAAGGGGTGATTGCATGAAGAGCAAAGTAGGCGGATACTACATAATAATTTGAACATTCTGATTTTAAAGGTGGTAATTATTATCAGTCTCAATTGTGAATCTTTGACCATCAAAATATAAAATGTTGATTGTTTCAGACTGATAAGAATCAAATGACTTTTCATCGGATGAAACTTAAGGGATGTTTGCTAAGCTGCGCTGTTTAACACGGCACACAGCATCTTAATAGTGCAGGGGACATGCAGATAGCGCAGAAAATTGCTGCACTAACTGAAGATCACACCCTAAATGCTAGAGTGGGCGGGATTAGGGGGGAAGAGTGGAAGTGTCTTCAATGCAAGGTTACTGTAGGTGTCAGCAGCACATGATAACCGTCAAAGTTGCAGACAGCACGGGTGCAACTAACTCCATCTCAATGGGTGCTGTAAGTTGCATCCATGGTGCTGCTGGGCCATGTTGTTTGTCATTTCAATGTGACATCTGATGGGGAAAATGCTGTACACTCTCCCAACAGATGCCACTTTGTGCCACGTTAGCTGCAAAAGCCATCTGCCACATTAGTCACAAAAACCTAATGTGGTCTAGTAAACATACATCTCAATATCAAACAAACAAAAAGGCTATGAATAGGTAATGAATTGGCCCAATTTCTCTTAGAATTTCCTGTACTAGCAAGAGTTGAAGTTCTAGTGATTAAATTTTTAAATATACTAGGAATGATGCTAGACTGAACTTTGTCTCTGAAAGATCAGATATGCTCACGAAAAGGTATTTTTTAAGTTACGTCATATTGTAGACAATTCAGTCCTATTTTTCTACTGAACATCTTAGGCTGATAGTTCATAATAACATAGTAACATAGTATATGATGGCAGATAAGGCATCCTAAGGCAACCTCACCCTCGTTTCCGGTGTACTGTCTCCTCTCTACCCCGTACTCTGCTACTCCTCCTCCTCTCATCTGATATCAACCCCAATCCTGGCCCCCCTAGTTTTCAGTCTCACTCTGAGAAGAGATCTTCACGCAACTTGTCTAATCTTATCCAGATCCCTCTCCTTTTCCCCTCCACTCTCCCTTTGTCATGTGCCTTATGGAACGCACATTCTGTCTCTAATAAACTCGCTTTTACTCATGATCACTTTATCTCCAATGCTCTACACCTTCTTGCTCTAACTGAGACCTGGCTCCTCCCAGATGATACCGCATCTCCTGCTGCCCTCTGCCATGGAGGCTATCAGTTCTCCCATACACCTCGTCACACTGGCCGTGGTGGTGGTGTTGGGTTTCTACTTTCTCCCTCCTGCCAATTCCAACCCCTCCTGCTGCCTCAGTCTCACTCCTTTCTCTCTTTCAAAGTCCACTCTATCCGCCTCTTCACTCCACTTCCTCTCCGGGTAGCTGTTATTTATTGACCTCCTGACAAGTCTGCTTTTACCTTTCTCACCGACTTTGACTCGTGGCTGTCTTTCTTTCTGGACTCCTCTTCCCCCACTCTTATTCTTGGGGATTTTAACATTCATGTCGATAACCCCTCTGATCCTCATGCTCTAAAGCTCCTCTCCCTCACCTCCTTGTTTGACCTCCAACTTTTCTCCACTGCCCCCACTCACCAGCATGGCCACTGCCTGGACCTGATATTTTTCTCTAGTTCCTTACCCTCAAACTTCCGTGAATCAGTTCTTCCCTTATCTGACCATCACCTTTTAAACTTTAATTTTTATCTCCCACCGCCTCAGCCCCGTCCTGTCTCCGCCAACCTTTTTAGAAACCTTCATGCTATTGATCCCTTGACTCTCTCTTCCACCATTTCTCCATCTCTTTCTTCCACTATGTCATCCACGTCTGTCGACGAGGCAGTAACTTCATATAATGCTGCACTCTCCTCAGCTCTGGATGCTCTCGCTCCACTCACCCCACGTTCTGTGAGACGTTCTCCACCCCAGCCCTGGCTTTCATCCACTAGCCGCTACCTACATTCATGTGCCCGTTCTGCTGAGCGTGCTTGGCTCAAATCCTGATCCCTTGAAGATCAACTACACTTCAAATTCATGCTTGTCTCCTTCCAGTCAGCCATTGCTCTTGCCAAACAAGACTACTATGTCCATCTAACTAACTCTTTTGCCTCTGATCCTTGCCATCTCTTTACTACTCTCAGCTCTCTCCTTAAAGTGCCTTCGCCTCCAATCCCTCCCTCCCTTTCTGCCCAAACCCTAGCTGACTAGTTCCATGACCAAATCCACAAGATCACCCTCCAATTCCCCATAAACTCAGCTATTTACCCTCCTCCTTTCCACTCCCAACTCTCCCCCCCCCCCTCCCTTGCTACCCTCTTCCTTTCCTGTCATCTCTGATGAGGAAACTGCATACCTTCTTTCTTCCTCCAAACTCACCACCTGCTCTTCTGATCCTATCCCCACCCGCCTCGTAGGCCCCATCTCCTCCACCATTGTCCCCTCCATCACTCATATTCTCAATCTTTCGCTCTCCACTGCAACTGTCCCTGCAGACTTCAAGCATGCTGTGGTCACACCTCTCCTCAAGAAACCCTCACTTGATCCTACCTGTCCTTCTAACTATCGACCCATCTCTCTCCTTCCCTTCATTTCTAAACTACTTGAATGTGCGGTTCACTGCTACTGCCTTAACTTCCTCTCCTCTCATGCCCTCCTGGATCCCTTACAGTCTGGCTTTCATCCTTTACACTCTACTGAAACGGCTCTTGTCAAAGTCTCCAGTGACTTTTCCTGGCTAAATCCAAGGGTCTGTACTCTGTCCTCATCCTTCTTGACCTCTCTGCTGCTTTCAACACCATTGACTACAACCTTCTCCTCGACACCCTGTCCCTCGCTTGGCTTCAAGGGCTCCATACTATTCTGGTTCTCCTCCTCTCTCCCATCGCTCCTTCAGTGTGTGTTCCGGTGGCTGCTCCTCCTCTGCTACTCCGCTCCCAGTTGGTGTACCCCAGGGATCTGTCTTGGGTCTGCTCCTTTTCTCTCTATATACCCAGTCCCTTGGTGTGCTTATCTCTTCCCATGGCTTTCAGTACCATCTGTATGCTGATGACTCCCAGATCTACCTCTCTACACCCAAACTCTCCCCAGCAATCCAGACCCGGATCTCTGCCTGCCTTTCTGACATTGCTCATAGACACCAAATCACTATATCCCCTTTGTGAAATGCAACTAAAATTTGTCAGATGTTGCCGGAAAGGGACAAACATTACAAGCCATGTCCTCCACTCGGTTCCATCCTTTTAATTAAAGTATATAATTCGGTTACTCCAAACTCAAAATATAAATTCCAGCTACTTAGCTGCATCCAAGATATCAAATCCAGTAGAATCAAGGCACGACCACAATGCTGAAGAACAGCTGATTCATTCAAAGGGTCTAGTTTTTTTAGAATGGCCAGACTTTGCCGTCACTCAAAAAGATCCACCAATAGGAAATACCGGAGTATACCCACTAAATCAGGGAAACTCCTTATCCTATAGGGAAATGTCAGATGATACTAGACCAATCAATTTCTGTATTTAGACCATTCCGTTTGTAAGCGGAATATCCAATGTTGTTCACATCTCTGAAGTTTTTGAGTCCGGTCCCCTCCCCGAGGATCCAGCGGGACATGGTCGATGACTGACCAATGTAGATCCGAAAATTCATGGTTAAATGCAAGACATTGATGTTTCTGACATGGTTAAATGCAAGACATGTTTTCTGACATTGCATGGTTAAATGCAAGACATTGATGTTTCTGACATTGCTGCCTGGATGTCTCACCGCCACTTGAAATTGAACATGGCCAAGACTGAACTTCTTATCTTTCCCCCTGAAACCTCCTCTCCTCTTCCTCCCTTCTCAGTCTCTGTGGATAACTCTGTGCTCCTTCCTGTTTCCTTGGCCTGCAATCTGGGGATTGTCTTTGACTCCTCTCTCTCTGACTCCTCTCTTTCCAAAACGGAACACAGTATTCCAAGTGAGGCCTCACCAGTGACTTATACAGTGGCATTAGTACCTCTTCCTTTCTGCTGGTAATTCCTCTCTGTATGCAATCCAGTATCCTTCTGGCTTTTGCCACCACCTTACATACTGTTTCGCCACCTTGAGATCCTCAAACAATCACTCCAAGGTGGTCCTCCTGGTCTATGCACACCAACCTCTCACCCCCTATCACATACAATTCCCTTGGATTTCTGCTTCCCAAGTGCATGATAGTGCACTTCTTTACATTAAAGCTTAACTACCAAGCATTAGACCATTCTTCCAACTTTTGTAGATCTTTTCTCATATTATCCACTCTCTCAGGGGAGTCCACTCTGTTGCAAATTTTGGTATCATCTGCAAAAAGACAGACTCTTCCATTCAGTCTTTCAGCGATATCACTCAGAAATACATTGAACAGTACTGGCCCAAGGACCGAACCCTAGGGCACACCGCTAATCACCTTCCTTTCATCCAGGTGAGTTCCATTTACCGTCACCTTCTGTTGTTTGCCTGTCAACCAATTTCTGAAATCCAGGTAGATCACATCCATCACATGCCCTTGATCTAGTTCTCTGGTCACCAATCAGATTTGTTTGACAAGATCGTCCTTTGGTAAAACCATGTTGCCTTGGATCATGCAACCTGTTTGTTTCGAGGAAGTCCACTATTTGCTCTTTCAGGAGCGCTTCCATTACTTTTTTCGCCACCGAGGTAAGGTTTACTGGCCTGTATTGTCACTTCTTCCCTACTGCCATTTTTGTGAAGAGGTACTACATCAGCCCTTCTCCAGTCCTGTGGAACTTCTCCTGTCTCCAAGGATCTATTAAAAACATCCTTTGATGGCCTAGCAATAACCTCTCTGAGCTCTTTCAGTATCCTGGGATGTATCCCATCTGGTCCCATGGCCTTGGCCATTTTCAGTTTTGGAAGCTGCTCTAATGCACCATCTTCTGTGAATGGTGTGGAATCTACTCCATTCCCATTTGTATATTTGTCAATCACAGGTGGTCCTTCTCCTGGATTTTCTCTAGTAAAAACAGAGTAGAAGTATTTGTTTAGCATTTTTGCTTTTTCAATGTCACTTTCCAGAAATCCGTTCTCAGCACTTTTGAGTCCTGGAATTCTACCTCTGATTTTCCTCCTCTCCCGAATATACTTGAAAAGGTTTTGTCACCACACTTCACGTCTTTAGCCATCTTTTCTTCTGCCTTGGATTTTGCTATCCTTATTTTCTTTTTGTCTCTTTTAGTTTGATCCTGTATTCTTTTCTGTGTTCCTCTGTTTGTGAACTTTTGAATTTTGTGAATGCTGTCTTTTTTGCCTTTATTTGTGCAGCTACTTCTTTGGAGAAACAAATAGGTTTCCTTTTCCTCTTGTTTTTCTTTACTTTCCTTACATATGTATCTGTTTCCCCTTCTATTGCCTCCTTTAGTTTAGCCCACTGCAATTCCACTTCCCTTATCCCCTCCCATCCTGCCAACTCCTCCTTCAGGTACTTTGCCATTTTGCTGAAGTCAGTGTTTTTGAAGTCTAGGACTTTGAGCTTGCAGTGATTGGATTCTACCTTGGCTTTTATCTCAAACCACACCATGTGATGATTGCTGCTGTTCACATGAGCACCCACCTGGATATTCGATACACTATCTCTGTTGGTGTGCACTAAATCCAGTACTGAGCATTCCCTGGTCGGTTCCATCACCATTTGTATAAGTAATGCATCTTGGGAGGCATCCACAATATTTTTACTTCTTTCCAGATTTGCAGAAGGAATACTCCAATCCACATCAGATAGATTAAAGTCACCCAATATGATCACTTCCCCCTTTATGGCTATCTTTGCAATATCAGCAATCAATTCACTATCCATTTCTTCAGTTTGAGTTGGAGGCCTCTAGACTACACCAGCATCGATGATAGTGCCACCACCTCTTTCTAACACAATCCACAGTGCTTCTTCTTTTCCCCACGTCTTTTGCATTTCAGCAGCTGTAATATTAATTTTGACAGATAGGGTGGCTACTCCTCCTTTTCTTCTAAATAGATTAGCGCCAGTTATAGCTATATTCCATTCATGCAACTCATTAAACCATGTTTCTGTAATGCCACACGTCCAAGTCCATTTCCACCATTAGGGCTTCCAGATGAAGAACTTTGTTGGCTAGGCTTTGAGCATTTGTGCTCATTGCTTTCCAGCATTCATTGACGGGCTTGCCTATGTTTTGCATGGATTTTGTTCTACATGCCCCTTCCCACTTGCCATTGATGTATGGTTTAAAAGTGTAGCTGTTTCCAATGTCATTTTGCTTTTGCTGGGAGTGACGTCCTGAACTTGTCCATCTCTATCTGTCACCCCCTTTCCTTAATTTGAATGCTTGTTCACATATTGCCTGAATTTTTCACTTAGGATCCTTTTCCCTGCAATGGAGAGATGTAAGTCCATCAGCACAGTATAGTCTCTTGTTCATCCATCTGTTTCACCAGTCGTCAATATATCTAAATCTTTCTTGTTTGCACCAGGTTTGGAGCCATTTATTAAAGTTGTTTATGCGATGCAGCCTTTTTACCCCCCTTACCATGAACAGGTAGAACTTCTGAGAATGCTTTAGTGTTAACAATGGGCTTGAGTTTCTCTCCTACATTCTGGAAGTCCCTTTGAACTGCAGAGGTACTGTTTCTAGCTAGGTCATTTGTGACCAAGTGGATGACACCAAACAGCAAGAGAAGGAGGTCTTCCGCAAGGGATACAGTAGAAAAAAGCGGAAGCCAAGGACCACGGCCAAACACAGTAGGGGTATCCAAAAGACTTTATTAGCAGACCCAACTTAAAAGTTTCAGCCTGAGGCCTTCTTCAGGGATCTAAGGACAGACACAAACATAAAATTAAAATATAAATACATAATATAAACCAACCAAAAATAAAACACATTCAAAAATCTTCATTACTGCAAAAAAAATAATAAAATACATTACCAAAGAAGAGAAAAAGCAACGTAGAAAGGGTGGACCAAGCCACTCTTCCCAATCTATGGCGAATAAATAAAGTATAAAAATACTGAACATTTATAAAAGTGATCCATATGATAGATGCATAAATCAATATGACATATTATATGTATTATATATGCGCTTGATAACTTAAAAGAAATGCAGTTCATAAATAATATAGAAAACAAAAACTGCTGATACAAACAGCACAAGAAAACACATTAAAAACTTATAAAAAGGACATTAAAACTAATATCAGGAAGATGCAATAAAATACATGTAAATGCATACAATATTCAAATATAAGTAATGTACAAGCATTACAGGCATGATTACCAAATAATATAAGGCATAATAATAAAAATGACGAGGTGTCAGTGTAACTTTCTCACCAAGAGAGAGCGCAAGGAACAAAAAATCGAAATTCCCCAAACACCTGTGGATGCAGTATTGCCATAAAAAATGTAAATAGAACATGATAATAAAAGGAAGGATAGGACAGTCTGTTTAAGGATAAATCCCTGAAAAAATCTTTGCAAATGGAAACTAGATGCCTGATAGTAAAGGTATGTACTATTATGTTCATACAGCACAAAACAGACTGTAAATAATAAATGTATGTAAACAAGAATGTAAAAATGACTGGCTCATATCAGAGGAGCTGTCTAAAAATAATCAACAATATCATGAAATAAAAACATTGTAAAATGTGATTACAAATAAAAACAAAAAACAGTCTATAAATAACAGAAGAACTAAAATGTCAGATTAGCTGTCTAAAACGATCGACAACATCATGAAATAAAGACATTAATCAAAAAAGAAGAAAAGAAGAGAAGAAACGCTGTAAACTTGAACTGTAGTAGTAAAAATATTGGCACAGAACAGACTGTGAATAAAAAAATCTTTATGAATAGAAACGGAACATGTGAAAATAAAGACGATCGGCAAAATTGTAGAATAGAAAAAAACCCACTGTGTTCGTATAATCATTTGTATTGTACGTACAGCACACAGGAGGTAAGATGCTCAGAAGCCCTTAAGTAGGAAAGCGTTAAAAAATATGTATATACATCAGGGATCGAATAAACAATACATGTTAATTAAAAGAACTAAAAATAACAAGCATTACCAACAAATCTGCTTAGGTGGGATATAAGATTTAAAACATGCTAAAAAAGACATGATTTAAAGGAATCATGAATAAAAAGGATTACCAACAATATTGCTGAGGTGGGAAAACGCCGCGCAAGTGCAGAAAGGAAGAATTAAAAACGCAGAAAAAGACTTCCCACTGCAAACGGCGTCATGATTGGCATAACACTGAAACCGGGGGGCGGGGGTGGGGTGTGGGGGCGGGCGGGGGGCGGGGATGGCGGGGGCGGGGGCAGGGGTGGCGGAAGAAAACCTTTTAAGTTGGGTCTGCTAATAAAGTCTTTTGGATACCTCTACTGTGTTTAGCCGTGGTCCTTAGCTTCTGCTTTTTTCTACTGTACCCCAAGTGGATGACAACATCAGTTTTGGAGTGCTCACTTTCTGCACTAACTATACCAACAATTTGGTTTGTATTCCTGCTAGCTGAAGAGCCTGAGAGGCATTTGACCATCTTCTCTCCTTTGAACTGTGTTCCCAAGTTGGTGCCTCTGATGATGGAATCTTCAAGTAGTAGTAGTTTTCTGTTTTGTGATTTTTTTTCTTCATATTTGGTGCATTATCAGTAGATTGGGTATTGACTCTCTCATTTAAGGGTGCTTCAGTTTCCACGGATTGGGCACCCTCATTATCCAAGGCAGAGAAGGCAGGGGCGGCCCAAGGGGGGTGCGGGGCCATGTGCGGAGACTCGGTGCGGGGCCTCATTTGCATAAGGGGCCTCATTTGCATAATGTTACCATACACGAACTTTTAGTAAACATGCCTCTTAATGAGTGTATGAATAAAGAAAGACTAAAAGACTTCTACATTACTATAATCCAATACCAACCGCCAGGCACATTAGGAACTACTACAAACACTGCCCATTTAGAACCCATAGCAAACCCGCCGTATCCTAACAGCACTACCAGGACTCATAAAGCACCATACCCTAACTATCAAAAGGAAACGCTGCAAATATTAAACCAATACATTTCAGAGAACAACAATACATGACCTACTGGGGAAAGAGAACAAGTGGCAATGTCAAATAGGAATTACATAAACAGAATACCTCAGCTCAGTTACACATGCAGAACATAGACCATCACCAAACAAGGAATCACAATTTAGAAACAGGAAGACAATAATTAAACTGGGAATCCCAAAAGCCAAACTTGGAATGTACAACACTGTAGAAATAAAACTATACATTAATTTGCTCTTGTACTAAACAAAGCGCAGACGTTAATGATGCACATTTCCCAGAGCTGACATATTCCAATTAATAAATTCAAAATAAAGAGATATTTTTCTACCTTTTGTGCATTTTTTTTCAGCTGCAATTGCTCCAGCCACTTTCTTCTGGTTTCTTCGTGTCTTCCGCTAATTCTTCGTCGTCTGCTGTCCATTTGTCTTTTCTTCTCTCTTCTAGTTTTTTTCCATTCTCTCTCTACATCTGCTTTAACATACTAATCTTTCTCCTTTGTGCTCTTTTCCTCATTCCTATTTCATCCACTCAAATTTTACCCCTCCATCCTCAATCCCCACCTACTCTCCCAATATCCGGACAATTGTAGATTTGTCTTCCCTCCCACAAAATATTTTTTCCCTCTCCATTTCACTCTCCCAGCTCCATCCCATTCTAATCCTCCCCCAACATCAGCTCCATTCTAGTTCCAGTCCCACCCAACATCCGCTCCCTTCTAGTCCCCGCATCAGCCCATTTCCAGTCCTAGCCCCCCATAAGCCCATTTCCAGTCCTAGCTCCCCCATCTATTTGCAGTCCCATCCAAGTCCCTCCATCAGCTCATTTCCAATCCCAGCCCCCCATGAGCCCATTTCTAGTCCTTTCCTAGCCCCACCATCAGCCCATGTCAAATCCTAGCTCCCCTCCACTCAGCCCATTTCCAATCCAAGCCCCCCATGAGCCTACTTCCAGTTCTAGCCCCTTCATGAGTCCATTTCAATCCAAACCCCCACCACAGCCCATTTCCAATCTTAGCACCCCCCAACAGCCAATTTCCAGTCCTATTCTAGCCCATCAGCCCATTTCCTGTCCTAGGCCCCCCCCCTCACCCATTTCCAGTCCTAGCTCCCTCCCCCTCACAACCCATTTCCATTCCAAGCCCCCGTCCCCATCAGCTATTTGCAGTTCAAGCCCTCCTTCCACTCAGCCCATTTCCAGTCCTAGCCTCCTCATAGCCCATTACTAGTCCTAACCCCCCATCAGCCCATTACGTCCTAACCCCCCATCACCCTATTTCCAGTCCTAGCCCCCCATCAGCCTATTTCCAGTCTTAGCCCCCCTCCCATAGCCAATTACCAGTCCTACCCCCCCATCAGCCCATTTCCAGTCTTAGCCCCCCATAGCCCATTACCAGTCCTAACCCCCCCATCACCCTATTTCCAGTCCTAGCCCCCCCATCAGCCCATTTCCAGTCTTAGCCCCCCATAGCCCATTACCAGTCCTAACCCCCCCATCACCCTATTTCCAGTCCTAGCCCCCCCATCAGCCTATTTCCAGTCTTAGCCCCCCCCATAGCCAATTACCAGTCCTACCCCCCCCATCAGCCCACTTCCAGTCTTAGCCTCCCCCCCCCATGGCCCATTACCAGTCCTAACCCTCCCCCCCCATCAGCCCATTACCAGTCCTAGCCTCCCCCCCCCATGGCCCATTACCAGTCATTACACCCCCCCCCATGGCCCATTACCAGTCCTAACCCCCCCCCGGCCCATTACCAGTCCTAACCCCCCCCCCGGCCCATTACCAGTCCTAACACCCCCCCCATCAGCCCACTTCCAGTCTTAGCCCCCCCATAGCCCATTACCAGTCCTAACCCCCCCATCAGCCCATTTCCAGTCCTACCCCCCACTTCCAGCCTTAGCCCCCTCCCCATAGTCAATTACCAGTTCTAACCCCCCCCATCAGCCAATTTCCAGTCCTACCCCCCCACTTCCAGCCTTAGCCCCCTCCCCATAGCCCATTACCAGTCCAAACCCCCCCATCAGCCCACTTAGCCCCCCCAGAGCCCAATACCAGTCCTTACCCCCCCATCAGCCCACTTAGCCCCCCCCATAGCCCATTACCATTCCTAACCCCCCCCCATCAGCCCACTTAGCCCCCCCCCCATAGCCCATTACCATTCCTAACACCCCCATCATCCCCCTTAGCCCCCCCCATTTCCCATTACAAGTCCTAACCCCCCCCCCCCATGGCCCATTACCAGTCCTAACCACCCCACCCCCCTGGCCCATTACCAGTCCTCACCACCCCCCCCCCATCAGCCCACTTCCAGTTTAGCCTCCCCCTCCCATCAGCCTACTTCCAGTTTAGCCTCCCCCCCTCCCATAGCCCATTACCAGTCCTAACCACCCCCCCCCCCCCTATCATTCCAAATTAAAATTAAAAACAAACCCAAACCGGCTGCTTCTGCCGCGGCAGCTTCAAGAGCTCTGCCGCGGCAGCTTCAAGAGCTCTGCCGCGGCAGCATCAAGAGCTCTGCCGCGGGGCCCCCCCCTGCCCGGCAGAGCCTCCGTGCATCTTCAGCGCTTCACGTCCAAAACGCGGGCTTTTTTCAGAGCCGCGAGAGTTTCTTTTCTCGCGGCTCTGTTAATCCCGCCGAGGGTGATGGGAAATCCCATCAGCCCCGCGGGATTAAGAGAGCCGCGAGAAAAGAAACTCTCGCGGCTCTGAAAAAAGCCCGCGTTTTGGACGTGAAGAGCTGAAGATGCACGGAGGCTCTGCCGGGCAGGGGGGGGCCCCGCGGCAGAGCTCTTGAAGCTGCCGCGGCAGAGCTCTTGAAGCTGCCGCGGCAGAAGCAGCCGGTTTGTTTTGTTTTTTTGTTTTTTTAACTTGGGATGCTTAAGAATGTTTTTTGCGCGGGGCCCCCTGAAACGCGGGGCCCTGTGCAAAAAACATTCTTGCTCAATGGACGGGCCGGCCCTGAGAGAAGGCATTATGCAGGGATACCTCTTGATGTATAGGGTGTCTCTGTATTACAGGTCACAACCTACTAGAGCCCACTGTGATCCATTTGTTCCTGGTCTTTTTGATTCTTTGTTGGAGTGGTGGTGGATTTTGTTCTGTTTGTACTCTAGAAGAGATGTGTTTAATTGCAGCTAATTCTTCCCTTAGTAGAGTCAATTCTTTCTGCATAGCAGCTAACATGAAGCATATAGGGCAAGCTCTTAGGTTCCAAATGATTCTTCTCAGAATGAAAGCACCACAGTTATTGCATTGAATACATGACATGCTGATTAAGCTGTCCTAGGAGAAGGGGAAAGGGTGGGTGGGGTATGTATACGATGATTATATAGGCAATGCAGCCCTGGGGTGGGTGGGGTGAGGGGTAGGATGGACGGGAACCTAAGTGTCCCTGGCCAGTAGGCCTTACATGAACTGAGGGTACACTCAGATATCTGATTTAATGGCTATGCAAGGAATGTAGGCAGTCAGAATATTCCTAAAAATTATATCCAACAGTTAAAATCTATATTTAAAAAAACAAGCAATAGAAAAGTCTGAAAAGCTTAGCTGTGTGGAGTCTCTTAAAGCTGTGAAGACTCAAGTTGATCAGATACTTGTGGACAAGCTGTAAAGGTGATCCAATTAGCTCCACCCTGTGAAGTAGGCTTGTAACAGACAATGGAAACTGAAATATTCAAATTGAACTTTTACTTCTATGTATCAGCCTACAATGCAAAGGTCCCTGCAACTTTTGCTACAAAATTAAGTGGGAGGTCTCTGCAAATCTAAGTACTTCTATTCCAAGTAGCTATATAGCACAAGTGTCCCTGGCCAGTAGGCCTTACATGAACCGAGGGCATACTCAGATATCTGATTTAAAGGCTATGCAAGGAATGCAGGCAGTCAGAATATTCTTAAAAATTATATCCAACAGTTAAAATCTATATTAAAACAAACAGGCAACAGAAAAGTCTGAAAGCTTAGCTGTGTGGAGTCTCTTGAAGCTGTCAAGCACTGATAATGCCCCTCCACACCCCAGACTTACCTCCTAACTTCTCCTCCCAGCTCTGGGGAATAAAAATATTGACCATTATAATAATGTATTATTGAGGGTATCTTTTAAGCTTATACAGCAAATGTAGATCCTGCAGAACACAGTCGCCAAGATAATTTTAAGAGGTCATAGATGGAATAGAGTGATGTCTTTTATAAGGCAGCTACATTGGTTACCAGTATCAACTAGAATTTTGTTTAAATTATGTTTCGTTTTTAAAACTTTGCAGAGCTGCGTGCACAATTATATGATTCAGTGGGGGAATTTTATTCCTCTGTCAGACAGTTACACTCAGCTTCTAGTAATAAACTGGCAATTCTTTCCTGTAAAAAATGTTCATTATAAACATGGTTTAGATAAACTGTTTAGTTCTAGAGCTGCTAAAAATGGAATCTGATTATATGCACTTTCAGTGTCTTTTGAGAACAAAACGTTTTCAACTGTATTTGATTGAAGATTAAGGAAATGAGTGTTATTCCCTGCTGATTATGTATTTTTTAAGATGTCCAATTTTAATGTGTAGCATTTTAATTATTTGTTGATTATGTTGTTATTGATTTTATGTAACTTCTGATAATGTAATTTTGATTTTTGTAGCCCACTTTGAACTAGTTGGTAAAGGTGGAATATAAATGGATTCAATTAAATTATAATGAAAGTGGCCACCAGCTTTGCTGCAAATGGTCATAATTGGGGAAGGAATCCTAGCCTCCTTATCTAGGTTCCAGATTTATTAACATTTTTCCTAGAGACACAGAGTAAGAGACATCCTTGATAAATAAGATGTGAAAACACCAAACTTCATGTATTAGGAACCCGCAGATCAACTTGGAACCTAAGTAAGCTTCGAACAAAAGATGTTTTATGAGGAGGGATAGAAAACTGTCATCCATGCAATCACTGTATTATGTCTGGATTTGTGAGAAAGACATTTTAAGTGCTTAAGGCCCAGCGTAATTATCAATCAAACAACTGCAACAAGATACAAATAAACAATGCAGATATTGATCGAATTTCCCATCTTTTCAGCTTTGAACAACATCTGTACAATAGTAGCATAGCATACATTTTAACCAGTAGTTTCTCTAGACATAGGTAAAGTACAAAGACAGCAAACAGTATATAGGTTCACTTTCAAAACCAGTTCTGTGTCCTCTGTAACAGAATTCTAATTCCAGCCTGCTGAAACTAGACCATCGAATCATGTGCAGTTGCTTGAAGCCAAGGAGTTGGGAAGCATGTGTGCTCGGTTAGGACCCTAGTACAGATCATAAGCTATTTCCTGTGACCTTCTTTATAACAATTCATCAGAGTCTTGATGTGGCTGCCCATGAACTGCAGTTCAATGAATGTCAATCTGGGATAAATGATATCATTGCATCAGAAGTTAATTACCACTGCAGATGTTTACAAGAGGGACCCCCCATCCCCCCAAATCCCTAAAAGAAGAGACAAAGCCAAAGAATAAAGCATTCCCCAAAATATTTGAATAAAGCATGCTACACACAAAGTTCATGTCTGGAGATAATTAGATGCATGGAGCTGATTGGCAAACGGAGCTGGCTTTTCAATTCCATATGCTTTTCTCAGCAGATGGGTTTCTTGCCAAAATGAAGTCTCTTCCTGACGTATAAAAGTGCATTGGGTTAGGAGAGCAAGCTCTTGTGCACTGGCAAGCAATGTTGCCTTTGGATAATGTGAGCCATCAGAACTGTTTCTGATTTGAACTGGTGATCTGAAAAGCTGCAGTGTCCAGAAGACCCACCAGGGCTAACTAAGATGGAAGGCAGAGCTAACACTGCAAATATTGCAGACTTCACAACTCTACCTAATCTTATTTGTATTCTAATGATGTATGTTGTGCAGAAAGAATCATGCTACATCGGCCTGTCCCAAATTTCAGAGGAGAAGCAATCCTACGTATCAGCTGTTTAAATGTGTCTGAATTCTTTCGCTTTGTTTTCATTATGCTTCTTTGACACAAACCTTGCTTATTTTGTAAAAATGCATCTTTCTTCTGATGCTGAACATACATATATTCTAGTGCTCAGAAAAGCTAGATTAAAACAGGTGGGCCCTGGAAGCACACAAGGAAAGTGACCTGAGGACACCTCACATAGAGTTTGGAGTAAACTAGCCCCGATCATAAGCAGTTTCCAATGACATTGTTTAGAGCAATTCATCAGCTCTTGATGGGGAAAGCCACAGCTTCTCCCTGGAGGTAAGTAACATCAAATTTAGCTATTTTTTGGTATCCTGCCAGTTAATTGTGACCTGGATTGGCCATTGTTGGAAACAGGATACTGAACTTGGTGGAGCTTTGATCTAGGGCATTTCTTGAGTTCTTATGATGTG
Source organism: Ichthyophis bannanicus (assembly GCA_033557465.1). Lineage (NCBI taxonomy): Eukaryota > Metazoa > Chordata > Amphibia > Gymnophiona > Ichthyophiidae > Ichthyophis > Ichthyophis bannanicus. The sequence goes on along the minus strand of CM066032.1, from coordinate 277,892,903 downwards.
CCTATGCTTGAACTACAACTCAGTCAATTCAAAACAAGGATAAATGATCTTGAGCTCATGTCCCAGAACCTGCTCTGAATCCGAGTCTGGGGCAGGGGCCGAAACGGGGGCGGGGCTGGGGGGGGGGGGGAAGAAAGGTGGGAGCATGCTTCCTCCTCTTCACATTTCTCAGATATTCTTTATATTCTTCAATTACCACAGTATTTGTTAGCTAAATGTCTTATTGGGACAGGCTAGGAAGGTAAAGTTCCTAAATGCCATAAATGATTGTTTCATCGAGTAACCTGTTTTCGAACAGATTAGAGGAAGAGCTACTAGTTTTCAGTGGAATGCAGGATACCCAATCAAATTTGATATCATCGCTGAAGAGCAGATTTTAAGTAGAACTTCTGTAATAGCTTAAGAACATAAGAAGTGCCATACTGGGTCATACCAAGGGTCCATCAAGCCCAGTATCCTGTTTCTAACAGTGGCCTATCCAGGTCACAAATACTTGTCAGGTTCTCAAAAAATAGACAAATTCCATGTTGTTTATTCCATGGGTGAGCAGTGGATTTGTCTGGTCCTCTTTAATAATAGTTTATGGACTTTTCCTCCAGGAACTCGTCCAAAACTCTTTATAATCCAGCTACACTAACAGTTTTTACTACATCCTTTGGTAACAAATTCCAGATTTGATTACGTGTTGAGAGAAAAACTATTTCTTGAGGGACTGGAGTTACAGTCCCACTGGTGCTCCTTATGGCCTTGGGTAAGCCACTTAACCCTCCATTGCCTCAGGTACGACCTTAGATTGTGAGCCCTTTGGGGACAGAGAAATGCATACAGTTCCTGAATGTAACTTCCTTAACTGCCTAGCTGCTACCCGCTAGAGGTGGTATATCAAGTAAATAAACTATAAACTATAGTCTTAAATGTACTACATTGTAACTTTATTGTGTGTCCCCTAGTTTTTCTACTATTTGAAGGAGTAAAAAACCAATCTATGTTTATCTGTTCCACTCCATTTATTATTTTATAGACCTCCATCATATCTCCCAACTGTCTCTTTTCCAAGCTGAAGAACCCTAAGATTTTAAACCTTTTCTCGTAGGGAAATCTTTCCATCCCCTTTACCATTTTTGTCACTCTTCTCTGTACCTTTTGTGATTCTGCTATATCTTTTAAGATATGGTGACCAGAATTGCATACAATATTGAAGGCGTGGTCACGCCATGGAGCAATATAGTAGCATTCTCGTATAATAGCCTTCATTTTAATCTCCTTCCTTTCTTTATGATTCCTAACATTCTATTTCAATGATGCCCAGATCTGGGCAGAGATTCCTAATGTGGAACCTTGTATCATGTAAGCGTACTTCGGGTTGTTCTTCCCTAAGTGCATAAGGGGATAGGAGACCATGTACTGTTGTGGACTGGGAACCTGTTAAAGGATAGAAAATAGAGAGTAAGGCTAAATGGCCAGTTTTATCAATGGAGAAAGGTGAATAGTGGAATATCTCAGGGAACTGTGCTGGGCCCACTGCTTTTTAACATTCATAAATGACCTGGAAACAGGAACGAGTGAGGTGGTCAGAACTGCAGGAGACACAAAGTTATTAAAAGTTGTTAAAACACAAGAGGATAGTGAAAAACTGCAAGAGGACCTTAATAAATTGGAAGACTGGACATTCAAATTGCAGATGAAATTTAATATGGACAAGTGCAAAGTTATACGCTTAAGGAAGAACAACCCAAGCTACAGTATGATGCAAGGTCACACTTTAGGAATCATCACCCAGGAAAAAGTTCTGAGCATCATTGTGGACAATATGTTGAAACCCTCTGCCCAGTGTGCAGTCATGACCAAGAAATCATAAGTAAGGAATGGAGAACAAAACCAAAGATATTCTAATGCCTCTGTATCACAACATGCTTTGACTGCACCTCAAATATTGTGTGCAGTTTTGGTTGCCATATTCTAAAAAGGATATACCAGAATTAGAAAAGGCACAGAGAAGAGAAACCAATATGATAAAGGCGATGAAAAGATACTCCCTATGAGTAAAGGCTTAAAAGGTTAGGGCTCCTCATCTTGGAAAAGAGATGGCTGAGGAGAGATACGATAGAGGTCTATAAAATAAAGAATGGAGTGGAACAGGTAAACGTAGATTGGTTGTTTACATTTTCAAGAAATAGAAAGACTAGGGCACATGCAATGAAGTTACAGTGTAGCACATTTAAACCTAATTGGAGAAAGCCTTTTTTTCATTCAACACATTATCAAACTTGGGAATTCGTTGCCGGAGGATGTAGTAAAAACTGTTAGTATAACTGGGTTTTAAAAGTGGTTTGGCAAGTTCCTGAAGGAAAGGTCCATTAATCATTATTAAGGCAGACTGGGGAAATCCACTGCTTACCCCTGGGATAAGCAGCATAGAATTTATCTACATTTTGGGAACCCAACAGGTACTTGTGATCTGGATTGGCCACTATTGGAAACAGGATACTGGGCTTGATGGACCTTTGGTCTGACCCAGTATGGCATATCTTATGTTCTTATGCTAGTTAATCTCCTCAAGACCGCTGCTCCTTTGTGCTTTGTTATTATTATCGTTGCAATTTCTACATGGGTAAGCCCAAGCATAAGGGGAAAGTGGAGTGTATGAGTGGCCCAGTGGTTAGAACAGCATCCTAGAACCAGAAAGGCCAGAGTTCAAATCCCACTGGCACTCCTTGTGATCTTGGGCAAGCCACTTAACCCTCCATTGCCTCAGGTACAAACTTTGATTGTGAGTCCTTTGGGGACAGGGGAAATACATATTGTTCTTGACTAACTTGCCTTAATCTTCTCCTGGAAAGGTGTGAGCTAAATAATAATAAATAAATTAAGTTCATGACCACTCTAACAAATCTGGAAATGTGTAGTGGTCAGGGCCAACGAACCAGATCTGTGGTTGGCCCTGGTCAGAGGGGATGGGATGGGATGTGGCAGAGACTTACATCTTGCTGGAGTCGAGGATAAGAGTCAACATCCCTCCAAGTGATGGAAGTCTCATTGAACCCCCGTCTTGCAAGTTTCCCCCCCCCCCTCCACCTGAAGGGCCCCTGGGTAATGTGTAGCCCTGAGTTGGGCAAGTGTGCAGCAAATGCAAATATTGAGGCACATCTGACACTGGAAAATTGCAATGGGAAGATCTAGGAGGCTATGGATGGAATCCCACAGCCTGTTGTAGACATCAGAGGTAAACTGAAGAGTCAAGTTAATATACAATAGCCCGGGTGGCTAGTAGATATAGTCTTTGTTGTTCCAATGGAACTCAAATTATTGAGAAGGTGCTGGTATGTGCACCTGATAGTACTTTAAAACTTGGAACTCAATTTAGCTTGCAGAAGCCCAAAGTTATCAATCTGGAAGGTATCTGGAAAACTTTAGCTACTATTTCAACCCAGATAATGCTTTTGTCTAAACAGTATCAATCACAGTCTGATATATTAAAAATTGAAAACAATTCATGAAAGAATATCTAAGATGGAACAAACTGTGCAGAAAGATCATGGCGCAGTGAACTCTCTAATTAAAGGGAACCTGCAAGTTTAAAATAAAACGGAGGCACTGGAAAATATTGTTTGGCGGAGGAATCTCTGCTTGATGAATTTCCCAAGATCAAAAATTGTGCTCCCTGGTTTTGAAGATTCTTGAGAATCTGTGTCCTGTGATAGTTAAAGCTTTTTATTTACGTTCGTCTAAGACGGGAGAAAGAGCAGGGGGAGGGGGTGAGACAACTGGGCTGGAAAGATCTCAGTTAATTGCCTTTCTGGAACTTAAGAGGAGAAATTTGTTCCAGCCACATTATTGTATCCTTAGTGTTGGATTCAGATTGGGACTTATTAAAAAGCTTTTTTCATCATAGGAAGATTTATTTCATGGGACTGATACATCTGGAATGGATGTGGTGCCTGTTTGAACTTGCATCTAGGGATATATTTGGCTAGGAGGGTTTTTTCCATGTGGATTTCAATCTTATTATTTCCTTAAATTTGAGCTTGATCTCTTCCTGCATTATTGAGAACTTTGACAATAATAGATGTTGATGTTTTCTGGTTATATTATGCTTTTCTTTATTTTATTTTGTTTTCATTTCTGTACAAGAGTATTCTTGGGGCGTATTCTTGGTTTATAATTCAAATATCAATATAGATTGTACTAAAAAAAAAGAGGCCTACCTCCTACACGTTTATATCATGGAAATATTTAAATATCTCCCCTTTCCCACCTTTCTTTTTTTCTTTTTTTCTTTTTTTATTCCTTATTGAATTTTCAATTATAACCAAGACCGAGCTTGTACAGAAAAAGTAAGTTCTGGAAAAAACAATTTACAGGATAAACAGAAACAATTACAAAGCAAATCTCCAAAGAGCATACCTTACAGTCCACTATTAATAAAGAGGAATGTAAGGTAATAAACTATTCATATATGAGGATCAAAATGAATAGACTAGGATAACTACGAAGAAAACAGACAGCTCAAAGAGTTCGAAGGCACTTAACATATAGCACGAATATCACCTCATTTTGATCAGCACTATTTGATGATACTGGTAATCTGGCATTAAGAAAGCCAAGCAGGTCCCCTGGATGAAAAAATATATATCTAACAGACTTATATACAATTAGGCATTTACAAGGAAATTGTAACAGGAATGTAGCCCCCAGTTGAATCACCCCAGGTATAAGGAGAAAAAATTGCTTTTGACGTTTTTGTGTCTGTCGGGCTATATCCGGAAACACTGATACTGAGAAGCCACAAAAACTGATAGAATGCTTTTTAAAGTACATTTTAAGTATCCAATCTCTATCCAGAGCTAGAGTACATGAGATGAGCAAATTTGCAGGCTTGTAAGATTCCTTCCCAGAATCAGCCAATATTTCAAAAACATTCAGAGCCTCCATGTTGGCAGCAGTCAATAAACTAGTTGGCTCTTTCTTCCCCATGGTTAAGTAGTATGTCTTAGTCAGAGGTAGAATAAGAAAAAGAACCAACAAAACCTCCATAAGATACTTCTTAAACATCTCCACCCCTGAGGTCTGCTGCTGGTTTACCTGCTGGTTCTCTGTGTTGCTGCGTGGAGGAGGAGGAGCATCTGACGACGCCACCCTCCCCCCTGGGCTGGTATAAGAACTTCGGCCCACCGTGGAAGACCAAGTCTGCTGCTGGTTTACCTATTGGTTCCCTGTGTTGCTGCATGGAGGAGGAGCATCTGATGTTGCCACCACCCTCCCCCCTGGGCCGGTATAAGAACTTCGGCCCACCGTGGAAGACCAAGTCTGCTGCTGGTTTACCTATTGGTTCTCTGTGTTGCTGCATGGAGGAGGAGCATCTGATGTTGCCACCACCCCCCCCCCCCCGATCCGGTATAAGAACTTCAGCCCACCGCAAAATGCCAGGTCCGCTGCTAGTTTACCTGCTGGTTCCCTGTGTTGCTGTGTGGAAGGGGAGGAGCATCTGATATGCCACCCACCCCCCCCGGGCCGGTATAAGAAATTCAGCCCACCGCAGAACGCCAGGTCTGCTGCTGGTTTACCTGCTGGTTCCTTGTGTTGCTGTGTGGAGGAGGAGGAGCATCTGATGTCACCACCCCCCTCCCGGGCCAGTATAAGAACTTCGGCCCAACGCGGAATGCCAGGTCTGCTGCTGGTTTACCTGCTGGTTTCCTGTGTTGCTGTGTGGAGGAGGAGGAGCATTTGATGTCACCACCCCCCCGAGCCGGTATAAGAACTTCGGCCTACCGCGGAATGCCAGGTCTGCTGCTGGTTTACCTGCTGGTTCCCTGTGTTGCTGCGTGGAGGAGGAGGAGCATCTGACATCGCCACCCGCGCCCCGGGCCAGTATAAGAACTTCGGCCCACCGCGGAATGCCAGGTCTGCTGCTGGTTTACCTATTGTTTCCCTGTGTTGCTGCGTGGAGGAGGAGGAGCATCTGAAGTCACCACCCGCCCCCCGGGCCGGTATAAGAACTTTGGCCCACCGCGGAACGCTAGGTCTGCTGCTGGTTTACCTGCTGGTTCCCTGTGTTGCTGCGTGGAGGAGGAAGAGCATCTGACATCGCCACCGGCACCCCGGGCCAGTATAAGAACTTCGGCCCACTGCAGAATGCGACCCGTGGGCGTGTGCCCGAAGGGACTTGACCAAAGGGGTACGTTTTGCCCCTTTGGAGCCCCTTCGAAGCTGTGAGGAGCTTTCTGGGGGTATTTATGGGTAAAAGAAGGAAGAAGGTGTTTCCTGCCTTGGGCGCCAGGTCTACTAAAATCGTTGGTCCTGTGGATCGCCATTTGCTGAGTGTCCAGGCTGAACAGCTGGAGAAGGATTTATCAGTGGAGTCTGTGGGTACTATCTCAGATCTCTCCTTGAATATGCTGGGTTTTACCCTACCCAGTCAGGAAATGTCAAACGAGACCGTTGCTCCCTCCAGGGAAGTTCAACTGGTGGGAGAACACTCTATTGGTATGCAGGAAGCCTCCTCTCTGCTGACTAATTTGGATAAAGCGAAAATTACTTTGCTTTCGATATTGGACCTTTCTTCTTCTGTTCTAGCTGTAGTGTCCCCTTTGGATGTTTCTTTGCGTGATGTTTGGGAAGTAGTTGCTCGCATTGAGGCGTTACTGCGCACATCTCTTTCCCAAATCACACAATTTTCTAAGGAAGTTGTGCAGAAGCTTTCTGATTATGATGAGTCTATTGCTAAATGTAATAAATCGTTAAATAAGTTGGAAGGTCAGGTTTCTGTGGCACAGGCTGCTGTTTCATCCTCAATTCGGGATAGTGTTGTTATACATCATCAGTTAGAGTCATTGGAAAATGTTGTTCGTATAAAAAATTTGCGTTTTTAAAATTTTCCCCCATACTCACTATCATTCTCCTACCATATTATTGTATAAGTATTTTAAGGAGGTTTTTTTAATTGAGGATGCTGATGCTATTAAATTTTCCTCTGTTTATTATGTTCCATCGTTGCCTTCTACGGAGACCTCCTCTCTAATATTAAAGGTGGAAGGAATCCCCTTCCTGTAAAGTCTTTAGATGTTTCGGCATTTTTGGAGTCTTCCCTTGATGTGATTTCACAGCAAGCTACCTTAATAGCTTCTTTTATGTCTCTTGCAGATAAAAATTTGGTAATGTGATTATATTTTTCAAAGAAGGATGAGGCTTTTTGTGGTAACTAGATTCAGATTTTCCCTGATGTATGTAGACTCACTCAAAAATGTAAAAAAGCTTTTCTTGTTTTAAAACCTCAGACTATAGCTATTGGGGCTTCCTTCTTTCTAAAATACCCTTGAAAATGTATTTTAATATATGAGTGTGTGTTGAGTATGTTTTTCTCGAATCTGGGCAGTTAGAGGCTTTTCTGTTAAGTAAGAAAAATGGTTGAGCTTGTCTCTTTCCTTTCCAAGTATAACAGGGTTAAGATAATATATTCATGGGGATCCATTTATTTTTAGTTCTATGGGATTTAGTTTAAGATAAATTTTATTTTGTATTTTCTTTATTATTGTTTGTGAATTGACTTCTTTATGATGTACCTTCAGCTTTCCTCTTGATGTGGACTTGAATGTAATGCTTATTTAGTTTTCAAATAAAGAATTTTGAAATGGAAAAAAAAAAACAACCTTCTCCACCCCTGAGACGCCACTTGTTTTGGGAAAATTCAAAACTCGTAGGTTAACCGCTCGTGTGGAGTTCTCTAAGGTTTCAAGTTTAAGTCTTAAGTATTATCTTTTATCAGAGCCCGACTTGCATTGGAAACAGTAGCCAACCAATGCTTCTGATCTGCAATTTTCAACTTTAAATTATCAACAGTACTCATCAAAGCAGTAAGCTTCTCTGTGGCTCCAAACACATGGCCAGTGTGGGAATAAAAGAAGGGTCACAGGTTCAAAACCAGCATCTGAATCAGGAAATGTATGTTCAGGTGTGTTAACTTTATCCTACACTTCCAGAATTGCATCAGCATGTGCAACCTTCAACAATTTGTCCAGCAAGAGGCCACACATTCAGCTGCCACACTGAGAAGCTGCACTATCCATGGCTGGATGGCAGAGCACGTTCAGAGCACTGGCACATTCAGCAGGCATTGACAATGGTGGAGCATAAGGGGCAGGTAAGAATGCCAACCTGCAACACTTTCAATTGCAGATGAAATTTAAGGTAGACAAGTGCAAAGTTATGCACCTAGGAAAGAACAACCCAAACTATGGTTACACGATGCAAGGTTCCACATTAGGAACCATCACCCAGGAAAAAGATTTAGGTGTCATCTTGGATAATATGTTGCAGCCCTCCGCCCAGTGTGCAGCGGAGGCCAAGAGAGCAAATAGAATGCAAGGAATCATAAGAAAAGGAATAGAAAATAAAACAAAGGATATTATAATGCCTCTGTATCATTCCATGTTGCGACTGCACCTTGAATATTGTGTGTAATCCTGGTCGCTGTATTTTTAAAAGGGTATAGCGGCATTAGAAAAGGTACAGAGAAGAGCCACCAAAATGGTGAAGGGGATGGAAGGATACCCCTGTGAGGAGAGGCTTAAAAGATTAGGGCTCTTTGACCTGGAAAAGAGATGGCTGAGGGGATATATGATAGAGGTCTAAATTAATGAATGGAGTGGAATGGGTAAATGTAGATCGATTGTTTATGTCATCAAAAAGTAGAAAGACTAGGGGACATGCACTGAAACTACAAGGAAACCCATGTAAGACTAATAAGAGAAAATATTTTTTCACAATGCGTAATCAAATTCTGGAATTTGTTGCCAGAGGATGTAGTAAAAGCTGTTAGTGTAGCTGGGTTTAAAAAAGGTTTCGACAAGTTCCTGGAGGAAAGGTCCATAAACCATTAATAAAGAGGACACGGGAAATCCACTGCTTGCCTCAATACAAGCATTGTGGAACCTGTGTCTCTTTTTGGGAACCTGCCATGTACTTGTGAGCTGGATTGGCAACAGGATACTGGGCTTGATGGACCTTGATCTGACCCAGTATGACATTTCTTAAGTTCTTATGTTAAGTTGCAATCTTGCGACGATATCCGCATTTTGCCGAGAAACAGCATCTGACAGATTAGTTATGGCCTCCAAGATAGCCTCTAATGTTATCTTAGCCTGCAGGAGAGATCAGGAGAGGGGGTGGATGATACAGATGAAAGAGATCCAGAAGCCTGTTCACCAACGCCAGGGCCGCTGGCCATTGGTGTTAGTAATACTGGAGACTTCCTCCTGCCCTTGCACCATCAAATCCCTTCAAACTGAGCCTGAAACAATGCTGAGAGCCGACGGGGTGGGCTTCAAGACGATAGATGGAGAGAGGGGATCACCTGGGCCTGGCATCACCATCCGTGCTTCAGGAGATAATGATATATCCAAGTTGGAAAGCTGCGGAGATTCCTCCTTACCAGCCTCTGACAAGCCTGAGCATATTGCCTGCATCGCAGCCCTGGATAGCCCTGCATACCATCCATAGGACCAGCAATCACAAGCTGGGATGCTGAAGGGTCTTTGCCTTTCCTTTACATTTGGGCATCAGGGAATGGTAATCACACTCATGCAATCACAAAGACAAAACCCCTTCAAAATCAACTCTACTCCTAACCTTATCAACAAAATACACAACTTTTATCCACAACCTATAAAACAGGTATTAAAAGGCCTCAGTTACCGCTCATACCTACCATCGATGCACAGTGTCACCGTTGGTTTGAGCTGAAAATTACTACATCATAGGCCGAGCCCTACCTACCCATACCTTATCTTTAATTATAAATAGAATTATTACCAATCGAAAATCTTAAAAAATTCTCCTAAAAAAGTACTTTTAAAGGATTCCTTCATTCAATCTCATATAAACATTAAATAAATTTCCCACAAAATTTTAATTAGTAATCTACACTAAATAAAGTGTCACTATCTCGTAGAGGCACCACTTCACTAGACAAATTGCAGCCAATTTTAAGGATCAAACACCGATAGTCTCTCACACGGGGACTGACACCATCTGAAAAAGGAACATAGAGGAGTACGCTGTATAAAATATAGTCAGTACTTGATGCAAAACAACCGTTCTACTTATCTTAATGCTCTCCTCTTGACGCTTCACGGTTTTTGGCTGACGGTTTCACAACTCATAATCACACAAAACCATGAGCACACACGGGCAACGACTACGTTATGGATCCAACAAAAGCTTCTGTTTCACCCTGCCGGGCTTCCTCAGGGATCAAACGTTTGCCCAAAATCAATCTAACGCCATTCTACGCGGGCGATCAAAGCGCCTCAACTGCTAGAACAGCGTCTGACGTAACTGCCCTTTAAATACAAGACTACTGGCAGCTAACTAATTAAGACGTCATCTAAAACTGAATACGTCACTCCTCTCCCGATCACTTTAACTTCCCAAACAGATCAACCACCATATTCATTTATAACTCTACTTAACATATGACTCTACTAAACACACACAAAAACTGACCTTAACACACAAACCCGTTCAATATCTTGCAAGAACCCTATTCCGAAAGTATCTCACTGTTAATATATTGCAGAAAAGAACATTATTTCAAAAAAATAATGACCACTCTATTTTATCGTTTAAGCCCCCAGGAATAAGAGTACGGAGAGTAAAAATCCAGTACTGTTCTCTTTGCAAGAGAAGACGTCCCGTATCGCCCCTACGAAGGTCTGAGCGAATTTGTTCTAAGACTGCATTGTAAATCTTGAAATTGATGACACTTCTCATTGCAATGTGCAACTAATGGGGTATCTGCTCTCATTTTCCTCACGCTATATTTGTGCTCTGCTAAACGTGTGCGTAAAGGTCTCGTAGTTTTACCGATATACATCAAGGCACATGGACACTTCAAAGCATAGACAACACAGGAAGAATCACAATTCGTTGATTGTTTAAGAAAGACTTTTCGCTGCAAATTGAAGTCTTCCACAGCTACCATCATTGCACAATATTTACAACGTCCACATTGGTGATGAACCATTATCAACAAATTCTTCTCTCTTACTACTGCAGGGCACAATCGATCCTTGAAATTTCTTCCCCTTTGATAAGCCATGCGTACTGGAAAAACTGATAACACTGAATGTTTAGAGAACAATTTCCAATGTTTATGTATGGACGCTGCCATGCGATGTGAAAGAGCGGAATACGGTAAAACACAGGTAATAGGTGTCTGCTGAGACTCGCTTTCTGCACGATATCTGGAGGGATACAATAACCAATCACGATGATTGTACTTAGCACGTTTATAAGCTTTCTTCAATAAAGATCTTTGAAATTTATTTAATGTTTATATGAGATTGAATGAAGGAATCCTTTAAAAGTACTTTTTTAGGAGAATTTTTTAAGATTTTCGATTGGTAATAATTCTATTTATAATTAAAGATAAGGTATGGGTAGGTAGGGCTCGGCCTATGATGTAGTAATTTTCAGCTCAAACCAACGGTGACACTGTGCATCGATGGTAGGTATGAGCGGTAACTGAGGCCTTTTAATACCTGTTTTATAGGTTGTGGATAAAAGTTGTGTATTTTGTTGATAAGGTTAGGAGTAGAGTTGATTTTGAAGGGGTTTTGTCTTTGTGATTGGTTGACCGTTACCCTTCTGGCGGTTTTTGTTGTGAGAATCACACTCATGCAGCCATCTTGGAACCACACCCCTAGACTCCTCCCACCTTTCTTTCAAAGAACATATATGTAGATCTTTAGGTCTGTCCCCTTTTGTAGAGGCTGATGAGGATAAAGCAGAATTGCTTAAGAAATGTTTCTGTTTGATGTTCACAAATAAAGGGCTGGGAGTAGGGCCATAGAAAAAAACACAAATAAGAATGTGAGGTAGACCTTAAATGATCTTCAGAAGACTATACTAAACTATAAGAAGACAAAGGGACATGTCTACTAAAGGTTAACATGTCTTAAGTGATGCAATAGCCTATAGAAATTAATGGGCAGTGGCAGCAGTTAACCTGCATTAACATTTAGTAAACATGCCTCTTTATTTTAAGACTGGAGGTTGGGGTGAGAGGCAATTTTATTTTGCTTGCAAGCACAGCCTTTTCAAGATAGTGGCTCCAACTTGGGGCTACTATCCTGCATTGTTGTGGCTGGGAACACACAATATATTCTCAGCTACATCAATGCAAAAATAAATTTTGCATGGAACTCACTAGCCCATGCTTCTAAGATACAGTAAGTTAGTGAATCCTGCAATAAATTTTCCTGCAGTAAAATAGCACACAAAGAGCTCTTTTATCACAGGATAATAAATACGCCTCTTCACTGTAAGCTTTCTAAGTAGGAAAATAATGTGTCTCCAAAATACATTTCCAAATGTAAGTATCCAAGTGAAGTGTTTTTATTTTCTGGAACACCACAGCTCCGGATGGAAAGTGATATTTTTTTCACTGTATGGTGCATGTGTCCTAAACTTGTGGACCTTGAAACCAGGGCTAGATTTAAGTTTTTGGCACCCATAGGCAAGACTAGATAGCAAACCCCAGAGAGCAGGGGTGGGAGGCTGTTAGAGATAGCAAAGACTGGAATAGCCAGAAGAGGAGCAGAGGAAGTCCGAGGTACCACAGTGGTGCCCCTTTGAAGCAGCAGATGGCCCTGAAAGAAGCAGGAGCAGACTTCTCTTTGGCCTGGGTACTTAGCATCTTTAACATTTGGCACCCCAGGCAATTGCCTAGGTTGTCTATGCATGAATTCAGAAACATTTCTGCATATTACTCCTGAGTCTATCCCTTTTCATCCTCATCCTATGTCGCCTCGTAGCACAGTTTGCTTTCAATCGTAAGAGGCTCTCCTCTTGTGTTAGTCTTCACAAATGTCTAATTTTGTCATGTCAGTATAGATATAAAAAGTATTTTTTATAACCAAAAATTGATTTCAATTTTTCCTTTAACTCTCTGCTTTTCCCTTTGGCTCCTATGGAATTTATGTGTGTAATGAGACAGTTTAATTGAAGTGTGGGTGTTTTTTCTTAGTTTAACTTGACAGCACAGTGTGAGCATGTTCAAGGTGCTTCCTGTATCCAAGTTCAGATGCTGCTGATGCCTTGTATTGAGAGTGGATCTGCATATCAGGAAAAACCGACCAACCCAAAGACCTGAGTCTGCTTTATGCAATTCTGAGAGGAGATAGGCCATAGGACAGTAGAAAGGGAGTTTATTAGAGGTTTGTTCCCAAGATACAGAAGACTTCTGAACTGTGTTCTGACATGTGATACCAAAGCTGACAAATCATTTTCTGTTGAGAATATTTCAAGTGCCCATTTTGGACGAGCCAAGCCCATAAACTTTCTCAAAGCCAAGATTCATCCTGCAACACCTTTTCCAGATGGCAGGATATCCTGCCTGTGTGTATAAACTGGAAATGTCACACTTGGAATTCAAAGCTGTTTCCAATTCAATACACTTCACTCTCTTTACTATTATCCTGCGCATAATTTGAAAGCTGAAAACCATGCTGGGTAATATATTCAGGCTAATCAATCTCTGTCTCTTGTATGCAGGCAATGGAGCAGTGTTTTATCATGTTATCTTCCCAGACATCATAAACTGAAAGAAAGCATTGTACAGAACTTACTGCTGGTAAGGGTTTGGATATTTGGCAAAATCTCACTGGCAAATCTTTTCAAGGCTGGAATGTTCCATGGGCATGGAGGGATCCCTTTGTTAGAAGTATGTGCTGGAATGACATGAAATTGCCAGTATCACAGCTGACATGTGTTCACACAGTCCCCAGCTTGGATAGCGCCATTCACTTTTCCTGGAAGTGATACAGGCCATGTCATTTGCTATCTCATAAAAAAGACATGTTCCTCATCACAAAATATGTCTACTGCTCTTTGTTGTAAATTGATTTTTGAAATGAACAATTATTTCCTCTCAATTTAAAATATTTTATTATTTAACTAGGAATTCAGCTAATCATATTCTCCAATCAAATTACACTCCATCCATCTTTGTTCTGTAAAATATCAATGCACATTGCAAACATTTGCTCATACTGGACTTTTACTACTCATGATTTATGGTGAGTTGATACAGGCTGTGCAAATTGCCTCTTCTGCTCAGGGCCTCTGATCGCCTGCCATGCCTCAGTTGTGGCAAGGGTGGCAAAATTCACGCTCAGTTGTGCAATACTCTGTGAAATTGTGGGAGACAGCAGCCTGTGTACAGAAAGTAGAAGCTGGCTGGACTACTCAGACATGCACGTGTAGATGTGGATAATCCCTCTTCCCCGACCTTGCTATCATCTACAAACAGGAGGAGGTGACAGATGGTGCCTTGGCCCATAGCCTCCTCCCTACTGCTGCTTTTATTTTTTTAAAGTCTTTATTTTCTTCAATTTTAAACAATACAAAACAAAACAAGAGAAACATATCGATATACAAACATTCCAACCATCATAACAGTCCTCCCCTGTCCCCTGGCTCATTCAGACCAACTATTGAGTCTTACTCTATAGCTCTGTCACACCTCAGATCATATATTCTTAGGAAGGCTGTGATACATACTTAGGGCAGGCATTGTGTGCCTGTTTGCCTGGTGGAAGCAGAGTAGGCCATCTTATATTCTCTTTAAAGGCATAGAGTGTTCCACCATTGATGGAAGTCAAGCAGTGAAGGGTTTTTCCAATTCTTAATTATCATTAATGCAAGACTAATCATAAAATCAAATAGTGGCCTATTGTCTCTCTGCAAAGACACAATACCAGCAAGGGATTTATAGATCACTATATGGAAGGTCAGTGTCTCCGTGAGCTGCAATATGTGGGATACTCTGGCCCACACTTGATGCCAGTAGGGCTTCACAGCCTAGCAGTCAAAGAGCATGTGAAGGAGAGTGCCAAAGTGGTCTAAGCAAGACCAGCATCTATTGCCCTGCTGAGGATTCCATTTAGTCAAGACAACTGTTTGCTCGGCGCACCAAAAAGAACATCGTCTGTGTGAGGGATGCAAATTTAGAGATATGAATGAGAGGGCCCCAAAATTGGTTTCAATGCTGCCAAGATAAGAGGTCCCCTACATCTCCTTCCCATATTCTTTCAGTCAGGACCTACCTAGCCCTGTGCGAGCAGTGTGGCAGCACAGGGCGCAAAGGCTTAAGAGGTGCATTTTGGCTGTCTGCGATTGCCTGCCGCCACCACTTTTTCTTCTCTCAGCAGCGGCAGGCAATGGCAGACAGCCGAAATGCACCCCTTAAGCCATCTCGCGGCATTATTAGCGTGCTGGCAACTTGCATATCAGATGCGCACCTCTTCTCTCCCGCTCCCATAAAGTGGATAGATGGAGGTGCGGGGGGTGGGGGGCACGCCCAATGTGAAAGTCGCACAGGGTGCATTTCACGCTTGGTACGACCCTGCTTTCAGTGCCAGTACGGTGATGACTCCCTCCCTCCCTCCCTCCCTCAGCCAGGCATAAAATGTGGAGGCCCCCTCTTCTCTACCAGAGTCCTCATTTTATCTATCATTTGGGAGGAGGAGTAGCCTAGTGGTTGGGGCAAGGTACTTCAGGCCGGAAGGTCGGAGGTTCAAATCCCACTAGAGGACAGCAACCTTGGGCCGGAAGGACTGGGGTTTCTAGTCCCACAGATGCTCCTTGTGGTCTTGGGCAAGCCACTTAACCCTCCATTGCCCATGTTTCCTGTAAGTATTAGTGTATGTGTCTCATATCCCTGCGTGTTAAATGTATCCCCCAATTGTGTTGTGACCGCTTTGATTGAAGGATAAGGCGGTATACAAAACTGTCTAAATAAATAAATAAAATAAATAAATCTAGAAAAGGCGACTTATCTGTCACTTGCGAAGGGACAATGCCTGCCTTGAGGAGACAGTGTTTAAGTTGCAGGAATTGAAAATAACAACTTGAAGGGAGAGCAAAATCCTGCTGAAGGTCAGTAAATGTTTTAAAGGCAGTTGGGGTTAACAGCTGTCCTATCATCCAGATACCACAGCTCTGCCAATTGCACCAACCAAAAATGTGCCCGTTGATTTTGAAGCAAGGGTTCAACCATATTGGGAAGCCCCTCGTATAGGATATGTGATAGCCCACTGCAGGCCTGTTGGGTCACTAGTGTTATAGGTGAAATGTGCCTAACCCTCACATGAATCATCCCAACCAAAAGGTGCAGTGGATATGGCACTGCCATCTGTTTCTCTAAGTCCCACCAGGCTGATCTTGGAGATGCTGCTGATAAACACACCACTGCACCCCTTGCTTGAGGAGGAAGGACTGATGGTGGAACTTAAAATCAGGGAACTGTACTCCCCTTTGGATCGTTGTCAGCTCTAGCTTCCAGAGGGCAATCCGAGAGGGCTTACGCATCCATAAAAAGTGTAACAGAATTTTTTCTGCTTGATGATAAAAGGAGTCTTTGGGTACTAACATTGTTTTAATGATTTCAAGACGTCCCCACCATATGAGGTGTTGGGGCATCCAGTGAGCAGTAAGCAATTGGAGAAGCTCCAGGTGATCCGCAGCATTGTGAATTAAGGTAGCCAAGAAGGAGGGGCAATAATGAATGCCTAAATACTTAAAAGAGCCTTCTGTCCACTGGAATTGAAAGGGTGAGAGGTCCACACGGGAGACTTTGTGTTTAAGGGAACAGCCACAGACTTATTCCAATTGATCTTGTATTCTGATAATTGAGAGTATCGTCCAATTACTTGAAGGACAGCCAGTATAGATGAAGACTCAACAAAAAAGATCAAGTCATCTGCATTGGCAGATAACGTCACTTGTTGGTTGTGCATCTGGAATCCTACAATCTCCAGTGTTTGACATATGAGAAGGGCAAGAGGCTCAAGTGTCAGATAAAAAGGAGCAGTGATAGGAGACAGCCCTGCTAGGTGTCATGTCCTAAGGAGAAGGACCCTGGCAGAGAGGAGTTAGCACAGATATTCCCATAGAGCTGTCATACATGGCACATACCATATCTATAAACTTGTGTCCAATGCCAAACCATTCAAGGGCCTAGAATAAAAAAAGCCACGCCAATCTGTCGAACGCCTTCTCGGCATCCAGTGAGAGGCCTACTATCGGGGAGTCAGAGTCCTCCGCGAGGGCCAATATGTGGCTAAGCATTCTACCATTGTTAGTGGTTGATCAGCCAGCCACAAAGCTGCACTGATCTGGGTGAATCAATGCAGGAATGACCTTCTTCAATCGATTTGCAAGTATTTTAGCATAGATTTTATAATCGGCATTTAGTAACAAGATAAGCCAGTAGTTTTTGACTTTCTGAGGGTCCCTGCCTGGTTTTTCAAGCACCACTATCATGTCCTCTGTAAAGGACTTGACATGTGTAGAGTGGTTAGCCAAAAGATTAAAATATGTTAGCAAGTGAGGGGTCAGATCCACTTGGAATACTCTATAAAATTCCAGAGGGAGCCCATCAGGTCCTGAAACCTTTCCAATAGCCAGATGTTTGAGTGCCATCTGAATCTCTTCAAACTGAATGTCCCTATCTAGCATATCCAAGTGTGCCGTATGTTTAGAGACACCACTTAGCAGCTCCTCATAACCGGCTCTATTTTCCTCCACCTCAGATCAATAAAGCTGCTCATAGAAGGCTCAAAACTGATGTAATATATCAGTATGTTTAGTAAAAAGCTTGTCCTGCTACCCACTTATCCCAGTTATCCTCTTGGCTTCTTTCTGCTTCTTTAGAGAGCTAGCCAAGAGATGCCCGACTTTATTACTCTCCATAAAGTAGCAGCTGTTTTGCGTTAGAAGTGCTTGATCCAGTTCCACACTAAGGAGACTATTATACTGATATTGCATATGTTGTAGGCAAAGTAGAATAGTAGGACCAGAGCCACTTACCAGCAGTTGTTCTCCTTCCTTAATTTGCTTATCTCCCTGAATTCCTGTTTACGCTTCTTAGAGGCTCCTATGGCATAACTCATAATATGTGCTCATATATACAGTAAGCTTTGAATGCTTCCCACCAGGTTCATGCGTGTGTATCTCCTACAGCATTATTTTCAAAGTAGGTATGGACTGATTGTTTGATCACCACCATTACAAATTGGGTTTCACTAAGGAGTTGTTTGTTGAGCCTCCACAGTGGTGATGAGATAGGGGTTTGCATGTGTTGGAGCACTAGGTCTATAGTGGCATGTTTGGATACCATTATTCTCTTTATTGCAGTGACCAGCAGATTAAGTATTAAGGATTTAGAAAGCAAAAATAAATCAATATTTGAGAGAGAAAGATGTGGGAGAGAGTAGAAGGTTATCCATAGGCTGCAATAATTGCCAAGGATCTAGCAAGCCTACGGTTTCTAATAGGGAATGCAGCACACCCAGAGCTTTTCTGGTTCATGTGGTATGTGGGGGCTGTTGATTCAGAAGAGGATCTAGGACAAGATTAAAATACCCTCCTAGTATAACTGGAGAGGGAGCAGAGTCGGTCACTTCTCTGGCAATGGAACAGAAAAAAACAGGTTTGTCTTCGTTAGGAGCATATAGTATAAAATGCACCACTAAAAACTGATCTATCCGAACCTCTGCCTTCGCCCATCGTCCACTCAAAATAGTTCTAGTTTGGGTAACTGGAGGGGACAAAGTTTTTCGTACTAGGATGCACACTCCCCCCTTCTTTTGCAGAGCCGGTGAGCAGACCGCCGTTGAAATTGTCCTGCCCCCAGCTTTGCTGCCAAAGAAAGGTGCGCTTCTTGTAAATAGATAATATCTGCTGTATCCTGTTGGCAGTATAAGAGAATCTTCTTAGTCTTCACTGGGTGATTAATGCCTTTAATGTTAAGGGATGAAATTTAAATGGGGTAGCCATTAAGAACATTGCAGATCATGTGCACAGAGAGAAGGCCTTAGCAGGTCTCCTGATCTATCTCAGCATGCACTATGCAAATGTGCAGAACAAAACCTCCCCATATTAACATGGTCCCTATACCACCAAAGGCAATTAGTAAGTTGTT
The DNA here is from genome assembly GCA_033557465.1 of Ichthyophis bannanicus. NCBI lineage: Eukaryota > Metazoa > Chordata > Amphibia > Gymnophiona > Ichthyophiidae > Ichthyophis > Ichthyophis bannanicus. Next base: position 277,873,921 of record CM066032.1, on the reverse strand, counting down.
GGCATGATGCACTTAACTGCACATCATTTACTAAAGAGTCAGGGGATTGAAATACACCAACCATAACAAGGCAACAAAGCACTTGCAGCTTGTGAGGTATCTGAAACATGATGAATCCAAGATGGGCTCGAAGCCTGTAAGGAGTCCAGTCACCCACTCCCCATGCCCCCCCCCACACACCCCCAAGGTACCTCCCTCCACGTTCTACTGCCTCCCTTATACATTTATCTAGCGTTAAACCCATACACACATTTCACTTCTCCCAAACATCCAACCCACAGCTCATGTCTGTAATCCCAATAATCAACTACTGCACATAATTTGTTAGCAGCTGCAACAGTCTATATCTGCAGAAATGTTACTCCACTTAGACAAAATCACAAAATGTTTGGTAAGCCCACATTCAGGTGGATAGGTTGTGTGGTCAGTCAGAAGAGAGATAAGCAATCCAAGCAAATATAACCCATCATGACATCAATCATAGACACACCAACGAATGACCATTGTGTGAAATTCTGCCAGATAGGCTTTCAAGGCATCTGGGTCCTCAAATGTGCATGTCTGATTGCGGAGGGTGACACGTAAATGTGCTGGATAAAAGAGGCCATATCTGGCCTGCAGCCATTGTAGCTGTGAGCAGAGAGCCAGTAGTTGTTTTCTTTGATCTATTGTGGCTTTGTTCAGATCGAGAAAATAAAGCAACTTATTTCCTTCATGTTGTATCAGTCTCCGCAAATGGGCCGCTTGAAGAATCTAGAGGGCCTGTGGATGATGCAGGACTTTAAGAATGATAGGTCGTGGATGTTTCTGCGATGGTGTGTGGTGCGAGGGAGCACAACGGGCCTCTTCTAATTCCAATGGAAACTGTAACTCCTGTTGTAATAATTTGGGCAGTAAGTCCTGTAGATATTGAATAGCATCTGTACCCTCTGCTCCCTTGAGTATTCTAAGGATACAAATGTTATTCCTTCTCGACCTGTTATTAAGGTCTTCTAGTTGTCATTCCAGCTGTGTTAGGCATTTGGCCTGCATGTGGCCCTGTTGTTGCTGTACTTTGTGACTCTGCAAAGTTTCCTCCACAGTGTTCACATGCAGCGTTAAAGAAGCAAATTCTGTTTTTACTTCTGCTAGCTCAGATTGCACAGAACTGAGCACTTCACCATTAGCTGCAACAATCTCCTTTACTTGTATTATCTCCCAAAGAATCGCTTTAATCCCCTCATTGGAGTCTTTCAGTGGCGCCATTTTGGCAGGTGATGGCAGATCTTGTTTTGAACGTTTCATGCCTTGCGTGGCCATCGCTGCATATTTCAACTTGGCGGGTTTCATCGTAGCCATAGTTAGCTAGTTGTCAGATATCTCCAAAGGCAAGTGACAGAAGGGTGAAAAGTGGTTATTCTCTGCTGATGGCTACCAGAACAGTACAATCAGGCAGCCATCTTGGATCACAGTCAGATCCGCTCCCTACTACTGTTTTTAAATAGCTCAGACTGCTCTGCGTGGTTCCAAGCAGTAGCTGCTTCCCTCTTCCTTTTGCTGACCCAAACACACTGCTGGGATTGAAAGACAAAGGGAGATGGATCATGGGCATTGTTTTGGAGGAGCAGACGAGGGGGGACATTAGTGTCCCAATGCTGCAGGATAGTGTATTGTGGTCTAGCACTTACCCTTCTCTTCCTGTCCAGCATCTCTTCCTCTTTCTACTACCCCTGTGGCCATCCCCTCCCTTCAAACCTTCCTCCCGCACGTCTTCCTGCACTGAAAAGAAAAGTAATTGACTAAGGAGCCCTGTGCTATCATACAAGTATCTGCCATGTCGTATTCCCTCTGATGCACACTTCCAGTTGCCGTAGGGGTAGGACCCAGCAGATACTTTCAGTGCATGGCTCTGCGGCCCATTGCTTTTCTTCTCAGTGATGACACTGTTGCAGCAGCAGGAAGATTTGAAAGGAGGATGCAGACCATGGGGACATGGCAAGAGGAGGAGATACTGGACAGAGAAGGAAGGAGGGAGGAGAGGGAGGGGTGCTAGACCATGAGGAGGGAAGGGATGGATACCAACAAGCTTGGGGGGATATGATGCGAGAGGAGAGATGCTAGACATAGGGAAGGAGTGAATAGGGAGACAATTGGGGGATGGGGGGTGAAAGTTCTGGACAGGGAGAGAGAGGAAAGATGCTGGACCAGGTTAGACAAAGGAGGAGAGGAAAAATCTCAGACCTTTTTGGAGGGGGGGGGGGGGTGTCAATGGATGAGAGCGAGGAGATACTAGACTCAGATAAGAAGGGAGGATGCTGGATTGGCCAGGAGGGAGGGAGAGAGAGACAAGGAGGCTGATGCTGGCAGATACTAGGGAGGGAGAAAGATCTGATGCTGAGACTGAGAAAAGGGGCTGGGGCTGACAAAGGAGCTGGATATAGGAGAAGGAGACCAACTCTGGCAAATGCTGGGGATGGGAGAAGGGGGACTGATGCTGGGGCTACTGGTTGAGTTGGGAGGAGGCTGATTTTGGGAGAAGGGTCTGATTCTGAGGCTGGAAGAAGGGGACTAGAAGCATTCATAGGGGCTGGGGTGCTGAATGCTGGCAGATACTGGGGATGGGGTTGATTTTGTGAGAAGGGTCAGATGCTGTGGCTGGAAAAAGGGAGTTGGGACTCACTGCGGCTCAGAGAAGGGACTGATGCTGGGGGAGTGAGAAGGAAGAAGATAGACACTGGTGGGAGAGCAAAGCAAGGGCATATATGCAGCTGAAGATGGAGATGGTGAAGCAGAGGGATGGATGCTAGAGGTGAGGAAAGGCAGAGAAAATGAATTAGAAAAGGAGGTAGATGGGCAGATGCTGAGGAAGGGAGTCTGTGGAAAAAGGAGGGGGAATGGATGGTTGGGATGGGGAGAAGCAGGAACAATGGATATAGGGGAAAGAGAAGAAAAAGAGGCAGAGGACTATGAAGACAGAGTAAGAAACAAATGGGCCATTGCAGAAAACTAGCGTGGCCTTTAAGCACAGATAACGCCACTTTTAAGCACACTTACCACTATCGCCAAATGCAGAAAAGAGACAAACGTGCATGTAAACAGCAAAGGAAAAACTAGCGCACAATTGACGCCAAAAGTATTTAAATGTATTTAAATTATAGGGAAATGAGCTGCACATAATAAAATGGTATGCTAATATTGGCTGTGCCCAATGCAGGGAAACTTATTTATTTATTTATTTAACATTTCTCATATACCGCCTTTCATGATATTATAGAGGATTTCACAAGTAGCCTTATTGCCAATATCTCTATGCCTGGTCTTGAGGTGACTTAAACATTAGCATGTGCCCTTGACAATATTTTGATGGCATCAGGGGCTTTCCTCATGCCTAGAACATCTGAGGAGAAATGTCAAAGATGATCCAGGCATCGGGGAAAGTCCCTGATTCCATCAAAATACTGTCGGGGCACAGCAAATCCCTGGTGGCCCAGCGGCCCTGATCCCCCCACCCTCATCCCAACTAAAAATAAACCTGGTGGCCCAGTGGCCCTGAGCTCCCCTCCTGGTACCTGTACAAATGAGTGGGAGCACTGCCATCTTGAAAAATGGCGGCACCTGGCCCCAAGCGGTGCATCCTGGGATGCACTGGATGAAGTCAGACTGCCATAGTAACATAGTATATGATGGCAAATAAAGACCAGTATAGTCCATCTAATATGCCTCAAGTGTTTGTACCCACCGTTCCGAGCAGATCACATCTAGACTTTTGTTTAGGGTTGTACTTGCCGCTCTATGCAGGTCATCCCCTCTATTTGTTGAAGTGTAAAATATATTTAAGTTTGCTTTGATTTCATCCTCTTGCTATAAATTGATCCTCTGTGTCTGTCGCATGCCATTTTGAATTCTGTCACTGTTTTTCCCACCACCTCCATCGGGAGAGCATTCCAAGCATCCACCACCGTTTCAGTGAAAAAATTATTTCCTGACATTGCTTTTAAATTTTCCTCCTTGCAGCTTCATTTTATGTTCTCTAGTTTTCTTCCCCTTCTTTGAAACAGGTTTGTTTGTTCATTAATACCTTTTAAGTATTTAAACGTTTGTATCATATCTCCCCTGTCCTTCATCTTCTCTAGAGTATACATATTTAGGTCTTCAAGTCTCTTCTCATATGTCTTCTGGCGCAGACTTAAAATCATTTTTGGTTGTCTTCCTCTGAACTATTTCAATTCTTTTTATATCCTTTGTGAGATATGGTCTTCAGAACTGAATGCAATACTCCAAGTAAGGCCTCACAAATGACTTATACAGGGACATCAATATCTCCTCCTTTCTGCTGGCTATTTCTCTTTATATGTAACCCAGCTTCCTTCTGGTTTTGGCTACCACCTTGTCACACTGTTTCACCACCTTGAGATCCTCAGACACTACCGCTCTGAGATTCCTCTCTTGGTCTGTGCATACCAATCTCTCGCCCCCTATCACGTACAATTCCTTTGGATTTCTGCATCTCAAGTGCATGACTCTGCACTGGTCTTTGTCTTCTCCCAAATATACCTGAAATTAGTTTTCTCTTCACAAGTTTTGGCTCTATGCTTCACAGATTGTTTATAAGTTCTTTTTTTGAATTCCTTAGTGCCACATGGTTGGCTTGAAGCAAATACATTTTATGACAACACATTCTGCAAGTCAATGGCTTGATCTATTATTGGTATCCTCATTAGATAAAGGAAGTGATAAGTTTGTCTCTTCGTGTGAAACCGAATCACTTACTTGACTGGATCACTATTTTTTAAAATTTATTTTGATGGGCCCATGGGTAATAAGGGATAGGGCTAAAACAAGTAAATCAGAAGAAAGGAAATCCTTTACAATTTAATAGTAGTTTCCCACTGGGGAGGATAGCTGGCAGAGAATAATTTGGAAAAATTAGTGGACAGGCGGAATTTAACACTTTCAGATAGAACGGAATAAGATTGAACCACTATGAAAAATTTGTTGGCCAAATGGTCAGTTCTCCCCCTGGTTTTCTGAGTAGTTTAAAAAAGATCTTAAAAGAGAACATAGATCATGTGAATGACATTGAAAAGGTCAGGTTTAAGAGAAGACAAAGCCAGTTTGAAGCTGAAATTTAAGGAATATAAAAATAAAGGCAGGCCAGCTAGGAAAAGTTTTTATTCAAATAAGATGATTAGGATCTTTGCAGTTCTAGGTCGTTTATCGTTTATTAGGCATTCATGTCATATCTTAATAAGTAGAACCAATGCTTCAGTTTGTTCCACCCACCCAGATGCGGCACGACCCCGAAAACAGCAAAGATCATGACACCAGCCGTGAAAACCCAAGAGAAGATTATTAGGAGCACGAATATCTAACGGGAATTTTCTCATTGGTTAATAATCTCTGCAATCAACCATCAGTACGATCAGAAGAGATGGAAGGCAGTCTAAATCAAAGGTTCTCAACACAGTCCTCAGGACACACCCACCCAGCCAGGCTCTCAGGACAGCCACAACAAACATGTTCGAGAGAGACTTGCATGCACTGCCTTCATTGTATGCAAATCTCTCTCATGCACATTCAGCATGGCCACCCTGAGAACCTGACCGGATAGATGTGTCCCAAGGATCAGGCTGAGAAGCACTGGTCCAGACTATAATCAATTGGTAAATTTCTTTGAATCTAGGTTAGAACAGAAGAACATAAGATATGTCATACTGGGTCAGACCAAGGTCCATCAAGCCTAGTATCCTGTTTCCAACAGTGGCTAATCTAGGTCATACGTACCTAGCAGTTTCCCCAAAAGACACAGGTTCCACAATGCTTGTACTGGGTCAAGCATTGATATCCTGGGTCCCTTCTTAATAATGGTATATGGACCTTTCCTCCAGGAACTTATCCAAACCTTTTTTAAACCCAGCTACACTAACAGCCTTTACTACATCCTCCGGTAACAAATTCCAGAGTTTGATTACACGTTGAGTGAAAAAATATTTTCTTTTATTAGTCTTAAATAGTTTACCCTGTAGCTTCATTGCATGTCCCCTAGTCTGTCTATATTCTGATAATGTAAACAATTGATCTACATTTACCCATTCCACTCCGTTCATTAATTTATAGACTTCTATCATATCTCCCCTCAGCCGTCTCTTTTCCAGGTTGAAAAGCCCTAACCTTTTTAGCCTTTCTTCATAGGAGTATCCTTCCATCCCCTTTACCATTTTGGTGGCTCTTCTCTGAACCTTTTCTAATAACGCTATATCCTTTTTAAGATACGGCGACCAGAATTGCACACAATATTCAAGGTGCGGTCTCACCATGGAACGATATAGAGGCATTATAATATCTTTTGTTTTATTTTCCATTCCTTTCCTTATGATACCTAGCATTCTATTTGCTCTCTTGGCCGCCGCTGCACACTGGGCCGAGGGTTTTTACATGTTATTCACAATGACGCCTAAATCTTTTTCCTGGGTGGTGGTTCCTAATGTAGAACCTTGCATCGTGTAACCATAGTTTGGGTTGTTCTTCCCTAGGTGCATAACTTTGCACTTGTCCATATTAAATTTCATCTGCCATTTTGATGCCCAGTCTTCCAATTTATCAAGATCCTCTTGCAATTTTCCACAATCCTCTTGGGTTTTAACAATTTTAAATAGTTTTGTGTCATCTGCAAATTTGATAACCTCACTCGTTATTCCACTTTCTAGGTCATTTATGAATATGTCAAAAAGCAGCGGACCCAGCACAGATCCCTGGGGTACACCACTATTCACCTTTCTCCATTGGGAAAATTGGCCATTTAGCCCTACCCTCTGCATTCTATCTTTTAACCAGTTCCTGATCCACAGTAGTACACTGCCTCCTATCCCATGACTCTTTAGTTTTGCCAAAAGTCTCTGATGAGGGACCTTAGGACTTCATTGACAGTCTGGAGGGGCTGGAGAAGTTGTCCGTGTCTGGATCTAAATCTTACGACTGGGGAGAGTTTTCCCAAATATTATAAAATTTCAAAAAGTAAAGTCTCTGCTACAGAAGTTCAGTAGGGGAAATTCAAAGGTGAGCCCATGTCCAGCTGAACAACTTTCTGCGGATTCTGACTAAACACTTATATTTATGTTTATTGTTTATTTGGGTTTCTTAATATATAGCCTTACCCAAAAAGATCAAAGCAGTTTACAACAGCAATGAGTTTAACAACTTTTCTTTAGACTCTGTCTATTTTCTAGGATTCCCTGAAACTTTCTCTCCTGTTCCACTTTTGAAGAAATTATCACTGAACCCTTCTAATTGAGGAAATCATTGCCTTGTGGCTAACATACCTTTTTTCGTTAAAGTTACAGAGGGCACTGTAGGAAGCTTGCAAAGTATTTGGAATCAAATGATTTGCTTGATCTAGCAGAGTCAGGATTCTGAAGAGGATTCAGTACTGAGTCAGTACCGGCTGTGTTGTTGGATGATATGGTCATTGGTATAAGGTGAGAAAGGGACAGGGATATCCTAAACATTGGATAAGTTCCAGTGGATTACCCAGGATTTCCTTCTATTGCCTGTTCTGTTCATATTTTTTTAACTTTAACTTTTTTTTGAACATTTCAACCACCAATGCAGCAATACAATACCAATATAATATAGAAAAGAAACCCCTCACCCCCCCGCCCCGCTTGCTGTGTCGCTCCCTCTTCACTCTTCACCAGCTACACCTTACCCTTCTCATCTATCCATTTCCAAAAAGGTTCCCAGTGAGCTATCACCTTCCTCTTCTGGCCTCCCTTAAGTGCCGTCAACCAATGCATTGTATACAGGTCTTCAAACCCATCTCCCCCTTCCAGTCAAGAGAGGCCTATTCCAGTGGGCTGCTATCTCACACCTCAGCGACAGTAAAATGTCTGAACATGTGAAGCAGGAAAATAGCAGGGTGCCTCGAGATGGCAAACCCCAGAATCTCCTCCATTGTAGCAATCACTTCTCCCCAGTACTTTTTCACCTCCTGACATTCTCATCATATATGAATAAAACTCCCCACGTCCCCGCATCTTCTCCAACGAGTACTAGTGTTCACCACCCCTCCTTGTGCAGCCTTTCCAGGGTTGAGTACCACTGGCACAGGACTTTATAGCCATTGCCTATTATATTTGTGGCAATAGATGATTTTGAAATCCCCTGAACAATTTGCAATCATTTCTCCTCCTCCCACACCCCTTTCCTATTTAAGCATATACCCCGTTTCCCCCAGACCTGCAGCATTCAACCCTAAGTACAATTTACACAACATCCCCTTCTTCCCTAAGCCCCCCATGCACTGCCCTTCAAACCAAGTTCCTTCCAACTCTAAGTCCCGCCTCATACCTTTTTGCTGAAGAAAATGATGCACTTGAAGATACCTGTAGAACTCTTTTGCTTCCAACCTATACAGATCCCTTAAACCTTTGTATGACATCTCCCCCTGTTCTTTCATTTTTGCTTTTAAGTGTTGTCAAGTCAATGTTGACTCCTGGTGACTGAGCAGACCCTGGTTTTCTTGGAAAGGTATGACCAGAAGTAGATTGCCAAGTTTTTTCTTCCAAAGCAATGGAGGGTAAAGCAATTTGCCCAAGGTCACAAGGAGTGCCAGTGGGAACTGAACCCTGATCCCTTCAGTACTAAGCAGTTGCTCTAACACTAGGCTATTCCTCATTTATAAAGGTACAGGGAGTAGAGTTTGGGGTCGCTGGGACACCAGGGTTATTTTTAGTTGGGTAGGGAGTGAGGGTTTTGTGGTTGCTGGGTCTCCAGGTTTATTTTCAGTTGGGTGGAAGGTGGGAGGTTCAGGACCGCCGGGCCACCAGGTTTATTTTTAGTTGGGAGGGGGTGGGGGATCGGGGCTGCTGGGCCACCAGGATTTGCTTTATGTCGGGGCACCGGCTCCCCACAGTATTTAGATGGCATCAGGGGCTTTCCTTGATGCCTGGATCATCTGAGGGAAGTTTGGCATTTCCCCTCAGATGATCCAGGCTTTGGAGAAAGCCCTCGGTGCCATCAAAATACTGTTGGGATTCAGGCAAATTAGCCATGCAGTGTCCCTGTTTCTCTGGGATAACATGCCAAACTTGCATCGATTTCTTGTGCACATATGTTTGACTTGCCCTCCCAGTTTAATGCTGCCAGTTTAGCATAGTTTAACGAACGGCTAAAGTGTGGCTAATTTGCATATGAGTCCCTTTCTGCATGCCTGTGTTAAAGTCACGGGCTAAGTGCATTGCAAATAGGCATAAAAAGTTGATAGAGCGTGACTTCAGTGCCAGCTTTCTGCATTGGCCTGAAAGGAAGGGGACAGGCCTTTAAGGAGGTGAGAGAGGGTGGGAATGGGAAGGAAAAGGGTGAATGGGAGCCTGTATATGGGTAAGACAGAAAGAAAGAGAATGGAGGTGATGAGGATTGCGTGACAGGGAAGGAACTGGGGTTAGTGGGGAGATGAGAGTCAGAGATAGCTAAGGCTGAGTAAGGAAAAAGTAGAGAGGATGGAAATGAGGGACTAGAAAGTGGCTGAAGGCTGATAAAGGAATGAGACACACTGATGGAAGTGAAATGACTAGAGAGATCAGAATATGAAGTGGAGGTAGACAGGACTTGAAGGAGGAGAAGGAGCAGGGCTGGCCCATCCACTGTGAGCTACGCGGTTGCCTAGGGTGGCAGGCTCTGGTGGGCAGCATTGGCCCTCCCCTTTCCCAGCATAGTAGCAGGTCAGCGCTACCCAGCCTGCCATGCTGCTCCCTCCCCGACATCCATCTTCTTGCTTGGGGGAGGGGGGCGGCATAGTGATTGCTGCTTCGGGCTTTAAAGGGCCCTTCTGGAGTGCTCACGATCTACTACTTGTGCCTCTTCTAACAGAAGTGGCATCATAGGGGGGCAGGAGCAGCAGGCCATGAGCGCACCAGCATGGGTACTTTAAAGCCTGCTGCAGCGGAGGAATTGCTGTGCCACTTCCCTCCCCTAGGCGAGAAGATGGATGCTAGGATGGGGGGGGGGGGGGGGGGGCAGCATGGCAGGCTGGGTAGTGCAGCAATCCTCAGGGGGGAGGGGGACGCATGGAGGTTCTGCCTAGGACTGCAGAAACCCTCTGGCCGGCCCTGAGAAGGAGGAATAAAATCTAGCTAAAAGTAGTTAAAAAGGCAGATAAGAGAAATGGAGTAAAAAAGATGTAACAGAAAAAGAAATGTCAGAAACAGATGCAGAGGAAGAAGGGAGCAAGACAGAGGGGTGACGAATCAAAATGGAAATGAGATCCTGAAAAAGGATTTAAATGAAAACAAGAGAAAGTGATAATAGAGATATCAGGAACAGCCCAATTAGAAAAATAAAATAATTATATTAGACAAAGGTAGTTGTTGTTAAATGCCGTCGAGTTGGTGTTAACTCATGGCGACCCTCTGGATAGCTATCCTAAACTGTGATCGATCTTCAGTCAGGTGGCTCATTGTTGACAGACTGGTACCCGTAGTTGCTGTTATTGTATCGATCCATCTCATTGCTGGCCTTCCTCTTTTACGCTCACTTTCTATCTTGCCAAGCATGATATCTTTCTCTAAAACAAAGGTACAAAATATTAATTTTCAATTTTTAGAAAACGAAAAATGTCATTTTTTGAAAAATTCTTGTGTTTTGCTCATTACATGAGGCGATGCATTTCTGTTTCTTCATTATTCCATGGCTCGCCACGTCTAGTTTCTTGGGTTTTCCATTTCATTTTCTGTCTGCATATTTGTTTGTAATTTGTAGTTTTTTAATCTTTACTAAGTGATGGTCTGCAGGAACGTACCAAACTAGAAATGTGCTCTGTGTGACTCATGAAACTGGTGCTCCCCCACACCCATTCACAAGCAGGAATTTGCTCTTTTAGGGCTTTCTAGAAGCCTAGCGATGACATTAGCTCCCCTTCCATACTTGCATCCTGTGGGGCATGTACTACTCGCACAATCCTTGGTACACTCCTGATGATGTGTGTTTTGTATGTGTATCCGAGGTGAGGGATTCTTTTAACATGTAGGTTCTGTGTAGGAATCTGCAGCCATCTGGCTTCTTCTCTTTTCTCAACTAGAAGTGTGTTGGTGTGCTAGAATTTTTGCAGTACTGAATTTTCATGCAGTTTGAGTTCTTGAAGTTGGTACTGGTATTGTATGGTAAACCTCTGAGTATCCATTTGCAGTGTGTGTGGTAGTAGAGAGAGAAGGAGTGGGGTGGGGGGGGGAGGAAAAGAGAGAGGGGGAAGAGAATGCATGGAGGAGAGAGATGTGGGGAGGAGCGATGGTGTGCCAGGAAGGATGGAGGAAGAAAAAGAAGAGAGAGAGAATGTACTGGGAAGGGGGAAGGTCAGATCCAGCCCCAGAGCTGGTTCAAGGTGTTGGCACCCTAGGCAAATCTTAAGCTTTATACCCCCCTTGGCTGTCAAAATCTATTGTTTGAATGCCCTGCTCTTTGCTGCAGTCCCCCCCCCCACCCCAAGTTGCCACCCTAGTTTGACTAATGGTTGAATTGGCCCTGGGGACGGTGAAAGATGGAAGAGAGATAAGAAGGGAAGAAATAATTGAGGAGGGTGTTAGGAGGGGGAAGGAAAGAGATGGAGATGGGAGACAAGGTGGAAGGAAGAGATGGAGAAAAGCAAGAGGAGAGGGAAGGTGAGGAAGGGGAAAGGAGAGAGCTGGGAGGAGAGATGAGCGGGAAAGAGCAGATGTGGAGAGAAGGAAGGACGGATAGGATGGGTCGAGGAAAGAAGCAAGGAGGGGCAGGTGGAGGAAGAGGTGAAGGATGACGGAAAGCAAGGAGTATGGCTTCTATGTGAGAGCGAGAGGACGAGAGAAGAATGCACTTGGGACTTACTTTACATCTTATATGCACTGTAACAGTTTACAAGACCTAACTTAGTATTTTTGATTATTTAGGGAGTTGAGATCCTCAGTTGATTTTGGAGAAAATAAAATAGGCAACAGAAGCAGAAAAGTTAGAAATCAGAGGGGAGAGGGAACATGGAAAAAGAAGAAATAAATTAATAGGAAAAGGCACGAGAAATGAAAATCAGTCTAAATAAAAGGAAGTAAAGAAATATAATAAAATATTTTCAAACCTTTGTATCACCCCTGCTGCACCTACAACTGAGCAGGTGGGAAGGTTCAGGCTAGTGGTGACGGGCATCGGAGAAGGGGGAGGAGGCCGAGAGAGTGTGTGTGGGAAAGATCACGTATGTTGGGGAGGGAGGGGGGAGAGAGAGAAATTTAATCAATGTCCATGTGAGGGGAGAGGGAGAAACTCCCTTCCACTAATCTGAGCTCCCTATCCTTTGCGTGTCTTTCCCTCCATACAAAACCGACAAACTACGTCTATGGGAATGACAGAGTGAAAAGTAGCTAGGAAAAGGGGAGAGGACTGTGAATCAGCAGAGGGGGTAGAGAAGTGCACGCAAGGATGATATTGAAGGGGTGAGAGAAGCATTGACGGAGACAAGGTGATAACTGCAGATGGGGAAACTATAGAATTGTGTGTGTGCCGTCTAGTCAATGCTGACTCCTAGCAATCCAATAGATCTTGGGTTTTCTTGGCAAGGTGTGACCAGAAGTAGATTTCCAGGCTTTTTTTCTGAAGCAATGGAGGGTAAAGTGACTTACCTAAGGCCACAAGATGTGTTGGGGGGGGGGGGGGGGGAATCAAACCCTAATGTTTTGGTTACTTAGGCCATTGCTCTAACCATTAGGCTAGAGGATATGAAATGAAGCTGCAAGGAGTTAAACTTAAAAGCAACATCAGGAAATAGTTTTTCATGGAAAGGATGGTGGATGCCTGGAATTCCCCACCCAGTGGAGATGGTGGGAACTAAAACAGTGACTGAATTCAAAAAGGTATAGGAGAGGATGCCTATATTGCAAGAAGATAGAATAAAAGGCATAGAGGAGGGTAACCTGCACAGGATAGTTGTTGCAACCCTAAACAAAGGTATAGAGGGGGTAACTTGCATGGAGGGGTCGTTATATCCCTAAACACCCTAAATAGAAGCACAGTAGCGTTAACCTGCAGTTTGTTCATTTATTTAAAACATTTATAAAACCACCCATCTGCAACTGTTCTCAGTGGTCTACAGTTTAACATAGTCCATACTATAAGACAAATTCAAAAATAAAAAATATAGCTTACAAAAACTCTCTCACCCAACTCATATCTAAATGCCCCCAATCCAATGCCCTCTCCCTAGTCTGCAGATCCATTCTCTATAACCCCCAAGCATCTAAATGTTTGTGTAAAATAAAAACTCTTAAGCTGTTACCTAAAACTCTGGACAGTCTCTGCTAAATGTGTCGCTAATAGTACCACATTCCACAATGCGAGTCCAGCAAATGACATCATCCTAACTCAAGTCCACTAAAGAAGAGCGGGACCTAGGCGTGGTTGTGTCTGATGATCTTAAAGTAGCTAAACAGGTAGAAAAGGCGACGGCAAAAGCTAGAAGGATGCTTGGGTGCATACGGAGAGGAATGGCTAGCAGAAAAAAGGAGGTGATAGTGCCTCTGTATAAGTCTTTGGTGCGACCTCATTTGGAGTATAGTGTGCAATTCTGGAGACCGCACCTTCAAAAGGATGTGAACAGGATGGAGTCGGTGCAGAGGGTGGCTACTAAGATGATTAGTGGTCTTCATTATAAAGCATATGAGGACAGACTGAAGGATCTTAATATGTACACCTTAGAGGAAAGGTGGGATATAGGTGATATGATTGAGATGTTTAAATACCTCCATGGCATAAATGTTCAGGGAGAGAGCCTCTTTCAATTGAAAGCAAGTTCTGCTACGAGGGGACATGGGATGAGGGTGAAGGGAGATAGATTCAGGAGTGATATGCGGAAATATTTCTTTATGGAAAGAGTAGTGGATCCGTGGAATAGTCTCCCAGTGGAGGTGGTAGAGATGAGGACAGTAACTGAAGTCAAAAAAGCATGGGACCAACACAGAGGATCTCTAAAGGTAAAAAGGGGACTGTTGTAGTTGTTATGGAAGGACAGACTAGATAGGCCATGTGGTCTTTTTCTGTCGTCATATTTCTAAGTTTCAACCCAACAGCGTTTTTTTTGCCATCCGCATCTCTAACAATGCAGCATTAGAGAGCCTTAAACAGTGAGAGGGAATGCATGGTTTGAAAGCTTATTGTAAAAATAATGGGTGCTTCCCTTTGCAAAACTAGAACTTGAACCACCTTACTGGGAAGACTAGATGGGTCATGCTGGTTTCTATCTGGCACTATTTACTATGTTGCTATGTGAAAGAACTGGTTATAGAATGTGAGTATGTGAGGGGGCTGGCTGGGAATGAGGAAGTAAGAGGGGATTGGGGAGGGGGTGACCGAGAGGCAATAGGGGACAGGCAAATTAGGAATGCATATTTGTGTGAAAGTGAGAGAGAGAGAGATGCAGAAGGGTTGTGTGAGTAAAAGGAGATGGGGATATGTGTAAACCAGGATATGGGAAGATGGGTGTGTGAATAAGGAAGAAGATGAATGGTTATGTATATCTTCTGTGAAATTGTATATTTTACTCCTTCCATTTTCTGTCTTCATTTCCCATTCCTAATCCCACCCCATCATTCTTCTATTACTTATTCTGTCCTCCAGGTTACTTTTCACATATTTCTCCCTATCTCCAATTCTCCCCTTTCCTCTCTCCTCCAATCCTCTATCTCTCTCCATACACATCTTTGAGATCTCAACCCCATGCCAATCACCTTTCCTTTCTTCCCTACATCAATCACTAAGATTCCTTTTCCTTCACCTAAAAGATCTCTGTCTATATACCATCTAGTGAATTATACATTTCAACCATTTTAACGTCCAGTTAGTGCTGACCTGGATATGGCTTCGGCATTGAATAGCCAGGTCTAAAGTTCAGTAGCGGTGGTTAGCTGCTTTAGAATGGCTAACTACCACTGCTGAATATTGGGTCCTACATTTTTGTCTTTTATGCCATGTAATACAATATTTAGCTCACTCTTTTCCAATAGTTGTTCAAGACGAGATACAATAGGTATTTCCATGTCCTGAGCGGGCTTACAATCTAAGTTTGTACCTAAGTGACTTGTCCAAGGCCTCAAGGAGGCAAGTGTTTAAATCCCAGTGTGGGCTTTTTTAAATTTTAGGCTAGTCAATTAACTCTTCATCTTCTCTACACTCTTTGGATGTTGTTAGGCCAAAACAAGCACCTTACTGATGCCTCTTCATGCTTGAGATATGCCTACAGACATCTCTGAAATCAAATGGGGACATGTAAGTCCACTGCACCTCGCCAGACACACCTCCACCACACCCCCTGCCTACTTGGATGTCCCTGCACCATTCCATGTGCATGTCTTTAGACGTCCAAATCACGACTAAGACTTTTAAAATGACCCCCTTATGCCTTTTAAAATAGGAGTAACGTACGCCTGCGAAAACATTCATTAGTTAGAGGCTAGTTTATAAAATTACGCTGCACATGATACAAAAATGGAAACACTTCTGTATGATGCAAATGTGTTTTGCTAGTATGTCTTAGTCCTCTTCAGATCAGATCTTCCCGTAGCATTATGACCCCTTGAGACAGTGGATGATTTACTCCTTCTTCCTTTTTTTCTTTTTTATCTTTCTCTTTCTAAGTATGGATTGCCATTTGTTTATTTAGAATTGCTGATACAGTTTGTGATTCGACAATCTAGAGAACCTGGATATTCAATGTCGGGGCTGGATATGACCCCAGCATTGAATATCTATGTTTAATTTTCAAGCGCTGGCAGGCAGCCGCGTTAGTAGCACTAACTGCTGGTGCTGAATATCCCCCCCCCCATGTGTATTGTATTCGAGATATATATATACATATATATATATATATTTTTTTTTATATGCAGCACCATGCTAGCCAGCTCATGGGTGCACTGAACATCACCCACTGCAGTGGCATTAGATGCCCCTGTGCTAATGACAATGGGCATGGTTAGCACATGCCCAAACGCCTGCTCTAACTGCAATAGGCCATCAATGCCCACATTATGCCTCTAGCCCACCCAATCATCACCTAATTGCATGCTGACCAGTTAGTGCAGAGCCCTATGCTAAATGTTAGCCCGGCAACTGTAGCGTGCATCAAACCCCAAGCTACCAGTCAGCGCACTTTAGTAAACATGCCCCTAGGTGTGTGTGTGGGGGGGGGGGGGGGCGGAGGTGAGGAGAGGTATTCTGTTACTGTTAATGTGCTGTTCATGTAAAGGTCTTTGGTCTTGTAAAATAAATTTGCCATTAAAGCAGAGGCCCTGATATTCAAAGGGAAATATATGGATAATTGTGTCGGTTATCTGGATGTTTCACTTAAGTGGCACTATCCGTGGATAAGCAGTGGTACTATGCGGGTAGCAAACAAAGAGAAGGATCTCTCCATGTACAAGCAATGAATAGATGCAAAGGAAGACAACCAACAGATAACTTTCATGGCTGGGACTCTCACAGGTTCTTTGGGTCCTTAATAACATCAAAGAACCTTTGAGAGTCCCAGCCACGCTCATTCTCCATTGACTATGCGGGTAGTGCCACTAAAACCTTAGAGACTGCCCCTGTACTATCCATATAGGGCCAGGGCAGTATATTGGTGGAGCATGGGCAGACCAGATGAAGTTAGGACAGAAAAAAGGTGTTCTAACTTTACCAACAGCTACGATATTCAGACTGCTCTCTGGATAGTGATGGTGCTTGCCGGTCTCTCTGCACATTCAGCGCTGGCCACCATCCAGATACCAGTATTGAATTGCCGGGTGGGGGTTGGTGGGGGGATTATCAGTGGTTGGTCATTGCCATGTTAAATTGGCAGGGCCATATTCAGGCACCAGCCATAGCCAGGCCATATCCAGCCATTCAGCTGTCTTAACTTTAGCTGGTTAGGTTTAGTCAGGTAGCAGCTGACTATCGCCGCTGGCTGGTTAGCCCACTGTGCCGCCCCAACGCTAAGTGCTTCATGTCGGGATTTTCAGTGGCACTAACCTGGTTATTGGCATTTATGTGGTTTGTAAGTCTGTAAACCCTGAAAATGTCCCTCCCCGGATTTTCTTCAGCTATCGCAACTGGTGTTTAAAAATAATACTGTCTATGATAGCTGAATATCAAACTGATAACTATTTATTTATATTAATAGTTCTCAGTGTGAATTTTATAAAGTTAACTGGGGGGGGGGGGGGGGGGTGCATGGGTGCCCAATAATCTTGCACTGGCCCTGAATGTATCCCAGAAATATCTGTCAAGATCTCAGCAATCTTTCCCTATTTCCCTATCTTACGTTACAGTCCATGAACTGTGTGATTCAAGTCTGATGATCTGGGGCCATATTTTGTTTCTGCGGTTAGGTTTTTTCTTTCATTATGCTGATTTGTTTCCTATAAGCCAAAGAAAATGCACAATGCCAAGGAATGAGGCTAAATTGATCAGTTGCCAGTTTTCTGTAGAGTTTTCATACTGCAAAGAATAAACGAAGGAGTCTGGAGGAACACAATCATACTGAATTTCAAAGGATAATTCATCAACATAATGGACCCATCCATAGGGATCAAGAAACGTTAAAGGACTATATGCAATTGGGAGCAGGCTCGAAAGCAAAGACTTTCTGGCAACACTACATTTCCTATGGATTAAATTTGGCAGTTTATGACTACTATGTGTGAACTGGGCCAAAAAAGATGTCTTGATGTTATTCAACTTCCAAGCCAGAAAATTTGGGTGCTGTGGTTAAATGGAACAAAGTTCCATTTGAGAACACTAGAGCTTTAAAACTCAAGGCTGACATAATGTAGGCATGCCACACCCTTTCTTGGTCTCCTCACTCCCCCTGCCCTATTCCTAGATGTGACACCAGCTTCTGTTCTGTTAGAAACAAAGAGACCAAGGCTTTATTAGAATAGCATTGGAGCCAATATAAAACATCAGATCATTCAAGCACCATATGGGGCAGCAGCCCATGCCTGCTTTATTTAAGCATAGCTCAATGCAACAGCTTTTATTTTAATACAAAATACATGTTGATTAATGATGCTCTCATTGTTCTGTGCACAATTAAAAAGGCTTAATCTGGCAAACAGCTGCTCCATGCTATCATGCAAGTTTCAAGCCTTGCTAGTTCAAGCTATATTTGAACCAGGTAGACGTAGTAATATCGTAGATGCTGGCAGATAATGACCAATCACCTTTCCACTCTGTCCAGCTATTTTGGGCAATATTTCTAAGGTTTTATCCCAGCTTCAAGATGTAAAATCTTGAGTATTTATGGGGTTACATTTAATGATGTGCAAGCCAAAAACTTTTGTTTGGTTTGGTTTCTTTTTTTTTTTTGCTCTTTCGTCTTCGTATTGTTTTTTTCAATAATGCACCCTATTGTGCTATAGTACACCTTATTCGTGCATGTCCAAATAGTGCATGCCATTGCGCAGTACAGTATACCAAAGCACATCCCTCATTCCTCCAAGTCAAGTTTTTGTTCTTTATTGGTTCTTATAATCTAATACCAGTTGCCCCACCCCATATGTTTTACCACTAAGTTTTATAAAAATCTAAAAACAACTACCAAAATAAATAAGGCTGTTGCCAAAATATTTGGCCACTTGAGACATTGCTGGCCAAAAAAATCAAGATAAACAAAAGGGTCCTTTACTAAAGTGCAGGCCCAGGTTAATGGTTACCACATGGTGAAAGCATCCAGTGTGCTGCAAATCCCACATTAACAACTTAAGGAGTGAAGGGGTGGGGCCTGTTAGCGCATGGTATTTATTGCATTCCCGTGTAGTTAAAGTGCATTGATATGCATGTATGTGGGGCCTATTTTATAAAGTAAAGAATGCGTGTACTTCAAGTTATAGAATAGGGGCATACAGACATATCTTAACCTAGTCATGACAGTTCCATTATTCTATTCTATTAAGGCATTTATATACCACTCATCTGCAAAGATATTCTAGATGGTTTACAAGCAGGTACTGTATATATTCCCTCGTCCCCGAAGGGCTCACAATCTACATGCATACCTGAGGCAATAGAGGGATAACCTAAGCCTACTCTAGAGCAGGTGTAAATGCCTGTACCTACTTTGGTCAGTAATGCACATAAGTCATAATATTTGATAATTTACGCATGTAAATTTAGGCCCTACTTCTGCCCCGTCTCTGCTCCGCCCAAGCTTCACCCCTGTGCATGCCCAAATGAAAGTACACACGATAGGACTTATGCACACTTACAGAATAATGAATGCCTAAACTGTGCACGTAAGTCCTTCGGACATCCATCCCCGCTATTCACCCCCCTGCCTGCCACAGCAAAAGCCTCCCCATTCGAACAGCGGGTTTGCATGGAGAGACCTAGATGGGAGCAGGAGGGGGCATTTCGGAGGCAGAGCGAGGGCGAGGCATGGGCAGGCCGTGACCCTGGACATACAGGGCCTATTCAGAGGTCGGCCCTGTACGTCCAGGGCCTTGGATCTAGATGGGGACTTATTCTACCTCAGAGGTGGCATACATCTCCCTGGATGTGGCGTTTTGGCAGCAGCCGGCAGAGACAGGTGAGGTAGAGGTGCAGGAAGTTCCCTGCAGCTGGACCCTGACCATGGGAGGCTGGCTCGAGGATCTGGCTGTGGGGAAAGGAACATTTTGGCGGTGACCGGAATTCACGGCTCCTGTATGGAGCCGCGGTGCCATGGTGATGGGACGCCATGGCTCTGCGGCTCCATTCAGAAGCCTGACTACACTAGTCAGGTTGTGGCTAGGCATGCGACTGGTCAGAATTGGGTCCCTGCCTGCACATCCAGACGCTAGACCTGATTCTGATCCTGCAGGGACCACGGGATCAGAATCGGTTCTAACTTTGCATGGCCCGATTCTGCCTGGACGTATAGGGGATGTATGGCCTGAATGTAATAGGCCCCTATGTGTCCTGTATAGAATGGCCCTCTAAATGCCGATTCTGCAGTGAATGAGGATTTACTTAATGCGACCTCATGAGGGGGCATTAAGTGCAACCACACTAATTGATATTGCACCTACTACTACTATTAATCATTTATATAGCACTACAAGGTGTATGCAGTGATATACAGACATATATAATAAGACGGTCCCTGCTCATCAGAGCTAACAATCTAATCAAGACAGAACAATAGATGAGAACAAGGGTGCAATAGCAAAGGGTAAGGAGATAGATAAGAACAAGGGTGCAATAGCAAAGGGTAAGGAGATAGAAGGAGAACAAAGGATTAAGATCTAAAAGCAGCCTGAAAAATTGAGCCTTTAGCATGGATTTGAAAAGGGGGAGAGATGAGATCTGATGTAAAGTTACAGGTAGTTTGTCCAGGCATAAGGTGAAAAGATCAAAGTCTGGAGTTCACAGAGGAAGAGAAGAAAGTCAGAGGAAGAGCAGAGTTCACGAGGAGGGGTGTAGGGAGAGGGGAGACAGGAAGGATAGTGAGGAGCAACAGAATGAAGGCATTTATAGGTCAGAAGAATAAGTTTGCAATGGATACAGAAACAGAAAGGAAGCCAATAAATTGATTTAAGAAGAGGAGTTATGTGAGTATAATGAGACTGGTGGAAGATTAGCTGCGAGTTTTGAACAGACTGAAGGGGAGAAAGAAGACTCAGAGGGAGACCAGCAAGGAGGAGGTTGCAACAATCTAAGCGAGAGGTGATGAAAGAGTGGATAAGTGTTTTAGTAGTGTGTTCAGAAAGGAAAGGGCGAATTTTGTTAATGTTATAGAGAAAGAAACAACAGGTTTTTGCTATCTGTTGAATATGTGTGGAGAAGGAGAGGGAGGAGTCAAAGATGACCCCAAGGTTATGGGCTGAGAAAACAGGAAATACAAGAGTGTTATCAACAGAGATAGTGAAAGGAGGAAGAGGAGGAAAGGGTTTAGGGGATAAAATAAGAAGTTCAGTTTTGGCCATGTTTAGTTTCAAATGGTGGTGAGACATCCAGACAGCAATATCTGATAGGCGGACAGATATATGGGCTTGGAGTGTGGGAGAAATATCAGGTGTAGATAGATAGATTTGAGAGTCATCAGCATAAACAATGATATTGAAAACCATGGGAGGAGATGAGAGTATCAAGGGATTAGGTATATAGAGAGAAAAGAAGAGGGCCTAGAACAGACCCTTGGGATACACTAACTGAGAGAGGGATAGCAGAAGAGGAGGAACCAACAGAACAGACATTGAAAGAGCGCTGTGAGAGATAAGAAGAGAACCAGGACAGTACAGAGCTCCTAAATCCAAGTGAGGACAATGTATCAAGGAGAAGGTGGTGGTCAACAGTGTCCAAAGCAGCAGAAAGGTCAAGAAGAATGAGGACTGAGTAAAGGCCTTTGGATTTAGCCAAGAACAAGTCACTGGAGACTTTGACAAGGACTGTTTCAGTAGAATGCAAGGAACGAAAGCCAGACTGTAGTGGATCAAGGAGAGCTTGAGAGGAGAGAAATTCAAGGCAATGGCGAAGAACTGCATGTTCAAGAATTTTGGAAATGAAGGGAAGAAGAGAGATGGGTCGATAATTAGAGGGACAAGTAGAGTCAAATGAAGGTTTCTTGAAGAGAAGTGTGACTAGAGCATGTTTGAAGGCTGCAGGGAAAGTAACAGTGGAGAACAATAGGTTGAGAATGTATGTGATAGAAGGGATGACAGAGGAGGAGATGGAATTAAAGAGACGGTAGGATCAGAGGAACAGGTAGCAAGTTTAGAGGAGGAAAGAAGATGAGAGGTTTTCTCTTCGGAGATCATAGAAAAGGAAGAAAGAGTAACAGATATTGACGGGAAAAGTTGGTATTGAAGAGGGGGAAGCGGGGATGAAACTGATCTTGAGGGGAAATGGAGTGTAATCTTGTGGACTTTGTCATGGAAATAGTTGGCTATGATTTAGGCAGAAAGAGAAGGAGGGGTTGAAAGTGGAGATGCCTTGAGGAGAGAGTTGAGCATAGAGAAAAGACGATGGGGGTCAGAGGCAAGAGAGTTAGTTAGATGGATATAGTAGTTTTGCTTGGCGAGGGCAATGGTGGATTGGAAGGAAGCAAGCATGAATATGAAGTGAAGAAAGTCAGAAAGTGAGAGGGATTTGAGCCGAATGCACTCAGCTGAGTGGGCACAGGAATGAAGGTAGTGGGTAGTTGAAGACAGTCATGGCTGAAGTATAGTGCTCCTTACAAGATGAAGAATAGATGGAGCAAGAGTATCCAGAGCAGAGGAGAGAGCAGTATTATAGGAAAATGTGGCTTTATCAACCGAGATGACAAAGAGGAGGAGAGAGATGATGAGACTATAGTGGAGAGAGCCAATGGATCAATAGCATGAAGATTCCTAAAAAGGTAGGATGGGATTGGGCGAGAATGAGGTGGGGAATGATGAAGAGTGAAGCTAAGCAGGTGATGGTCAGATAAGGGAAGAACTGAGGTACAGAAATTAGAGGGAGCTCCAGCCCAATCGGGGCTGTGGGAGGGGCTGATTGCGCAAGCTCTTGCTCCACCGGCCCTCTCCCGGCTGGCATTCAGCGCTGCACCGTGTGGCTGGGAGCTCCAACCCAATCGGGGCTGTGGGAGGGGCTGATCGCCCAAGCTCTTGCTCCACCGGCCTTCTCCCGGCCGGCATTCAGCGACGCACTGCGTGGCCGGGAGCTCCAACCCAATTGGGGCTGTGGGAGGGGCTGATCGCCCAAGCTCTTGCTCCACTGGCCCTCTCCTGGCCGGCATTCAGCGCCGCACCGCATGGCCGGGAGCTCCAGCCCAATCGGGGCTGTGGGAGGGGTTGATCGCCCACCTCTTGCTCCACCGGCCTTCTTCCGGCCGGCATTCAGCACCGCACCGCGTGGCCGGGAGCTCCAGCCCAATCGGGGCTGTGGGAGGGACCATGGTCTCCATATTTAGTGCTCCTCACCCAGGCGCCCGCGCCTAAGGGTCACGCCAAAGGGCCCTTTGGTGTGGCCCTTTGGAGAGGACCTTGGCGCAAACCGCTACCCTGCCCCAGACCCCCCTCTATTGCTCTTGCTTCCCACACCTGCATAGCCCCTGCTGCTCACCATCAATTGCCTAGACCTTGCTACCCACAATCGGCTTTGAATGTGTTTCCCATTGTCGTATAGAACTGCTACTCACTGCCTGCATTGAACTGCTACCCACTGCACTGAACTGCTACCCATTGCCTACATTGAACTGCTACCCTCTGCCTGCATAGTACTGCTAGAAATGCATTGATCTGCTGCCCGTGTTTGCATAGATCCGTTACCCACTGCTTGCATAGAACTATTATATGTATCGGTCAAATCTTTGAGAGTAATTCAAAATGCATACAACCAATAAAATATTACTCCATTGTAACAAATTTTCTAACATGGGATAGGGGATTGATTTGCAATTTGTTACCCTGTGGCACGGAAGTTGTCTCAGACTCCTCGGCAGCCTCAACAATGATACTTAGTATCCAGCGGCGCCTATTAGCATCAATGACTAACTTTCCGGCTTTTTTGGTAAATCACTTGCAATCTCCCTCAATCAATGTTATTTCACACTTAACTTTAAAACAATGATGATTCCTTGAACATTCTTCTATTATTTTGCTGTTTCCTTTCAGTTGTTTTATTGCTTCCCAACGCCACTCAATGGCGCCGTCACTGCGTTTCTCTCAGACTACTGAGGTTCTTCAGGGGAACATTCTCATATTAATAGATTTCTTCAAAGGAACAGTTCACCAATGAAAACTGAAGTGTGCTTCCGACGTTCACATGAATCTGTTTCTTCTTCACTTCTTTTCAGAAACACTGCGCGGCGTTTTTTACACACATAGAAGAAAGTGTTTCTGAAAAGAAGTGAAGAAGAAACAGATTTATGTGAACGTCGGAAGCACACTTTCTGTACAAACCCTAGCCGACTACTTCCACGATAAAATCCACAAAATTACCCTCCAATTCCCCATCCCCCTCATCTACCTCCCCTCCTCCCCTAGTCTCCTCCCCATCCATACTCCCCCTGCCACCCTCTCCTCCTTCCCTCCGATTTCCGAAGAAGAAACCGCACTCCTTCTTTCCTCCTCCAAACCCACCACCTGCTTATCAGACCCCATCCCCACCCATCTCCTTCATCCCATCTCCCTTACCATTGTCTCCGCCATCACTCATATCCTCAACCTTTCACTCTCCACTGCAACTGTCCCCGTTGACTTCAAACATGCTGTTGTCACACCCCTTCTCAAGAAACCCTCACTTGACCCCAAATGCCCTTCTAACTATCGACCCATCTCCCTCCTTCCCTTCACATCCAAACTATTAGAATGAGCAGTCCACCGTCGCTGCCTCGACTTCCTCACCTCCCAGGCCCTCCTGGACCCACTACAATCTGGCTTCCGTACCCTACACTCCACTGAAACGGCACTCACTAAGGTCACCAACGACCTATTCCTGGCTAAATCTAAGGGTCTCTACTCTATCCTTATCCTTCTTGACCTTTCTGCTGCCTTCAACACCGTTGACCATGACCTTCTCCTCACCACCCTCTCCTCGCTTGGCTTCAGAGACTCCGTTCTGTCCTGGTTCTCCTCCTACCTCTCCCATCGCTCATTCAGTGTATGCTCTGGCGGCTTCTCCTCCTCCCCTACCCCGCTCCAGGTAGGTGTACCCAAGGGGTCTGTCCTGGGCCCCCTCCTTTTCTCTCTCTATACCAAAGGCCTTGGCACACTTATCTCCTCCCATGGCTTTCAGTACCATCTCTATGCCGATGACTCCCAGATCTACCTCTCCATACCTGATATTTCTCCGGCAACCCAGGCCAAGATCTCTGCCTGTCTTGCGGACATCGCTGCCTGGATGTCTCATCGCTGATTAAAACTGAACATGGCCAAGACTGAACTCCTTGTCTTTCCACCCAACTCCTCCCCCCCACTTCCCTCTCTCTCAGTCCATGTGGATGGATCCACTATCCTTCCGGTTCCCTCGGCCCGCAATTTGGGGGTTATCTTTGACACCTCTCTCTCCTTCTCCGCTCATATCCAGCATATAGCGAAGATCTGCTGCTTCTTTATCTACAACATCAGCAAAATCCGCCCCTTCCTCTCTGAACACACTACCAAAACGCTTATCAACTCCTTAATCTCCTCTCGCCTTGCTTCTTGCTGGTCTCCCCGTGAACCGCCTCCTTCCCCTTCAGTCTATACAAAATCACGCTGCTTGACTAATATTCTGCCAACCTCGCCATGTCCACGTTACTCCTCTTCTCAGGTCGCTTCACTGGCTCCCTGTCTGATTCCGCATCCAGTTCAAACTTCTCCTACTGACCTATAAATGCATACACTCCATGGCCCCGCAATACCTCTTATCTCTCATCTCATCTCTCCTTACGTCCCTTCTCGGAATTTATGCTCCGCTAACAAACTACTACTATCAATGCCTTTCACCTGCACCGCGAACTCCCGACTGCGCTCCTTTCACCTGTCTGGAACAGCATACCGGCGTCTGTGCGCCAGGACCCCTCCCTGGCCCTCTTCAAATCCAGGTTGAAGACCCACCTCTTCACCATTGCATTCAGATCCTGACTTCCATCCTCATCTTACCCTAACCCACGTCAACGTTTATGACCAAACTACAGTCCAAATTGACTAATGCTCTGTAATGCTTTGTACTTTTCTAACTAGATTGTAAGCTCCGATGAGCAGGACTCTGACGAGCAGGGACTGTCTCTTGTATGTTGGCTACCTCCTGTAGGTTAGCTGTGCAGCGCTGCGTGCGTGGCGCTTTATAAGTGCTAAATAGTAGCAGTAGTAGAGAAGAAAACAAGATCAAGGCAATGGCCATGCTGATGAGTGGGGCAGAACAGCAAAGCTGGAGGTTAAATGAGGAAATAAAGGAAAGGAGTTTGGAAGCATAGGGGTCAGAAGGGTTATCAACATGAATACTAAAGTCACCAAGAATAAGGGAGGGGAAAGAAGAATCAAAGAAAAAGGAAAGTCATGAGTTAAAGTCAATGAGAAATGTAGAGGCGGATTTGTCAAGTGGTCTATAGATAGCAGCTATCCAGAGAAGTAAGGGATTAAAAAGACGGATGGAATGGACTTTGAAGGAGGAAAAGGAGTGAGACTCAGGTAGAGGGAAGAGTTGAAATTAGCAGGAAGAAGAAAGCAGAAACCCCACACCACCACCACGGCCAATGGCATGAGGAGCGTGCAAGAATTGGTAGCTACTGTGAGAGGGAAGTGACTGAAGCAATGTCATCAGGAAGGAGCCAGGTTTCAATAAGAGCTAGAAGTTGAAAAGAGTTAAAAATGAAGAGATCATGAGTAAAGGGGAGTTTATTAGCTATGGAATGAGCATTCCATAGGGCACAAGAGAAAGGGAGAGAAGAGGGGGAAAGGAGAGGAATATGGATGAGATTAGAGTGGTTGAATGAGGAGAAGGAGAGAGAGAAAAGTCTTAGGGGAGGGGGGCCAGGTTTAGGATTAATGTCACCAGATGAAAGAAGGAGAAGGAGGCGAAGAGTGCGAGGCAGAGGGGAGACGGAATGGCGGAAACGAGGATGAGTTTGTTTAAGAGAGAAGGGAGAGGGATGAATGACAGGAAGAAGAAAGTGAAGTTTAAGAGCAGAGGAAAGAGAGGAAGACAAGACTTAAAAAAATAGTTACAGTTGTGTCTTAAGCTGGTTTCCAAGTCCCCACACTGTAGCCTCTTTGGCAAAAGACTTGCCCGATATTGATAGGAAGTTATTTAATGAAATTTAGAAGTGTATAGAAGACAGATTCTAGTTGCAAAGAAAGATAATGTGATGCTGTTTGTTCAATCTGTGAAAAGTTCACATAGTCTTTTTTCTGTTGTTCGCTAGTTAACTAGTCCATTGAGTGGAGCTATTTATGAACATGACGACTATCCCACTTAGTATTCTCAACAGCCTTAGCCATCGGTATGCACTATTTTTACTCCTTTTATTTGCATATTCCTTTTCCCTTTCATGGTGAAGGGAAGTGACTCAGTCCTTCTGTATGAGGGTTTGCTTTATTCATTTCCAATTAATGTTTAGCAGAGAGAGCAAATGAAAAAGAAAATCCTGATAAAAATAAGGAAGTTACTTTATCAGAGTATTACAGCACAACTCCTCTAGTCTAAGGCTCAAAGTTGACAGCCTGAGGCACCTTCTGCGTAATTCGCGCACCAACCCTTCCATGCTCTGATTCAGTGGAATGAGTAACATCATCCTCACAACCTCTGTTGGAAGCTTTGTGCTGCTGGCGTATGTATGGCCTACAAGCTGGTCAGCTGCCTAAGGCCGGGGTATCGGGATAGAAGGAGGCGGGTGGGAGGAAAGAGGGTTATCCTGCTGCTCGCATGGGAGAATAAGCACAGTAACATTCAGCAGAGCCTTGCTTTTTCACTTGGATTTAGAGATACCAACTTGGCAGAAGTGTTCACTGCTTCAATAGCACCCCCAGCTGCCTCAACCAGGTGAGTTGGGAAGCTGTTACAGAGTTGCCTGCTCGATGGTCATTTGCTGGAGCTGGGGACTCGAACATGTGGTAAGAAACATTTCCATGCAGTAAAGCAGGGGACATGTTGGGCATGTCCTCAACTGTTAGCATGTAGCCTTTGGGCGTACTGCACAATAGGTTTTGTTCCTAATATGTGGGGAGTGCAAAAATTTGCCATACTTGAAAGAAATTCCTAAAATGGCTGTTACTGGGTTTTCTTTGCAAGGTATGACTGGAAGTAGATTGGCAGGCCTTTTTTTTCCAAGGCAAGGAGGGTAGACTTGTGCAAGGTCACAAGAACTGCCAATGGGAATCAAACCCAATCTCCTGGGTGTTAGGCTACTCCTCCACTCCAGCTTTTCCTATTATTCACAGGAAAATGTTTCAAGTTATGTTGTCACTTCAACAACGACATAAACTACCTGCTTCTAGATAGTTTGCATAAATGTACCAAAATCCATTACTCAGAATCCATATAATAAACTTGCCATATCAAAAGAGCATTATTTATTTATTTAGCTGCATTTATATCCCGCTTTTCACCGGGTAAAAGTGGTTGGGGGATACATTTTAACACGAGGGGATATGAGACACATACACTAATACTTACAGGGAACATGGACAATGGAGGGTTAAGTGGCTTGCCCAAGACCACAAGGAGCACCTGTGGGACTAGAAACCCCATTCCTTCCGGGCCAAGGTTGCTGTCCTCTAGTGGGATTTCAACCACCGACCTTCCGACCATTAATTCCCAGAACTATGGAGACAAAAGCTGAATTCTTTCCTTTGCTGTCTACTCTAGCCTCACTGTGCCCCTCCTGTTCTCTGCTGTCAGAGGGGGAGGGTGGGGGTACAAGAGGTGGGAAGGGTATTAGATTAGGAAGCAGAAAGGTGTTTTTTTGATCTGCTCTGTCTAGTGTCCACTCCAGCCTCACTTTCCTCCTGTCCTTTTTCCTGAAGCTGCCTGAAAGTTGAGGGACTTAAGGAGGAAACAGTGGGCTATTCTCTGGTAGCTGTGTTTCTAGTGCTGGCCAGTAGACTCAGCATGACAGAGCAGCACATGCTTATTCAAAGGGAGGCCAATTCTGTTTGGGGCACATCTGGCCTGTCTAGACGTTCAAAATCTGGATGGGCTAGATTTGCACCCAATTCTGCACCCACGGGAGTGTGCAACAGGCCTGGATGGGCAGGACGTGCCCCGATTCAGGCCCATTGCATGTTCGCTGCCCTCCCCATCTAAGCCTTCCAAGGCCCCTGCATGGAGCCTGGTGCCATGGCGTCCCATCGCCATGGTAATGGGACGCCATGTAGGAGTCCCGATAGCCTGCAAACTTTTCAATTTTCCTTTTCCCCACCGCCCGACCCCCAGTTGGGCCTGCCAGGGCCAGAATCGGGCAGCAGGGATCCTGCTGGCCTTCTACCTCACCAGTGGTGGTCCCGCTGCACTGTAATCTGGTGTCAGAGGGACGTATTCCACTTCTGAGGTGGGAATAAGTCCCCTGTCTAAGTCAGCAACTCTGGACGTACAGGGGTCGCGACCAGAATCGGCCCTGTATGTCCAGAGTAAGGGTCCTGCCTCCGCCCTACCCATGCTCCTCCTCCGGCCCTCCCCCTCCGGCCCGCATCTAGAGCTCCCCACACATCTCCTCTGTATGTGCAAGGAGCTCAGATCCGGCATCGGGGCCAGGCGTTTAGCAGCGATGTAAGTCCAAACCGGACATACATCCCTGCTAAACGCTGCTCAGAATGACCCCCGGGGTATCCAGTTATGCAATGCTGGGGTGATTGGCAAAAGTGGCCTGGTCTAGTAAAGTTTTGTGTGAGAAAAGCATAACTTTAAGGAGCTGAATGCCAAACTTCATTTATCAAGGTAGCAGCACCTGAGGCTAATATTCAGCAGCACTATCCAAATAATGCCACAGAATATCAGTACAGATTGCCTCCACACCATCTGGAGAGTGCGGGGACCGAGAAAAAAAATGATCTGAGTAGCAGCGATTTTCAATTGCTATCCATATTACTTAGAACAAGGAAAAGCTGTCTTAAGTGCTATTCAGCGAGATTAGTGCCTTGTGAAAGTACTCATCCCCTCTATTTTTGTTCTGTTTTGTCACATTACAACCTGGAATGAACATGGAGGTTCATTTGGATGTTAGGCAATGGACCTAACGAGATAGTCCAAATTGATGATGTGGAATGACAATAAAATACCTTGTGTATATAAAAAGACAAGTAAAAACGGAAAAGTTGTGAGTGTATTTTAATGTCTTGGAATGGCCTAGTCACAGCCGAGACTTCAATCCAATTGAGAATTTGTGGCATGACTTGAAGATTGCTGTACACCAACAAAACCCATCTAACTTGAAGGAATTGGCGCAGTTTTGTCTTGAAGAATGGGTAAACTTCCCAGTAGCTAGATGTCCTAAGTTATTAGAGACATACCCCAGAGACTTTCAGCTGTAATTGCAACAAAAGGGGGTCTACAAAGTATTGACTTTGGGGGTGGGGGGAATACCTATGCACACTCATGATTTCAGGTTTTTTTTGTCTTGCTCATTGTTTCAAAGTGGTAGGCATGTTGTGTAAATCACATGGTGCTAACCCCCAAATCTCAATTTTAATTCCATGTTGTAATGCGACAAAACAGGACAAATACCGAGGAGATGAATACTTTCACAAGGCACTGTATCTGGTTAGTGATTGAACGTTTTTGCTATCTGGATAATGGCAGTGATTGTCTGGATAGTGGCTGCACAATTCAGATATTCAGGTCAGTGTTACCTGCTACATTTTTTAGTGTATTTATTTTTTTAGATTTATTAATTATCTTTCCAGAAATGTTCTAGGTGGGATACAGAAACTAGAGATTACAACTAGAAACTAGAGATTACAAAATAAAATGAACATAGAAAAAGCAATGAAAATAAACAATTTAAGACCAGGAATACCATAAGAGGCCAATTCAGATCTGGGTGCCACCGGCCCATCCAGACGTCCAGAATCTTGACGGGTCGGAATTGCACCCGATTCTGATCCCGCGGGGGCTACACATCCCCGTGGGATCAGAATCAGGTGCACCTGGCCTGGACGAGATGGCAGTGCCCCAATTCTGGGCCCCCAGACATCCAGCCACTTACTTGGCTAGCACAGCCAGGCTCCTGCATGGAGCCGCGGTGTTGTGGCATCCTGTTGCCATGGCACCGCAGCTCTATGCAGGAGCCACGATCCCCCGCAGACCCCAACATGATCTTTTCTCTGCCACCCAACCCCCAATTGGGCCCACCGTTGCCAGGGTCAGGCTGTGGGGAACCCTCTGCATCCCTTACCTCCTTTACCCTGGCTGAAGTGAGCATTGGCTGCCATCTAGGGGGACTTATTCCACCTCTGATGTGCAATAAGTGCCCCATCCAAATGGCCGACTCTGGACATACAGGGCTGACCCTGGAATCGTCCCTGTACATCTGGGATAGGGGTCACTCCTCTGGCCCGCCCTTGCTCTTCTCTTGGCCCGCCCCCTCCTGACCCTGTACAGAGCACCCCTCACATCTCTGCTGTATGTGTGGAGAGCTCTGTGGATGGAATCGGCACCCTGGCGTTTAACGGGGATTTACATCCAGTCCGGACATATATCCCCACTAAATGCTGGTCAGAATCTACCCCTAAGAGGGTAACTTTAAAAAATCATTTTCAAATACATGTAGCATATAAACATGTAAAATAGCTTTTATAAAATTGCACCAGGCATGAAAGTGTGATATTGCAGAAGGGCTGTGGGGTAAGGTTTGCCTTTTTGCGGATGATAGCAAATCTGCAACAGAGTAGCCACCCAGGAAGGTGTAGATAGCATGAAGAGGGATCTAGTTAAGCTTGAAGAATGGTCTAGAATTTGGCAGCTGAGATTTAATGCTAAAGAATGTAGGGTCATGCATTTGGGGTGCAACAATCCAAGGGAGTGGTACATTATAAGGGTGACGTACTTATGTCCATGAAAGAAGAATGGGACCTAGGCGTGATTGTGTCTGACGATTTCAAAGTAGCTAAACAGGTAGAAAAGGCAACGGCAAAAGTTAGAAGGATGCTTGGGTGCATAGGGAGAGGAATGACCAGCAGAAGAAAGGAGGTGATAGTGCCTTTGTATAAGTCTTTGGTGCAATCTCATTTGGCGAACTGTGTGCAATTCTAGAACAGGCTGGAGTCAGTGCAGAGGGTGGCTACTAAAATGGTTAATGGTCTTCATTATAAAGCAAAATAAGGACAGATTTAAGGACCTTAATATGGAATAATATGGAAAGGTGGGACAGAGGTGATATGATTGAGATGTTTAAATACCTCTGTGGCATAAATGCACAGGAGGAGAGCCTCTTTCGATTGAAAATGAGCTCTGCTATGAGGAGACATAGGATGAGGGTGATAGGGGATCGACTCAGGAGTAATATGCAGAAATATTTCTTTATGGAAAGAGCGACAGGTGTGTAGAATAGTCTCCCAGTGGAGGTGGTAGAGATGAGGACAGTATCTAAATTCAAAAAAGCATGGGACAAACACAGAGGCTCTCTAAAGGCAAAAAGGAGACCCTTGTAGTAGTTGATATGGAAGGACAGACTAGATAGGCCATGTGGTTTTTTTCTGCCATCATGTTTCTATGTGTACACTTTTACTGTAGGCATTGCTGGGGACGTGGTCTGGCCAGAGCGTTGGTGAAGTGGTGAAGTACACATGCAGATTATAAAATACTGTGTGAACTTCACTAATCTACGCACAGACATTTGTATGCCTGCTCTCAGGCAGATGTAATGTCCACGCCTGCAATGTTGGTGCAATCTCTGCAGGATTTAAACTAGTATTTTATAAAGACATATAGGCACATCATAGTTCACTTCATCTAGGTGCTCTGTTATAAAATTATCTTCTATAAGTCAAATGAAAAACCTTGTAGGATAATGATATTAGGGTATACAAAACAACCTTTTCATATTCTCAATAAAACCATCAAAAAATGAACAGCAAATCTAAGCCAGCTGAAAAGTAAAACCTTAAAGTATAAGACCTAATAAAACATGAAACCCAAATAAAATGTGATTTCTATTCTAAAATCCTCTTGAAATAGCCATGTTTTTAACAGATGCCGGAAAAAGATCATGTGTCAAGCATGCATCTTGGAAAATGAATTCAAGAAATGAGTTCCTATCAGTCTCATATGTTTTGCTGAAGGGAGACTTAGAGCTGCCAAGTTCAACAGTTTCCAGAGAGAAACTTTATGACCAGTTAAGGTTTTGAACTTACACCTGAAAATAGTGTGTGCTATCTGTAGTCCAGAATTCTATCCATTGATATCAATGCGGCATGCTCCAGAATGCATCAGGGTAGGGTTGTCAGAAATCCAGGACTGGCTTAAAATTTCACTCCTGGAGTTAAGCAATGACACATGAGAAGAACCTCATCTTTTGATCTCAAAGACTGAAACCCCCCCCCGTGGAGGGTAATTTTATAACAGGATGCCTAGACTAAGGGAGCTATTCCAGAACCCAAATAGACCATTTGCATGTTCACAGGAGACGTGTATCTCACGAAAATGCCCACGGCGTATTCTGGTACACGGGGTGCAGGGATGTTCACAGCGCTTCCACGGGGATCTATGCCCACGGCCTAGAAGGGTAGAACAGGGATGTGGTTTGCCACAGAGACATGTATAACATATTCCAGAAAGGCCCATGTACATTTTTTTACTTCCCCGCAGACATGCCTGTTATTCCTGCCGGAGACCTGGAATAAGACCAGTACTTAGAAAATTTTCTGCTGTGTTCTACAATTCGTCCCTGCAAGTGAGAGTGTGTTTGTGTGTGGTTTGAAGGTTGCATGGGTGGATCTGGTGTGCTGATCTGCAATTCAGGGAGGACATGAATTCCTGGCCAGTACCTGGACCTTACAGATGACTGCAGTGTCACCAGTTGCCAGTGTGATAGGGCAGCCATACATCAGTTGTGCCAGGCACTGGGAAACATGATTGATGTGCCAACATTCCCAAGATTGTGCCATGAGGCCTATTTCCTTACCCAGTCCAGAATTTATGCAAGTTGCAAGAGTGGAATATCTGGAGGCTGGCAACTTGGCATGATGGCACAGGGATCCCTCCTCCCATGCCCACACAGGCTTGACCAGGAGAGCATTGCCACAAAGCAGACTATGGGAAGGCAGACAGGGTTGCTCCACAGATAGTGGATATATACAAACTGGAATAAGCTAAGACAGAGAGTGGGTATTGTATGGGACACGTGTAACCACATGTAGGGAGCTGCTGTGTGAAATGCCAGTACCCAGACATGTGGGAAATAGATGCCATAGTCAGAAGACCATAGTTATTAAAAGAGCATACTTTTGTAGCTCAGCAATATTATGCATCCTTTGGGGAATTGCAAAGTTAGTTAAGTTTTTTGTGAACTTAGTAAGGGTCCATATTTAGCATTTTAAAGGTGTTTTCAGAGATGACCAGTGCAAGAATAACTGAAGCATTTTTATACTGCCAAGTACTTTTTGATGCAAGGTATGTCATGACAAACATGTTAATATTTGCTTTCTCTTATAATATATTAGAGTGCATTGAGATTACTTAGCACTTTTCTGGGCTTGAAAAAGATGAGTATATATTCCAGTTTGCATCAGCATTCATTTACCATTAGTATTTATGTCTACTTTGCATCAGCAAAATACAGTCAGTGAGAACAGCAGCTTAGGAAATGCACGTTTTAACCGAGGAGGCATAGCCGTCAGAGACGTCCACAGGTATATCATGGAGATGGGCATGATCGAAAACGTGCAACTGTCCAGAATACGGTGAGCATGGGGACATCCAAAACCATTCCAACACCTATCCATGTCCCATAATATTAGTGTGGACAGGTTTCTCTGCTTCACTCTATGACCCTTGCTTGCACCTGTGCACGGCAATCGCTCTGTATACATGCACGGGCTGGCTGAACAGCATGTTGGACGTGCCATGCCGTGCTGGACATGTCTACATTTTGATTACATACACATGGGAGCATCTATACCCATGGATGCGGAATTAGGACTGAATCGGGACCCGTGCCCAATTTAAATGATGTCCTCTGGAGATAAACGGCCTATATGGAATCTGCCTCTAAGAGGTTAAGCAGGTGCCTGTTGTTATAAGGACACACAGCCAGGGGAGGGGGCGGCTGGAAGAGGCCCTTGCTCCTGAGGCTCCCATCATCCTGGTGTTCCTGTCTGCTCTACTTGTTCCCTTTTCAATTTCTTACATTTCCCTTCCTACCTTCAGAGGCAGCAGGAAAAGGAAAGGGGAAAATAAGCGCTTTCCTTGTAGTTCCATCCTCCCAGCTTGTAATGGCCAAATAGAACATAAGACATACCATACTGGGTCAGACCAAGGTCCATTAAGCCCAGTATCCTGTTTCCAACAGTAGCCAATCCAGGTCACAAGTACCTGGCAGGTTCCCAAATAGGCACACAGGTTCCACGATACTTGTTCCGGGGCAAGCAGTAGATTTTCCAGGTCCTCTTTAACCCTTTAACTGGAGAAAATGCATGGCACCCAGCAAATCGCTGCCTGGGGAATTTACTGCCCCTTCAGCGATGGCTCAGCACCGATCACCTCCAGTATGGTCTGAGTTCTAAGAACAAACAGTTCTGTGTTTTCCAAGACCTTCATATTGACTTGCAGGGGGAATTACAGATGTTTCTGTCAGTGAAGAATGTCAGACTTCAGAGAGCACCGATCACCTCCAGCATCAGCAATTGTTCTCTGAAGTCTGACAGACACTCCAGGTCCGGAAAACAGCAACAAACCCTTCCGCTAAAACCGGAGCAGCTCAGCTCTGTGCAACTGAGTTGCTACTGTTCTGGCGCACATAGACACAGCTGAACTGCTCCAGTTTTAGTGGGATGGTTTGCTCCTGTTTTCCAGACCGGCAAGATCTGTCAGCCTTCAGAGAGTGATCACTGATGCCAGAGGAATTCGGTGCTCCCCGATCACCTCCAGCATCAATGATTGCTCTTTGAAGTCTGACATACCATGAGTGTTTCTTCACTGACAGAAGTGTCTGTAATTCCACCTGCAAGTAGATATGAACGTCCTGGAAAACAGAGAACTGTTTGTTCTTAGAGCTCAGACCATGCCGGAGGTGATTGGTGCTGAGCCATTGCTGCAGGGGTAAGTCTTTGTTTGCTTCCTCAGGCTGAATGAAAAACCGAGTTAACTCGGCTTCCCCAGTTAAGAGGTTAATAATGTTTTATGGACCTTTCCTCCAGGAACTTGTCCAAACCATTTTTATACCCATATACACTAAAAGCCTTCACTACATCCTCCAGTAACGAATTCCCGAGTTTGATTACATTCTGAGTGAAAAAATATTTTCTCTTATT
This sequence comes from Ichthyophis bannanicus, assembly GCA_033557465.1. Taxonomy (NCBI): domain Eukaryota; kingdom Metazoa; phylum Chordata; class Amphibia; order Gymnophiona; family Ichthyophiidae; genus Ichthyophis; species Ichthyophis bannanicus. The sequence goes on along the minus strand of CM066032.1, from coordinate 277,838,051 downwards.
AGTCTTAAATGGGTTACATTGTAGTTTCGCTGAGTATCCCCTAGCCTTTCTACCTTTTGATGGTGTAATCAACCGATTTACATTTACCCGTTCTACTCCATTCATTATAGACCTTTAGAGAGAATTTTGTGAGGCAAGGACAGACCGTGAGTCAGAAGGAGCAAATGTTGGGGTGCATAGGAGGGGAAGATGTGCCTCCCTCTTCCCTAGACAACAATCTATCCTTGAGCCTCAATGTCTGGAGAATGACAGCATGATCTGTTGGATTACATTCAGGATTGGCGATGTCTGGGCAGGAATGAAGCAGAGAAGCTGCAGTTGAGGTTCCAACCACAGGTTCAGTTTTTTAAGCCGTTCAACAGCAGACTCCTGGTCTGAGGATAGAGAAAGATGCTAGTCTGAGACTAACATGCCCGTAGAAATGGTGGAGGATTTGTCAGCATGCCCCTGGCAAACTGAATAATGTTTTTCATTGAGGTGACGCTGAAAATATTTTCAACTTGGAGAAGCCCACAGCTTGTAGTAAACTCACATAACTGATTTAACTAAATGAGTTGAAGATTCTGAAAACTGGTGAACTTTAATTTACAGGAACACTTGTTAAGGATATTGTGCTACTGCAGGCTAAGATCGAAAATTTGGAGAAGGCGAAATATGCACTTGATAAATTTTCCTAAGATGAAGGATGTTTCCGCTGTTGAGATGTTTAAGTGCTACTTGTTGGAAGTCTGGAAGGTTTCCCAAGAAGAAGCTTTTCCTTTGACAAGAATATACTATCCTTCTCCTTATAAAATGAAGGAATCTGCTACAGTTGGAGGGCTGCCTGTTGAGGCCTCTGTGGAATTGGAGGACAGTTTGAATATAACAAATTTCTTAGAGTAAGGTTATCAGATGTCCCTAATTTTCAGGACTGTCCTCGATTTTAGAGTTGCGTCTCTGACTCCCACCTGTTTGGCAGGCTCCTGTCCCTGATTCCAGCAATGGGGACAGAAGGGATAGAAAAAAAAATGTATTTTCATCTTTGTGATTTGAAGATGTCGGTTTTTAGAATGTACATCCATTATCTTTATCTTCCGCACAGTGTGGGGGAAATGCATCACTGTCTTTAGTTCTCTGTTGATTTGTCTGCTTGGAAGTGATATTTTTGCCGTCATAGGATGGGTGGAGGCAGGATAATGACTCCTCTTTCCTCTTCCCTCCTCCCTCCTCCATGCTTTGTTGCTCAAATCTGGAACTAAGGGCCCTTTTGGCCTGCATTAAAACTAAGGTTTTAATGCAGGTTAATGAAGTTTATGTGCGTGAAGGACATGCAGCCCTTTTGGGATCCTTTTACTAAGTTAGCTCGAGCTATCTGCCACACAGCCCATAGAAATAAAATGGGCCATGCAGCAGATAGTGCGAGCTGCGTGTTAGTAAAAGAGGCCCTTTATTTCTGTAGGCACAATGGTGCTTAACGCATGTTAACTTCATTAATGAGCATTAATCTTTAGTAAAAGGGCCTCTAAGGTGTACTTTCCCCCTTCGGATACATTTCCCAGATTTTCCTTCAAAAAATCTGGGAACCTTATCTTAGAGACCTCTGCTGAGAAGCTTGCTTTAGTATCTACATTACTGGTGCCTTGGTTTTGGAGCCGGATAGGGATTGATTAAAGCTGTTTTTCAAACAGCTATCCAAAGCTTTTTGTCTATCCAAATCTCTCCAAATATCTCCAAGGCAACACAAAAGAGGAGATTGTTTCCATTGATGAGACAAAGAGCATTGCATTTGTGTGTGTGTGTGTTGGGGGGGGGGGGGGTCTCTTATTCTGAAGTACCCATGCAAATGTTTAGTTAGATATAAAAAATTGTTTTACATTTTTTTTGAACTCTCATACTTGACTATGTTTCTGAGCCATAAGGTGGTCCAGCAGGGCCTTTGTCCTAAATCGACTATGGAAGCTCCATTACGTGACCCTGACAATGAATAGCTTTTTCCTTCTCTCTTTCCTTAATGTTGTGTATTTAATTTTCCGTGTGGATTTGGTATCTCTTCTCCCTGTATTCATGAATGTGAATAGGTTACAATGAGGGGTGGCTTCATTGCTTAATGCTATAGTGCTTGCTCAAGGTCTAGTTCCTTGAAGATTTTGTTGAAATGGATAAATAACATTAAAAAGCTAGCATAGGTTGCTGAGACTGCACCTTGAAAGCAGGCTTGGACAGAGCAGGTCTAAATGTCCATGGGTAGCTTATTGAGGTACATGTGTAAATAAACATATTTTTTAATCTATGTGCATACTTCATGAGTTTGTTCCACCCAGACTGCATGCCCAGCTATGCATACTGGCAAAGTATGTACCGTGTGAATCTATTGTTTCCTTCTCTATAGACAAAACACATGGGACCCGACTCGATTCCAATCCAGATGTACAGGCCCTCTGTGTGCCTGGCCAGATACGGACGCATAGAGGGAGTCGCGATTCCGATCCTGTGGGACACATCTAACCCCGCAGGATCGGAATTGCAAACAGGCCTGTACGTGCAGGCTGGGACTGCGATTCAGCCTGGCCTGCACATACAGGCCGTGCCCAGCTAACTCAGTTTGGGCCTTACAATGGAGCCGTGGCACCATGGCATCCGGTTGTCATGGCACCGCGACTCCATTGTAAAGCCGCGATCCCTGGCTGCTGGCTCCTACAATGCTTTGCCCACAGCCCGATCCCCGATCTGGCCTCCCAAGGCCATGGTTGGGCTGCGGGGAATGCTCTCTGCCCCCTCCCACCGCTGCCATGCCCCACGCCGCCGTCCTCTGCCCAATCGGGGAACTTATTCTACCTCAGAGGTGGAATAAGTTCCCCATCTAAGCCATTGGCCCCGGACATACAGGGCCGACATTGGAATTGGCCATGTATGTCTGGGGCTGAAAACCACTCACTGCCCGCCCTAACACCATCCCTGATCCACCCCTTCCCTGCTCCCACCTAATTTCCCTGTACAACAAGCGGGGAAGGTGGATGGGGCAGGAAAGGGCATGAATAGCGGGGATGGACATCATAAGGAGTCATTCTGAACCCTGAATAGTGAGGATGGACATCCAGCTTGGACATCAAACCCCCGCTATTCACAGGGACCCGATTTCGGCATGAGAGCTCCCACACATACAAGGCCTTTGTGCGGGGAGCTCTGGACAGGGGCGGGAGGGGCAGAAACAGGGCAGAGAGTTGGCAGAATGGATGCTGGCCCATGACCCCGGACGTACAGAGCAAATTCAGTTTACAGCCTTGTACATCCTGGTTTGGCGGAATAGAAGTGGGTCTTATTCCACTTTGGAGGTGGAATAAGTCCCATGCATGGCGGGAATCGGGGCATGCAGGGCTGCTGAAGACACAGGATGGAAGGAGATAAGTCTCCGCTGCTCAATCCCGGCCCTGACGGCCCTCACCGAGGGCTGGGCGGCAGGGAAATGACAGCAAGTGATGTCAGGCCATTCGGCATTCCTGCACGGCATCCCATTGCCATGGCAATGAGACCCCATGGCAGCGGGGCTCCATGCAGGAACAGAGGGAGGATTAGCTGGGGAAAGCACTGCATGTCTCGGCCCTCAGAACTGGGGCCCGTCCGGCCTGTATAAATGCCCCAATTCTGCTCCCGTGGGAACGTCTAGCTTCCACAGGTGCAGAATTGGATGCAAAGTTGACACGTCCATATTTTGGACATCCGAACGGGCCAGAATTGACCTCATAGCGAAACTGGGGACTAGAGTATGGCAAGATACACATATGTAATGGACAAGAGAGTGAGGAGCATTAGGATCCAAAAGCAGCCTCAAAGAGGTGGGTTTTTAGTCTGGATTTGAATAGTACTAGTGAAGGAGCCCGACACACAGACTCAGGTAGTTTCTCCAGGCAAATGGAGCAGGAAGATAGAATGAATGAAGTCTGGAGTTGGCATTGGCAGAGAAGGGCACAGATATAAGGGATCTGCGAGAGAAGTGGAGTTCCTGAGGAGGGGTGCAGAGTGAGATAAGAGAGGAAAGGTAATGAGGAGCCACAGAATGAATGCACTTTTAGGTCAGTAGGAGAAGTTTGAACTGGAGGCAGAAACTGATAGGGAGCCAGTGAAGTGATTTGAGAAGAGGGGTTACATGAGCACAGCAACACTAGTGGAAGATAACCTGTGCAGCTGAGTTTTGAACAGATTGAAGGGTGGAGAGATGATTCAAAGGGAGGCCAGCTAGGAGCAGGTTACAATAGTCAAGGTGGGAGGTGACTAGTGAGTGGATAAAGGTCTTTGTAGTGTGTATAGAAAGGAAGGGACACATTTTGCTTATGTCATAGAGAAAAATGTCAAAAACAAAACAAAACAAAAAAAAAATCAAAAATCAAAAACCCTCAAAAATGTGATGACACAAGCAAATATCAATATGAAAAGTCAAAACATAGTAAGGCCCAGATCAAACTAAAAAAATCCCAACTTGAACATTTATTTATTTTATTTTATTGTCGGATTCCACCGGCAAGAGATGGGGAGGGGAAAAACTCCCCACTCAGTGACGGTAGAAACCTTTTTTATTATTAAATCACAACCTCTAAAAGTAAACTGTAATTGAATCACTTATCTGACTTTGGCGAAAGGGCCACAACAACTTCCAGCAGCGACATGCATGTTTCGAGCCCAACTGGCTCTGTATCAAGCTGTTTTAGAAAAAATGTGTGTGTGCGTGTGTGTGTGCTTGATACAGAGCCAGTTGGGCTCGAAACATGCATGTCGCTGCTGGAAGTTGTTGTGGCCCTTTCGCCAAAGTCAGATAAGTGATTCAATTACAGTTTACTTTTAGAGGTTGTGATTTAATAATAAAAAAGGTTTCTACCATCACTGAGTGGGGAGTTTTTCCCCTCCCCATCTCTTGCCGGTGGAATCCGACAATAAAATAAAATAAATAAATGTTCAAGTTGGGATTTTTTTAGTTTGATCTGGGCCTTACTATGTTTTGACTTTTCATATTGATAGAGAAAAATGTGGCAGGTTTTAGACATCTCTTGAATGTGCCCAGAGAAAGAGAGAGTCAACGATGACCCCAAGGTTGCGAGCTGAGAAAATGGAGAGAAGTGTAGTGTCATCCACAGAAGTAGAGAAGGGAGGAAGGGGGGAGGTGGGTTTAGGTGGAAAGAGAAGAGTTCAGTTTTGGCCATGTTCAATTTCAGATGGCAGTGAGACATCCAAGAAGCAATGTTGGATAAGCAGGCAGAGAACCAAGCCTGAATTCCTGGAAAGATTTCAGGCATAGAGAGGTAGATCTGAGAGTCGTCAGCATAAAGATGGTACCGAAAACCATGGGAGGAAATAAGTGCACCAAGGGACTGAGTATATAGGGAGAAAAGCAGATATCCCAAGACAGAGCCCTGAGGTACACCAACTGAAAGCAGAATGGCAGTAGAGGAGGAACTACCAGAACATTCACTAAAAGTGGCTGGGAGAGATAAGAAGAAGGGAGGGGCAGTGTGAAAGGAACCGTTAAGTAATTGCTATATTTCAATGGATCGTTGTTTCTGAGCTGCAGGTGCTGCAATTCCCTGTCGGATAGAAGTGCATTGTGCAATTCATCTGGGGACTTTCCCTTTGGAACTCTGAGCTCAATCTGGTCCATTTTCAAACACAGTGTGTCTTTTTCCCACTTTTCCCACTCACCAAATTTGGTCCTTTCTATTAAGTTTTCAAAGAGTTATTTTGCCCCTATACAGATGGAGAAATGGACAGACATTTTCAACCTCCCAGTGTATAATTTCTTTCAGCATTCCTTTGGATTGGAAAGAATAAAGTAGTTGTTTTTCAGTTTTTTTTTGTTCAAATCTAATTAATTAGCTTTGTTGATTATATTATTTTTCCATTTCATTTACTCCTTTTAAAATCTTCGAGCCCGAGATTCAGCACTGGCGGCTAGCCGCTAGTGCTGAATGTTAAACCCAGATATTTAGTTCAAATCATTTTTATTAACTTTCAAAATGATACATACACAGAACTGCAGAAGAAGTGGAGGTATAGAAAAATAGCCAATAAGTCATGCACGTCAAGACCATAATCCCAATCACTTGCACAGTATTTAACACTACTAAGCAATGATTCAGCCCTATGTAGGGCAGGTCCCTCCCAGACAATAACATGGTAAGGTCAGAACACCAAAAGACACAACAAAGTATTAGCACAGGAGAATACCACAGACCTGCACAGATTTCTGCGCCCTTTGTTAGCCTCCCTTTCCCCGCCCGTCTCACCCGTAGCAGCTCCTAAAGTACCCTCCCCACTTCTCCCCTTCTACCTGAAGTTCCTACTACCCTCCCCCATCCCCAACCCCCCCATCCCCCCCAACCCCCCCCCCCCAGTACCCTCCCCACGAGTACCGTTAATCTGTTCCATAAATCCTCCGCCTATGTGTAAACTTTTCCAAACATCCAGGCTCTCATGCATTCTCATGATACATCCCACTACTCCAATCAGCCATGTAAATCAATCGCGTCTTCCAAACTCCCCCTGTGTGAGATGAATGCCTCTTCAGTGACCCCCTCCCAGACTTTGGCGCAAGCCAGTTGCTTCTTGATCCCCAGCATATGGGCTGTACAGAGCTCATGTCTGCGTAGCTGTAGCAAAGCTCGGCACCATTCCCGGACTTCCGGTGGCTTATCATCTACCCAGTGGCGAAGGATGCATTGCTTCGCTATCAAGAAGCCTCGAGCATAGAGTTGTCGCGTGGGCGTAACATCTAAGATCGTGGGGCCATCAATCTCGGCTGGAGCAGGATGAGAGACATCTCCCAGGGTCCCCCCCACTCCCCGTGGGGCTGCCTCTACTAAGCCAAACAGGCACCATTCAGGCGACAGAACTCCCCCCAGGGGTCTGCAAGCCTGCAACTCATTATAGACAGTCTGCCAAAACTGAGTTATACGTACACAACTCCAAAAACGATGGAGCAGCGTTCCCCTATGGATCCCACATATGTGGCAAACATCTGTCGAGAGCACCTTCATCCTAACCGCCCAAGTATTGGGCACATAGGCCCGCCATAGCAATTTATACTGTATCTCTTGAAGTTTGACAGATTCAGAGAGGAGCCGAATTTGGTGGAAAGCTTCCTGGAGATTGGGCACCGCTATCTTGAGATTATCCTCCTTTCTCCATCTCTGAGCTAGCTTCTCTAACGGGATTCGCTCGCCTCCCGGATAGCACTCCTCCCGCCATAATCGAAGTGAAAACTTCCTGTCAGTGGCTGCTATGAGCTCCCATACTCCTGAAGCACTGAATTGAAACCCTCCCGTATGCTGCAGCGTTCGTATATAGTGTCGCACCTGCAGGTAGAAAAAGAACGTCTGAGGCGCAAGATGAAATCTACGCGTCAACTCCTGAAAGGAGTCTAACTCCTCCTGGGATTGCATACGTAGTTGCCCCAAAAACCCCAATTCCGCCTGCGCCCAGCTCCGGGGCCGTCCCCCTTGGATCCCTGGCGAAAAAGCAGCATTATCACACAGTGGGAGACAATCAGTGCTGTACCAATGTACCCCTTTCTTTTGACAGAGAAACCGCCATGCTTGTCTTAAGGCACCCAAATATACCGATCCACGCCACATTTGCGGCAATGCCGAAGTCCGGGCATGGAGTAAGTAGGCAGGGTGAAAGGGTGCGGAGAGCCGCTCCACCAGTCCTTCTGGCAAAATAGCTTCTCTTCCCAGTATTACATCTCTCAGCGGCGCTAGCAAGGCTAAGAAGTTATAATCTCTCACCGAGAAGAGCTCAGTCCCCCCATCTACTCTGCTGCTCATCAACACCGACAGTGGGATCCGCGACTTCCTGCCCCTCTAGAGAAACTGCCTGATATAGCGCTGTAAAAGTAACACATCCCTTCTGGACAACCAGATAGGCAGATGTCGCAACATATACATCCACCGGGGGGCTTCCATCATCTGAAAAAGAGCAATGCGCCCCATCAGCGAAAGTGGAAGGTCCCTCCACTTCTGCAATGTAGCCGCCGTGTTATGCAGCATAGGTCTGACGTTTACGGCATATAACTGCGAGATCTGATCCGGAATCTGAATCCCCAGGTATCGAAATTCCCCCAGTGCCCAACGCAGGGGAAAGGAGCCCTTCCATAACCGTCTCGCTCGGCCACCCACATCCAGCGCAACCGATTTACTTAGATTAATCCGAAGACCAGAAAAAGAACCAAAGCTCTGAATCAGTTCCAAGGCCCTCTTCAGGGAGGCCTGCGGCTTACACAGGCAGAGGAGCATGTCATCTGCAAAGGCACTAATCTTTATCGCACCTCTGGGCCATTCAATGCCCCGTATCTCCGCGTCCGCTGTAAGTGCTAAGAGTAAGGGTTCCAACTGTAGCACAAAGAGAAGGGGGGACAGGGGGCAGCCCTGTCGGGTGCCTCTGCGCAACTCAAACGGCTCGGATCGAGTTCCCCCACTCGCTACACAGGCCAACGGGCTAGTATATAACGCTCTCACCCAGGATAGAAATGCTCCTTCAAAGCCAAATTTCGCCAGGACTGCAAACATATAGGACCATGATACCCTATCAAAGGCTTTTTCAGCATCTAGACTCACCAACAGCAAGGGTATCTCCTGGTGCAAGCACTGCTCCATGCCGAGTAGCACCTTGCTGATGTTGGAAAAAGCCGCTCTCTCCCTTTGACAAAGCCCGATTGGTGAGTCCCAATTAACCGAGGGAGAAGCCCTTGAAGGCGGGCCGCTAACACCGAGGCCACCAGCTTCATATCATAGTTAATTAGAGAAATAGGACGATATGATGCCGGATCTTCCGGGTCGTGACCCTCCTTCGGTATGATAGTTATCGCCGCCATTCTCATATCTCTCGGGTAAAGCTCCTTTTCCTGGGCCTCGTTGTATAAGGCCACCAAGGTGGGCGTTATATTAGGTGACAATATCTTATAAAACTCAGCGCCGTATCCATCAGGGCCCGGAGTTTTATGGGGTTTCCCTTTCTTGATAACTGCCTGAATTTCCGCCCCAGTAATTCTCGCATTTAATTCCCGAAGCTCCGCCTCAGTCAACTGAGGCACGGGGACGGCCGCCAGAAATTTACTTTCTTGGGCTCTATCTTCAGGGTCTGGTGTATATAAAGCTTGATAATACTGACGAAATACCTGAACAATTTTCCGTATCTCCGTGTGGACAACCCCTTGTTCGTCCTTCACGCGGGCCACCCCCTGAATTCCACCCCTACGCCGAACCAAGCGCGCCAGGAGTCTCCCAGTGCGGTCCCCAAATCGAAATAATTGATGTTGATAGTACTGCAAAGAATGGGTGGCACGTTCATGCAGCACCTCATTCAGATCTCTCTGCACCTCTAAATACTTCCCAAATCTTTTCGGGTCCGTTATAGCAACCCGCTTTGCCTCATGCAGCTGGCGCGACAATACTAAGATCCGTGAATTAAGACGTCTCCTCTCTCTCGCTACATATGCTATTATATGGCCCCGGAGCACAGCCTTACCCGCCTCCCAGAAGGTCGCTACTTCCACATCCCCGGTATCATTCAATCTAAGGTACTCCTCCCACTGACATAGCAGATAGGCTCGAAAGTCTGCTTTCTGCCAGAGATGACTCGGAAATGTCCAGCGCGCTCCCCCTGGGACCGATCCCTGCCACACCAACATCACCTTAGCATGGTCAGAAACCACGATGGGCTCAATCTCCACTTTGACCACTTTTCCTAGGTGCTCTCTTGAAATCAGAATATAATCTATCCGTGACCAGGTTTGATGTGCTCTCGACAGATGCGTATAGTCTCTTTCCGTCCCATGTAAGACTCTCCAGGCGTCAATTAGGCCACCCATCTGACAAAGGTATCCCACTCCCTTCTTGCTCCAAGCCCCACTCAAACCAGCAGTCTTAGACCTATCTAACAGTGGGTCATGTGGGCAATTAAAGTCTCCTGCCAATATCAGGGGGATCTTCGGGGCCTCCAATACCTTCCTCAGCATAAGCTGAAAGAATTGATGGTCATATGTATTGGGAGCGTATATGTTTCCCAGAAAAAGTTCTTGCCCTTGTATTTTAGCATGCAGAAATATAAATCTGCCCCCTGGGTCCACCTCCTCTCTCAGAATTTCCACTCCAAGACCCCAGTGCACGAGGATCGCCACACCACGCTTCTTTACGTCTGCAGACGCCGCAAAAACCCGTCCCACCCAATCTTTCCTCAACTTAGCATGCTCTACCGCTGTTAAGTGTGTCTCTTGCAATAGGGCTATTTGAGCATGATCTCGTTTTAGGGCCTGGAGCATTTTGGCCCGTTTAACAGGGGTATTTAGACCTCCAACATTCCAGATGACTATACGGAGATCATCCCGCATTCTCTCTAACTCTCATACATTCCATTAGCCAGATCCACCAAGCATACCACTGTTCCAGGTCGCCCAGCCTCGACCCAGAACTCCAAGACATCCTCAGCCCACCTATAGGGATTATAAACAAGGGAAGTAGGGCTTGCAATCCATATGCTGAGAGCAACAACATGTATTTCAGGCTCAATCCTCTCATACCCCAGACGTACCCCTCCCCTCCTCCTCCTTCCCCCTCTCCTTCCCACCCCTCCCCCCCTTCCCCTCCCATCCCCCTCCCCCCCCCAAGAACATCTCCCCTACCTTCCCCCCGTCTTACCACTAATACTAAGTGAACCCTTCCCTGCATAAAATAGACATACCCCATAAAACACAAAACTCAACCCTCAGTTACCACACTGAGGTAGGACTTCCAATACAGTGCCGCAGGACCGCCCCACTCCTCAGTGTTTCTGCGGCCTCCCGTCTCCCCCCTCTAACAACAAACCAAACAGATAGAAACATATAATATAGTAAGGGAAACTAGGGCTCCTTGTGTCCTTGGGCAAGTCACTCAATCCTACACTGCTTCGGAAGAAAGGTCTGGCCATCCACCCCCGGCGACACCGCCAAGAAAACCCAGGAGCGCCCAGGCCGCCAGGAGCCAGGACCAACCCGAAGGCACACACCACACCTGCAAGGGCAAATAGAGTTATAATGGCATCCACTCAATTCGGCGGTTCAGAGCAAGGTAACAGGCTGACCCCCTAGTGCCGCATTGCAAGGTCCATAGTTGAGGTAACCCTGTTAGAAGAGTTAGGACCAGCCAGAAGAAAAAGTCAGAGCTGGCCCGCTGGAGAGAAGATCACCCCGACTGCAGCGATGCATCAAAGGTCGTGGGCCCAGACTTCGCCCAACAGCCCCACATCAGCAAGTTCTCACTCGAGGGTCCCGGTGAATCCGTCCGTCACTCTGAAAAAAACACATACCGCTTAGGATCACGCCTCTGGCGTGGTTGCAGGAAACTGCTGGGCTACAAACTTTCTTGCTGCTGCCACTTGGTCGAAAGTATGGTTCTGGCCATTCAGGGAGACACGCAATACTGCTGGAAAAGCCAGAGTGAACCGGGCTTTCCTGCGATACAGCTCAGAGCAAATCGGGGAAAACTCCCGTCGCTTTGCTGCTACGGCCGCCGAATAATCCTGGAATAGGAGCACGCGTCTGTTATCCAGCATGAGTTCGCCGCTCTTTCTGTAGGCCTGTAGTATGCGCCACTTATGCTGGAAGTTCAGTACACGAAGTATCACCACTCGTGGCCGGTCGCCATGCTCTCTCCTAGCACCCAGGCGATGTGCCCTTTCAATGTGAAATTTACCTTTCAGTTCCGCTAGGCCTAATACTTCAGGCAACCAAGTTTCCAGAAATACCAGCAGCTCTCCATCTGGTCTGTCCTCTCCCAGACCCACCAGCCGCAAGTTGTTCCTGCGAGATCTATTCTCCAGATCCTCTAGTTTATTTTGCACTTCGAGTAGGGCCTGCTTCTGGCGCTCGAGCTCCCGGTCTCGCTGGCTCTCTCCCTCCTCCACCCCTGCCATGCGGTGCTCAAGCTCCTCCACGCGTCTACCAAATTCGGCCAGCGTCTCCTCCATACCATCTAATTTTTTCATGAGGCGATCGAACTTCGGGTCAAGGAGCCGGACCACCTCTTTCGCCAGCTCTTCCGAATGCGAATCAGTGCTTTCCGCCCCCGGAGAGGTCGGTTGTCCCGTAGGCGCGGCAGAGGGCCCCGCTTGGAGCGGCTTTTCACGCTCCTTTCGTGCCGGCAAAGGCATCGTTGTTCCCCGTCTGGTAATGTATCGAAGCAGGGCAGCCTCCGGTAGGCTATTTCGAGGAGCGAGAGGCAGGAGATCCCGAAAGTGAGATTAATTAGCTGATTAATCCGTGAGGCGGCCCCGGAGCGAGAGAGACACGTCTGCTCTCACTCACGCATCGCCGGAAGTCCAAACCCAGATATTTAATGCCAGGGATCATATCCAGCCCAGGCATTGAATAACCAGGCAGCAGCAATACTGAGCTACTGCCTGGTTGGTGATATACAGTGAAAGTTAGGCCAGTTTCCTTGTCTGGCCTTCACTACATAGCTCTAAACAGGCAGCGGCTCTATATCACTATTATCCAGTTAACGAGTGGTGTTGCCTCTGTTTACCCAGGGAATAGTCCTGGCATGCCCCAATGCTAACTGGTTAACATTGAGGCATGTAGAAGTGGCAGCCATGGATATTCAACTGATGAATGCCCAGCTCAGTGACCTTTACTTGGTTTGCAGGTCTTCATTCCTTTATCTTTTCTGCTCTTTTTCTCTACAATCTCTCTTTTCTCTTCCTTCTGTTTTCTTCTTTATCGCACCCTTATGCATTCTTTCCTTGCTTCCCCATCCAGTTTATTCCTCTTCACTCTCATTCTGTGCATCAAGTTCCCACCTCCCTTCCATTCATTATCTTCTATTTCTTGTCCCTCCCTTCTGTAATTGCATCTTCACTGCTCAGCTCTACTTTGGCTGTGCAAGCAGCCTGGTGCATCAGTACATTTATTTTATTAAACATTTATCCTGTTTTCTATACCACCTTATCCTTCAATCAAAGCAGTTTACATTATGTAATTACTACAAACAGGTACTGGATACATTCCCTTGTCCCCAAAGGGCTCACAATCTATGTGTACCTGAGGCAACGGAGGGTTAAGTGGCTTGCCCAAGGCCATAAGGAGTGCCTATAGGGCTAGAAGCCCCAGTCCCTCCAGCCTGAGATTGCTGTCCCCAGGTGGGACTTCAGGCCCCAGCCCGAGGTACAATGTCCTAACCACTAGACCACGCCTCCCTATAAAGCTAAGTGTTTGTTCTTTACCAGAATTCCGAGTTAGAGAGGGCACCCCATACTGAGGAAACACATATTCTTGTGCCATTATTTGCTGAATTTGGCTGATGGTCATTACAACAGAGCAGAGAGCAACTGCAATGTGAACCTAGGAGCATAGGAGGAGGCAGGCAGGTGCTTGGGCCATTACCATGATTCTGTAGCACTACCTATATTCTTCAGTTGTAGGTTGAGATTCTTGGGTATAAGTAAGATGGTACACCTAGGCAGAAAATATTCTGTTTCCTTTCCTTTATTAAAGTGCAAGTCAATATTCAGACCCAGCTGCAAGTGGTTTCTTTTTAAACACTGGCTGCGGCATTTAAAACAATGTCTGTATTTAGCAGCGCCATATGGATAGACAGCCATGCTGAATATATATAGAGGGTGCTCACCATTGCAGCTTAGCTATATGGATAGTGATAAAGGAGTGGCCTAATGGTTGGGGCCAGTTGCTAAGGGCCAGGGGTTCAAATCCTGCTGGAGGACAGTAACCTTGGGCTGGAGGGACTTGGGGTTTCTAGTCCTAAAGTCGCTCCTTGGGCAAGCCACTTAACCCTCCATTGCCTCGGAAACAAAATATAGATTGTGAGCCCTTTGGGGACCAGGGAAATACATACCATACCTGAATGTACACCACTTTGACCCAGAGAAAAGCAGTATATAAGCCCAGCTAAATAAATAGTGGCTAAATATTGCTGCTATATGCATAAGAACATAAGATATGCCATACTGGGTCAGACCAAGGTCCATCAAGCCCATATCCTGTTTCCAACAGTGGCCAATCTAGGTCATACGTACCTAGCAGTTTCCCCAAAAGACACAGGTTCCGCAATGCTTGTACTGGGTCAAGCATTGATATCCTGGGTCCCTTCTTAATAATGGTTTATGGACATTTCCTCCAGGAACTTGTCCAAACCTTTTTTAAACCCAGCTACACTAACAGCCTTTACTACATCCTCCGGTAACAAATTCCAGAGTTTGATTACACGTTGAGTGAAAAAAATATTTTCTTTTATTAGTCTTAAATAGTTTACCCTGTAGCTTCATTGTATGTTGCCTAGTCTTTCTATATTCTGATAACGTAAACAATCGATCCACATTTACCCGTTCCACTCCGTTCATTAATTTATAGACTTCTATCATATCTCCCCTCAGCTGTCTCTTTTCCAGGTTAAAGAGCCCTAACCTTTTTAGCCTTTCTTCATAGGCGTATCCTTCCATAAGAACATAAGATATGCCATACTGGGTCAGACCAAGGTCCATCAAGCCCAGTATCCTGTTTCCAACAGTGGCCAATCTAGGTCGTACGTACCTAGCAGTTTCCCCAAAAGACACAGGTTCCGCAATGCTTGTACATAAGATAAGAACCAGTTAGTGGTTCATAAGATAAGAACCAGTCTTATCTTATGTACAATGCTTGTACATAAGATAAGAACCAGTTAGGCAGAATGCCCTCACTCTGCCCTATAAACTCTAGAAATATTTGATTCCCCTATCTACCTACTAGAGAACTACACCCACACCCCAAAAGAAAAATATTTTTTTGTCGGATCGCTCACCATGACAAGAAACATTTCATGTCTCGAAGTGAGCCCTCCTTTTTAATCAATTTAAAAGACTGAAACCTCGGTCATGTTTAGACAGAACAACACCCGTTGCCGTCAATTATTACTCCATTCGTAGCAAAAGGAAAACAAATCCCTTGGCTGATTCAGTATAGGCTAAAATCTGACGAAATACTCCACAATGTCATTGAATGCCCAACCTCAAACAGCAGCAAGGAAACAAATCACTTAGCTGATTCTCCCCGTAGAGCAACTTTTATTCACAGTCCATGCTTCAAGGGGTCAGCTCACAGAATACATCCCCGGCAGGATTCTCGCGACACTGATAGTGTTTCAAGCCGCTTCACAGCTCATACAGCTCTTCCTCAGGCGAAAACAGTATCCACCTACGAACCCATGGACTGCCCATGGCGAGGCATACCGGCAAAGAGAAGAACCGCGCTCGGCGGCTGCACCGCACCAGCGGCACTCCAACCAACAGCAGGGCGGGTCCTGGACTGGTCTAGCAGTATTCCAGGAAAGGAAATTAACGGTAAGTGAAATTTCTCCTTCCAGTTCATACTGCTAGACCAGTCCAGACAAACGGGCAGTACCCAAGCTACCTGCGTTCAAGGGGGGGGGGCAAGGCCGCCGACAGCTCAGCAACTCCAAAACGGAACTCCTGACGGGCATGAACGTCCAACCTATAATGACCGACAAAGGTGGACAGCGATGACCAAGTCGCTGCCCGGCAAATATCGAGAGGAACTACATGAGACCTCCCGGCCTACAAAGTTGTTTGCGCCCGAGAGGAGTGAGCACGGAGTCCCGGTGGAGCTGGCTCTCCCAGAAGAAGGTACGCCACCTCAATGGCTTCCGTAACCCATCTAAAAATGGTAGATTCAGAGGCTGCGGATCCCCGACGAGAACCCGCGAACAAGACAAAAGAGCAACAGTCATATGGAAGGGTCCCGCCGCGACCCCCAGATACCGAAAAACATCCTTCTTAAGGTCCACTGCCCGCAACGGAGACCGACCACTGTCACACTGCGCCTTTGTTAAAGACGGAAAGAAAAGAGGCTGGTCAACAGCGAACGGCATCAGCACTTTGGGTAACAAAGGAAGGGACAGTTCTCAGAGAAACGCCTTCGGAGGAAAACGAGAGATAGGGATGTCAACACGAGAGAGCCTGGAGCTCAGAAAGACGGCGTGCCGAAGTTATGGCCACCAAGAAGACTGCCTTCAGAGTCAAATCTAGAAGAGAACATGCCCTCAGAGGCTCAAAGGGAGGAGCAACGAGGGCACAGAGGACAAGCACGAGAGCTCACGCCTGAGGAAGAGCTGTATGAGCTGTGAAGCGGCTTGAAACACTGTCAGTGTCGCGAGAATCCTGCCGGGGATGTATTCTGTGAGCTGACCCCTTGAAGCATGGACTGTGAATAAAAGTTGCTCTACGGGGAGAATCAGCTAAGTGATTTGTTTCCTTGCTGCTGTTTGAGGTTGGGCATTCAATGACATTGTGGAGTATTTCGTCAGATTTTAGCCTATACTGAATCAGCCAAGGGATTTGTTTTCCTGTTGCTACGAATGGAGTAATAATTGACGGCAACGGGTGTTGTTCTGTCTAAACATGACCGAGGTTTCGGTCTTTTAAATTGATTAAAAAGGAGGGCTCACTTCGAGACATGAAATGTTTCTTGTCATGGTGAGCGATCCGACAAAAAAATATTTTTCTTTTGGGGTGTGGGTGTAGTTCTCTAGTAGGTAGATAGGGGAATCAAATATTTCTAGAGTTTATGGGGTTGGTTCCCAGGGGTGTTTACTCACTCTGCCCTGGCATTATCCAAATAGTGTCAAGGCACTTAGAGGGATTTTAGGCAGCTTTATTCATATACTGCCACTGAAAATCCAACAATAGGGGACTATGTTTAGCAGAGGACACTAAAGATATAAGCTTCTTGGAAAACTGACCTGCCCGATTCTTGGCCTTTTCTCTCTGCTGCTCCCAGAGCTCCTGTTACTTTTATTGTTTTCCCTCAGTGGATTCAACTTTAAGATTCTGAAGGAGATTATTCCTACGATTATCAACCCAAAGCCTCCTAGCCAACTGCACAATCTGCATCATAAGGAAGAGAGATGTTGCCGTCCATGATTTCAGCCAGCAATGTGGTCTATGTATTTGTCCTCTGCCAGATTAGGATAAAGTCTGCTCTCCGAAACTTCTGAAGAAGTTCATGATTTAGTGAAGTAGTTGAAAAAAATACAAAATCAAGTAGTAATATAATCTCATGTGGAAACCCTGAGTATGTCTTTTATTGCAACATTAACCCCACTGCCAATAATAATAATAAGAAAAAAGCTTTTGGCAAATATTCAAACTCAGTTACATTGGAAGTGGAAACATTTCTTGAGACAGAGGACATGCAGAAGCCAGACAAGACTTGCATTTATTCTGATTCCATTTTCCCCACTCTCTGATGTGAGTCTCTCTAACTGAACCTCTACCTTTTACAGTCTCAGATTACAGCATATGGATCACTGTCACTTTCTTGTTTTAACTGCTTTTGCAAAATTCGTATTCCGTCACTATAATATCAGAAATATGATCACAGATCATTTGAACATGACATTCTAACAGATGGCTGTAAGAGAATTTTGCCAGAGAACAGATCTCTAAATTTCTCATGATGCTGTACTATTAGTGCCATTAACTCATTACAATGAGCCTCAAGAAAGGGCCCGTGAGGTTTCAAATGCTTATATACTACAATCTTCCCTTTGTCCTTAAAAAGATATCAGGCTACACAGATTCCACTTCTCTCTAGAACTATGCATTTGATTGGAGTAGGACATTTGACATTATGGGTCTGATATTTTAAGCCTGGTTAACTAAACAAGTTAAAAGGATAAATCACTAATCTCTAAGGGATCAATGTAGACATGTTAGGGCATTATTTGCATACAGCTGGTGCGACATATGCCCATACTTACTGCTGTGCCACAATGCAGAGGGGATTGGCACCCACAAACAGGAACAGAAGCAAGGGGCATCTTGAACAATTTTCAGAAGACTGTGTTTGTGAGAAACTAGCTCAACTTAAAGTAGACAAGCGATGGGACCGGATGGGATACACCCTAGAATACTGAGGGAACTTGGGGACGTTCTAGCAACTCCACTGACTGACCTTTTCAATGCCTTGTTGAAGTCGGGAGTGGTGCCAAAGGACTGGAGAGAGGCTCATGTGGTGTCTTTACACAAAAGTGAAAGTAAGGATGTGGTTGAAAACTACAGGCCGGTTAGTTTAACTTCGGTGGTGAGTAAATTATTGGAAACGCTGCTGAAAGAGAAAATAGTGAGGTTTCTGAAGTCCAGCGGATTACAGGATCCGAGGCAGCATGGATTCACCAGAAGCAAGTCTTGTCAGACAAATCTGATTGATTTCTTTGACTGGGTGACCAGGGAGTTGGACCGAGGGAGAGCCCTAGATGTGGTGTATTTAGATTTCAGTAAAGCCTTTGATACTGTTCCTCACAGGCGACTTATAAACAAACTGAGCACCCTAGGAATGGACCCTAAAGTTACTGCTTGGGTTAGAAATTGGTTGGTTGGGAGGCGACAAAGAGTACAGGAAAAAGGAGCTCACTCTGAGGAGAAGGATGTTACCAGTGGTGTGCCCCAGGGATCTGTCCTTGGTCCGATTCTTTTTAACATCTTTGTCAGTGATATAGCGGAAGGGCTGCCGGGTAAGGTTTGCCTCTTTGTGGATGATACCAAAATCTGCAATAGAGTAGACATCCAGGAAGGTGTAGATAACATGAGGAGGGATCTATCTAAGCTTGAAGAATGGTCTAGAATTTGGCAGCTGGGATTTAATGTTAGAAAATGTAAGGTCATGCATTTGGGCTGCAGCAATCCAAGGGAGCAGTAGAGTATAGAGGGCTAAGTACTTTTGTCCACTGAAGAAGAGCGGGACCTAGGCGTGGTTGTGTCTGATGACCTTAAAGTAGCTAAACAGGTAGAAAAGGCGACGGTAAAAGCTAGAAGGATGCTTGGGTGCATACGGAGAGGAATGGCTAGCAGAAAAAAGGAGGTGATAGAGCCTCTGTATAAGTCTTTGATGCGACCTCATTTGGAGTATTGTGTGCAATTCTGGAGACCGCACCTTGAAAAGGATATAAACAGGATGGAGTCAGTACAGAGGGTGGCTACTAAAATGGTTAGTGGTCTTCATTATAAAGCATATGAGGACAGACTTAAGGATCTTAATATGTACACCTTAGAGGAAAGGCGGGATAGAGGTGATATGATTGAGATGTTTAAATACCTCCGTGGCATAAATGTACAGGGGGAGAGCCTCTTTTGATTGAAAGCAAGTTCTGCTACGAAGGGACATGGGATGAGGGTGAAAGGGGATAGATTCAGGAGTGATATGCGGAAATATTTCTTTACAGAAAGAGTGGTGGATCTGTGGAATAGTCTCCCAGTGGAGGTGGTAGAGATGAGGACAGTATCTGAATTAAAAAAAGCATGGGACAAACACAGAGGATCTCTAAAGGAAAAAAGGGGACTGTTGTAATTATTGATATGGAAGGACAGACTAGATAGGCTGTGTGGTCTTTTTCTGTCGTCATATTTCTGTTTCTATGTTTCTATAATTGTACCTGCACAGAAATGGCCCCGCAGATAGTAGCGAGGCACCTATTCAAATTCCATTTTAATGACCTGTGTGTATTCAAATGATACACCCTGATAAACAAAAGTACACAGAAGACCAGAAGGCTGAGCACAGAGTTCAGTAGTGCCATTGTTCAAACGCCTGATCAGAGGTAAAGTAATACTTCAGAGCGTGTAGAAGGAAACTTTGGTGTGTGAAACTTTAGTGCATATAGGAGAAAACAGATCAGCATCTATGTTTTCTGGTATGATTTACCCACCTGATGGCTTTGTGGTCATACAGTGATCAGCTTTGCAGAGTAAAATAGATTTAATCATCTTGGGGATAATATTCAGTCGAATTTATTTTATTTATTTACATTCTCTTATATACCGCGCTATTCTGCATCAGTGCGGTTTACATTGAACAAACTGAAATTACATTGAACAGGGCATTATAACTTGGAGATAACTATTTTACAGGGAACATGGGCTATGGAGGGTTAAGTGGCTTGCCCAAGACCACAAGGAGCACCTGTGGGACTAGAAACCCCAATCCTTCCGGCCCAAGGTTGCTGTACTCTAGTGGGATTTGAACCCCCGACCTTCCGGCCTGAAGTACCTTGCCCCAGATATCCAGAAAATGTTGGACACAATTTTCAAAGGATTTATGCACCAGACTTTGAGCATTATGCTCCTAAATTGTACTTTCTGAAAATGTACTAGGACTGAATGCCAAAATATTTTTTGTAAATTTCACTAAACTGCTAAATTTAGGAGCATAAAAATAGGTGGCAACAGGGAGGATTTAAGGTAGTGAAAAGAAGTTAAGAGCTTAGCACTGATTTTCAGCACTAGACACTTAAATTAGGCTCATAAATCTAGGCAAATGAATGGCAGGCCTAACCTCAGGTGCATAAATTTTAAGCTCCTAAATTTGAGTGAATTTGTAGCTGAAAACTTAGGTTCCTGAAAAAAGGGCACAAATTCAGAAGCCTAACTTAGGAGCTTAAATTAAGGAGCTTAACTTTTTTTGTATATCAACCCGATTATGGAATGGTATGATTATAGAAACATAGAAACATCACGGCAGAAAAAAGACCACAAGGCCTATCTAGTCTGCCCTTCCACATCAACCACTACAACATTTCCCTTTTTTCCTTTAGAGATCCTCTGTGTTTGTCCCATGCTTTTCTGAATTCAGATACTGTCCTCATTTCTACTATCTCCACTGGGAGACTATTCCACGCATCTACCACTCTTTCTGTAAAGAAATATTTCTGCATATTACTCCTGAGTCTATCCCCTTTCACCCTCATCCTATGTCCCCTCATAGCAGAGCTTGTTTCCATCGAAAGAGGCTCTCCTCCTGTGCATTTATGCCACAGAAGTATTTAAATGTCTCAATCATATCACCTCTATCCCGCCTTTCTTCTAAAGTATACGTATTTAAGTCTGTCCTCATATGCTTTATAACAAAGGCCACTAACCATTTTATTAGTTATCCTCTGCACCGACTCCAACCTGTTTATATCCTTTTGAAGGTGCGGTCTCCAGAATTATACACAATTCTCCAAATGAGGTTGCATCAAAGACTTAAAGAAAGGCACTATCACCTCCTTTCTTCTACTGGCCATTCCTCTCCCTATGCACCCAAGCATCCTTCTAGCTTTTGCCGTCGTCTTTTCTACCTATTTAGTTACTTTAAGATTATTAGACACAATCACGCCTAAGTCCTGCTCTTCTTTTGTGGACAGAAGTACTTCACCCCCTACACTGTATCGCTCCCTTGGATTGCTGCAACCCAAATGTATGACCCTGCATTTTTTAACATTAAATCTCAGCTGCCAAATTCTAGACCATTATTCAAGTTTAGCTAGATCCCTCCTTTTGTTATTGACACTTTCCTGGGTATCTACTCTATTGCAGATTTTGGTATCATCTGAAAAGAGGCAAACCTTACTCGACAGCCCTTCCACAATATCACCAACAAAGCTGTTAAAAAGAATCGGACCAAGAACAGATCCCACTGGTAACCTCCTTCTCCTCAGAGTGAGTTCCATTTACCTGTACACTTTCTCGCCTCCCACTCAATCAATTTCTAACCCAAGCCATAACTTTAGGGTCCATCCCGAGGGTGCTCAGTTTGGTTATAAATTGCCTGTGTGGAATGGTATAAAATTCTTTACTGAAATCTAAATATACCACATCTAGGGCTCTCCCTCGATCCAACTCCCTGATCACCCAGTCAAATAAATCAATCAGACCTGCCTCTGGTGACTCCATGCTGCCTCGGATCCGGTAATCTGTTGGACTCCAGAAACCTCACTATTTTCTCTTTCAGCAGCACTTCTTACTCACATCCAAGGTTTAACTAGCCGGCCTGTAGTTTTCAATCACATCCTTACTTCCGCTTTTATATAAAGGGACCACATGTGCCTCTCCAGTCCTCTGCCGCCACTCCCGATTTGAAAGAGACAATGAAAAGGTCAGTCAGTGGAACTGCTAGAAAGTCCTCAAGTTCCCTCAGTATTCTTGGAAGTATCCCATAAGAACATAAATATGCCATACTGGGTCAGACCAAGGTCCATCAAGCCCAGTATCCTGTTTCCAACAGTGGCCAATCTAGGTCATAAGTACCTAGCAGTTTCCCCAAAAGACACAGGTTCCACATTGCTTGTATTGGGTCAAGCAGTGATATCCCGGGTCCCTTTTAATAATGGTTTATGGACCTTTCTTCCAGGAACTTGTCCAAACCTTTTTTAAACCCGGCTACACTAACAGCCTTTACTACATCCTTTGGTAACACATTCCAGAGTTTGATTACACATTGAATGAAAACATATTTTCTCTAATTAGTCTTAAATAGGTTACCCTGTAGCTTCATTGCATGTCCCCTAGTCTTTCTATATTCTGATGACGTAAACAATCGATCTACGTTTACCGGTTCCACTCTGTTAATTAATTTATAGACTTCTATCATATCTCACCTCAGCCGTCTCTTTTCCAGGTTAAAGAGCCCTAACCTTTTTAGCCTTTCTTCATAGGGGTATCCTTCCATCCCCTTTACCATTTTGGTGGCTCTTCTCTGTACCTTTTCTAATAACGCTATATCCTTTTTAAGATACAGTGACCAGAATTGCACACAATATTCAAGGTGCGGTCGCATCTCTTTCTCTACTTTTAGTTGAGCTAGTTCCTCACGAATACAGTCTTTTGAAAAGCATTCAAGATGCCTCTCGCTTCTGTTCCTGTTTGTGGGTGTTTTCTGAGGTCCTGCTCCTGGTTCTTCATCTGTGAACGCAGAACAGAAATATTTGTTAAGCAATTCCGCTTTATCCTCATCAGCTTCTACATATTTCTCTCCTTCATCCTTGAGTCTGACAATACCACTTTTGCCCTTCCCCCTCTCAGTAACATATCTGAAAAATGTCTTATCCTCCCATTTTATTGCATTGGCTATTTCCTCCTCTCTTTGAATCTTTGCTTTCCTGACTACTTTGCTAGCTTCTCTAAGATTTTCCAAATATAGATGCCTGTCTTCCTCTCTCTGTGATCTCTTGTATTTCATGAAGGCCTCCCTCTTTTTCTTCACCTTTTCAGCTATTTCTTTCGAAAACCATAGTGGTCTCCTTTTCCTTTTACCTTTATTTACCATTTTAACAAAAAGGTTGATTGCCCTTAAAATATTCCCTTTCAGTTTTGCCCACTGTTTTTCTACATCCCCCAGCTGTTCCCATCCCGCTATCGACTCCCTGAGGTATTGTCCCATCTTGGCAAAGTTAGTTTTCCTAAAGTCTAAAACCCTCGCTTTTAAATGGATTTTATCAGCCCTAGTCCTAATACTGAACCACACCATATGCTTATCACTGGATGCGAGATGATTTCCAACTATAACATCAGAAACACTTTCACCATTGGTAAGCACCAAGTCCAGTATGGCCTCTTCATGTGTGAGTTCTGTTACCAGTTGCCTGAATAGTTCTCCCTGTAGAGAATCCAGGATCTCCTTACTTCTAGATGACACCGCAGCAGGGATGCGCCAGTCAACATCCAGCATATTGAAATCCCCTATCAGTAGCACGTCCCCTTTCCTGGTAATGCTATATATGTCGTCTATTAAATCTCCATCCACTTTTTCTCCCTGTAAGGGGGTCTGTATATCATGCCAATGCAAATGGATTTTTCTTTCCTTCTTTCTAATTTAACCCACAGTGCCTCCTCTCTCCCTTTTAAGCCCTGTATTTACATAGTTTCAATATTATTTTTTACATATAGTGACACTCCTTCTCCCCTTCTTCCTATTCTGTCCTTTCTGAATAAAGTATAGCCTGGTATAGTTACATCCCAGTCATGATTGTCCATGAACCATGTAGTTGTTACTGTCACTACATCCAAGACAGCCTTTCCCATTAAA
Source organism: Ichthyophis bannanicus (assembly GCA_033557465.1). Lineage (NCBI taxonomy): Eukaryota > Metazoa > Chordata > Amphibia > Gymnophiona > Ichthyophiidae > Ichthyophis > Ichthyophis bannanicus. The sequence goes on along the minus strand of CM066032.1, from coordinate 277,814,203 downwards.
GCCTCAAAATCTGGGATCTTATTTCCCATGCTATGGGCATTTCTACACACTGCTTCCTAGATGTTGTCCCTTTTACCCATTTCCCTAAAGGTATTTAATGTTTCACTTACCTGGGGGCTTCCATCACCCATTCCCAATGAATCTATGTTTAAATGGATATTTAAAGAGATAATTGGATAAGTTAGTTCAAATCCCACTGCTACTCATTGTGATCTTGGGCAGGTCACTTAACCCTCCCTTGGTTCAGATGCAAACTTAGAATATAAGCCTTCCGGGGATAGGAAAAATGCCTACTATACCTAAGTGTAACTGGCCTTAAACATCTGAGAAAGGCATGAGCTAAATCCAGTTAAGCCAGTTAAAGATATCCAGATATCTTCAGTCTGTTATATCTGTGGCTGATTTTTATGGATAATAGGGATGTACAGCCCAACAATCTTCATATCATTTCATTTCATTCGGGATTTTGTGTTTTTTCATTTTGTATAATTTTATTTTTGAGTGCACACATTATTGAGGAAAACCAAGCAAAAGTTCATGCTATTGCAAAAAACTGCGCACTATTGATGGAAACCAGGAAATGATAGCAACATTGTCATTTTCCTGTTTTGCGGAGATGCCAGCTTTTGTTGCAAATGAAAGCACATCCCTAATGGATAATATTACATAGTAACATAGTAAATGACGGCAGATAAACACCAGCATGGTCCATCTAGTCTGCCCAGCATGATGGCAAGAGTAGGTGCATCTGCCGCTCCATGAGGCCACCCCCCCATGTCCCTGTTTAGGGGTGAACCCACCACTCCATGCAGGACACCCCTATTTGTTGAGAAATTAGATGGTTCAGTTTATTTTGATTTTATCCTTTTGCTGTAAAGAGATCCACTGTGTCTGTCCCATGCCATTTTGAATTCCGTCACCGTGTTTGCCCCCACCACTTCCATCGGGAGGGCATTCCAAGCATCCACCACCCTTTCTGTGAAAAAGTATTTCCTGACATTGCCTTTCAATTTACCACCTTGCAGCTTCCTGTTATGCCCTCTAGTTTTACAGCTTCCCTGTCTTTGGAAGAGGTTTGTTTGTTCATTATTTCCCTTTAAGTATTTAAAGGTCTGAATCATATCTCCCCTGTCCCTCCTCTTCTCCAAAGTGTACATGTTTAAGTCTTCAAGTCTCTTCTCATAAGGCTTCTGACACAGGCTCCAAATAATTTTGGTCGCCTTTCTCTGAACAGTTTCCATTCTTTTTACATCCTTTGCAAGATACGGTCTCCAAAACTGAACACAGTATTCCAAGTGAGGCCTCACCAGTGACTTATACAGTGGCATAAGTACCTCTTCCTTTCTGCTGGTGATTCCTCTTTGTATGCAGCCCAACATCCTCCTGGCTTTTGCTACCGTCTTGTCGCACTGTTTTGCCACCTTGAGATCTTCAGAAATAATCACACCAAGGTCTTTCTCCTGATCCGTGCACACCAACCTTTCGCCCCCTATTGCGTACAATTCCCTTGGATTTCTGCTACCCAAGTGCATGTCTGCACTTCTTTGCATTAAATCTTAATTGCCAAGCATTAGAGCATTCTTCCAGCTTTTGTAGATCTTTCCTCATGTTAAACACTCCCTCGAGGGAATCCACTCTGTTGCAAATTTTTGTGTCATCTGCAAAAAGATAGACTTTTCCATTCAGTCCTTCAGCAATATCACTCACAAAAACATTGAACAGTGCCGGGCCCAGGACCGACCCCTGGGGCACCCCGCTAATCACCTTCCCTTCATCCGAGTGAGCTCCATTTACCATCACCCTCTGTTGTCTGTCAGTCAACCAGTTTCTGATCCAATTTACCATCTTAGGATCCATCCCCAAGCTACCTAGTTTATTGATAAGCCTCCTATGAGGAACAGTATCGAAGGCTTTGTTGAAATACAGGTAGATGACATCCATCGCATGCCCCTGATCTAGCTCCCTGGTCACCCAGTCAAAGAACTCAATCAGATTTGTTTGGCAAGATCGTCCTTTGGTAAAACCATGTTGCCTCAGGTCTTGCAACCTGTTGGTTTTGAGAAAGCTCACTATTCGCTCTTTCAGGAGCGCCTGCATGACTTTTCCCGCCACCGAGGTAAAGTTCACAGGCCTGTAGTTTGGCACTTCTTCCCTGTCACCACTTTTGTGTAGAGGTACGACATCAGCCATTCTCCAGTCCCGAGGAACCTCTCCTGTTTCCAAGGATCTGTTGAAAACATCCTTTAACGGCCCTGCAAGAACCTCTCTGAGTTTTTTCAGTATCCTGGGATGTATCCCATGGCCTTGTCCACTTTCAGTTTTGCAAGTTGTTCTAACACCTCATCTTCTGTGAATGATGTGGTAACTACTTCTTTCCCATTTTTATATTTGGGAGTCACAGGTGGTCCTTCTCCAGGACTTTCTTTCGTAAAAACAGAGCAGAAGTATTCGTTTAGCAATTTTGCTTTTTCAATGTCGCTTTCCACGAGTCCATTCGCAGCACTTCTGAGTCCTGCAATTCCACCTCTGATCTTCTTCCTTTCCCGAATATACCTGAAGAAGGTTTTGTCACCACACTTCACGTCTTTAGCCATCTTTTCCTCTGCCTTTGATTTTGCTATCCTTATTTTTCTCTTTGTCTCTTTGAGTTTGATCCTGTATTCATTTCTGTGTTCCTCTGTTTGTGAGCTTTTGAATTTTGCGAAAGCTGTGTTTTTTGCCTTTATTTGAGCAGCCACTTCTTTGGAAAACCAAATAGGTTTTCTTCTCTTGTTTTTGTTTACTTTTGTTACATATTTATCTGTTGCCCCTTTTATTGCCACCTTTAGTTTAGCCCACTGCAATTCCACTTCCCTTATCTCCTTCCATCCTGTCAGTTCCTCCTTTAGGTACTCGGCCATTTTATTGAAGTCAGTGTTTTTGAAGTTTAGGACTTTGAGCTTGCTATGTTTGGCCTGTACCATGGCTTTTATCTCAAACCACACCGTGTGATGTTCGCTGCTGCTCACAGGGGCACTCATGCAGACATTTGACACGCTATCGCCGTTGGTGAGCACTAAATCCAGTGTTGAGCTTTCCCTGGTTGGTTCCATCACCATTTGTCTAAGTAAAGCATCTTGGAGAGCATCCATGATTTTTTTGCTTCTTTCCAGATTTGCAGAAGGAGTAATCCAATCCACATCAGGTAGATTAAAGTCACCCAATATGATCGCTTCCCCCTTTGTGGCTATCTTGGCAATATCTATAATCAATTCGCTATCTATCTCTTCAATTTGTGTCGGAGGTCTGTAGACTACAGCAGTATGGATGACAGTGCCATCTCCTCTTTCCAACACAATCCAGAGCACTTCTTCTTTTCCCCATGCCCCCTGCATTACAGTAGCTTTAATATTGCTTTTGACATACAATGCTACTCCTCCTCCTCTTCCATTTTCTCTGTCTCTTCTGAATAGATTATAGCCAGGTATGGCTATATCCCAATCATGCGATTCGTTTAGCCATGTTTCTGTAATGGCCACAATGTCCAAATCCATTTCCACCATTAGGGCTTCTAGGTCTGGAACTTTGTTGGCTAAGCTTCGAGCATTTGTGCTCATTGCTTTCCAGCATTTAACTGGCTTACATGTATTTAGCATTGATTTTGTTCTGCCTCATTCGCTGTCTCATTTAAGGGCTCTTCAGTTTCTTTGGCTTGGGCATCCTCATTCGCCAAGGCAGAGAAGGCATTATGCAGGGATAACCCCTGATGCATAAGATGCCTCTGTGTCACAGGTCGCAATCTCCCAGAACCCACTGTGATCCCTTTGTTCCTGGGGTGTTTCATTCTTTGTGGGAGTGGTGGTGGACTTCGTTCAGTTTGTATCTTAGAAGAGGTGCACTTCATTGCAGCCAGTTCCTCCCTCAGTTCCTCATCCTCATTAGCCAAGGCAGAGAAGGCATTATGCAGGGATATCTTTTGATGCATAGGATGTCTGTGTGTTACAGGTCACAATCTACCAGAACCCACTGTGATCCCCTTGTCCCTGGGATGTTTGATGCTTTGTGGGAGCGGTGGTGGACATTGTTCAGTTTGTATCCTAGAAGAGGTGCACTTCATTGCAGCCAGTTCCTCCCTGAGTAGGGTCACCTCTTTATGCATGGCAGCTAGGTCTTCCCTTAGTAGAGTCAGCTCTTTATGCATGGTAGCTGACCTGAGGCACATAGGACAAGCTCTGAGGTTCCATATGATTTGTCTTGGATTGAAAGTACTTCAGTTATTGCACCGAATACACGACATGCTGAATAAGCAGTCCTACCCAGAAAAGGAGACAGTCAGTCAGATTATCCCCAAGCTTAATTTATAACCACAGTTAAACTTTATATTAACAATTCCCACAAAACAGACAGTTAGACTCTATATTGGTAACTAGAAAGCATCAGAGTTTTAGCTTTGTGAAATATCCACACTCCTGCAGCCAGCCTCAGAGACCCGTAGGTGTGACCACTGGCCAGGTGTAAGATGGGCTCAAATTAGCCCCTGCCTGTGAGCAGGAACTGAGAGCAAAAACTTTCTCCTCCCCCTCCCAGAAAAAGCAAACCTTCTCCAACAGATTTAAACCTTTGTTATCTGGATACTCAGGTTCCAGTAGGCTGAATATCCCCAAGCTTAATTTATAACTACAGTTAAACGTTATATTAACAATTCCCACAAAACAGACAGTTAGACTCTATATTGGTAACTAGAAAGCAGAGATAAGAAAGAAAATTAGAGTCAGCTTTGTGAAATATCCACAGCTCCTGCAGCCAGCCTCAGAGACAGTAGGTGTGGCCCATATTAACCATACTGCCTGAATATCAATGTTATCCAACTAAAGTTTAAATTTGATCCTACATGCTTTTGAATCCTCCTCATTTTAAACCAATGGTTCTCAACCCATTTCTCAAGACACATTCAGCCAGTCAGGTTTTCAGGATACCCACAATGACTATGCATGAGTGACGTTTGTATTTAATGCCTTCTTTGCAAAGCAATCCCATGTATAATCATTTTGGGTATTCTGCATATAAGCTTGTTGGGTGTGTCCCAAGGACTTGATTGTGACCCCCTGATTTAAATGGCTAACTTTTGGCTGTATAGTGAGATATCTGGCCAAAACTAATGCATTTTGTAGCCACAGAGTAACGTATAAGGCAGTGCTTTTTTAAAAATATTTGCTAGTTTTCTTTTTGTTTTGGAGACTAAGATCCTTATTTAGTAAAATGTGATGTGATGTTAGAAAAGTGAATTTTGTGTGAAAAATAGGAAAAACACCTGGAAACTCATAAAAATGCTAAATTTCTGGCATTTTGCACTACTTTTCATGCAAAATGCACTTTTGCAAAATGACTTTGTGAAAGTACATTTTTAAGTAGTAACTGTTTACACAAAAGTTTGTTTAAATTTGCTTTAATGAGCTGCCCGGATGCAAAATCATGCAAAGCCGCTCATTAATGCCAAAAATTATGAAATCAAGCTCACAAAAAAGGCTGCTTGACTCCTGCTGGTGGTCTCATGACACTACTGCTGAAGGTCAGTCCAACCAATAAGGGTGCATGAGTCTACTGCTAGGGGTCAGGCAGTGACATTTTAGAAGAGGCAACTGAAAGGGCATTAGTGAGTGGGGACTGCTCTTATTCCCATTATCCCCTTGGGTTATTCAGGATCCAAGGGAACTAATGCAAAAAGTTCAGTATTCGTATTGGTGCTTAACTTAATGCTTATTTTCAGTAGTGTTTAACTTAATGCTTATTTTCAGTTTAAAGGGTGCTGCTGAATATGCATATTAGTAGCAATCACGTTTTCACTGAGGTGCAGCTCAAGGCAATCTGCTGCCTGAGGCGAAGAATGAGATGGCACCCCCCCCCCCATAGAGGGGGCGGGGCTTTTTCAGAACTCCAATCAGGGACCGAACCAAACCAAAAAGCCAATTAGATTATATGGAGAAAATGAAAGATGTTTGCACACAGGGGCGTACCGAGCTGCAATCGCGCCCTGTGCGACTTGCAGCTCAGGCGCGCGCACCCCCTCCTCCCACCCATACCTCTGTCCAGCTCTGCCTGCTCTTTCCCTGCTGCTGCCGCCCTCTGTTTTTTTCATGGCGGCACCGGCAGTAGGGAGAGAGCAGGTAGTGCTGGATGGGGAGGAGGAGGGGGGCATGGCCTGATCTGAAAAGTGCCAGCATTTTAAGCAGATCGGTCCCTCCCTGCTCTGACATCACGTCAGAGGAGGGAGGGACCAACCTGCTTAAAATGCTGTGAAAAGGCTTGGGGGGAGCATTTTGGTTGTCTGCTATTGTCCTGCCAGTGGCGACAGGACAACAGCAGACAGCCAAAATGCGCCCCCCTCCAAGCCTTTGCGCCCTGTGCAGCTGCACTGCTTACACAGTGCTAGGTACGGCCCTGTTTGCACACCAACAGCACAGATTATAAAACTAAATTATAACTAATTTTATTTTGTTGTTATAAACTGCGTTATGGTTCTTGCTTTTTCTTTTGCAACATATATTTTGCATCCACAGTGAGTGGAGAGCAGAACCAGGACATTCACTCACAGAACTCAATATTTAAAAAAAAAATCTCATTCTGATCATCTCACTAACAACAACAACCACTATTCTCCATTACCAGGCATATTGTGAACTAATACAAAACCCTATAACAAAGAGCAAACCTACCATACCATACCACATCAGCACAAACTTCCGAAACTCACATAAGGGGCCCACCCAAAAAAAGCATCACTATAAATACTACAGTGGACCCTGGAACAACCATACACCTATATGAAAAGCTGAACAAGTCAAATGAATACAGTACAGTATAGATCTTTATGTACAAACTCCATGTTAACAGAACACCTGGCCTCAGTCACACACTCACAACATCGACCCTCACCAAGTACAGAATAAGTAACCACAATCTAAAGTAGAAATACAAATATGTAGACAAAATTTAAACTGAAACCCCAAGAAGCCAGAGTCCACATGCAGTGCAACATCAGATAAATAAGAGATGCAGTTCCCCAATACTGTGTAAAATATAAAGATAGGGGCAATAGTTCAAATGCCAGATGATCATAACGCCGTCAACAGGCACTGCCTACGCGTTTCACTACGTTATGATCATCTGGCATTTGAACTATTGCCCCTGATGAAACGCGCAGTGAAACGCGTAGGCAGTGCCTGTTGACGGCGTTGGGAATTTTCACTAACTATGCAGAGTCATTTGGCCACAGTGTTTGAATACCGCAAATAAGATAAGGACAATTTCATAAAAAGTTTTTAGATACAGAAAGAAGGAATGTTAAGTGTGCATATATTCACTTTGGGAAGTTTGAAGAAAATTTTGAAAGCATATATTTGTAATAAAGAACACGCATAAAAAGGTCATTGATGCAAATGAAGTGCCAATGTTTGTCAGTTTGGCTAAGGCACTACTGAGTCTGAGAACTTGCGTGATTAACGTGATAATAGAACATCATACGAGAGCAAAGTGATTGTTTGAGAAAATTAAAGCAGCGATATTATCTACTATTTTTGATATTTTTAGAGTGTATTTCTGTTGAAAAAGTTTATTCACACTCTGCAAAAATGACCTGTATTTAATGTCAACCACCTGGCATTCCCACGACTGCCACTGGTGTCCATTCCCTTCCAGTCCCCCTCCTTCCCCACTGTTCAGTCCCTTCTAATCCAAATACCATCCCAGATATCAGCCCATGTCTACTCTCAGTGCCACCCCCCAGTCAGCTCCCTTCCAGTTGCCCTACCCTCTGTCCATCCCCCTTCTAGTGCCATTTGCATGTCAGCTCCCTTCCAGTCTCCTCCCCATTACTCAGCCACCTACCACTCCCATCCCCAAGTGTCAGTTCCCTTCCAGTCCCCTTTCAGTACATCCCTGGTGTCAGCTCCATTCCAGCCTCCTCCTTCCCCCGCCATATCAGTTCATTTCCAACCTCCTCCTTTCCCCGTGTCAGCTCACTTCCTGCCCCCTCCTTTCCCTGGCAGACCCTCTCAGTATCCCCTCCCTTCCAGTCCTATTCTCCCATCCCCCCCGCATCAGCCAGCCCATGTGTAACCCTAGCCCCTAATTTTCTTTCAGGGCCAGCAGCACTCTCCTACCCTCCCCCATTAGCTCATTTCCAGTCCCAACCCATTTCCAGTCCTATCCCCCTTATCAGCCCACTCCAGTCCTAGCCCCCAATCAGCCCATTACCAGTCCTAGCTTATTTCCAGTGCTAGGTCCCCATCAGCCCATTACCAGTCCTAACTCCCCCAATTCCAGTTCCAGCCCCCTAATCAGCCCATTTCCTGTCCTAGCCCCCCCAATCAGCCCATTTCCAGGCCTAACCCCACCAATCAGTCCAGGCCTAACCCCATCAATCAGCCTATTACCAGTTCTAGCCCCCCTCCTGATCAGCCTATTACCAGTTCTAGCCCCCCTCCTGATCAGCCTATTTCTATTCTTAACCCCCTATCAGCCCATTTCCAGTTCTAATCCCCCATCAGTCCATTTCCAGTCCTAGCCCTCCCCCCCCGATAGCCCATTACCAGTCCTAGCCCCCCTCCCGATCAGCCTATTTCTATTCTTAACCCCCCATCAGCCCATTTCCAGTTCTAACCCCCCCATCAGCCCATTTCCAGTCCTAGCCCCCCCGATCAGCCTATTTCCATTCTTAACCCCCATCAGCTCATTTCCAGTTCTAACCCCCCCGATAGCCCATTAACAGTCCTAGCCCCCTTCCCCATCAGCCTATTTCTATTTTTAATTCCCCATCAGTCCATGTCCAGTTCTAGCCCCCCTATCAGCCCATTACTATTTCCTGTGCTACCCCCCCCCAGCCCAGCCCAGCCTAGCCTAGCCTGACCTTCTGAAGGGAAACTGAAGAAAAAAAATGGTTGCAAAAGCTGTCGCAGCAGCAGCAGCGGCAGTATGAAGTGCCCCACGGCCGCTGCCTCCCTGGAAGAGCCTTGACAGCTGCCACTCGTTCCCCCCCCTCCCCCCACGCTGGCTCAGCTTTGCAGAGCCACGCGAAGGGAGAGTGTTTCCCTTTCCTGTGGCTCTGTTAAAGCTGAGCCTGCCGGCACTGATGCCATTTCCTGTTTCCCCTCAGTGCCAGCAGGCTCAGTTTTAACAGACCCGTGGGAAAGGGAAACACTCTCCCTTCATGCGGCTCTGCAAAGCTGAGCCGGCTTGGGGGGGGGGGGGGAAACAAGTGGCAGCTATCAGGGCTCTTCTAAGGAGGCGGCGGTCGCGGGGCACTTCATGCTGTCACTGTTGCTGCTGCTGCGGCAGCTTCTGCAACCAATTTTTTTTTTGAAGGCCAAGTGAGGCGGTCTTTTTGGGGGCAATTTTTGCCGTCCCCAAAATGTTGCCACCTGAGGCTACCACCTTACCCGGCCTCATTGCTGAACTCTGTAACCTCTTCAGGTTCAGGGACTGCTAACACCTCATCAGGAGTTAGTGGGCCTGTTTCCTGAGTGCAATTGAAGCCTGCATAAAAAGGCCGCTTTGCCCTGCCCTTTTGAGGCTTTCTTAACCAGGGCTCCACACATCAAACAGTAAGTAAAGATTTGAGGGTTTCTTTGTTTGGTTTTTTTTTTTTGTTACATTGCTAGCTCTCTGACTGGGAGCTCTTAAAAGGGTTTTGTGTATATTTTTTAAAGCAAGGTTATTTCATTTTTGCTGTTTTAGGGGAACTGTACTTGAGCACAGTAGGTTGCTGAACTCTGTAACCTCCTCAGGTTCAGGGACTGCTAACACCTCATCAGGTGTTAGTTCCCTCCCTACCCACCCCGACTCCCACCCACCCCTAGTGAGCTGTCTTGCTTTATAGGGCACCTCCCCCTTTAACACATCACAGTGAATTGGACCAGCACATTTTGAATATAATTAAAGAGATTTAACTGCTTTTTCTCTGAAAGGACAGCAGCGAAACCAGCTGGTACTTGGTAGATCTCTCTCTTTTGCTTTAACAGATACCTAAGCTCCACAAACAGAACAATGGCTGGGAAAAAATTGTATTGCTAAAGCTGTTGCCCCGTTACAGCTTCTGCCTCAGTCCAGACAGAGGTCCTATTGCCAGTTGAAGAACCGGTTCCATGTGCAGGGTGCCTGCATGCTGAAGCTCTGAGGAAACAAGTGGAGGAACTCAGAGAGGAGGTGGCAAGGCTGAGGAGCATTCAAGACAGTGAGAAGTACATTGATGAGATGCTGCTTGCAGCAACCAGGCTCTCCAGCACAGGAGAAGATGGGTGCCAACAGAATGTCGATGGTTGGACAACAGTCACCAGAGCCTGCAAAATCACCAATCCAACTTCTCCAGCCCTTGAATTGAAGAACCATTATGCAGCCCTGGAAGTGGAGGAGGTGAAAGCATCCCTGGAAAGGGAAGAACCAGAGTTCAAGTACCCCATAGTTGCGGAATCAGTGACCAGAAGGAAACGAAGGGTAGTGGTGGTTGGAGACTCTCTTCTGAGGGGTACTGAGGCGTCCATCTGCCGACCAGACTTGATGTCCAGAGAGGTATGCTGTCTGCCTGGTGCCAAGATCCAAAATGTTACGGAGAGTTTGCCGAGACTCATCAAGCCCACTGACTATTACCCAATGTTGCTAATCCATGTTGGAACAAATGATACTGCCAGGTATACCTCGGAACGTATCAAAAGTGACTTCATGGCTCTGGGACAGAGGGTGAAGCAGGTAGGTGCACAGGTGGTGTTCTCTTCAATCCTCCCTGTTGAGGGTAAAGGCCAAGGCAGAGAGGCTCGCATCCTGGAGATTAATGCATGGCTGCGTGGATGGTGTCTTCGAGAGCGTTTTGGTTTCCTAGACCATGGGATGCTGTTCCAAGGGTTGCAGAGCAGAGATGGCATCCATCTGTCCAAGAAAGGTCAACACATCTTTGGTAGTAGACTGGCTAATCTACTGAAGAGGGCTTTAAATTAGATTCGTTGGGGATGGGTGAAGAAAGCCCCCAGGTAAGTGAAAGCCCCCAGGTAAGTGATACATTAAATACCTTTATGGAAATGGGTAACAGGGGTAACATATGGAAAGCAGTGTGTATTAATGCCCGTAGCATGGGAAATAAGATCTCTGAAGTTGAAGCTTTGGTGGGAGTGGCTGACTTAGATTTAGTGGCAGTTACAGAAACATGGTTCACAGAAAACCATGACTGGGATGTAACTATACCTGGCTATACTTTATTCAGAAAGGACAGGGTAGGAAGAAGGGGAGGAGGAGTAGCACTATATGTAAAAACTACTATTAAAGCTTTGGAATTACAGAGCTTAAAAGGGAGAGAGGAGGCATTGTGGGTTAAACTAGAAAGAGGGAAAGAGAAATCTATTTGCATTGGTGTGATATACAGACCTCCCTCACAAGAGGAAGAGGTGGACAGAGAGTTAATTGAAGACATACGCAGCATTGCTAGGAAAGGGGAAGTGCTACTGCTAGGAGATTTCAATATGCCAGATGTTGATTGGCACATTCCTGCTGCAGTATCATCTAGGAGTAAGGAGATCCTGGATTCTCTACAGGGAGAACTATTCAGGCAATTGGTAACAGACCCCACACGTGAAGGGGCCATACTGGACTTGGTGCTTACCAATGGTGAAAGTGTTTCTGATGTTGTAGTGGGAGATCATTTTGCATCCAGTGATCACCAGATGGTGTGGTTCAGTATTAGGACTAGGGCTGTTAGAATCCATTCCAAGGTGAAGATCTTAGACTTTAGGAAGACTAACTTTGCGAAGATGGGCCAATAACTCAGGGAGTCATTAGTGGGATGGGAACAGCTGGGGGATGTAGAACAACAGCGGACAAAACTGAAAGGGGGTATTTTAAAGGCAACCAACCTTTTTGTTAAAATGGTAAATAAAGGCAAAAGGAACAGGAGACCGCTATGGTTTTCGAAGGAAGTAGCTGAAAAAGTGAAGAAAAAGAGGGAGGCCTTCATGAAATACAAGAGATCACAGAGAGAGGAAGACAGGCATCTGTATTTGGAAAAACTTAGAGAAGCTAGCAAAGTAGTCAAGAAGGCAAAGATTCAAAAGGAGGGGGAAATAGCCAATGCAATAAAATGGGGGGATAAGACATTTTTCAGATATATTAGTGAGAAGAGGAAGGGCAAAAGTGGTATTGTCAGACTCAAGGGTGCAGGGGGGGAATATGTAGAAGCTGATAAGGATAAAGCGGAATTGCTTAACAAATATTTTTGTTCTGTGTTCACAGATGAAGAACCAGGAGCAGGACCTCAGAAAACACCCACAAATAAGAACAGAAGCGAGGGACATCTTGAACAATTTTCAGAAGACTGTGTTCGTGAGAAACTAGCTCAACTTAAAGTAGACAAAGTGATGGGACCGGATGGGATACACCCTAGAATACTGAGGGAACTTGGGGACGTTCTAGCAACTCCACTGACTGACCTTTTCAATGCCTCGTTGGAGTCGGGAGTGGTGCCAAAGGACTGGAGAGAGGCTATGTGGTGCCTTTACACAAAAGTGGAAGTAAGGATGTGGCTGAAAACTACAGGCCGGTTAGTTTAACTTCAGTGGTGAGTAAATTAATGGAAACGCTGTTGAAAGAGAAAATAGTGCGGTTTCTGGAGTCCGGCGGATTACAGGATCCGAGGCAGCATGGATTCACCAGAGGCAGGTCTTGTCAGACAAATCTGATTGATTTCTTTGACTGGGTGACCAGGGAGTTGGACCGAGGGAGAGCTCTAGATGTGGTGTATTTAGATTTCAGTAAAGCCTTTGACACTGTTCCTCACAGGCGACTTATAAACAAACTGAGCACCCTAGGGATGGACCCTAAAGTTACTGCATGGGTTAGAAATTGGTTGGGTGGGAGGCGACAAAGAGTACAAGTAAATGGAGCTCACTCTGAGGAGAAGGATGTTACCAGTGGTGTGCCCCAGGGATCTGTCGTTGGTCCGATTCTTTTTAACATCTTTGTTAGTGATATAGCGGAAGGGCTGTCGGGTAAGGTTTGCCTCTTTGCGGATGATACCAAAATCTGCAATAAAGTAGACACCCAGGAAGGTGTAGATAACATGAGGAGGGATCTGGCTAAGCTTGAAGAATGGTCTAGAATTTGGCAACTGGGATTTAATGTTAAAAAATGTAAGGTCATGCATTTGGGCTGCAGCAATCCAAGGGAGCAATACAGTATAGGAGGTGAAGTACTTTTGTCCACTAAAGAAGAGCGGGACCTAGGCGTGGTTGTGTCCGATGATCTTAAAGTAGCTAAACAGGTAGAAAAGGAGACGGCAAAAGCTAGAAGGATGCTTGGGTGCATACGGAGAGGAATGGCTAGCAGAAAAAAGGAGGTGATAATGCCTCTGTATAAGTCCTTGGTGCGACCTCATTTGGAGTATGGTGTGCAATTCTGGAGACCGCACCTTCAAAAGGATGTGAACAGGATGGAGTCGGTGCAGAGGGTTGCTACTAAGATGATTAGTGGTCTTCATTATAAAGCATATGAGGACAGACTTAAGGATCTTAATATGTACACCTTAGAGGAAAGGCGGGATAGAGGTGATATGATTGAGATGTTTAAATACCTCCATGGCATAAATGTTCAGGGAGAGAGCCTCTTTCAATTGAAAGCAAGTTCTGCGACGAGGGGACATGGGATGAGGGTGAAGGGAGATAGATTCAGGAGTGATATGCGGAAATATTTCTTTACGGAAAGAGTAGTGGGTCCGTGGAATAGTCTCCCAGTGGAGGTGGTAAAGATGAGGACAGTAACTGAATTCAAAAAAGCATGGGACCAACACAGAGGATCTCTAAAGGTAAAAAGTGGACTGTTGTAGTTGTTATGGAAGGACAGACTAGATGGGCCTTGTGGTCTTTTTCTGTCATCATGTTTCTATGTTTCTATTATAGAGCCGCTTCTGTTTTCACTTATACACCTAATTAATCTAGGCCTGCTATTTTGCTGGCCTAACTTATGCATATGTTATATGTGCAGTGACTAAATTCCATTGCTCTACATATAACTTTTATTCTAACCTCTGGGCCACCCTTAACCACACCTCTTGGTATACAAATATATTTTATGTATATACTGGAGTATGCAAAATTGTGGTTATTCAGGCCCAGTCCCAGAGTTGGTTCCATGTTTTGGCACCATGTTGTTGTTAGGCAGGGGCGGCCCAAGGGGGGTGCGGGGCGATGTGCGGAGACTCGGTGCGGGGCCTCATTTGCATAAATATTTGCATAATGTTACCATATACTAACTTTTAGTAAACATGCCTCTTAATGAGTGTATGGATAAAGAGACTAAAAGATTTCTACATTACTATAATCCAGTGCCAACCGCCAGACACTTTAGGAACTACTACAAACACTGCCCATTTAGAACCCACAGCAAACCCGCCGTATCCTAACAGCACTACCAGGACTCACAAAGCACCATACCCTACCTATCAAAAGGAAACATGCAAATATTAAACCAATACATTTAAGAGAATAACAATACATGACCTACTGGGGAAAGAGAACAAGTGGCAATGTCAAATAGGAATTATATAAACAGAACACCTCAGCTCAGTTACACCTGCAGAACATAGACCATCACCAAACAAGTAATCACAATTTAGAAACAGGAAGACAATAATTAAACTGGGAATCCCAAAAGCCAAACTTGGAATGTACAACACTGTAGAAATAAAACTAAACATTAATTTGCTCTTGTACTAAACAAAGTGCAGACGTTAATGATGCACATTTACCAGAGCTGACATATTCCAATTAATAAATTCAAAATAAAGAGATATTTTTCTAACTTTTGTGCATTTTTTTTCAGCTGCAATTGCTCCAGCCACTTTCTTCTGGTTTCTTCGTGTCTTCTGCTAACCCTCCATCGTCTGCTGTCCATTTGTCCTTTCTTCTCTCTTCTAGTTTTTTTTCCATTCTCTCTCTACATCTGCTTTAACATACTAATCTTTCTCCTTTTGCTCTTTCCTCATTCCTATTTCATCCACTCAAATTTTACCCCTCCATCCTCAATCCCCACTTACTCTCCCAATACCCGGCCAACTGTAGATTTTTTATCCCTTCCACACAAAATATTTTCCCCTCTCCATTTTACTCTCCCAGCCCCATCCCATTCTAATCCTCCCCAAACATCAGCTCCCTTCTAGTTCCAGCCTCACCCAGCATCCATTCCCTTCTAGTCCCTGCATCAGCCCATTTCCAGTCCTAGCCCCCATCAGCCCATTTCCAGTCCTAGCAACCCCCCAACCCAATACCAGTCCTAGCCCCCCCATCAATCCACTTCCAGTCCTAACCCCCATCACCCCATTTTCAGTTTAAGCCCCCCCATAACCCATTACCAGTCCTAACCCCCCATCAGCCCACTTCCAGTCCTAACCCCATCAACCCATTTCCAGTCAGCCCCCCATAGCCCATTGCCAGTCCTAATCCCCCCCATCAGCCCACAGCCCATTACCAGTCCTAACCCAATCAGCCCACCTCAAGTCCTAACCCCTCCCCATCAGCCCATTTCCTGTCCTAGCCCCCCCATAGCCCATTATCAAGTCCTAACCCCCCATAGCCCATTACCAGACAGCCCCCATCAGCCCACAGCCCATTACCAGTCTTAACCCCCCCATAGCCCATTACCAGTTCTAACCCCGCCCAAAAGCCCACAGCCCATTACCAGTCCTAACCCCCAGCCCACCTCAAGTCCTAACCCCTCCCCATCAGCCCATTTCCTGTCCTAGCCCCCCCATAGCCCATTATCAGTCCTAACCCCCCCCATAGCCCATTGCCAGTCCTAACCCCCCATCAGCCCACAGCCCATTACCAGTCCTAACCCCATCCGCCCACATCCATTGTTAACCCCCCCATCAGCCCATTTTCAGTCCTAGCCCCCCCATAGCTCATTACAGTCCTAACCCCCCAACAGCCCACAGCCATTACTAGTCCTAACCCCATCAGCCCACCTCCAGTCTTAACCCCCGCAGCCCATTTCCAGTCCTAGCCCCCCCATAGCCCATTACCAGTCCTACCCCCCCATCAACCCACAGCCCACCTCAAGTCAAGACCTAACCCCCTCCATAGCCCATTACCAGTCCTAACCCCCCCCATCGGCTCAAGTAAAATTTAAAAAAAAAAAAAAAAAGCTGGCTGCTACCGCTGCTGCTGCTGCCGCGGCAGCAGCAGAATGGAGTGTCCCACGGGGCCCCCTCTTCCCGGCTGAGTCCCTCCCTCCCTCTGCAACGGCTGAGCCCCTCTGTGCCGGCTTTCAGATACGCAAAGGGAGAGCGTCTCCCTTGCGTCTCTGTTAAGCCTGCAGGGGCAGATGGGAACCGCAGGGGCTGATGGGAAATTTCCCATCTGCCCCTGCAGGCTTAACAGAGACGCGAGGGAGACACTCTCCCTTCGCGTATCTGAAAGCCGGCACAGAGGGGCTCAGCCGTTGCAGAGGGAGGGACTCAGCCGGGCAGAGGGGGCCCCGCGGGACACTCCATTCTGCCACTGCCGCGGCGGCAGCAGCAGCGGTAGCAGCCAGCTTTTTTTTTTTTAAAATTTAATTTTGAAAAAAAGCAGAATGTTCTTTGCACGGGGCCCCCTGAAACGCGGGGCCCTGTGCAAAAAACATTCTTGCTCAATGGACGGGCCGGCCCTGTTGTTAAGTGCCGTTGAGTTGGTGTCGACTCCTGGCGATCCTCTGGATAGTTGACCTAAACTTTGTTCGGTCTTCAGCCAAGCGGCTCATTTTTGATAGAGTGGTATCAATAGCTGCTGTTATTGTATCAATCCATCTCATTGCCGGCCTTCCTCTTTTGTGGTGACCTTCTACCTTCCCAAGCATTATGTCTTTCACCAATGATCTCTCTCTTCACATGTTATGCCCAAAGTATGAAAGTTGAAGTCTTGTCATCTGAGCTTCTAAGGAAAGCTTAGATTTGATCTCCTCTAGCACTGACTGGTTTGTTCTTCGGGCAGTCCATGGTATACACAGTATTCTCCGCCAGCACCATAATTCAAAGGCATCAATTTTCTTCCTGTCTATCTTTTACACTCTCCATAGGGAAACCTTAAGTCTTATGCCTTCCTGGCTATCAGAATCTATTGTTTAGCTTTGAAAACCCTGTTATTTGCCCCGCCCCCTCCAAGAAGCTGTCTTCCTAGGTGACTGCCTAGTTTGCATAATGTTTGGGCTGGCCCTGGGTCTATGTACAGAAATGTGTGTAACTGGGCAAATGTTAAAACAAGATTTACACTATTGGCATCAGAGCCAACCACAAGTCTTTTTGAATATCAGGCCCATAGATCAACCTAAATCATAAGATAGAATAGAAAATAAAACTTTTTAAAATAAATGAATAAATAGATAATAACACAGTAGGTAAATTAGGGAGGAAACAGATATTTCACAGCTCTGTGTAGAATAGAGGAATACAGATGCTGCTTAGTTTTTCAGGCAAGATGCCAGGGAAAATGAGAAAAGAGGGAAGACAGTGTTTCTTACAATGAATACTATGTGGTTCTAGAAATTATTGGACCGATATTCAGAACCGTAACCGGTTGGCCAATGGAAGGCTGGATGGCTAAGGGCACTCACTGTGATATTTAATGCCACTATCTGGACAATGCCATTGAATATCCCCACAGATCGCCCCGGCACTATGCAGGGGCAGGCCGGGGATGGAACTAGGGCAGTTTTGGTGCTATCTGGAAAAATACAGACATTTTTCCTGTTAGCAGATTTGTCAGTCAGCACCTATCCGGGCAACTTAGGCTGCATGAAAATCTGGCTTAAGTTGCAATCCATTGAAATCGATTGAAAATTCTCTAACTGGATAAGTGCCCAGATAGTTAGAGGCAGTTCCTATCAGAATACAGCCACTGAATATCCTGCTGATATTTAAGTGTCATGGCAGTCCACCATGGTGTCTGAACATCAGCCTTTTTGAATCTCGGCCCCTATAGTGTCAAACTTTCATAGTCTGCAGAGTTTTCTTCTGCCTATGTTTCCCTATAAATTTAGCAGAAACCCTTAATACCAGATGGACTGCACATTAGGTATGATTAAATGCCCATTATTGATTTTTGAAGAATAGACTTTTGTCTAGCTAAATTTCCTGTGTGCCATTTAACAGGATATTCAGCTAGCGGTATATAAGCAGCATTCAAAACACTGACTCAATGAAATAAACATTTACAGAATTTCTGACCTTTTCCTATGGTTGGAAAATCGTGTACAACCTTTCATCAGGCTTCGTGGGATTTAAAAATTTAGAGAAACACTCCCTGCAGGCTGTTGCATTAAAGTCTAGACAAAGAAAAGGACAGATACTGAAACCTGAATCTAAACATTTCATGTTGTGAATTTGCAAGATTAAAGGCAATCACAGAGTGCCGGCTGCTTGTGCCACATTGTGGACTGTGTACAGAAGACAATTTTACATTAAATTGTAAAAATACAATGCAATATAATCCAGGAGATTACTATAAAGTGGTAAAAGTATTATCAAAATCTTTCTGGAAATTGCTATGAAACGATACACCTATAATGCAATTGTGCCTTAAGATTACTGCCAAATGGTGTAATACAATTTCCTGGATAGAACAAATGGTATAAAAATGTGCAGTTCTTCATTTCAATTTTTTGAATCTTACACAGGTGGAGACCGATTCTGGTCTGGGTGTCCCCGGGCCATCTGGGCATCCAGAAACTGAATGGGCCTGCGTTGCACCCAATTCTGCTTCCACGGGGGCTAGCCATGCCTACGGGAGCAGAATCAGGTGCAACTCGCCGGACGTGCAAGTCATGCCCCGATTCTGGGCACCCGGATGTCCAGCCCACTACCCGGCTAGCCCAGCCAGGCTCCTGCATGGAGTCATGGTACCCTGGCATCCTGTTGCCATGGCAGTGCAACTCCATACAGAAGCCTTGATCCCCGAAAGCCACAGCAAAGTTCTTCTGCCTGCAGCCCAACCCCCAATCAGGCTGCCATGGCCAGAGTCAGGCTGCGGGGAACCCCCTGTACCCCTTCACCTTCCTTTCCGGCCATGGATCTGTCATCCTCCTCTGTCTAGGGGGACTTATTCCACCTCCGAGGTGGAATATGTCCCCCGTGCAAATGGCATACCCCGGGCGTACAGGGTGGATCCTGGAATCATCCCTTTATGTCTGGGGTCAGGTTCCGCCCGCCACCCACCCTTGCTCCTCCTCTAGCCCACCCCCTCCCACCCACAAACAGAACTCCCTGCACAACTTGCCTATATGTGCTCTGTCTTCGTTGGACATCCAGCCCTGCTAAACATGGGTCAGAATGACCCTCATAAGTTTTAGAGTATATTGCTTTGCTTTGCTCAGGTTCCTGTGAATAATCTACTGTAATTAATAAGAGATTAAGGGGCATGTTTACTAAGCTGTTCTACCTGTTAGCATTTATTTATTTAGCTGTATTTATATCCCGCTTTTCACCGGGTCAAGGCGGTCAATTGGGGGATACATTTAACACGAGGGGATATGAGACACATACACTAATACTTACAGGGAACATGGGCAGTGGAGGGTTAAGTGGCTTGCACAAGACCTCAAGGAGTGCCTATAGGACTAGAAATCCCAGTCTCTCCGGCATGAGATTGCTGTCCCCAGGTGGGACTTGAACCCCCGGCCCTCCGGCCTGAAGTACCTTGTCCTAACCACTAGACAACTCCTCCCTCCCATGAACACATGCTAACCAGTATGCAAGGAGCCAAGCTTACAATGCAAATGGCAAACAGACAGCACATGTTTAATTCCATGCTATCTGCTTAGCCTGTGGGAGGGAAATGGCCAGGGCAGGGATGGAGAGTGGGTATGACTGCAGATTGCAGTTGATGCAGGAGTTGGTATTGCACATTCATCGTCATTGTTGCACTTCGTGTGGGTGCACTTAATGATACCTCACTAGGTAGTGTTAAATGCATTTACGTTAAGCGCAAATACTGCTGCCATGTGTTAAGGTTTGAATCAGTGCAGTATCTACTGGGGACATGCTTTACACACCCCCAACAGGTAGTGCAAGATTGTTGCACTTCCCAAGCATTGATTTCTACTCTCAGTGTGCAATACCTGCAAAACATTAGTGAAGCTTAGTAAACTTCCCCCTAATTCTCCAAGTACTACTGTAACAGCTAGTCCAGGAGCTCCTATTCTTTTTGGGTGCAGGGACCCCCTTTTAACATCCAAAAGTTGTAGAGACTCACATTTGGTCCACATCAATCTTGGTCCTTCCTGAGAAACTCCTCTCAAGGCTCTCTTTCTATTCTCCCCTCACTTGCTCAACCCTCCCCTACCAGTTTATCTTTCTCTTTCACCCCCTCCCCTTCCCACTAGTCCTGTCTCTTAGGTCATCCCCATAAGCTTAGATCCAGAGATCTCTCTCTCAAGACCAGCCTTTCCTCAGTCTCTTTCTCCTCGTTCATGCTCAGCCTCACCCTAGTCTCTCAACTGCCAGGTCTTTCCAATCATCCTTCCCTTCATACCAGCATATCCTCACTAATCTCTCTCACTAATCTCTCTTCCTTCAGCTCCTACCAATTTCTGCCTGAAGAAGAGGAAGGTTTTATCCTTGACTTCACTGGCATTTATTTATTTATTACAGTTTCTTATATACCGCGCTATTTAGCATCAGTGCGGTTTACATTATAACTTAACGACCATAACAACAAGCTGTCAGGTTTACATCGAACAGGAGTATAAACATGGAAAACAGGGTCAACTATATACATAATCTATTTACATTGGAAGGATAGATAAAAGTCAGATAATGCATGTAGGTCTTTTCTAACTAAATTGGGTCAATTCCTGGAGGGTATATCTAGGATCAATTGCTGTCAGGTAAGTGTTGGAGGAACAAGTGGGTTTTGAGGGCCTTCCTGAACTGATATAGGCTGGCTATGGCCCTAATGTCAGGGGGTAGAGCATTCCAGCATTTGGGTACGTAACAGCTGAAAGACCTGTTTGTGGTTGATAAGTTGTACTTTGTCGAAGCCTTTGGTATTGCAAGCAAGTTTACAGCTGTTGATCTTCTGGATCTGTTGGGAGGGACAAAGTGGATAAGATGAGTGAGTGAGGAGGCTGAAATACCTTTGATTGCTTTGAAAGCTAATAGAAGGGTTTTGAAAGCCAAGGGATGATATCACTGAGCACCAGGCGGATGCTAGAGTGCATCAGAGCCACAGCTCATTGGAACACAATGTCGTGAGCATTGATGGACCAGGGGAATTGGTTTCCTTTAAATGGCCCTGATATGAGATATGCTTGACCTCCTCAGTACCAGAAGGGCTGTACCAGTCTCCTAAGGCCAGACCACTTTGCTGAAATACCCCTGCCACCTCAGAAGGATATGGCCATCCCTACTGCATCCCCCGTATCTTTGTCGATGGCAGTCCTTGAGAAGTGTTTCCTGAAGAGATTCGAGGAGGGAATGGAAGCCTTCTTTGCATGGTGTGAAGCAGTTTCTTCAACTGCATAGAACTGGTGCATCAAGAGATTTAGCCAGTCCTAGAAATTCATGCCTGAGTCATCACCAAACAATATAAGATCTCAAAAGGAGTAGCACACCACAGTGAAGAGTCACAAAAAATATTCCTTACAAAAGGTTGAAGTCACTAATGATGGCCAAAAAAGGCTATGAAACATACATACAAATTTTTAAGAGACCCTCAGTTCGGGCAATAATGTGTATAGAAACACTAATACATAGCCTGTTCGATGTAAAACCTGACAGCTTGTCGTTATGGTTGTTATGTTATGATGTAAACCGCGCTGATTCTAAATAGCGCGGTATATAAGAAACTGTAATAAAAATAAATAAATAAAATAGCCTTTAGCACCATCATCGGTCTCATCAAGTGCTTTTTTTAATATACAAATCTTTTTATTAAAATATTCAAAAAAATGTAATACCATACAAAATTAAAAATAGAAAAACTACTTATCTATTTAAAAATGTTTCACAAGAAAACCCCAACATGAATTCATGTTTCAGGCTTACAAGGAGCCCTGCTTCAGGGGAACTATAATTGAGAACGCAACACATTGTTTCATAGATAAAAAACTTCTCAGCAATCAGTTTACACCATTCTTTCCAAAGTGGAAACATTTTAGAGCTCCTCCATAGAGTTCTACCAGCTCTTAATGGGCATGTACTTCAGGAATATAATGCAGATTCTCTCCTTCCAGAGGAAGGTGAACGAGAACATAAGAACATAAGATATGCCATACTGAGTCAGCCTAAGGGTCCATAAACCCCAGTATCCTGTTTCCAGCAGTGGCCAGTTCAGGTCACCAGTACAGTACCTGTGAGGTTCCCAAAAGATACACAGATTCCATGCTACTTGTCCACTGGGGTAGAAGTAGATTTTCCTGGTCCTCTTTAATAGTGGTTTATGGACTTTTTCTCCATAAACTTGTCCAAACCTCTTTTATATTCAGCTATACAAACAGTGTTTACTACATCTTCCAGTAACAAATTCCAGAGTTCGATTTTGCGTTGAGTGAAAAAATATATTCTCTGATTAGTCTTAAATATGCTACATTATAACTTCATTGCATGTCCCCTAGTCTTTCTACTTTTTGAAGGGGTAAACGACCAATCTACATTTACTTGTTCTACCTCATTCATTATTTTATAGACCTCTATCATATCTCTCCTCAGCCATCTCTTTTCCAAATTGAAGAGCCCTAACCTTTTAAGCCTTTCCTCATAGGGATATCTTTCCATCCCCTTTACCAGTTTTGTCACTCTTCTCAGTACCTTTTCCAATTCTACTATATCCTTTTGTAAAAATATATAGTGACTATGGAGCAATACAGAGGCATTATAATATCCTTCATTTTCTTCTCCATTCCTTTCTTTACAATTCCCAGCATTCTATTTGCTTTTTTGGCTGCCACTGCACACTGGGCAAAGGGTTTCAACGTATTATCCATGATAACTCCTAAATCATTTTTCTGGGTGGTTGTTCCTAATGTGGAACTTTGCATCGTATAACTGTAGATTGGGTTGTTCTTCCCTAAGTGCATAACTTTGCACTTGTCCACATTAAATTTCATCTGCCATTTGGATGTCCAGTCTCCCAATTTATCAAGGTCCTCTTGCAATTTCTTACAATCCTCTTGTGTTTTAACAACTTCTTAATAATTTGGTGTCCTCTGCAAATGTGATCATCTCACTCATTATTCCCATTTCCAGGTCATTTATAAGTATGTTAAAAAGCAGCAGGCCTGGGGGGTGGAGCCTGGTTGCTGGTCAAGATGGACGTGTAAGAGTTGAGCTCCGGAAGGCAATTGACAAGAATCCTGACTTTTGTTGTCTTTAATCAAATAGTTCCTACCTACTTGGTTATTATTCGATCCCGGATATGTCAGGCCTCAAACCAACGCAGCTGGATCATCAAGTTTCTCAAAACGCCAGTGCAAAGAGAACCAAAACGGAACATCTCTCTCCTTGCAAAATGGCGCTCATCTGAGACTGTCCTGAGACTTTGCAGGAGCTCCTGGCTGAGATTCAGGCAGTCAAAGACCTGGTCAAGTCTAACGGAGAGTCACTATGTGCAATGCAAGAAGATATCAATGCTTTAAGAGCTTCCATGGAGGCAATTTTGGCTCGTTTGGAGAAGTTGGAGGGTGTTGTGGCATCACATGGGGAAAGGCTTCAGGACGTTGAGAAGCAGGCCAAGCTGATATAATCATTACAAAGAGAGGTGGAAGACAGCAACAACCGCTCACAGAGAAACAACATAAGAATACTAGGAGTACCTGAGGGTGCAGAGGGTCCTGACATGGCGTCCTTCTTACAGGCCGTGATTCTGGGTGTGTTAAAGCTGCAGTTTGTTATGCCATTCAAAATCAAGCGCACCCATAGAGTGCCTACTCAATCCGTGGTCATGGGCAAGCGTCCATGCCCAATCATTTTAAAAGTTCTACATTTTCAGCAAGTAGCACAAATAATGGGAGCTGCCAGAGCACTTTCAAATTTGGAATACCAAGGACATAAACTCCTGTTCTTCCCAGATTTTGGAAAGGCGACGGTGGATTGAAGAAAGAGTTTTTTGGCGCTGCGTCCACGCTTGTTGTAGCTACAGGCCTGTTTTGGGCTGCTCTATCCTGCCCGCATGAGAGTCACGCTGCATAACCAAACCAAGACTTTTGATGATCCAGGGGAGTTATATGTGTTTCTGGAAGATAAGGAGGCAGCGGTGATGCGGTGAAATTCAAATCACAGCTGTATTTGGTGCAGTTTTATGGTACTTAATATCATGGCATTTGACTGGTCTGAAGTCATGTAAAGGAGAGTTATTCACGCAGAAGCGATATTTTAATCATGTAGTATTACTGTGTACTGGGACATTTACTTTGTTTCTCTGAAGGAACACCAGGGCACTTTCCTGGTCAAGATGTTTTTTTATTTTTGTGTGTTCACTCTCTCTTTCTTCTTTTGTGTTTTATGTTGTTTGTGTTGTCTATGGTGGTTAAGAGAGACTTGGAGCTTGGAGGAGTGAGATGGCCCTTAGTCATTCAGCTAGGTCTCTCAGCTCATAAACGAATTCGGTGAGGTTTGCCCTGCCACGCAGTTTTGGTGGTTAGGGCTTTGGGTACATTGTCTTTTCTTTTATTGTGGGAGGTGGGCAAAGCGTGAAATTTTAAGTGGTAATAGAAGTGGGAATGTTTTAGGTCATTTTGCCCTCCGTGTCTGTCTTGTCCTGGTGGGCTCACCCGCTAATTTTGTGGGTTGTATAGCCTCCTTGGGTTTGGTTGGTGGGTTTGGCGTTATGTTTTTCAGAATTATGTATTTTTATTGTGAGCGATCATGTACAGGGGCCAGGGCTAAATTATATTTCCTTTTGTTGAGCTTTCTTTGTTGGGCTATAAGTGCAGCTAGCATTCTCAGGACACTTAAGATGTTGTTCTACAATGTAAAACTATATGCTACAATTGGGTATGTTTCTGCAACATTTGACAGTCAATTTGAGCTATATTATAAATATGTCTTCCTTTAAGATAGTTTCACTGAATGTTAAGGGCATTAACAATCCCATTAAGAGGAAAAAGATTTTTCTATATGGCAAGAAGGAAAGTGCTGACATCTTACTGTTGCAGGAGGCACAGTTGAATGTAAAGGAGTCGTTAAAACTAGGTGTAAATCCCTTTTCTCTAGTGGCTTTCACAGCTGCCCAGCATAAGAAAAACGGGGTAGCCATTTTAGTAAGGAAAGCTCTATCTCCCATGATTATTCAAACTAGGTCTGATACAGATGGGCGGTGGACTATGGCTGTCATTAAAATTGGATCCACCAAACTGGTCTTAATCAACGTTTATGCTCCTAACATTGATTGTCCTACTTGTTTTTGCTCCCTTGCGGCCTTGGCGCAGGAGGTGTCTAAATATCCGACTATAGTGGGAGGACACTTCAACCTCATAAGAACATAAGAACATAAGATATGCCATACTGGGTCAGACCAAGGTCCATCAAGCCCAGTATTCTGTTTCCAACAGTGGCCAATCTAGGTCATACGTACCTAGCAGTTTCCCCAAGGGACACAGGTTCCACAATGCTTGTATTGGTTCAAGCATTGATATCCTGGGTCCCTTCTTAATAATGGTTTATGGACCTTTCCTCCAGGAACTTGTCCAAACCTTTTTTAAACCCAGCTACACTAACAGCCTTTACTACATCCTCCGGTAACAAATTCCAGAGTTTGATTACACGTTGAGTGAAAAAATATTTTCTTTTATTAGTCTTAAATAGTTTACCCTGTAGCTTCATTGCATGTCCCCTAGTCTTTCTATATTCTGATAAGGTAAACAATCGATCTACGTTTACCCGTTCCACTCCGTTCATTAATTTATAGACTTCTATCATATCTCCCCTCAGCCGTCTCTTTTCCAGGTTAAAGAGCCCCAACCTTTTTAGCCTTTCTTCATAGGAGTAGCCTTCCATCCCCTTTACCATTTTGGTGGCTCTTCTCTGAACCTTTTCTAAAATTGCTATATCCTTTTTAAGATATGGCGACCAGAATTGCACACAATATTCAAGGTGCGGTCTCACCATGGAACGATATAGAGGCATTATAATATCTTTTGTTTTATTTTCCATTCCTTTCCTTATCATACCTAGCATTCTATTTGCTCTCTTGGCCGCCGCTGCACACTGGGCCGAGGGTTTTAACATGGTATCCACAAGGACGCCTAAATCTTTTTCTTGGGTGGTGGTTCCTAATGTGGAACCTTGCATCGTGTAACCATAGTTTGGGTTGTTCTTCCCTAGGTGCATAACCTTGCACTTCTCCACATTAAATTTCATCTGCCATTTTGATGCCCAGTCTTCCAATTTATCAAGATCCTCTTGCAATTTTCCACAATCCTCCTGGGTTTTAACAACTTTAAATAGTTTTGTGTCATCAGCAAATTTGATAACCTCACTCGTTATTCCACTTTCCAGGTCATTTATGAATATGTCAAAAAGCAGCGGACCCAGCACAGATCCCTGGGGTACACCACTATTCACCTTTCTCCATTGGGAAAATTGGCCATTTAGCCCTACCCTCTGCTTTCTATCTTTTAACCAGTTCCTGATCCACAGTAGTACACTGCCTCCTATCCCATGACTCTTTAGTTTTGCCAAAAGTCTCTCATGAGGGACCTTGTCAAAGGCTTTCTGAAAGTCCAGATACACAATATCAACCGACTCACCTTTGTCCACCTGTTTATTCACTCCTTCAAAAAAACATAACAGATTAGTAAGACAAGATCTTCCTTGTCTAAAGCCATGTTGGCTGTCTCCCATTAGGTCATGACTATCTATATGCTGAGTAATTTTATTCTTTATGATGGTTTCTACCATTTTTCCCGGTACTGATGTCAGGCTCACCGGTCTGTAGTTTCCCGGATCACCCCTCGAACCCTTTTTAAAAATTGGTGTTACATTGGCGATCCTCCAATCCTCAGGTATTAGAGATGATTTTAATGATAGTTCACAGATTACTGATAGCAGGTCTGCAATCTCAAATTTCAGTTCTTTCAACACCCTTGGATGTATACCATCCGGCCCAGGTGATTTGCTACTCTTCAGTTTATCTAATAGTTGTAGGACATCTTCCCGATGTATCGATATTTCCTTCAATTCTTCCACACCTTTAAATACCACTTCAGTCGTGGGTAACATCCCTACATCTTCCTCAGTAAAGACCGAAGCAAAGAATTCATTCAGTCTCTCCGCTATCGCCTTGTCGCCTCTTAGTGCTCCTTTAACCCCTTTATCATCTAATGGACCAACTGACTCTCTCACGGGTTTTTTGCTACGAATGTACTTGAAAAGGTCTTTATTTCGCGCTTTTGCTTCCGCAGCAAGCTTCTTCTCAAATTCTCTCTTTGCCTGCCTTATCAATGCCTTGCATTTGACTTGCCAGTGCTTGTGCTGTTTCCAGGTTTCATCATTTGGCTCTTTTTTCCATTTCTTGAAAGATGCTTTTTTGGCAACAACAGCCTCTCTGACCTCAGCTTTAAACCATGCTGGCAATTTTTTGGACTTCCTTCCACTTTTCTTAAAGCGTGGAATACAGCTGGTCTGGGCTTCCAAGATAGTATTTTTCAACAACACCCAAGCTTGATGTACGTCTTTAACCTTTGCAACTGCTCCTTTTAGTTTTTTCTTAACTGTTTTCCTCATTCTATCATAGTCTCCCTTTCGAAAGTTAAAGGGTAGTACTGTGGATTTCCTTACTATCCCTCCTCCACTAATTAAATCAAAGGCGATCATGCTATGATCACTATTGCCAAGTGGCCCCAACACCCTTATCTCTTGCACTACATCTGGTGTTCCACTAAGGACTAGGTCTAATATTGCTTCCCCTCTGGTCGGTTCATGAACCAGCTGCTCCAAGAAGCAGTCATTTATTTCATCTAGGAACTTTATCTCCCTAGCATGTCCTGTTGTGACACTGACCCAGTCGATGCCGGGGTAATTGAAATCACCCATTATTATTACTGCACTGTAACTTTTGCTAGCTTCCTTGATTTCTTTGAGCATTTCATCATCCATTTGTTCATTCTGGCCAGGCGGACGATAGTACACCCCCACTGCCATCGCCTTCCCCTTTTTACATGGAATTTCAATCCATAGAGATTCTACAGCAAATTTTGTTTCTTGCAAAACTTTAATCCTTTCTGACTCAATGCCCTCTCTAACATAGAGCGCAACCCCTCCACCAATTTGATCAGCTCTATCATTTCGATATAGTTTGTACCCAGGTATCACAGTGTCCCACTGGTTGTCCTCCTTCCACCATGTCTCTGATATTCCAATCATATCTAACCTCTCGTTTAGTGCTATATATTCTAACTCTCCCATCTTGTTTTGTAGACTTCTAGCATTTGCATACAAGCATTTTAGAGACTGTATTTTATTCATATTAATTTGGCTATTGGTAGACATGGGTAATTTGGGATCTTTAAGTTCTGTCTGCTCCATACTCGAGGGCATTTGGGCTACTTTACTCTTTTTTGGAACCTCTCTGCTTTTTGTAGTATCCTTCAAGGATACATTCTTCCGAACCATGCGCTCTTGGGCGACTGTCGGCTTTCCCCTATTATCTAGTTTAAAAGCTGCTCTATCTCCTTTTTAAAAGTTAATGCCAGCAGCCTGGTTCCATCCCGGTTAAGGTGAAGCCCATCCCTTCGGAAGAGCCCCTCCTTTCCCCAGAATGTTCCCCAGTTCCTAACAAATCCGAACCCCTCATCTCTGCACCATTGTCTCATCCACGCATTGAGAGTCCGGAGCTCTGCCTGCCTATTGGGTCCTGCGCGTGGAACGGGAAGCATTTCGGAGAACGCTACCCTGGAAGTTCTGGATTTCAACTTCCTACCTAAAAGCCTAAATTTAGCTTCCAGAACCTCCCTACCACATTTTCCTATGTCATTGGTACCAACATGTACCAAGACAGCAGACTCCTCCCCAGCACTATCTAAGACCTTATCTAGGTGGCGTGTGAGGTCCGCTACCTTCGCACCAGGCAGGCATGTTACCAGGCGATCCTCACGTCCACCAGCCACCCAGCTATCTACATGCCTAATGATCGAATCACCAACTATAACTGCTGTCCTAACCCTTCCCGCATGGGCACTTGGCCCTGGAGAAACCTCCTCGGTGCAAGAGGGGTTTACATCACCTGGAGGACAGGTCCTAGTTACAGGATCACTTCCTGCCACACCAGGGTGATGCTCTCCTGTCACGTGACCTCTCTCCTCCATGGCAACAGGGATGCTGCCAGACTGGAGGTGGGACTTCAGGACTATATCCCTGTAGGTCTCGTCTATGTACCTCTCTGTCTGTCTTATGTTTTCCAAGTCTGCTACTCTAGCCTCTAGAGAACGGACTTGTTCCCTGAGAGCAGAGAGCTCCTTGCACCTAGTGCACACGTAAGACCTCTCACCAGCTGGGAGAAAATCATACATGTGACACTCAATGCAAAAGACTGGAAAGCCCACATCCCGCTGCTGGACTGCTGTCTGCATCTTAGTTTTAAGTTTGTGTTTAGATCTTTAAGTTCTATATGTACTAAAGGGTGCAATGGATATTTATACCACTAAAACTGTACCTAAGAAGTTTAATATACCTTGTTCACCTGAAGCTTAATTAATCTCAGGTCCTTGGTGTATGACTGATTTGGGTAATGAGCTTCGCCTGAGAGCACCTCCTGTCTTTTAAGTTGTGCAAGTACCTATAAAGCTGTGAAATTCCCAGGGGAGGGTGGGTGTGGGGAGGGAGGGAGGGATATAACACTTATTAAAAAAGGGCTGCTACACAGTACCTTGTCCTGTGCTGCTGAGGAAAACTATATTCTGATTTGATTTAAATTATAGCTCTTTGCTGCTACTAGGCTCTAACCTATTATGAAATTTAAACTACAAGCTCTCTGCTGGATTCTAAATTTAACCAGAAAGCTCTCTTCTGTGTTTTAATTTGAAACTAAAAGTACTTTGCTGA
The DNA here is from genome assembly GCA_033557465.1 of Ichthyophis bannanicus. Classification (NCBI taxonomy): domain Eukaryota; kingdom Metazoa; phylum Chordata; class Amphibia; order Gymnophiona; family Ichthyophiidae; genus Ichthyophis; species Ichthyophis bannanicus. The sequence goes on along the minus strand of CM066032.1, from coordinate 277,784,184 downwards.
TGCTAGGCCCTGAGTGACTATGAAATTTAAACTACAGCTGTCTACTGGGTATGAAAGGTAACCAGAAAGTTCTCTTCTGTGTTTTTAAATTGAATCTTAAACTGTTGCTACTAGGCCCTGACTGATTTAACAAAAAAAATAGTGGGTTCACAGATTAATTAGCTTTAAAAGAAAAACAATTCCTTTCAGAAAAATTCCCAGAAGTATATACTCACAATTTCAGATTTCTCTCCAGAAGTAACAGCCCCCCTTTCCAGTCCGTCAAGACCAATGCTAGACCCATTGATAGACAGGAGTCCAGTGAAAACCATTAGGGTTTCCAGGGCTCATCCAGTTCTTGTATCTCTAATGCAGGAATTGGGTTTGATAGACATTTGGCGGCTGCAGCACCCTACAGATAAAGAATTCACTTTCTTCTCTCCTCCTCATAACTTGTTATCACGCATAGACTTCTTCCTAGTCTCCAAGGGACTTTGCTCTATAACTAGTGAGATTGCTATTCATGCAGCTCACATCTCTGATCACTCCGCAATCTCCCTCACCCTACTTGATTCAACGAGCTATCAGCCTTACTCAGGATGGCAATTTGATAGGACTCTTCTATCCAGTCAGGAATTTCAGGAGACCATCCTGGTGGCCATAGAGGAGCATTTCCAATTCATTCTACCGCAAGATTCCTCGGGGTGGGCCTGGTGGGAAGGCTTTAAGGCTAGTATACGAGCCACTATTACTAGTTTTGCTATAAAGCAAGCTAAACAGCGTAAAGCAGAACTTAGTGCACTAGACAAGCAGATTAAAGCGGGTGAACGTATCTTATGCCAGAAATCTGATCCTAACATTTTGATAAGACTGCAGCGCCTTAGATTTAAATATAATTTGATTTTGACCACTGAGGCCTCTCAGAATATTCAAGGGCAGAAAGGACGATACTACTTAGAGGGAAATAAAGCTGGACAGCTGCTAGCTAACTCATTAAAGGGTCGTAAAGAATCTTCAGGTGTTGCAGCTCTAACGGATCCTCAGGTGCAACAATTGATTGTCAAGGATCCTGACATTGCAGAGACCATTTGATATTATACACTCAGTTATACTCCCCAGAAATAGATTTTTCTGTGAAGGAGTTTGATAGTTTGTTAAAGAATATCCAAAGGCCGGTGTTAGATTAAGAAACTGCTGCTGGACTAGACAAGCAGATAACAGTCATGTAAATTATCCAGGCTAGCGGGCTATTGACTCTACACAAGTTGGCAAGGCTACCGGACCAGACGGTCTGCCGGCTGAATTTTATAAAGCCTTTTCCAAAACGTTAGGGCCATACCTTCAACAATATTATAGACTTCTTCTAGACAATGTGGCACAGACTGGAGCGTTTGCCTCTGCAAACATTGTTGTCCTAGAAAAACCTGGGAGGGGCCCTCAGTTAATTAGTAACTATCGGCCAATTTTGCTGTTAAACGTAGACTATAAAATCTTTGCTACCATTGTAGCTGGTCGTCTCTCCAAATTGATCCCTTCCTTGATTCACCCAGACCAATGTGGCTTTACTGAGGGACGTTCTACAGCTGATAATGCCAGAGTGCTTTGTCATGTTTTGGAAGGCACAGAGGAAACAGAAGACCCTCTTGTGGGACTCTCATTAGACAAAGAGAAAGCGTTTGATCGGTTGGAGTGGCCTTTTCTGTTTGCTGTTTTGAAGTAGTTTGGATTTGGTGAAGGTTTCTGCAATGTAATTAAACTTATGTATGCGAAACCAAGTGCAAAAATTTCTGTGAATGCAACTCAGTCTAGAGAGTTTCTTCTAGGGCAGGGAATCCATCAGAGTTGTCCTCTTTCCCCCATTCTTTTCAATCTGGCCTTGGAACCCTTGGCCTTATTAATAAGGCAAAGCCTTGCGGTTAAGGGCGTCTCTATTGCTGGCATGGAAATTAAACTATCTGCATATGCGGATGATCTACTGATTTTCACCACACCTAGCTCCATACCGATCATTGTAGAATTGATAGATAAATATTCAGGATTATTTGGCTATAAGATTAATTGGTCAAAATCTGTCACCTTCCCTTGAGCTCAGGAGTATGTAGATTAGATATGGAGAAATTTCCTTTTGTATGGGAACCTAAGATGGTGAAATATTTGGGAGTTCACTATTGTTACCCACTTAGTGTAACCTTACAGTACAATGAAGAAGAGATCCTAACTACAGTTCATAATATAACAGCGAAGTGGTCGCCAGTCTATCTTTCTTGGTGGGGTAGTCTTGAAGCTATAAAAATGACTATCACTCCTAAAGTGAATTATATAATTAGAAATGTTACCTGTCTTTCTTACAAATAAAGGGGTCTGTTTACTAAATCGCGTTAGTGCAGTTCGCGGTAGGAGCCGCGTTAAGAAGACAAACCCCCAAATAAGGAGATGGGCGGGACCGCGGAAGACCTAGCGCGCGTTACGAAACCAACGAGCGTTACCTGGCGCGTTACGAAACTAACGAGCGGGCCACCGCGCGTAAAGCATAAGTAGCCACCCAGACATACAAGACTAATACAGAGCTATAGCACAATGGTTACTGCACTGACAGCTGATACGGGCAGCATGGGTTCGAGTCCCCAGGGTGGCATTAGCAGAAGGCTGGCTGATGTAGCACCCTGTACATGACACAATGAGGGAGGGGGCAGCGCCAATTATATTTTATTTCCTGGACGTGTCGGAGGGATGCAGGCAAACACACCCATATATCAGATAGTGAGTGAGGGGGCATGTCTATGTTTGCTGTCCGTATGGGGTGTAAGTAAACACACCCACACATTATTCACTGAGTGTGGGGGCATGTATATGTCTGTTATGTGTCGGAGGGTTGCCAGCAAACATCCCTGACCCATACAGAGCTGTAGCACAATGGTTACTGCACTGACAGCTGATACGGGCAGCATGGGTTCGAGTCCCCAGGGTGGCATTAGCAGAAGGCTGGCTGATGTAGCACCCTGTACATGACACAATGAGGGAGGGGGCAGCGCCAATTATATTTTATTTCCTGGACGTGTCGGAGGGATGCAGGCAAACACACCCATATATCAGATAGTGAGTGAGGGGGCATGTCTATGTTTGCTGTCCGTATGGGGTGTAAGTAAACACACCCACACATTATTCACTGAGTGTGGGGGCATGTATATGTCTGTTATGTGTCGGAGGGTTGCCAGCAAACATCCCTGACCCATACAGAGCTGTAGCACAATGGTTACTGCACTGACAGCTGATACGGGCAGCATGGGTTCGAGTCCCCAGGGTGGCATTAGCAGAAGGCTGGCTGATGTAGCACCCTGTACATGACACAATGAGGGAGGGGGCAGCGCCAATTATATTTTATTTCCTGGACGTGTCGGAGGGATGCAGGCAAACACACCCATATATCAGATAGTAAGTGAGGGGGCATGTCTATGTTTGCTGTCCGTATGGGGTGTAAGTAAACACACCCACACATTATTCACTGAGTGTGGGGGCATGTATATGTCTGTTATGTGTCGGAGGGTTGCCAGCAAACATCCCTGACCCATACAGAGCTGTAGCACAATGGTTACTGCACTGACAGCTGATACGGGCAGCATGGGTCCGAGTTCCCAGGGTGGCATATGCAGAAGGCTGCCTGATGTAGCACCCTGTACATGACACAATGAGGGAGGGGGCAGGTCCCATATTGTTATGGTTGTCGTGTTGGAGGGGTGCAAGTAAAAACACCCACACAGTAGATATTGAGTGATGGGGCATGTCTATGTTCCCATTCCGAATGGGGTGCAAGTAAACACACCCACATGTTATCTAGTGAGTGAGGGGGCATGTACATGTCATGTATGTGACGTACATTTGCTAGAAAACACACACACACATTGGCGTACCCAAGGTTACTGCAGAAAGAACCCCACAATGCACAACACATGCCACATAATAAAGTGTAGTGTCAGCCTAGGTACAACAGAATGTCCCCCATAGAGCGGTCCCTAAGGTAATGTAGAGGGAGCCAGAGAAGGTGACACATGGTGGGCCCATGAGGCGCAGTAAGGTAATAGTCCGTGGAGGGGCTGTCACCGGTAGCAGTCTGGTGTATGTAAAACATATAATGCTCCAGACAGCCAAATAAAAGGAATTCATTGTGGGTCTGATCCCATGACTACTGGCCCAACACGCAATGAATAACCCACTGGCCTGCAGCCCCAGAGCTGCTAACCACCCCCTGGCTACCCACAGAAGGACAGCAGAACACCATGTAACTGCTGCTGTCCTGGCCATGATGAGCACAAAGGCAGGCACACCCATGGTGCAATGCACATGCAGACCAGCAGTCCATAGATGAACACAAGAGGGGGCCTTACCCACATAGTCCACGGGTATGCTACGGTGAAATGACTGTGTGTGTCACTGTACATAGTAGTAACAGACAGTATCCCAACATGGTGTCCCGGAAGAAGCCACAAAATCTGTATGTCAGGGCAGACCGATGATCAGCACAATGGGCAAGGAACTGCCTGTTGGTGCAGGGTCCCTGAGTGCACGTCCCCCTGTGGTGGCAAAGTACCAAGGTTGCTTGCAACAGTACCCTCTAGAAATAGAGGTCACACATATGTAGAACCAGTCACCCCTGTGTCTAAGCCATAGATAACCCAAGTGACTCAGCATGAGAAAATGAACATGAGAGGTTGGAAGGATTGGCCACAACCCCACGTTGGTAGTGTGCGTGTAAGCCTGAGAGGCGCAGCCCCCAAAGGTAGGATATGCTGTGAATGTGCAGCTGGAACCGGGCGTGTGAAACGTACAAAGGCAAATCTCTACACAAATAGGTAAGAAAGGAGAGAATGCGTCATATGGTACCAGAAACAATGCAGGTGACAACCCAATTACCCTGCCAGTGTAACCCAGCAGCAAACAGCACCAGGACATGCTCTGTGTGACAAAACTATGGGCCTGGTACTAGGTGGGTGTGTCACAGCAAGGTGTGCGTATGTGTGGATGAGTGCACGCCCTGTCCCCTACACCAGATCAGATATGTCATAGGTGTCAGGTTTGTATGTCCCACAGGTCCTGCTGGACAACATCCACCCACATGAATGCAATCGGAGTTTGCCATTTGGTGTATCCTACGAAAGCCGCACCAGAGGGCAAAGGCCACTGTCCACTGCCTGGCACAGCACCCCATAGGGCGTATCCCAAAGCCCCCCCCATAGGGCATGTGACAAGGTCCATGATGAGTCACTGTGAGGAGTCTGCAGTGTGAGGGATGTGTTGTTGTCAGCAGCAGATTAAAGCAGGATAAGAAAATAAACACCAAGGTGATCACAATGACCAACTGTGTGCTAACACCCATGACCTGTGGCCCAAACACACGTCTGGAACCAACTGTATGCCCATATTGCCAGTGCACATAATACAGTCACAATAATGAGGTTGGCAACCTCTGGGTCAAAAATGCCAAATGATCCAAGCCCCCAAACAAAATCACAGAGGACGCACCATGTACATGTGAGGGCTGCCTGACAAAGAAACAAAGCAAGGTCTCAGCAAACAAGGGCATATGGCAAGCACAATCAAGACCAAGGTCATGATCATTACCAAATATAGAAGGCCCAATAACATCACAGACCGCTTTGTCAAACTGAATGTCAGAGGCAAAAGCAACAGCAATAACAAGCATACCCTGGTCACTGTGCGCAGGGAGATGCAGATGTTCCCATACACCTGACCCAGAACCCCCTGACTGTGCAGCGAGGGGTGCCATGTCGATACCTAAGGGGTCTGCTGGTGAGCCAAGGATAGGGGTGCAAGCAACAGTAACCATGGTGCACAGCAGATGCACACCAGCAGGACATAGCAGGGGTCTGGCGCCACCACGGCGCCTGTACAGGAGGGAGATAGCAATATGTGCGCCACTGGCATAGAGCACCTAACGACTCCAGCATAATGTTGTGGGCAGGAAGTCGGCTGAAAAGGTGTACAAGGACACAGTCAAAACAGGTGCCCAACCTAACCTGCAATCTGAGGGAGAACGTGGCAGGACATCGCTGATGGAACTGTGTCCCCAGAACAATCTGGCATTGTGTACCAGAAATGGTATGTTTGCAAAGGTCCATGTGCTGTATAGGCTGCAAGCGGTCGCTGGAGAGCACGCAGGACCTGTGTGGAACAGAGACACGTGTAGCACAAACACCACCTAGAGCACACAGTACAGACAATGAACAGGCAGCAGATGGAGGGTGTTGGGAAACTGGTGTACTTGGAAAGACTGTGTGTGGCAGGTGAGGGGAATATGGGTCCCCCGTTGGAGAGTGAGGTTGCCAGGGAGGTGAGCAGAAAAGGCAGAGCAAACACACGGCCAACACGCACAAACAGATGCCACGTACACAACGGTAGCTGGGTAGGATATGGGGCCGCAGTCCACACCAACATACATGACACCTCAGCCCACAATGAGGCAAATACAGGCACCAAAGGAGGCACAGCACATGTGACCACGAGAATATGGCCAGACAGGACGCAGAAGCCAAACAACCAGTGTGAGAGCAACAACAGGGATCAGTGCGGGAAAGGCAGAGGAAGGGAGCAACAGAGAGAGTGTACAGCTCAAACCCCTCGGATGGAAACCACTGGAGTGAACAGATGACCTGTGTAGTACACTGTGGCACATAGCAAGGGATGTAGACAGGGCCACAGCAGGCCAACATGACAAACCACAGCTGCGTGTCAGGAAATGGAGCCACAGAGTGTAGGCATGAGTCAGCGTACATGTGGAGGAGGGGTGCACAGATGACAACAACACAGTCCACAGGTGGGATGGGCGACACAAATGAACATGTCCACACACACCCACCAACACACCCACACCAGGAGACGTTATGTCAACCCAACAACATGCAAATGAGTAGGGATGTGACACATGAGGTGGCCAAGTGGATACGGCAAGGAAGGCCCATGTGGATGGGCTGTGGAAAGGGGCACAGGATCAAAGGACAAACATGCCAATCACCAACAACATCAGGGATGAGGCCCAGGCTAACACACATCGGCAGAACCACTGCACAGGTATCTCATCAGATGCACCACCCCACAAGGAGCATTACCCCTAGTCCAGACAATGTGGCGCATGGATAGCAAACATGCCACATGGACATGAACAGCTAAAACATGGATGGGTGGGTGGAGATGTGATGGTGCCACACACATGATATGGGCAGGTAAGCAGCACACAAAGTAGAAACAGACAACGTGTAGGTGCCAACAAAAACGTCATGCACCCAGGTGTAAATGAAATGGGGTGACCCACACACCAAACATGCCACACCACGCATGTGCAGACATCTGTTCCCCCCGAGGCAAGCACCAGACACAAGCAGACATCATATGCATCAGTCAGGTGTACCATATGACGTGAGGAACCACATGGGTCCTGTGTGGCAAGAAATGTCACATGGACACACCCACCACACGTTACAACGCCACACACCTGTTAATGTCTGTGGAGCCAACACACTCTAAGAACCCCCTGCTGCCACCCATGCACAAAAGGGCACAACAACAGTAGACGTTGGACACAGACAGTGATATGTGAGGCTAATGGTCAAAACATGATAGGACCGCACAGTGCCTGCATGCACCGTATGCACAACAGACAACATCCCCTGCAAACATAGGACACTGGAGAAAACATGCAGAGCAACAAGGCCAGATGCCATGATAACCTGGACAGTCCATAGGTCACAAACCCATGTACAGCGCTACAACCCCCTACATAAAATGAGGAAACACCAAGGAAGGTCTGGCCAGCAACGACAGGCCACGCACCGCATGAACAGGAACAATAGGCCAACAATGTGTCAGGGAAAGTGGCGTGTGTCCAACGTGCAAAGGATGACCCCCCCCGGGTCGCCCACATGTGTTAACACGCCCACATGGGTGCTGTGCCCAACCACATATGGATGACGAGAGGCCAGGATGCAGTGGAACACATGTGTCACCATTGCTGCCTGTGACCTGTGTGAAATGATGCAGACATCAGTCAAGGGACTATCATAAACACCCACGACACCTTGTGGACACAAAGGAGACACACACCTAAGACCAGCAACACATTGAATGCATAGATAGCACCTCATAACATGGCCACAACACTGAGCACACTGCACATGGACCACTGACGTGGATGCCAGTGAACACCACCGCACCATCCCAAGAGGATCATGTACATGCACATGACACGCATACACCACAGGGGTCGAGGGCATGGGCAGCAGAGTTGACATAACTAGATAAAACGTAACAACAGCTGGTGAACAATAGCCGATTTGAAGCATAGGCAGGCCGTGTATGTCCCAGACAGTGGAAGGAGAGGGGCACCTGAATGTTACGCCAGTGCCCTGACTGGGAATGTCCGTGTCTGGCAAATGCACAAACAGCCCCAAACGTGTATCCAGACACCAATGCACAGCGTACGTAATCACCTCTATATGTGTTGCTGTGAGAGGAACATTCCCATGGGTCAATGTGCCCTGTGTGAACACAACTTTCATGTACAGCGGATTATTCGCCTGACCGTGACACAGCGGTGTGACATAGGGGACACATGTGCACAATGTACATGCGGCCAACAACAAAAGGTAACAGCTGGTTGCTCCACGATAATTGGTGATGTGTCCAAACACAGCCTTACAACACAGATAGGCAGGGACGCGCATACTGAATGGACATGTAGCCAGGACAATTAACAACAAGGAACATACACATCATGGGAAGGTATGCATGCACGAAAGCCAGATGCACCTCCACCAAACACTGACCGACAAATGGAGACACACAACACATCACATGCATGTGTGGCAGAAACCTGTCCAGAGACCTAATGGCAGCTTCTGATCTGCACACCCCCCAAACAGACACTGTCCCGCGCAAGAGCACACACACAGATGCACATGATGTGTGCAAGAAACACCATGAAGACCCCAAGGATGTGAACAGGTAAAGGCCACATGTGTGACACATGGAGGCGAGGGGCGAAGGAGCACTGGTACAGATACATGTGTAGCACCATAGGAGTAGTGGAGAGAAAACAACGTATATGTGCCCAGACGTGATGACCGCCATGCATACCCAAAAACCTGACAACTCACCATAGCAAACAGGAAGGATGCAGATATGAGCACACAATCCCCACATGCAGCACAGCTGCAAACTGGATAGTAAGGCACACTGGGTGGACCTGGAATGCAGACGCACATCCTGTGGAGACAGGAACAGGACAGACATATGGAGACATGAGCTGGCAGTGAAGAACAATACGCACACCATCTAACATGGTGAAGACAGTGACACGTCGCCAGCACAACCATAACTTACAGGTAAAGATGTCCTCGATCAGCTGTTGCCTGGCTGCCATCCCTGCACGTGTGTCACCATGGCCAGGTGCAGGGGGGCACATAGGATCCTCCCCAGGACCCTCATTAATTTCGACAGGGATATTGTGCCTGAGAGCAATGTTGTGTAGTATACAACAGGCTATGATGATCCGTGCCACAGTCAGTGGATGGTACTGTAAGGCTCCGCCAGTCCTATCCAGACACCTGAAGCGACATTTGAGAACGCCAAAGGTGCGCTCAATCACTGAGCGACTGGAGGCATGGGCCTCATTGTACCGTATCTCTGCACCTGTGCGCGGGACACGCACAGGGGTGAGCAGCCAGGTGCGACACCCATATCCTGCATCACCTGCAAAACATAATGGATCAATGTCACATGCGTAATGAGCAAACAATGAAATGAATGACGTAGTAATCCATAACTGGAGAGCCGAGAGGACATGCACACAGATACGAGGCAAATGCAGTGAACACAGTGGCAGTGCAGCAGAGACTGTGAAGGCCAGTGGCAAATGACCATGACATGCCGATAGTGGCAGGGCACACCCATGCAACTGTGATACAGGACATGTGCATGAACTGTGGCGTAAAGGAGCAGTGGTGGTCGCTGTGCGGCCAGATGACGTACATTGCCAAGTAGCACATGGGGGTGCAGGGAGGCACAGGTGTGCAGGTAGGTGGATGAGCCAAACCGCCGCATACAGGGTGCAAGCCATTGGGACATATTGCCTGTGTGGTGTGGGGAAAGCAACAGGCGCGGGTGACAGGGGACCCCGAAGACGGCCCACAGGCATGCAGCAGACATGTGTAATAGGTGAAACGGCCAGAACACAACCCTTGTTGAACCCACAACATGGGCCGAAAGAGTAGGCTGCGTACACAGGGTGACACCCATGAGGATGTGTAAAGGCCACCCCCCCTGGGTGACCCAACGAAAGCCGACAAGGGGGACCACACGGATCCGCGCTATCAGCACCCCTATGTAACATCTACAAACAAACACTATGCAACATCATGAAAGAGAACAACATGCAGCACACAATCTATGTGTATGACCCAATGTTATACACCCTCATTTCAATATACAACCCAGACTCCCCCAACACAACAGAGGGCCGTTCACAAATGACAGGTTGGTGTAGAAACAACACCCTCGCAATAAGCTGGCACAAGACCATAGCTGTACGCATTACCTGGAAACAAAGTCCAAAACAACCACACATCTGACAAAGAGAGAGGTGTGTCACATGACACATGTCTGTGACCAAGACACCGGCCACCCCGCATGAGGACGTGGTCAACACCAAACAGTGTGCCCCCACAAGGACTGCTGCAGGGGCAGGCAGGCAGTGGGAAACCGTGGCAATGTAGTACAGACACCCATCTACAGTAGGAGTCTGCCAGATACACAGAATACACACCCAGCAGTATGTAGTCACCAAATTGACCAGTCTGAAACTGGTCAAACACAGCTGAGTTCTGCAGGATATAGGAGTCATGGGCAGACCCTGGAAAACGTGCAACCACATTCAGGATACGCATAGTAGCATCACAGATAACCTGCACATTGAGGGAATGGAAGTGTTTTCCGGTTGCGGTACACAACCTCCCTGTCGCGTGGCGGGACAAGGGCAACATGTGTGCAATCTATAGCGCCCATCACCTGTGGTATTCCAGCGATCCTATGGAATGCCAGTGCCAGGGCTGCCCAATGTTGCCTACCGTTGGGAATTGCAATGTAATTCCCAACCCGGCTGACCATGGCACGCAGTACCTGGTGGAGACAGCGGGAGAAGGTGGGCCTACTCAGACCACCCACTGCTGCCACTGAGGATTGGAAACAGCCAGAGGCAAAGAAATGTAGGGCAGCAAGGAGCTTGGTCATACCCGGTATAGCATGTGACCGGGCAGTCAGGGGCTCTAGGTCAGGTCTGAGTTCCTGATAGAGCTCCCTAATGGCCCTCTGTCCAACCGGTAGAGGGAGAATACCTGTCCCTCCCGCAGGTCCCCGAGCAGGACCCTGGTCCTGTAGATACGGGCCAGGCGTGGGTGGAGCTCAGCGCGCCGATGGCGCCGTTGGTCAGCCACAGCTGCCTGTGCTGGCCCAACAGCTGCAGGCCTGAGTTGCAGTGGTGCCCCACCCATGCCCAGGGCCGCTGCCCCTGGGACAACATCTCCCTCCCCCTCGTAAAGCACTCAGCAATCTCTAGCAAAGCAACCACTGCACCAGCTGCATGTGCAGTATGAGCCATGGTCCATACAGTGAGGAGGGTAAAAGGGTTATATATAGTGGTGTGGGTGGGGATGGACACCACATGGGTGCACTCCCATGGGCAAATAGAAAGATCTAGAAAACAGTATAATGGAAGATACCTGATGAAAGGTTCAACGCGCGCTGTGACGCGCCTTCCGGGAATGCAGCTGTGGATGATCCCCTGCCTGCTACACAGATGTGGGTGATACCGAGCGATGTCGAACGCCGTATAGCAACTACATAGCACAGATACTGCGACGCCAAGACGCCATTACCCTGATAACCTGGAAGGCATACACTCATGCACAAACGACGGAGGACACGAGGCAACGCGCGTAACAACGCGTGCAACGTCAACGCGAGGTCGCCTACGTGTGACGTTGGCCAGCATCAGCTCACGCCAGAAAACACATCGCAGATAGCAAAACCTAAACAAATATACGCACCAGCATTGCAGGACAACTACACACTCAATAAGGGATGTGGGAGTAGAATACGCGAAACGGCAGCCACTGCAGAAACGCGGATATATGATGTCAGGTACGTAACGATGTGCGACGCCATGTGACAATGCGCGACGCAATGCGCGACGACGCAACGCGCGCCAAAGACACACGTGACTGCGTGCGTGCGCAGGCGTCCCCTTGCGAGCCACACCCCAGGATGCCCCATATAAATGACAGGAAATGGAGGTTCCATCCCTTCCGCGGAGCAAACAGCAACATTATGCACGCACAAGGGAGCAAGGACATGGACCATGCACCAGAGCAGCCCACAACAGAAGGAGCAGCAGCCACATCTGGTGACAACCAGGTAGCAGGACCATCGGGGGTGCCACTGACCCCAGGTGGCCATCCAAGAGGACCACGCCGCCAGGCAAGGGTTCCTGTCCCTGCGGAGAGCCGATGCAGGGCTGCAAGGTTCAGCCAACAGGAGAATGAGCACCTGCTGTCTAACATACTGGACAGATATGACCTGCTCTTCGGCCGGCAGAGCGCTACCCTGACCATCGCAGCACGCACAGGGGCATGGCGGGAGGTGCAGGCGGCGGTGGCAGGAGCAGAAGGGCCGCCCCGGGACATCGAAAACCTAAGAAAACGCTTCTGTGACATCAAGCGCCATATACGGGCAGAGCTGGTGCGAGAGCGACGTGCGGCACAAGGCACAGGAGGGGGCCCAGCGACCGTGGCCCAATTAACAGACCTTGAGAGGCGCCTGGCGGATCGACTGGGGCCCATGTATGTCCACGGTTTGCCTGCTGCGCTGGACACAGCCCACCCACAGGCCGGTAGGTTATAGTACAAGCACATGGTGTGTGAAGGGGCAGGGGGGTGGGACAGAAACTGTCTCTGCTGGACGCGGGGATCAGACGGGCACAGAGGGACCACACACTCAGGAGCAAGGATGAGAGGTGGCCACCATTGGGTGGTGGTGTGTGGCATTAGGCAGTGCATGCAGGGCTGGGAATGGGTGCCTGAACCCCCCTGACAGAGGATGGTGTACACAGGCAGGGCCAGACCGTCCATTGAGGCAGGAACGTGCTTGCACAGGGTACCACGTTTCAGGGGTTCCTGCGCAAATAACAGTCCACTCAGGGCCGGCCCGTCCATTGAGCAAGAATGTGTATTGCACAGGGCCCCGCGTTTCAGGGGGCCCCTCGCAAAAAACATTCTCCAACCCATATTTTAAACACATAAAACACCAAAAAACCAGCTGCTTCTGCCGCGGCAGCATCAGGAGTGCTGCCGCGGGGCCCCCCTCCTGGCCGGCAGAGCCTCCTCCCCTGCCCGGCAGAGCCGCTCAGTCCCTGCATCGCTGACGTCATCCCCGAACGCGGGCTCCTTGTCAGAGCCGCGAGAGCTCGCGGCTCTGAAAATAAGCCCGCGTTCGGGGATGACGTCAGCGATGCAGGACTGAGCGGCTCTGCCGGGCAGGGGAGGGGGCTCTGCTGGCCAGGAGGGGGGGCCCCGCGGCAGCACTCCTGATGCTGCCGCGGCAGAAGCAGCTGGTGTTCTGGAACCTGGAAAGATAGGGGGGAAGGGGGATTAGGACTGGTACCAGTGGGGGGGGGGCCTAAGACTGCACGTGGGCTGATGGGGGGGGGGCCTAAGACTGGACGTGGGCCGATAGGGGAGGGTTAGGACTAGTAATGGGCCAGGGGGGGTGCTAGGACTGGAAGTGGGCTGATGGGGGGGGGTTGGACGGGTACTGGGCTATTGGGGGGCTGACTGGAAATGGGCTGCTGGGGGTTAGGACTGTTAATGGGCTATGGGGGGCTAGGACCGGTAATGTGCTGGGGGGGCTAAGACTGTTAATGGGCTGGTGGGGTTGCTAGGACTGGAAACGGGTGAATTGGCGGGGGGCTAGGACTTGAAATAGGCTGATGGAGGGGCTAGAATAGGACTGGAAATTGGCTGTTGGGGGGGCTAAGATTGGAAATGGGCTGTGGTGGGGGTTTGGATTGCAATGGACTCATGAAGGGGCTAGAACTGGACGTAGTCTCACGGGGGGCTTGGTTTGGAAATGGGCTGAGTGGAGGGGAGCTAGGATTTGACATGGGCTGATGGGCGCATGGGGGGCTGGAAATGGAAATGAGCTGATGGTGGGACACAACACTGACAATGGCTGTGGGTGCTCGGACTGGATATGGGTTGTTGGGTGCCTAGGACTGGACATGGTTTACTGTGCGGCTAATACTGGGGATGGGCTGCTGCAGGGACCTGTCGGGGGTGGGCGCTGGGAGAGACAGGGAGCGGAAGAGAGCTGATGTTGGTGGCGGGCCAGACTGGGACGGGGCTGTGGGAGTGAAATGGGGAGGGGACAGAAACACCCTGGGTGTGAGGCAGGTATGGCCACACATTGGCCGGGTAGTGGGGGGGGGCCGTCGTGGCTGAGGACGGAGAGGTGACATATATGTGGTTACGATTGGACTGACGGGAGGGAAACAGGAGGCAGATTAGTCTGTCTGAGCAGATGTGGAGAGTGGGAGAGTGGACTACAGAACCAGGGGTGGCAGGAGGGGGAAAAGCCAGCAGGCGGTGGACAGTGGGAAACATGGCTGGACCAGGGGGAGGTTGCTGGGGAAAATGTAAATGGAACGAAGACACAATATGTACGGAGATATCTATTGCCTTTGGATGTATTACATGGACCATGACAGCTCTGGTAAATGTGCATCAGTGATGTCTGCGCAGTGTCTGGTACGGGAGGGAGGTACACAATAGTTGTATCCCCACAGTGGCGTGGTACATACCGTGTCTGGCTCCCGGGGTCCCCAGGTTGATTGGTGCAATCCTGTCACCAGGATGTGTTTGCCTGTTCCGGTGATGCTCCATGTTCTGCATGTCTGACTGCGGTGCGGGTTTCGCTTCCTGCCACCCCTATATGACATTGCCACCTGTCCCCATTCCCCGGTCTATTCTGTGATTCAGAGGCCTCATATTGGCAGTGCTCCCATGTGATAGGTAGGTTATGGTGCTTCGTAGGACCTGGTGATGCTGACAGGGCACGGCGGGTGTGCCATGGCATCTGAGTGGGCAGCGTCTGTATTGGTACCCGCTGTGCCTGGCGTGGTGCACTGGAATATAGCTATGTGGGGGTCCATCTGTCCCGCACCATCCATACACTCATCAGGTGACATGTCTACAGATAGCCAGTGTATAGTAACACCATGCAGTTCTCCCTGCACCGGTGGCCACATATGCAACTGTGTCCCCGCACCGAGTCCCCGGACATTGCCCCGCACCCCCCTTGGGCCGCCCCTGTGTACCTGTTGCATCCCGCACGTGGCAGGGCTGGCAGGAGCGGTGGGCCGCACGGGGGAGGGGGGGGGCTTACTGGAGATCCGATGCACCTGCTATGGGAACGCGGTGTAGGGTTCACGATGAGGCCGCTGTCAGCCCTGGCAGGGGTGTTCAATGGCACCCAGAGGTGGTGGGGGAATGCACTGGGGGGCGGATCACACGGGGCATCTGCATGGGGTGTCCCCAGGTGTAGAGGGCTGCCACAACAGCCATGCCACAGACACACGTGGATCATTGGCGCACAGATGCCTGAGGGGGGGATGTTGTGGGGTGGGCAGGCAGCGGGACAAACCCTCAGACAGCTGTTGCCGTGTGTCACACAGGTTGATGTCTGCGCCATCGTGCAGGGCACGGAGCTGGATGCAGAGTCACAGATGGGTACAGTGGGCTCTGTGGAAACAGGGGCCCATGCCGTTTCTTTGGAGGGGGAGGAGCATGCCGCACCAATGCAAGATGTGGACATGGACATCCCAAACATACACGATTGGGACACATCTGAGACACCTGCAGGGACAGAGGACGTGTCTGCAGAGGGGCAACGGCCAACACCACAACGAGGCACTGGCTGCGGTCGCAACCGTCGTTCATGAGATTGCAGGCCAGCTCATCTGCGGTGCGAGCTGATGCTGAGGGTGAGTGGGACATGCTGCTATGGTAGATATGGCCATGTGCAGGTACCTCTGTTTCCGTTAACCCACACAGTACTATGTCCTTTCCCCACAGGTGTGCGCCGTCTACTGCGCTCGGTGGTACGCAACCAGAGGCGTAACAGGAGGACCACAAGGCGCATGCAGAGGGCGATAACTGCCCTAGTCTCACATGCAGGACGCATGGCAGACGCATGTGAGCTCATCGCGGAGGCGCATGTGTGAATGGCAGCCGGGAGGGTGGCTGGCAGTCCCCCCGACCATCCGGCACAGCCAGGGATCCCACCAGCATGTGCAGCCGCAACACCGGCGGCAAGGCGGCAGGCGCCTAGGGGTGGGAGGGGGGGCGTACTGGGGCTGGCAGGGGTAGAGTCATATAAAGGGCCTAAACGATGGCCTTTGATGGTGACATGTGCTCCGTGACTCATTTTGTTCATACCACTCACATCCCCGCAACCACCCCATGCCCTGTGGGGTGGGCACGTGCCGCTCCACTGCTGTCATTCACCATTGGCCCCCCCCCTAACCCATACCCACTATGGGTGTGCAGCCAATCCCATTGGCCTACGTGCTCGCCCCTCACCCCCACACCGTGGTGGCGTGCATGGCGTGCAGTGTTACCATGCGCACCCCTGGGAGAACGTGCCGGGGACCCCCCCAGCCACCATTGGCCTGTGTGCTGTTGTGGGTGCACTGTTATGTCCTGCATGTGGTGACCCAAGCGCTGCTCGCAACACCCCGGACACGCACAGTATGTGCACTGCACAGGTCCTGTACCCAGGTTCACCTGCACCTGCACACATCCACCTTGTCTCACCCGTCACACATATGCAACAGTGGATACTGGGCACAGGGATGCATGCACCAGCACCTTGGTGTCACCGCCAGTAATGGCTACCCTTCACACTGTGCACCGGTGGCCACTGTATAACACCTACACCCCCTTGCCACCCATCCTGGCACATACCAGTACCACATTGGTTTCACATGACGACATACAGCAACTGTCACCTGTAGCATCATCCACACTGCAGCCTGCACCCTCCGCATGACCACCTCAGTGTGTCACACCACTGGCCATCATCCCGCTGAGCCGCTATCCCACCCTCTGCTGTGTGCACCCCCACAACCCCCGTGTGTGTCCCCACCGATGGCCCCATGTCCACCAACGGCGGTATGCTCCCGCACCCCCCTGGGCCCTGGATGTCCACCCATGGGCGACACACAACATGTTGTTAATATGTTTTGGAATGTCCCCGTTTGACCAACGTGTACCATCCCCCATCTCTGTCCTGCATGCTGATACACGTGCCTGACATATGCACAGTTTTTCCCAGGCCCCACACGGTCTCACATGGCAACACACGTTCGGCCTCTTCCCCGCCACCCCTCCGGTGTCAGCCTCATGTGACCTTGCGGTGCACAGTATGTGGGTTCCCCCTCTGCACACCGCCACACATACACCACAGGTGTCCTGCACCCGTCCAACCAGGCCAACAGTACGTGGCCCTGCTGTACTGGTCACACAGGCCACCTGCTCCACACCGCCGTATGTATCATTGTTACTCTGGGCTGTGTGTGGCCCAGGGAGCCACACACATGCTATTGCATGTCGGTCATGCACGTCACTCACCTCCCCCACGTTGGCCCAAACCTTGCTGCAGCGTGATAGTTACATGTGTGCGGGTGTGCTGTCAACATGGACTAAACCTGTTCCACTTCGGCCCCTGCCCCTCCTAGTCGCCACAGCCACACCCATCAATCGCACATCACTGTCACCTGGCAATGAGGCACATCTGCACACACAGTTGGTATGAGTAAACTTAAACGTATTTATACAACTTTGATTATGACAGAATGTACACATTTTCATGTGGCCACACATGGGCCATGTGTCACAATGGTCTATCTGCTGTTGGTTACATCAGCATGGTCAACAATGTCCTCTGGAACGGGATTACATGGCCCTGCTCCCCCCCGTGCCCCTGACATGGCCACAGAATGGCACGGTCCCGCCACAGGGCAGGTGTGCTATGTGTGTCCACATATTACACACCCTGGGTGCCCCTGTCGGATGGTGGCTGACTGTGTGTGGATCAGTCACGGCGCTCATCCCGCTCCCGCAGACGGTTAGCCACCATCGACAGGTTCGCAAGCACCTGCCCCTGGATTAGGCCAAACTGCCTCTGGGCCTGTGCCTGTGCACGCACAGCTGCAGCCAGGCGCTGGCCGCACATGCAGCCACACAGACACACTGCTCCCACGTGTCTGTGTGGCTGCATGGACAGCGGTCCTGCTTGCGGCCATGTGTGGCATGCACACGTCCAGCTGGCCCTCCGTGCCCTCATCAAGGGGCAGGTGGCTGGTGCCCCCAGTGCCCTGGGGCGGGAGCGTGCCATTGTGACCCTGCCACAACCCCACCCCCTCCAGTGGGCATATCCTCCCTCCCCCCCGCCCCCAGCATCCCGCCCACAGCCCCATCCCCCTCCACCCCCATCTCCATGTCGCTGTCCCTGCCACCCAGCCACTCACGTTCCTCTACCCTTCCACCGACATACCCCCCCACCACATCCTACTCACCTGGCTCCCCGACCTCTGTCCCCCTTTCTGTGGGTTCCCCCTCATCCCCCTCGCAGTGGGCCGCATCCTCATCCCCCTCATTCCCCCTCGTCAGGGGTTGGGGGTGCAGGCTCAGGTCCATCCTCGTGCCCATCCCCCCCATCCTCCTCATCCTGCTGTTGTCCGCCGTCCTGCTGGTCACGCTGCACCTGATCCCCCTCCTGGCCCTCTACGTCTGGGGGCTCCTCCGGAACCTCGGCCTGATTGGCTGCACGTGCATCAGCTGTGGGAGAGATAGAACATGTCATCCCCTGGTGGATGATCCACATACCATGTCACTGTGGACCTGTGTTTCCACAACACATCCCCCTACATGGCCGTGTCCAGATACTCACCATTCAGCTGTGCCATTCTGTCACGCTGCACCCTGGCAACAAATCGGGGGAACCGGGCCCTCAGCTCCCTTGCCTTCTTTCGAAGGTCCTCCACCTGTAGATGTTACAGAGAACATTGCCCTTAGCTAGCGGGGGGGACACGTGGTGGCCCCTGCCCCTGCAACTGACACTCCCACGTCATACTACCTGCGCATGCCCCTATTCCTTTGGCACACATCCCCCCAGGCAGTGGCGTTGTAACAGACACATGTGTGTGTGAACAAACACGCCACCCTGATGTGTGCACCATGTGCCCTATATGTGCGCACCACATACATGTACCATCCCACTGTGTGTGCCACCTACACACATCTGCATGTGCATGTCATCCACTAGTTGGGGTGTGCAGTTATCACCTACAGTGGTCGCTGGGCTGCTCTTTGCCTGTGGTTTGCCCCTTGTGATCCCATACAGGGCCTGTTTCACGGGGTACAGGGTCGGTACAGGGGACCCCTTGCGGGGCCTCCATCGGGCAGGGCCAGTGTTTTGACCTTCATATTCGCACAGGGCACCAGCAAGACAGTGTGCAGGGTGGGGGGGAGGGATGCCCTCATTTGGGCCTACATGTGTGTTAAGCAGGGTTTTGACCTTCATATTCACACAGGGCACCAGCAGACTGTGCAGGGTGGGGGGGAGGGATGCCCTCAGTTGGGCCTACTTGTGTGTTACGCAGGGTTTTGACCTTCATCTCCGCACCGGGCACCACCAGACAGTGTGCAGGGGGGGGAGCAGGGCTGCCCTCATTTGGGCCTACATGTGTGTTAAGCAGGGTTTTGACCTTCATATTCGCACAGGGCACCAGCAGACAGTGTGCAGGGTGGGGGGCAGGGATGCCCTCATTTGGGGCTGGATCACTCAGGGGCAGGGGTTTGGCCTTTCTATTCACACAGGGCACCAGCAGACAGTGTGCCGGGTGGGGGGGAGGGATGCCCTCATTTGGGGCTGGATTCACTCAGGGGCAGGGGTTTGGCCTTTCTATTCGCACAGGGCACCAGCAGACAGTGTGCAGGGTAGGGGGCAGGGATGCCCTCATTTTGGGCCTACATGTGGTTAAGCAGGGTTTTGTCCTTCATATTCACACAGGGCACCAGCAGACAGTGTGCAGGGTGGGGGGGAGGGATGCCCTCATTTGGGGCTGGATCACTCAGGGGCAGGGGTTTTTTGGCCTTTCTATTCACACAGGGCACCAGCAGACAGTGTGCAGGGTGGGGGGGCGGGATGCCCGCATTTGGGGCTGGATCCCTCAGGGGCCGGGGTTTGGCCTTTCTATTCGCACAGGGCACCAGCAGACAGTGTGCAGGGTGGGGGGGAGGGATGCCCTCATTTGGGCCTACATGTGTGTTAAGCAGGGTTTTGACCTTCATATTCTCACAGGGCACCAGCAGACAGTGTGCAGAGTTGGGGGGAGGATGCCCTCATTTGGGCCTACATGTGTGTTACCCAGGGTTTTGCCCTTCATATTCCCACAGGGCCCCCGCCGACCGTGGGCCGGGTGGGGGGCCGGGATGCCCTCATTTGGGCCTACATGTGTGTTAAGCAGGGTTTTGACCTTCATATTCGCACAGGGCACCAGCAGACAGTGTGCAGGGTGGGGGGGAGGGATGCCCTCATTTGGGGCTGGATCACTCAGGGGCAGGGGTTTGGCCTTTCTATTCACACAGGGCACCAGGAGACAGTGTGCAGGGTGGGGGGGAGGGATGCCCTCATTTGGGCCTGCATCACTGATTGGCAGGGGTTTGGCCTTTCTATTCCACAGGGCACCAGCAGACAGTGTGCAGGGTGGGGGGGAGGGATGCCCTCATTTGGGGCTGGATCACTCAGGGGCAGGGGTTTGGCCTTTCTATTCGCACAGGGCACCAGCAGACAGTGTGCATGGTGGGGGGGCGCGATGCCCTCATTTGGGGCTGGATCACTCAGGGGCAGGGGTTTGGCCTTTCTATTCACACAGGGCACCAGCAGACAGTGTGCAGGGTGGGGGGAAGGGATGCCCTCATTTGGGGCTGGATCACTCAGGGGCAGGGGTTTGGCCTTTCTATTCTCACAGGGCACCAGCAGACAGTGTGCAGGGTGGGGGGGAGGGATGCCATCCTTTGGGGCTGGATCACTCAGGGGCAGGGGTTTTGGCCTTTCTATTCGCCACAGGGCACCAGCAGACAGTGTGCCGGGTGGGGTGACGCGATGCCCTCATTTGGGCCTACATGTGTGTTAAGCAGGGTTTTTGACCTTCATATTCACACAGGGCACCAGCAGACAGTGTGCAGGGTGGGGAGCAGGGATGCCCTCATTTGGGGCTGGATCACTCAGGGGCAGGGGTTTGGCCTTCTATTCACACAGGGCACCAGCAGTCATGTGCA
Organism: Ichthyophis bannanicus; assembly: GCA_033557465.1. Lineage (NCBI taxonomy): Eukaryota > Metazoa > Chordata > Amphibia > Gymnophiona > Ichthyophiidae > Ichthyophis > Ichthyophis bannanicus. The sequence continues at coordinate 277,762,744 of CM066032.1, read as the reverse complement.
GGGGGGGGGTGCCCTCATTTGTGGCTTGCAGCATCGATGTATTCATTTGGCAAATCTGTTAGTTAAGAGGACATGGTCCAGAACCCCTTCCTTCCCTATTGGCCATGGAGGTGGGACTAGGGTGTCTTGTGGTTGGGGGACATCCTTAGCCTGCAGGGGCACCCTGTACCATACCTCTGTGACCTTTGGTGCACCTCTGCCCATGGGTGCAGCTAACCCCTTGGGGCAGGGGTGTCTTTTTCAGGGGTGTGTGGGGGCTTTGCTGGACGCAGGATATGTCAGCACCTGCTATACCCTGTCAGTGCAATTGTGTATTTTTGCAGGGTTTGCTGGTGTTTTTTCTTTTGTCTCATCATTTGGTTGAATTGTCCACATGCACTTACCTCACGTGGGTAGTCTGCGCTCCTGTTAAAACGGTGGGCCAGCCGCTCCCAGGTCCTCCTGACTTTGGCTAGGTCCTGCCTCTTGGACGAGCCAGGGAAGAGTCTCTGCTGGCGTAGGCATAAAAGCTCTGTCAGCAGGTAGATGTCCCCTTTGGCTGAAGGGAGGCTTCCTCGAACATGGTTTGCCATGTCTTATAAGTGCCTTTACTGCCTAGCCACGTGCGTTGCGTTGCCGGGGGCGTTGCCTAGTGGGTTGCCGGGGGCGTAGCCTCGTGCGTTGCCGGGGGCGTAGCCATGTGCGTTGCCGGGGGCGTAGCCACGTGCGTTGCCGGGGGCGTAGCCACGTGCGTTGCTAGGGTAGTAGGGAGATGTGGCGATACAGAGCACTAACAGAGAGCTGTGGCACAATGGTCACGGTAATGCCCGCTGTTACAGGCAGCATGGGTTCGAGTCCCGGGCACTGGCCTTTATATTGGAAGGGGTATTGGCCTGTATATTGGAGAGGGATTGCTGAGGCTTTTGGACGAGACATTGCGTATGCGAGCCGAGCTAACGTGCGTTGTTGCGTGTGCAGCGCCAGCGAGCGTACCATTGAGCCCGGGGATCTTTTCTTTTATGTGTGTGGGTACGTAGGGGTTTCAGCAGTGTGGGCATCTCATATATTACAGACTCGGTAGGGTGTCGTGCACCTATGCTTTCTGCTACCAGCTGTACGTGTGCTGTCCCAGGGTTTATCCATGGCTGCGAGCGCGTGCGGCGGTGTCTGGGGGATTGAGTAATACAGTCACCCCCATGATGCACTGACACATGCTAATCAGCTCTCCACACAGGCACACCATATGGAATGCATCCCCACAGACTCTGGACATGGTAGGGGTAAATTGTCATGTGCACCCCCCACAGCCCCTTGCCCTTATAGGGGGTACTGACCATTTGTTGTACTGGCATTGAGGACCTGCCCAACACCACATTGTGTGGGTGCTCTGCTCACCCTGAGTGTGCAGTGGGGCATCCAGCCCTAGGTTCCTCAGCACCGTCCCATGGCATAAGTTCCACAGCCAGTGTTTACTGTGTGAGATAGATATTTTTCTGCATGACCACCTTGGTAACATCTCTGTCCTGTTTGGGGCAGGTGTAGAACCCATGCCCCACCGCCAGCCCCCCTCACCCCTGGGTGGCAAACAGGGGTTCACCCATCATAATCTGCACATTCTACCTCCTCCCTTTTGGAAAGGTGCCAGTGGAGGGGGGGGAACATTAACCCTAGTCCCTACTGATGGGTGTCAGACACCCCACCAAGGTCAGTCCATGCAGTATCCAGACACAGGCATGCCACAGGAGCAATCTGACATTGGGGGGGACTTGGTAGAAAAATGCACAATCCCAACCACTATCCTGTGATTCCCCCTGGTGCAGGCCAAACACGATCCCTGCAAAGGGCCACTCCATCCACAATCACCTACCAGCTGCAAACAGGCTGCTAGTGAAACCAGCAGAAGATGCCTGCACCCAGCACCTGGGGTGCCAGCATACACAGCCAGCAGATACATCTGTGACTGGGCCCCAGGGGCAACCCCCTGATATGTGGCCCCATGGTGGAAGCCTTAGACAATGCCTGTGGTCCACTGCCACATTCAGGGTGACACTGGAGCTTGCAGCGGCATCTACCGTGGTCACCCTGTCTGGGGGCAGAGTGGTTGCCTGGCACTAAAATGTTAACCATGTCACTGCCCTTTGTCCCTGTGCATATACACCCTGGCCAAGGCCGCCTTATAATCCGACCCTCCTACCCATGGTAACTTTGCTACTCATTATGCACATTGGCAGCCCACTACTGGCAACCATTGGCTGGCAGTGTGTGCCTGTCTGGACAGTGTTTTTGCAGCCCTACCACAACACCTGGCTGGACAAGACAGCCATCCCCCCACCCCTATGCAGCAGCATTGTGCTACTGTAGGGGGGTTCTGCAGCCATACCACACAACACCCTGTCCATGGGCACAGTACATGCATGGATGTGGTACGACATACTCTGGTGGATCACTCCCAAGGGTGTTGGACCACTTGTCAGGGGCCAGACCTGCGGTCACACCACCACAGACATCCTGACTGCTTGTTGTGGCGCAGGCGCTCAATGTGCAGCAATGGTGCTTTTACATAGGACATGAGTTCTACATTTTATCATTGGGCAACCTTTTTAGTGCAATGTGTACCATATACCCATGTGTAGGGGTGCCATTGCTAAGGTATGCAACCTGCTAGTATTGGTAGTTGAACAAGCAGGGCCAATTGTCTTACCTCTTCGGGTTTCATTGGCCAATGGGGCCTTTGGGTGGGTGGGTGGGTGGGTCAACTGTTAGCTTGCTGCTTTACGGCAGGGGCACAACTCCAGTCCCTGTCATTCCAGGCACTGATCAGGTTTTCAAGCGGTGGGGGGGGGGGGGGGGGGGGAGGTTTCATGGCTGTCACCCTCACTAATATGCATGGGCTACATCGCCCTCATCAGCAGACAAGTGGCGGGGGCATAGTTATGGCAGCACAGGTATCTTTTATTGGGGGCAGCATGGTAAACCTGAAATGGTGGTGGTGCCCTCCAGGACTGCATTTGGGTGACTATGCTCTGGGTAATGCCCCTATATCTGGTGTGGTAAATATTGGCGTTTTTTGGTCCCATGTGTATGTTTCTCAGCAATAAGGGTTGTGGACTCATTCCATCACAAGTGTTTAGTTGTGGGGGGGCGAAATATGTGGGCAGGATTGGCAATCCAGGCCCCAGCTGGGATTTGAACCTGTGTACATTCGGGTCTTGTCTTAGAGGCACTGGCTGGTGTCCCTGTTGCACCACACTGGAGGCCACAGGGGACCATGCGGATCCCTGGAGATGGGATACCTGGCCTGACAGGTCAGAGACCCTGCTCTGCACCATTTTACTGTGGACTCATATCGATTGTATGGAGGCAATTATGCACGTAACCTCACATACACCTGCATGAGGGGGCAATCCCCCATTTACCAAGCTGGCCAAAATGTTATATCCCATTGGGCAACAATAACACGACACCACCCGGAGTGAATGCTCCAATAACAGGGGATGTGTTTTGCAAGGGTCTCCGTTGCGTGATCCCTTCCATAGTATCTTTTTCTTTTTTTGGTTTCGTTTTCCAGGGATTTGTGTGTTTTTATTGGTGGCCCATTGCTATCACTGTGCCCAGC